>JAUPFN010000002.1:14349670-15022170 GCA_036924255.1 Apodemia mormo
GTATGTAGATAAGGAAGTTATGGATTTTGCCCTGATTTTCGAAATTGATCATTCAGCACATCTCCACGTTTTGAGGTCCTAGGAACATTTTCACACTATTTTCCCAATGACGTCAGTATGTCTATACGTATGTGTGTGTGTGCGTGTGTGTATAAACATCTCATAACTTTTGAAAGGCTTGACTGATCAAAACGCGGCTGATGGCGTTGGATTGGATTTCGCTCAACTTGGACTTCCTGAAAATTTGAACTAATTCGGTCCTGGAGATTTTGAGAAATTTTGAAAAAAAATTAATATTTTTTTTAGTGAGACAGTATTTTTTTAATATAACTCTCAAATTAACATACCGATAGAGTATAAAATCTAATCAGCTCTATTTTTCAAAAAACTACGTCCAATGCATAAATTACATCAAAATCGGTTCGCCGGGTCTGGTACCACCGCCTTACCTATTCCTGCTGCAATAGCGTCAGTGTTTGTTACTGTCGTGTTCCGGTTTGGAGAAACGTAAACTTATGCGTGTGGCATTAGACCTCGCCACGAGATAGCAACGCACCATTAACACCTTTGGTGTCTATAGGCGATGGTTGACTCTTTCCATCTGGACACCCATCTGCTTGTTTCCTATCTTATGATATAAAAAAAAAATAATAACCGGGACGGGTGGCTTTACGTGCTCATCCGAGATACGGAAGTGATAACACGCCACCTGCCAGACTCCGAGTTGCTATTGAATTTGAGTTAATAACACTTTTGCCCGACCCGGGGATCAAACCTGGGACTTCATGACCTAATTTGAGTAGGCTATCCCCCGTAGCACGAGGCAGTCAATATACAATTTTGAATTACGTCAAATTACTAAAAATAAACATTACACATTACATTTATGTGACATCATAGACCACACATGATGTATATCATATACATATGTACACATGATATATACACATTATCTTAATGGTTAGATAGTCTGTTGTGAAACTTAGAAGAGATTTTATTATTAAGTCTATGCTCAAATTTCGGCCACAGGGCGATCGCTAGTCTAAATTAATAGACAAAACGTTAATCTCTTAAATTTTAAAGTTTTAAGAGTATTATCTGTTTTACAGTTAAGTGTAATAATCTGGAAAAGTCATCATGCTGTAGCACATTTTCTGTTTCAGTTTTGCGTACTTGTACTCATTATTTGTTATGTTTCTAATGGCTTTAAAACATCATCACAATGTTCTAAGAATCAAAGTTATTTAGATATAAACAGCATAGATTAAAAACTTGTAAACTGGTGAAATATGCAGTAACGCCGTAAGATATGATCGTTATTAGGGAAATGCAAAAAATAACGGAAAGGAAATACATTCGAAGATGAGGAGGAAATGTGCAGCCATAGCTAACTCGGTTTATGCGTTAGATAAGGTAAACGCAAATGTTGCTTTACGGTGCTTACACCCGTGTACACTGTAAACCGACATGCTTTTAAATTATCTTATACAACGGTATGTTGTTGGTATGATTTTTTCATAGGATAGCAAAAAGCAAGATGGCTGTGCTGATGAAAAGAAAAAACCATTGCATATAATAAATAACTATTCAATATCATTGCACAAACCAAACAAATTATTTGCTTGTGATATAGTTGTTAGAAAATATTTATACTGAGGAGTGAACATATTTTAGACTATAAAAAGAGAATAGAAGAAAATATATTTTAAATAATCTACTAAGAGTCGTTAGGGAAAGAAAGTGTGAGCAGACCGATGGTAAGATGGGGTATCGTCAAGTTCGAAAGAAAGACTGGGACAAGAATGACTCAAAATAGGGAAAAATATTGTAAGGGGTGGAGGCTTACGCTCTAAAGTGGGTTGATAGATGATGATGATAGTTATTAGTCTACGTATATAATATTCATACTAATAAACGCGAAAGTCAGTCTGGCTGTTACGCTTTCGGAACTATATCACTAAATTGAATTTAGTTAGATAAGGGAAGTAGGTAGATAGTTACAAAACTCAAGTAGAAATAAGTAATAGTATTTTTTTTTCAAATAGGAAAATTAACATGAATGAAAGGTTGTATGAGTGATTTTTCTGATGACATAATATTAGAGCTTACAGGCAAAACTGCGTGAATCAGATAGTAATCTTTCTGCGTAAAATATTGAAAATATATTTAATAAAGATCCAGACCCGAAATTTCCTATGCATATTCATTTAATATCGGTCTCTAACGGGAATCGAAGCCGAGCCTCGTCTCGATCAATTATGTTTAGTTTATGCATTAACCATTTGATCAACTAACTCGTATTATAGTCGCCTAAGATATTTTATAGATTCAGGCGTTACTTCTTTCTATCATCAGATAGCAACAAGCAGATGGTTCTCCTGATGGAAAGAGAAAGACGGCAGAATACTTTTTGTATATATAAAAAAGAAAGAAATACAAACCATATCCTATAGACAACAGAGATGTTAATGCTGCGCTGATATTTATGTGGCGGGATCTTAACGCTACATGTAAAGGTTTACCGGCTACCTTACCCTCTAAGCCCAAACATGATAGTGGCAAGCACTGACGCTAGTAGACAGGACACGAATACATCTCTAGAATACGATAGAAAACATATCTAGAATACGAAGCAACTTTATCAACGTAGGTACTTATTTAGAAGCTATGTCAATAATAAAACATGTTTCAAAGTAAATGTTTCGAAATTAGTTGATAAAGTGACTACGTCTAAAAGAAAATTCAATAAAAAGCTAAAAGCCAATCTTATCTCGGCAAGAGGAAATTAAGAAACAGCGACGGGCATCTGACACGACGCTCTTAGTAGATCTCTGTGTAGTCAGGGACATCGGACATTCAATGGCATTATCGACAAACATAATGATGTATCTGTTTATATTTTTTAATAAATCAGATTCACACGGATTAATTGTATAACCAAATAAACGATCAAACAAAAACCATCTATCTTTTTGATAAACAAATATTTAAATAAAAGTAATACTTACTAATCAGGAACGTCCATTGGCACATATGCCAATGAACGTTACCATATCATAGTATAAGACCATTCAAAATCAGCCTTGATTTTCAAATTTAAAAATAAAAAGTAGTCATCTAAAATTTGTACTAAGACTTCGTTCGGGGCACTACCCATCGGGAACATTTGCACAACTTACCTTTCTCATAGAAAGGTAAGTTCACCTAGCTGTGATTTATGTAACAAGATTGATGATATGCAACATATCCTGATGGAGTGTGTTAAGAATGAAAGCGAGAGGAGGGTCTGATAGATAAGTATAAAATTATTATTTTGGAAGTGGGTGTTTTTAATAGTATTTTGTCAAGACCTTCACCTGAAGTGCTCGACCATCTATACCTCATGTGGGAATAGATGATCGAGCATAAATCCATAGATTATTAAAATTTAGTTGATATGTTAAAAAACTGTTAATATAATTTAGTTTCAACACACTGTCACATATTTTTTATTAGGGTAGAGTGGGACTAAGATATCTGAAAAAGATAAAGTCCCTAAATAAATAAAGAAAAAAAAAGGATCGTCCATTAACATTCGCATATGTCATCCTAGTAAATTTTCAACCTACTTACCAAAAGGAGGAGGTTATCGATTCGGCTGTATATGTTAAATATTTGTCACCTTAGAACTCGGTCATTTGTGAAACGATTTTGAAAATGTTTTGTTTTGTTTGGTAGAGTATACTTCCAGTGTGATCCCATTTTAATTTGGTGAATACCTGATGGAGGGATATAGGAAATTGGAAGTGAGTAGCTGCAGTTTTACTGTGTTAAAAAAAGTTTTTTGTATGTTTTTTATATCATAAGAATGTAAATAAGCAAATTGTTCTTCTGACGGAAAGAGATAAAAAATGTTAATAATTCGATAAATTTTAAATCTTTAGAAGTAATCATGTTATTGCGGCAGAAATAATTGAGACGATGATACGAGCCCCGAGCGAAACGTTGATCTTCCATATGAGTTTTGATGACAGTGACACACTTGGTCAGTCTGTTGTCTTTTATAAACTGTCTGACCAGAATGCAGATAAACTATTTGAAAAAAGGATTTAGGGACTTTTTAGGATTTATTTGGGGGTTTTATAGTATATAGGGGGTTATTTGGGATGAGATTGTTTTTACTTGTACGCGTATTAGTAAGACTGTAAAATGTAAAACTATTAATAACCACATTGAAAATAGTATGGTTACTAAGTACATTATATTTTAGTTTAAAACCGAATGGGCCTATTAATAATTCTGTTTGAAGCAGTTTGTAATTTAATAAATGAAAATAACAGAATGAGAACATGTTTAAAAATATGACTTAGGTAGGTAACTAATATAATAAGTAATAATATAATAATAAGGTAATAAGGTAATAATAACTAATATTATAATAAGGTAATAAGATCTTAAAATTGGATACCAGATAAAAAACTTTTTTACTAAAAAAATATTTTCTTCTCTAGTAAGTAACTCTGAAACGAATAATAATTGTAAAATTTATTAATATAAATTTAAATATTTAAAAATTATAACATTTTCTTGACATATTGCAAACAAATTATGGATTATAGAAGCGTAGAAAATAAAAATTTGTGTTAATGTAAAATATGTTAAAACATTTTTAAAATAAAATCAATGAAATAATTATTATGTTTAAATCAAATATACTTGTATAAAATAAACATAATGCCTTTTGACTAATAACATAATAAAATTAATTTAAAACGCTTTAATTATATTTTTCTTATAATTTTATATATATGTAATGTTTATTTAACGTTTTCTTTATATCGACTTCTACTTTAACATCACTAGTTATTTTTAAAGAGCGTTGAATACGACAGAGACACGACATCGGGTTTCATCGCAGAACCACTGAAATAATTCCATGATGCCAACGCGAGGGAGACGCCGGAAACGCAGCCTTATCTCTCCGAATACCCGCTTGTTACATTTTTTAAACAACTCACTTCTTTATTTGTAACACCCCGGGACCCCCTTCCGCAAGTTACTACATGAATAGAGACGCCTACTTAATGGGACTTTCAGTTCCTAAGTCATCACGCTTTTTAACAATACACTCTGAGGAGATAAGTAAGGTCTCGACAATATGGATAATAAACAACGAAAAAGTATTTAAATAGACTGTAATATTTCTAACATAATAAGTGAGATATTAGTACTTACATTTTTATCTTTCCTATGCATTATGCTAGAGCTAGAAGGTTCAATCTAAGTTTTATGTACCTATATTTGTTCGTGTTGTCACAAGATATATATCACATAATATGTACATATATATGTTACGTATATGACGTTTTCACATGAATTTATAAGTATGTACCTTATATAATTTATACGTATCAGTACTACAAAATTTCTGACGTAAGGTTTTGAATTTCAAATTTAAATTTACTCTAAATTAAAGGAGTCTTCTAAAGCTATTATGATTTAATTTTCTCTATTTTTGGTTTTGCTTTGACTTTGATTTTATTTAGACTATGAATTGCATTATTTTCAATACAAATTCACCCCAACAAAAATGTTGTACATCCAGGTTGAATAAGATACTATATATAATAATTACAGAAACTTTTAGATTAAGTTGACTGCCGAAGATTCGTCTTGTGGTGTGGTTTTGAGGTGTGTTAGCATTACTGTGTGTCAGAAAAGCACTTAACTGTTTTGCAGTCCGTTTTTTTTGCAAAGAGAAAGCTATTGTCGTGAAAAGGTTACAAAGACGGCGGTGGGGATCAGCTTCATTTTGCATGTCGACAAATGATAAATTTACGTATATATATATATATATATATATATATATATATATATATATATATATATATATATATATATATATATATATATATATATATATATATGAATTTGGTACTCTACCACCCTCAGAAGAGAACGTGTGTGATGATACTTTTTATATATAAAATTTATTACGTATTTAAAAAATAAAATAAATATGATAGAGCAAGCTGAAAGGTGCAAACTTAACAAAGTTATTTGAGCTAATGTATTTATACTTCTTTTATTTAAGAGACCACCGCAAATAGACATAAAAATAATAATGATGCGATGCTGTTGTGCATTGATTTAATGTCGCTTGGTAAACTTACCCACTATCTAACTCCCCAAAAAGGATACTTATTTCAGCAGCAATAGAAATCGAGTTTCTATCGCTATGGCGGCTGAAATAAGTTAAGCAATGGTAAGAAACAGGCTATGTGTGACGTTGCGGAACTCTACCATCCAGTCTTTATGATGACAGTGATATTTTTGCTTGTCTTATAAAATCTATCTGGTAGAAAGGCAGAGGGGCATATATCTAGAGCCCTGAATCAGATGTTCCTTAAATTCAAATGGAGAAAAGGGAAGTACAAACAAAAAAGAATTTTCAAGATCAAAGTTTAAAGTTCATTTTAAAGTTTTTCAAGATCAGTTTATATATAACCAAGTTTCTTACCGATCCCGACGACCCGATAACTCTGGCCAACGGTTTACACGATAACATTACACACCTACATTCGCGACACCGTCGCCGCCGGCGGCGACGAGGACCCCTGTTTCGCCCTTTGGCAAACCGAGCCCAAGGGCAAGGTTCCGCCGACGGACAAAACAATGCCTCTAGCCCTCTCATCGCAAATCTCGACCCCACCCTAAGCCGAGGTTCGGTCTCGCAGGAGACACCCTTAGGACACCCTTAACCTATAAATTCTGGCTGATTACTCTGCTCGCCCCCGCGACCAGTGAAGCTGTAACAGCCCATAAGGCTAGCAATAATTGAGCCATTCCGAAAAAAAAACCAAGTTTTGAGGTAAAAAACATAAAAAATACAGCCTAATTTATAAAATACTCCTTTTGGGAAGTTGATGGAAAAGGGACTAGGACCAATATGAAGAAGAAAAACGAGTGTAAAATATAATGCTCAATTGTTTTGTCAAGCTAGCGAGCAATATTTAACTGGTACTAGAATTCCCTATTCTTCTACATCCACACAAACCTACAACGAGGTTTAAGTATGTTGAAAAATTGTAAATTTATGTTATTTTTATTTTCATGAAATAAATGAAAATAAATAAAAAATCTTAAACGGTACTAGCCCCCAGGATCTCATTTTATTAAATCAACATCACGTAAAAAATATGTTGTGCGTAATTTTCTAGTCATCAAGTTAACACTTTCAGGGTAAGAAGAATGAAATCTCTTTCGTTAAGGAAATATTTACCTGTTGTGCATTATTTTAATTATAACTTATTTGTCAATATAAATATAAATAAAATAAAACAAATAATTAAAATAAATAAAATATATAAAATAAATAAAATAAAATAAATTAGGATCCCATAATAGGCTTGTATACACAAAGAATGAATCGGATATATTGTCGTGTGTAACTGTAATATGGGGATAACAAAGAACTAAAATATTTGTCATATTAAAAGATTTAAAAGATTAATAATATTCTTAGGATTTAATTAGGAAAAATAGATATTTAGTCACGTGAGAGACAACGCAAATCTGGCAACGTTACGTCACACCGTGCTAAAACATCATCTTCATGTTGTCATTTTCATAGAAAACACAGAGTATGTAATGTAGATGTTACCACAGCGAGATGTCGTTACGGCGCCATGGCAATCCAGAGCGTTATCGCAATAAATTTTAAATTTCAATTTTAAAATGCGAATTTTTTATTAATGTTAAATGTACGTTAATAAGTTTTTTTTTTTTGGTTACTATAACTATCAAGATAATTTTTTAAATATTTTTTTAATTGAATCAACTAGCAGCTGGCTTGTTATTCTCTTTCTCTCTTAAAAATAATTTCTCTATTATAAAGATACCCTTTTACCACAGATAAACCAAGAATATTAGTGAGTAGCTATAACATTTATATTTTCATAAGATAAGATCACCATAATTCACCAATAAAGAAGGTGGTATATTCGTCTTCTGGGTACAGTTTATCCGTTATCGCGGCCACAATGCATTGCCAACAGTAACAATATCATTACGAGGGCTATTCAACATTTTTATTATTGCGTTACCATTGTCTTATGGCGCGACGGTCTCAGATAACAAGAGAAATATACGGATTATTAGGATGCCAAGCTTTATAACAGTTTTATATCTTTTAATAAAATTTACAGTAACCCATGCTAATTAACTATAATCAACTTTTTTAATAGTTTTTATTTTTATGTTTCATTAACTGTATCGCTCTGCGACTCTGTTAAATAATAGTATTGTATCAGCCTTTCTGTCAGATAGTTCGCAAAAGGAGAAAAATGAGCCAATACGTTTGGCTGATTTTTCTACTACTGATATGCCTACTAGGTAGTAGAGTTCTACAATTTCTCTCGTCACTTCTGTGTTCAGTGACAGTTCTCAGGGCAAAGGACAGTGGTTAGCCCGTCCAATTTAAAACATTGGAACTACGTGATTTTTTGATTTAGATAAAGTATTATTTGAATTTTTGCTATCTGATCCCATGATATTATAAACAAATATTTAATGCATTGAAAAATGAAAAGGTTGGCATAATAAAACAAAATAACCAAACTAGTTCATACTACTTTGATTACTTACTATTCCTAATTTCTTTCTGTCTTATTGTAAATGAATATATAACCTGACTCTACTTATTACATTATTGTAATAAGTACAGTAAGGTTACATATTCTACACTCTTTGTCCTCGCATTTGGTGAAAATCTATTTTCATTGCAATATTTTATATAAAAACACTTGCACTATTTCACAATAAATCAATACATATATTATCCGACCAGTTTCATCAAGACAATTATAACTTATAACTCATAGATACTTATAGAGTTATAAGTTGTAATTATTTGTTTATCAAAGCGTAACCGGTTGAATAACCTATGTATTAATTTATTGTGAAACAGTACAAGTGTTTTCATATAAAATATTGCAATAGTAATGTTATCATTATGAGGAAGTTTAGTGTTATTTTTGATTCTGTGATTACTCTTTATTTAAATTATGTAAATTATTTAAAATCGTTAAGTTGTTATCTGCTGCAGAATTTATCGAAAAGTATATCCAATCACTGTTACTAATAAAGCAATATGTTACAATTGCCGTATGGATAAATGGTTTTGTATGCATACTAAAATACAACAAATTTCATATGACGCTTTGGCTACGAGCATAAGGTTAGGTGCTCGTACCGCCTTAGCTACTGCGGAACCTTGTGTTAATGCCGCAGACATAATATTTTGCTGTTGTTTTAATGACGTTTAAATACTTCACTTCTAAAATATAAGAATAAAAGGAAGTGTTCGAAATTATTGTAAAAATGGGACAAGCACAAGGGCCTGGTAGTTACATGCAATTCGCGGGCCACAAGTTGAGTATAAACGCTATTATTGATGTTTCTCTTTCCATTTGGGGAGTCATTCGTTTATTTGGTATCCTACAATAGGTAGCTGGTAGTTTTTAAAATCTTAATTTTTTATCAGAGGTCTCCGAGGTTTTAGGATTTTTAAACTATAAGCCTTATCATTCTACTGTGCTATAAGTGGGACATGAAAAATTTGTAAAATTTAGCAACGTCTTGACAATACAACTTTTCAATTTTCAATACGAATTTTTGACACACTTTCTATTTGTCTGAATTTCGTTTCTTACATCATTTTTTTATCCTATTTCAAAGTAGATATCAATGAAGCATTTTTTATTCATATACTGGATGAACGAGTTGCCCGTATGTTTTGGCCGTAGCTTGCCGCCGAGATACGTTGCAGATTTATACCAGTAATGTTTGTTGTTTCACCTTTCCCGCGTATAATGCGCTGAAGAGATTTATGAATAAGCCCCGTTTCTATTTAGGCAAATGATTACGTATAATAAAGTACGACTTGACAAATTTCTCTAGGTCAGTGGTAGACTTAATTTCACTTATTGTAGAATGGAATTAGAATTTCCTCGATATAACAGGAGTATGTTTTGGTATAATTATACTTTGAACATAAAGGGTCTTTTCCCTATGAATCTTTTTGTGTCCCTAATCTAAGCGTTTAGCTTTATCGTAGTAAACTCTACCTACGGGGTTTTAGTATATGACTGATTTTCATCAAAAAATGTTTTTCTTAATGGCAAACTATTCAATATAGGTTCTTGTGAATCCATAAATTTACAGATTTCTGTTTGTTCAACATCAATATAAACCTCAACTACCCAGTCCTATATTAAAGATTTTCGATAGTTCAATTTTGTTTTAAAATGTGAGGATAATAATGCACATAAACTTAAGGATGTTTAAAACTCTAAGGCCTCAAACTGGATGTCGGCGATCTGCGGTGCGGCTGTGAGGGCGACGCGATTTCCTATTGTCTGCGCTGCAACGCGCCGCTGTCATCCAGTTCACTTCCAAAAGAATCTATGTATTAGTAGTCTTTATTTTAAATTTAAAAAAACACAATCCTATATCGTAAGACCACCTTCTACCCCCGTGTGCATAATTTGCAGAGTAAAACATGAAAAGGCTGATGATCTTCAAATGAGATTACTGCAGTTTCAGGTCAAAGTCACCATGTCATTGCAATATTATTTAAGTAACAGAATACTAAAGGAGTAAAGCCATTATGGGCTATTTAGCGAACAGCACTCTATGAAAAAGTAATATTTACCAAAAATTGTTATATATTTTTTTGTAAATATTGTCTTAAATATGGAGTAACCACGTGTTATATTAAAAATCATTATTTTAAAGGACATAAACTGATATTCATCAAAATAGTAATGAGTATAGACTACCATTCTATTTGCCAATGTTGCTAGCCAAACTTTTTAGTTTAGTTCATAAATCAAAATCGATTTATCAATCAGAAATCGATTTTCATGACGTCTTATAATTTCGTCCTATTTCTTAGGTTTTAACTAATATTCCACATAGACTGTACTGTTAATATTATTTCTAATCAAGGTTTTTATAGTATTCGTTTGCTGGAGAGGTATTTTTGAATTTGAATGACATTTACCGGTTGCAACATATTAAACGTTTTTGCAATAACGCAAAAAGTTATTTTCTACTTAATGCTTCTAGCTGCTGTCAATTACAAGTAAATTAGTATGTTACTTATTTACTAGTATCTAACAATAGCTAGTAGCTGTTACATAAAATAAGTAAAATATTAATTTTAAAGCAATTAAATTAATCTTTTATTAATAAAAAAAAAGTAGCTAGAACCTGTAAGTAGAAACTGGATTAAAATGTATAGACAGCACAAGCCATTTTATCTATAATATATGTAACATTTGAAAAAAAAAACATATTGCTTAATTAGGAAAACATTCATTCGAAATTAGTATAACATAAATACTGAAACACTGCAATTATAATAGTTATCATTAAATAAACGTCTTTTATACCGTTACTTATTACATATTACTTGAAATATCAACATGAAGTATGTAACTATTATAAAATATTTTTTCTCGATTACTGGAAAGGAGTTTGAATTTTTTTACAATGACAACATTTTTAATTGTTGACGGCTATCAAATGTCAATTTTTAAATTGTTATATTTTCACTTAGATACATGCGTTTGTGTATGTTTTTACTGTTTTCGGTATCCTTTTTATTACTAGATTTTCCTGGCGATTTTTTATAATGCCTTTTTTTGACGAGTCCCGTATGCCCGAGACACTGCACCCGTTGTGACTTACGAAAACTAATGACTACGTAGATGGATACGATTTTACACAAATCAGTGTATTTCACCAATTGTGAATCTAAAGGAAGAAATTATTTTAATACTTAAGTACTTGTGTTAATGTTCATCTATTATAATAGAGATGGGTATTTTACTATCAACGTTTAAAAAATGTTACTTACAAAGTGATTGATGCGGTATAAAGTTTAATATTCTAATAAATAGTAATAAAAAAATTGTAATGTTGTACACAAAAATATGTATACAAATATTATCGCAATAGTTCAAGCTACCTAAAATAACTAAAACCAATTCCTGGTTGTACTGTCCGTATTTAGCCCAAAGGTCTATACAACGTGGTTTATGTCCTTTCGTATCATTCAGAGTCTGAATTTCAGACATGTACGAGTTGATATATTCCTTTTATTAAGTAAAAAAAAAGCTGATAACCATGAAACGGAATTTGATAAAACATATTTAAAAACCACTGCTAGAAAACCAGCTTTTTAATAAAAGTTCACAAAATCGGTTCACCCGCTTGGAAACTACGATTACGTAGACAGACGCATACACCATAGAAGTCAAACTTATAACACCCCTTTTTCAAAATTGCTGTTTATTATTTTAAGAGTAGAGTGAACCGATGTTGCTGTTGGTCCGGGCTTCTCCTCCGTAACGGTCCGTTTAGTAAACGGGCTCGTTTTTCAAGATCAGTTTATATATAACCAAGTTTCTTACCGATCCCGACGACCCGATAACTCTGGCCAACGGTTTACACGATAACATTACACACCTACATTCGCGACACCGTCGCCGCCGGCGGCGACGAGGACCCCTGTTTCGCCCTTTGGCAAACCGAGCCCAAGGGCAAGGTTCCGCCGACGGACAAAACAATGCCTCTAGCCCTCTCATCGCAAATCTCGACCCCACCCTAAGCCGAGGTTCGGTCTCGCAGGAGACACCCTTAGGACACCCTTAACCTATAAATTCTGGCTGATTACTCTGCTCGCCCCCGCGACCAGTGAAGCTGTAACAGCCCATAAGGCTAGCAATAATTGAGCCATTCCGAAAAAAAAACCAAGTTTTGAGGTAAAAAACATAAAAAATACAGCCTAATTTATAAAATACTCCTTTTGGGAAGTTGATGGAAAAGGGACTAGGACCAATATGAAGAAGAAAAACGAGTGTAAAATATAATGCTCAATTGTTTTGTCAAGCTAGCGAGCAATATTTAACTGGTACTAGAATTCCCTATTCTTCTACATCCACACAAACCTACAACGAGGTTTAAGTATGTTGAAAAATTGTAAATTTATGTTATTTTTATTTTCATGAAATAAATGAAAATAAATAAAAAATCTTAAACGGTACTAGCCCCCAGGATCTCATTTTATTAAATCAACATCACGTAAAAAATATGTTGTGCGTAATTTTCTAGTCATCAAGTTAACACTTTCAGGGTAAGAAGAATGAAATCTCTTTCGTTAAGGAAATATTTACCTGTTGTGCATTATTTTAATTATAACTTATTTGTCAATATAAATATAAATAAAATAAAACAAATAATTAAAATAAATAAAATATATAAAATAAATAAAATAAAATAAATTAGGATCCCATAATAGGCTTGTATACACAAAGAATGAATCGGATATATTGTCGTTTGTAACTGTAATATGGGGATAACAAAGAACTAAAATATTGTCATATTAAAAGATTTAAAAGATTAATAATATTCTTAGGATTTAATTCGGAAAAATAGATATTTAGTCACGTGAGAGAGAACGCAAATCTGGCAACGTTACGTCACGCCGTGCTAAAACATCATCTTCATGTTGTCATTTTCATAGAAAACACAGAGTATGTAATGTAGATGTTACCACAGCGAGATGTCGTTACGGCGCCATGGCAATCCAGAGCGTTATCGCAATAAATTTTAAATTTCAATTTTAAAATGCGAATCTTTTATTAATGTTAAATGTACGTTAATAAGTTTTTTTTTGGTTACTATAACTATCAAGATAATTTTTTAAATATTTTTTTAATTGAATCAACTAGCAGCTGGCTTGTTATTCTCTTTCTCTCTTAAAAATAATTTCTCTATTATAAATATACCC
This sequence comes from Apodemia mormo, assembly GCA_036924255.1. Classification (NCBI taxonomy): domain Eukaryota; kingdom Metazoa; phylum Arthropoda; class Insecta; order Lepidoptera; family Riodinidae; genus Apodemia; species Apodemia mormo. The sequence goes on from JAUPFN010000002.1 coordinate 14,363,508, forward strand.
TTTTACCACAGATAAACCAAGAATATTAGTGAGTAGCTATAACATTTATATTTTCATAAGATAAGATCACCATAATTCACCAATAAAGAAGGTGGTATATTCGTCTTCTGGGTACAGTTTATCCGTTATCGCGGCCACAATGCATTGCCAACAGTAACAATATCATTACGAGGGCTATTCAACATTTTTATTATTGCGTTACCATTGTCTTATGGCGCGACGGTCTCAGATAACAAGAGAAATATACGGATTATTAGGATGCCAAGCTTTATAACAGTTTTATATCTTTTAATAAAATTTACAGTAACCCATGCTAATTAACTATAATCAACTTTTTTAATAGTTTTTATTTTTATGTTTCATTAACTGTATCGCTCTGCGACTCTGTTAAATAATAGTATTGTATCAGCCTTTCTGTCAGATAGTTCGCAAAAGGAGAAAAATGAGCCAATACGTTTGGCTGATTTTTCTACTACTGATATGCCTACTAGGTAGTAGAGTTCTACAATTTCTCTCGTCACTTCTGTGTTCAGTGACAGTTCTCAGGGCAAAGGACAGTGGTTAGCCCGTCCAATTTAAAACATTGGAACTACGTGATTTTTTGATTTAGATAAAGTATTATTTGAATTTTTGCTATCTGATCCCATGATATTATAAACAAATATTTAATGCATTGAAAAATGAAAAGGTTGGCATAATAAAACAAAATAACCAAACTAGTTCATACTACTTTGATTACTTACTATTCCTAATTTCTTTCTGTCTTATTGTAAATGAATATATAACCTGACTCTACTTATTACATTATTGTAATAAGTACAGTAAGGTTACATATTCTACACTCTTTGTCCTCGCATTTGGTGAAAATCTATTTTCATTGCAATATTTTATATAAAAACACTTGTACTATTTCACAATAAATCAATACATATATTATCCGACCAGTTTCATCAAGACAATTATAACTTATAACTCATAGATACTTATAGAGTTATAAGTTGTAATTAATTATGTTTATCAAAGCGTAACCGGTTGAATAACCTATGTATTAATTTATTGTGAAACAGTACAAGTGTTTTCATATAAAATATTGCAATAGTAAGGTTATCATTATGAGGAAGTTTAGTGTTATTTTTGATTCTGTGATTACTCTTTATTTAAATTATGTAAATTATTTAAAATCGTTGAGTTGTTATCTGCTGCAGAATTTATCGAAAAGTATATCCAATCACTGTTACTAATAAAGCAATATGTTACAATTGCCGCATGGATAAATGGTTTTGTATGCATACTAAAATACAACAAATTTCATATGACGCTTTGGCTACGAGCATAAGGTTAGATGCTCGTAGCGCCTTAGCTACTGCGGAACCTTGTGTTAATGCCGCAGACATAATATTTTGCTGTTGTTGTATTTTGCAGATATCAATGACATTTAAATACTTCACTTCTAAAATATAAGAATAAAAGGAAGTGTTCGAAATTATTGTAAAAATGGGACAAGCACAAGGGCCTGGTAGTTACATGCAATTCGCGGGCCACAAGTAGAGTATAAACGCTATTATTGATGTTTCTCTTTCCATTTGGGGAGTCATTCGTTTATTTGGTATCCTACAATAGGTAGCTGGTAGTTTTTAAAATCTTAATTTTTTATCAGAGGTCTCCGAGGTTTTAGGATTTTTAAACTATAAGCCTTATCATTCTACTGTGCTATAAGTGGGACATGAAAAATTTGTAAAATTTAGCAACGTCTTGACAATACAACTTTTCAATTTTCAATACGAATTTTTGACACACTTTCTATTTGTCTGAATTTCGTTTCTTACATCATTTTTTTATCCTATTTCAAAGTAGATATCAATGAAGCATTTTTTATTCATATACTGGATGAACGAGTTGCCCGTATGTTTTGGCCGTAGCTTGCCGCCGAGATACGTTGCAGATTTATTCCAGTAATGTTTGTTGTTTCACCTTTCCCGCGTATAATGCGCTGTAGAGATTTATGAATAAGCCCCGTTTCTATTTAGGCAAATGATTACGTATAATAAAGTACGACTTGACAAATTTCTCTAGGTCAGTGGTAGACTGAATTTCACTTATTGTAGAATGGAATTAGAATTTCCCCGAGATAACAGGAGTATGTTTTGGTATAATTATACTTTGAACATAAAGGGTCTTCTCCCTATGAATCTTTTTGTGTCCCTGATCTAAGCGTTTAGCTTTATCATAGTAAACCCTACTTACGAGGTTCTAGTGTATGATTGATTATCATTAAAAATTATTTTTCTTAATGGCAAACTATTCAATATAGATTCTTGTGAATCCACAAATTTACAGATTTCTGTTGGTTCTACATCAATATAAACCTCAACTACCCAGTCCTATATTAAAGATTTTCGATAGTTCAATTTTGTTTTAAAATGTGAGGATAATAATGCACATAAACTTAAGGATGTTTAAAACTCTAAGGCCTCAAACTGGATGTCGGCGATCTGCGGTGCGGCTATGAGGGCGACGCGATTTCCCATTGTCTGCGCTGCAGCGCGCCGCTGTCATCCAGTTCACTTCCATAAAAATCTATGTATTAAATCGCGTCGCTCTCGCCGCTGCGCTGCAGATCGCCGGGATCCTGTTTGAACCCTAAATTTAAAAAAACACATTCCTATATCGTAAGACCACATTCTACCCTCATGTGCGTCATTTGCAGAATAAAACATGAAAAGGCTGACGATCAAATGAGATTTCTGCAAGTTCAGGCCAGTCACCATGTCATTGCATTATTATTTAAGTAACAGAATACTAAATTTTGTATCATCCAAACATGTACGAGTTGTTAAATTCCTTTTATTAAGTAAAAAAAGCTGATAACCATGAAACGGCCGAGCCGAATTTGATAAAACATACTTAAAAACCACTGCTAGACAACCAGCTTTTTAATAAAAGTTCACAAAATCGGTTCACCCGCTTGAAAACTACGATTACGTAGACAGACGCATACACCATAGAAGTCAAACTTACAACACCCCTTTTTATATTGGGGCTTCAAAATTGCTATTTATTATTTTAAGAGTAGAGTGAACCGATGTTGGTGTTGGTCGGGGCTTCTCCCCCGTAACGGTTCGGGCTCGTTTAGAGGATAGACCAACAGCTACCGTTCTGCCAAGCAGGTCGTAAAGGGCGATCGATTGGCTATACGTGTCACTGCCTAGAGTTCCGCAACGTCTCGCCCGGGTATTAGGTACCACTGCCTTACCTATTCCTGCTGCAATAGCGTCAATGCTTGTCATTGTCACGTAAGGTAGGGTTTGGAGGGTAAGGCAGCCGGTATGGCATTGCCACCCTACTAAACAGATATCAACGCATCATTAATACCTTTGGTGTATAGGCCATTGTTATCGTTGTTGTGGAGTCTGAATGCCAAATGCATAAGTTTAATGGCTACTTTACCCTCCAAACCGGGACACAACAGTGACAAGCAATGATGTTATTGCGGCAAGAATAGGTAAGGCGGTGGTACCAGACCTTGGCGAGACAATGCAGAACTCTATCACCTAGGAGACAAGATGGTAGTGACTCGCATAGCCAATCATTCGCGTCTTACGAACTGCCTGCCAGAACGGGAGATAGTCTATTCTTCAAGGGAGCCTGGACCAACACAAGGGTCCCAGTGATACAGGAGTTGAAGTCGGTTATTGCAGTTTTACTGCTTTTAAATTACTTTTGACATTTTAAATTTATAGTGTAAAAACTATAAATACAAAAAAACAGAAGCCAACAATTTTTTATTTCGTAGGTAAAACTTACGCTAAAAATACACTATGTTTTGATACAAGATAATCGGTTTAGCCTTATATCGCTGTGAGGGTTAACTTACGCGTTTAAAGATTCTTCGTAAAGCTGGGACCGAATGCCGATAGAAGATGTAAACTGGGGTTATGTTTTTATACAAATGTTGGCTCTCTTCTATATTTAGTACGATGGGAACTTATTGGTGGTTACATCTTAGCTGCTAAACATCTTTCTTTCGTCATAGAAGCAGGCAAAAGGCACAAGAAAATAGTAGGGGCAAACTGACAGGAGGCCCAACTGATGGTGATTACCGCCCCCATAGACAACTACATTGCCAGGGGTCTTGCAGTTGCGTTGCCGACATTTTAGGAATGAGTAAGCTCTTTTCTTGAAGATAGTCGTTATATATAAGATAACCAATTATGGGCAAGGCTATTTCCGAGGGAATCCTCGGAAATAGCCTTGCCCATAATTGGTTCCACGGAAAAGTAGTGTGGGGCAAAAAGCACATCAAAAATCGCACGACTGCGGATTTCAAGACATCGAGGTGGTGAGGATGTAACTTTGAATTTTGCTGCGATGTCCGATGGTGAAATTCGGCGACAAGAATTTAAACAATTACTTGGAACATTCCCCGTGGTAAATCCGATACAAGATGCCGAGTGAATTTCGCATTTCCGCTTTGATAAGTCGAAGTTTTTCTTTTCTTTCTTAACTCGTATATATTTCTCTTTCTCTTTCACTTTATTACTAACATGTGATCTCAAAAGCATCCCATGATAGTAACAATATCGAAGCGAATTTTGTGTTGTTTAAAAAACGTGTTTTTTCGAAAATAAATTTATTTTACATTTATTTTAAATATATTTACGAATCACGTAATGCCCTATCGCACTATCCTAAAAAAATATCACAATAGTAGACTAACATCCATTAACAATAATGTAAATATCATAATAAAAATATCGTGATAAATTGTAGAATAATTTAGACAGACTACCGTTTCTGTTTAAAGAAGTTACAAATAAACACAGTACATACTCACAACCAAACTTTTGTATTTATAATATTGATACAGGTATTTTTTTGGGATTCTATTTCACATAAAAATAGAGACAAAAAACTATTGTTTATCAATATTATACTTCATTTACTGTCTATTTTATACTTATACAATTTATTAAAACTAATCAATAATTAATAATAATAAAAATTTTAATAATAAAAGTAATTTTTCTACGTTTCTATTTTTTCATATTTTGGTAACCATTTTATAAATCAGTTTTTCATGTATAAAATATTTAACACAAATGATACATATTTGATATGAAACAAACAGTCTATATCCAGAAACTAGCGCATTTATACCGTCCGTATTTCCAATTATGCAAATACCAAGAACCCACGGCAGCTTCCTGCTTACAGGAGATACCATTAATCATTATCTAAATTAATTTCGAACGTTTAACAAAATCTCCTCTTAGTTTCTTAAAGTCACAATAAGATGGCGGTGCGCCGGCCATAATTCATCCGTACGTAAGATTACTGATCTTTAATCCCCCTCCGGTTTTCTCTTAAAGTTAAGATTTACGAGCGAAGGAATTATATTTTGCCCCCGCGAAGCTGGAGTCAATGAAAAAAGTTCGCATGCAATATAGGTAGTACGGATAAAAGGTAGGGGATGACATTTTTAATGCTTATTATAAGAGTCGTGACGCTTTTTTAATCTGTCACATAAATCAGAGGCGCGGAATTTTTGTGGTTACTTTAAATATTCATTAGGTATCTAGTTTAAAATCCATCGTACGATAGGTAAGAGATGCGATTTTGCCAGGCGGTTCGTCAAAGGTGCACGATCGGTTGTGACATGTCACTACGAGTACCATTGCGTCTCTTAGGTGATCTTGAGTTCAGCAACGTCTCGCTACGGTAGGTATACGGTATTGTATGCAATAGCGACTATGCTTGTCATTATTGTATTTAGGTTTGGAGGGTAAGGCCCATCCCTTCATCGGACAGCAATGCACCATCAACCTCTTAAGTAAATTTAGGCGATGGTTTCTCTTTCCATCTCAAGAGCCATCTGCTTGTTTGCTGTCTAATGATAAAAAAACTACATAAGAATGATCTGTTAAGAATCGAGCATACTGGGACGGACCGAAACGTGCGAGAGGGACCGCATCTTAACGAAAATGCTAGATAGCATATTAGAATGGGCCGCAGCGGGTCGGATTGGTCCTCATCGCAAGGCAAGAATTTCCGTATTTCTTTCCAAATGTTTTTCTCCTTTGTTGATCGTCATAACGTGGATCTTGTAAATTGTAAAGATCTTTGTAGCCTTGAATTAAAATTAATAATTGTTCTTCATCCATAGTTACAAGATTTTAAAAATAATAAGTACTCAAAACACGAAGGAACACATTCGCGCAATTCCGCTTGCCATAGCATATTGACGACGCGTCACGCGTTCTGCCGGCCCGTTGCGGCCCGCCACAGTTAGCTTGATCCTCTAGTGATTTTACTTTTGAACGGTTTTCACGTGTACAACCTAGCAAAATCTGTGAGATTAATTACGAGTACCACCTCATGCGTTCAGTATTGATAAATATTGTTTTTTTTTTAAACAAAAAAATCAACTTTTTTGTTTGTCAAGTTTCATCGTGTTGATTTTCTTAGGGTAGAGAGACCGTCTAAAATCCTGAGTTACAGGACTTAAATAAAAAGATTATGTTGTTAGTTTTTATTTGCTTTATAAGTTGTTATGTTATTATTCGGTATAATTTTGGTTTTGGTCTTAGAGATGGTTAAAATAATCTATAACTTTTGAATTTAAAAGTAACACCGATATAAAACCGAACTTGATAAAAGAGCAAATTTTGAAGCCGCCTGAAATACTGTACATGAATATACAAGATTTTCTAGTGCGAATAATATTTCTTTCTTACACCTGAAGGTTTATTTTATGTTAGAGTTAACTGAAGGAATATTTATCGCCGTAACTTTATTTAATATCGGGCCTGCGTTGTTCTGGTAGACGGAAACTTTTAAGCTACCAATCATATTAAGTTTAGCTGAGTAAAATCCGGGGTATTATGCTGTGTATACTTACTCTAAAAACACAACTTATTGTTTTGTAAATTTAATAAAAATAAACACTATATCTTCCTGACAGTCAGCATGGAAGAAGCGAATGGCAAACGTACCATTCCTACTTTAAAGTTGAGCTTGCAGATTTCTGCAAGTCTGGAGCTTCAACCGAGTCTAATATTTCTGTATCGATCTGCCGCTTTAGGTATTTTGCCACAATGGCATCCGTTCTGATCATTTTCGTTTTTTAATTGCAAGGTTTGGTAGAGTACCAAAATTAAATAAATAAAATTGCTATTCGTATCATATACTTGCCATACAAATAAAAACTTGGCTATCACTTTGGATATCTTTGGGGCTTGTAAGTGATATTTAGTTATTAATTATATTTCTTTCTTTCCTCAATGATTTCCTTGTTATGTCACAAAAAACACACCTTCTTAAATATTAATTTATGCCTCAAATATTAATGTATTGTATATAGTTTATTTCTCTTTGGGGTTTATAAGCTAATTTAGTTATTATTTATATTTATTGTTTCTTCGAGGAGAGCCATTGGTTTGTTTTTTATCCAGTGATATTCAAACATACCTTAAATATTAATTTATAATTTATTAATTTATATATTTATGCTATTATTTAATAGACTAGCCAGCAATAATGAGAGATAGACTAAAAGTGCTATTAACTTAATAACAACTTTATTTTCTTTATTGATTCTTTATTGATAACTAGGATTCGGCACGATTTCCCCCGTGTTGGTTCCGGGCTCCTTTGAAGATTAGGCCAACTGTCGTTCTGCCAGGCAGGTCGTAAAAGGCGACCGATTGACTACATGAGTCACTACCATCGTGGCTACTAGGTGGTAGAGTTCTGCATTATCTCGCCCGGGTCTGGTACCACCGCCTTACCTATTCCTGCCCCAATAGCGTTAGTGCTTGTCACTGTCATGATCCGGTTTAGAGGGTAGGGTAGCCTGTGGACTTATGCATGTGGCATTAGACCTCGCCGCAAGATAGCAACGCACCATTAACATCTTTGGTGTATATAGGCGATGGTTGACTCATTCCATCAGGCCCACTTGCAGACAGACCCATCTGCTTGTTTGCTATCTTATGATATAAAAAAAGATCTCATTAGAATGTATAGTGATAAAAAAGTTCAAATTTTCAAAATATAGATTTATAAATATAACCGATGGTTTTTAAGTAAGAAAAAACTATAACACTTTTTAAAACTGAACACTAATTATTCCCGCGTTTGTCCGGGCTCCTTTGAAGAATAGACTAGAGGTCGAACTTATTAAACATATGCCACAAAACCACCACGACTGTATTCCCTTGAAGATATTAAAGTTTGTATTTTGTTTAACTTAACAAAAAGACAGAAATAAAATATTATTAAATAAAAATAATTTCAATCATTACGAAGTGTTTTAAAGGTATGCTAAGAAAACTGAAAATTAATAGACATTCCGGTTCACCGACTTGATAGTTGACGACATGGTGCTGATTTTTCTCTCCATATTTTAACGACTGCCAAAGATTGGACTTCCTCCTTACAATAAATAAGACCGACAGCTTTACTTGCTCATCGAAGGTGTTTGTTAAGTCTCTCCTAGTATATTTCTAATTTATACTACAGCTTTTTTTCTCACATAAGCCTCAATTATATTTCACTTCCTACCCAAGGAATAAATCTGTGACCTAATAATTTGAGTCGAATAAACCAACCAAAGAAAAACTTAAAACGCCATATTTTATTGAAACTGTTATATTAAAACTTTGTGTAATATTTAAAGACGCTTTTATGGCGTTACTTTGCTAAATGCAATCTTATCGCGCTGAAAATACCCTTCGAACTTTCCAACAAAGGTGTAATTGAAAGATCGGAAATTCTCAAGCAAGCACATATTTCAAACGAGCATTTCTTGCCCGGATAATATAAAGATAGAGGACAGTCTCGGATATAAAATATGGCGTCCTTTCATGAATCTTATTAAGATATCCTCCGAAAACTGTAAGAGATAGAACAATTGTTAAATTCTGAGGAGCAAGTGAGAGAAAACATGATACTAGGTTTATGTATATTAAAATAATACTGTTACGCTTAAAGAGGTGTGTTGGCTTGGGTGGAATTTATATTCTCTATGAATATGAATTTAAGATGTGGATGTAGTTTCCATAAGATGAATTTAATGTCAAATAGAAGCTTCACTTTTTGTATGGAAATATTCTGCATGCTTTTCGCAATTGAATGCCGGTACCATTTATGATAGTAATACAAGCATTGTTCCATGAATTCGTCTGCACAAGAAACCAAGAAAAAATATCTTCACGCCCGTATTCCCAAAAGGATAGGCAGAGGTACAACCAGATTAGCCGAAGATACTTAGTCCCACAATGTGATAGGTGGCCAGCTTATCGCCAACTGGACACTTTTTCCGATCCCGGCCAAAGTTGTTTTTGTCAGAAAACTGAAAAAGCACTTATTTTTAATTGCCCGACCCTTGAATCGAAACCAGAACCTCAACTTCGATGCCGGACCACTAGACCACAGAGGCGACCAAGAAAAGCATGCGACAACTGTGTCTAACAAAAAAAGTATGTGTAATTCGGCCCTAAAAACTAATACGTATTAATAACTTGACTATGTAGGTATAGCACAGTTGCTTAAATCCGACATTTGGTATTAATTGTATATTGAAAACAAAATATACATGTAGTGTAAATATGTTTTTAGTCAGAATAGATAGTCAATAGTGGTTAATTGTATAAGTGGTGGCGTATAATTTCATACGTCCGTTAACAGTCACGTTAACGGATATTTTTTGAAATATCCCTAACCATCAATCGAAGTATTTACTAATCGCTAACTTATCTGTTTAAAAATAATAATTATTGGTGATAAAAAAAAATAGGACAGACTAGACTAGAGCCGCTTGAAATGTCGCTTTATCGCGATTTATCTTGGCGAACCTTTACAACTATTGCTAGAGATTAATTAGAATAATAATTTTTAGTGGAGTGCCGTAAAGCATAAAAATTGTAAAACCTCGGAATCCAGGGCTAGTCAATGAATCTGTATAGCGAGTGTTGTTCAGCATTATTAGTCTCAAATAAAAAAGTTAAAAAAATAATTGACCGGTCTCGCTTACAATTTTTTTTAACAATTTACTGGTAAATGAGAGATAGATGGGGAACAAAATGTATAGTAAAGATTTCAATTTTATATGTAATATATTTAATTTAAAAAGTAATAGAAATGTTAATTTATTAGATTTTTTAATTGGCTAATTATGTGTTTTTTGCCCCGGTTTTCGAAAATCGAGTTTTCACCAGATTTCCACGTTTTGAGGTCCCAAGAACCTTTTTCCGAATATTTTTACGATTTACGCGGGAAATTAAAAAAAATCATAGCCAATTAAAAAATCTAATAAATTAACATCAAAGTTACTATTCAAATATAATTTATTAAATATAAAATTGAAATTATTGTAAAAAAAAATATGTTTTTTTTTTGTAATCGAGATCGGTCAATTATTTTTTTTAACTTTTTTATTTGAGCATTTAATAATGCTGACAAACACTCGTTATATAGATCCATTGACAAATCCTGAATTCCGAGGTATAAATCTTACGGCACTCCACTATTTATATACTTTCCGAAAAAATATGGTCTATTTTACTTTTCTGTTTATAAAATATGTGTGCAGTAGGAGCAGTAGCGAGATAGAGAGAAAGAAACAAGCCTTATTTAAGTTCACTTCCAGTTAATCTATATTAATGTTAGCAGATATGAAGGCATCGGGCCATAATTCATATAACTTCTTTCAGAAGTGCAACACACGCTATCTCGGCTAACATGCAAAATAACTTTGGGATACATTGCTTAGTGAAAACCGATAATAAACTTTTACAGCGAAGCTTTTGGAACGACTACGAACGGAAATTTTCTCATTACATTATAACTTCGAATAATCTATACTTACTGGAAGACACATCTAAGAGTGTATTTAGTATTTATATAATTCGTGTCATAAGTTCGAACTCATTGCAAATAACTTAAAAAGGTGAATCAAAACTTTGTATGGAAAATTATTTTAGTCTAATAATTTTGTCTAATTTTACGTTTGTATAAATGTAAATAATTTTGACAGTGTGCGTTTGCTATGTTGTCAAACCGTGCGTGTAAGCAGGTACACGATATTTTGTGGGAGCAGTATTGCTATAGGTATGCGTTGGTGCCAGTCCGGTTGACAGAATCTAGGTTGAAAATACAGAAAATTTTAACTATGTAATATATAAAAATCGATGAGACATAATCACGGTTTTACATTGAAATAAGACTTATATTTTTTCCAAGCCTTATCTATCAGTGAAAACCGTATAAAGTATGTTAATTAATTTTAAAAATTGTTGTTTAAAAACAGTACACACACATAATTAATGACAAACTAATTATGATCAAGTACAATAAGGATAAAAAGTAGAATTATGTGACTATATTATTGTACATACGTGCTACGTAACACTTCGTAGCCATGTAGAAAACCATTGCTATAATAAAATCTCTTACTCGAACCAAATCTATCATCATTTCCCATTCCCTAACCTTATTCCGGTATAATGTGTTCTTCAAGATGGTCTTATCATTCAATTTCTCCTCCGATATAAAGGGGGGCGATATGCAAAAATTACCCATCGCCGTTTATCCCCACATAAATAACATTAGAGATAGCGTGCGTGAGAGTGTTTTTGTAATTACCGTATAAATAATAATTCATCGCGTCGTAGATTACGGTTAGCAAGTATGACGCATGGCGCCTTTCCCGTGAAAGCGTTTCCATACACAAAATTATATGAATTTATTAAAATCTTAAGTTGCTTTTTATAAAGTATCTATACGTTAATACGTGAAGGTAAAACTTTATACGTGGAGTATGAGGCACAATTAAAGTTTACGTTGCAGTCCTCTGCAGAAACCTAATATTTTTGAATAAAATGCATTAGAAATATATCTTCTATACATTAAATAAATAAAAGTAAAGTGTTTGTAATATTAAAATAACCGATTTTAACTAAATGCATATGAATGTATACACGGTATATATAGGTACCAAAATAACATTTTTTACAATTTTTGTCTGTCTGTCTGTTTGTTCCGGCTAATTTCTGTTCCAGAGACTGTAAGAAGCTGGACCGATTTTGACGGGACTTTCACTGATAGGTAGCTGATGTAATAAGGGGTAACTAGGCTACTTTTCTTTAGACTTTTTCCCACGCGAACGAAGTCGCGGACACAGCTAGTTAAATTAATAAAAATAAACATTATACACACTACATTCATGTGGCATACATGATATTATACCCACATGTATGCTATTTTCTGTACGGCTAAAATTGTTTATCAAACTTAAATTTGAAGAATAGGCCAACTGCCGTTCTGCCAAGCAGGTCGTAAAAGGCGACCGATTGGCTTTACATGTCACTATACCATCGTGGATACTAGGTGGTAAAGTTCTGCATTGTCTCGCCTGGGTCTGGTACCACCGCCTTACTTATTCCTGCCGAAATAGCGTCAGTGCTTGTCACTGTCGTGTTCCGGTTTGGAGGGTAAGGTAGCCGGTAAACTTATGCATGTGGCTTTAGACATCGCCACAAGGAAGCAACACACCAATATCTTTGATGTCTGTAGGCGATGATTGACTCTTTCCATCAGGATACCCATCTACTTGTTTGCTATCTTATGATATAAAAAAATACATTTTGTGTGTTATGAGTTAAATGGATTGAAAATATTTCTCGGTTACATTTAATTCTTTTAAAAAATAAATATTAACAATTTACAACACGGTAGTATCCTTACAGTTGAAAAAAAAACCATATGGGCCCATTAAAAAAAAACATTAAAAAAGAATATACAGACTGACTCAGAGATCTTGAAGAAAGTAAGAACTCTATGTCTGTGCGAAATAATAGAGGACTGACGCATTGGATATAACTTTACATCATTCAATATATTTACCATAATATTAATTTCTACAAAGAGTGTCGACAGTAAAATATAAATTTATATATTGAATTTTTATTTCATTAGGCAATATTACCTATTTTTTTTGAGAAAATTTTTAAAATATTTAATCTTCAAAATTGTACAGAAATTTTGTAAATTATGGAAATCCGAAACATACTTGGAGTCTCAAGTCTTTGACTCAGTTTTCCATAAATTTCAATATAAGTTAAGACTAAGTTAAGACTTAGAAAACATAATATTTTATGCTTTTGCGATTAAGAATGATAAAAAAATAAGCCTTATAGTGTACAATGCGAAGGGCGTTCAGACATAACTTAAAAGAAAATTTAATTTTTGTCGCAATATCTTTGTTAAATTAAGTATATGGATACTTTTAGACATCCAATTTAAACTTCCAGTCCTTACACACACGCTTTATCTTCTTAAGCGATTTTCGAAGTTAAAGTAAATGCACAAACAATATAAATATTCATTAAAATTACCACGCGATCGCATAAGCGGGCAGAATAAGACATTAACTCAAAGATATATAAGGAAGAAGGCACACAAATTGATCTTTTAGGTTGTAATTTATGGGTTGCGTTTTCTGCGTTGCGCAATTTACGTTACATTCGATGTCACGGAGGTCCATATCGATGGTTCTAAACTACTGGTAGTATAAAGGTGAAAGTATTATTAAAAGTGGTACCTTTGAAGCCAGCATACAAACTAGATAAGAATATACAACTTAGTCTTATTAATGTCAGGCCAATCGTTTAGTCTTCAAGTACCATATTACTTTTTTTATATAGCTGCGCCCGCGACTTCGTCCGCGTGGAAAAATTTCGAAAAAAATAGGCTGTTACTCCCTGTCACATCAGCTATCTGCCAGTGAAAGTCCTGTCAAAATCGGTCTAGCCGTTCCAGAGATTAGCCGGAATAAACAGACAGACAAACCAAAAATTGTAAAAAAAAAATGTTATTTTGGTGTATGTACCGTGTATACATCCATAATATGCATTAGTAAAAAGCGGTTATTTTAATATTACAAACAGACACTTCAATTTTATTTATTTGTATAGATAAGGTAGCAAACAAGCAAATGGGTCTTCTAATGAAGAGAGACCACCATCGCCTATAGACATCAAATATGTTAATGGTGCGTTGCTATCCGTGTGGCGGAATGGCAATGTCTCATGTAAAAGTTTACCAAAACTTTGTATTTTTTCCCTCCAAACCGAAACATGACAATGACAAGCACTGACTCTATATCGACAGAAATAGATAAGGCGGTAATAGCGTATACCCGGGTGAGACGTTGTGGAACTCTACCACCTAGTAGTCACAATGGTAGTGACGTATTTAGCCAATAATTCAGTTTTTACGAACTGTCTTCAAAGGAGGGCCGGGCCAACACAGGGATATATTAGAGTATTTCAAATATGGACAACCGATAACTATTCAAAACGACATGACTATTTTTAATAATCTAGCATTACCGACTTTAGTATAGAAGCATGAGGTCCTAGGTTCGTATCCCTGATCAGGCAATTTGTTCTAAATGTTTTTGCACGTTTTTAGGAAATCATAACTTGCCTAGGCTGGGATCAGTTTCCGATTTGTCTGTAGGTCACCTATCATATCATGAGGCTTAACATCGTTATTAATCGTAGCTGCAACCGTGGTTACACGTACGTGGTACAGTACAGAGCAGAATCAGGCTCCAAGATAGGTATATCTAATCTCTATGTTATTGAAATCGGCTGCTAAAATGTTTAAAATTTACAAACAACTTTACTTTTTTTATAGAAGAAGGGGCAAACGAGCAGGAGGTGCACCTGATGGTAAGTGATCACCGCCGCCCATGGACATCCACAATACCAGAGGTCTTGCAGTTGCGTTGCCGGCCTTTTAAGAATGAGTAAACTCTTTTCTTGAAGGCCCCCAAGTCGTATCCGTTTGGAAAAACTCCTGCCGGTTATTGGTTCCACAACAAAGTAGTGCGAGGCAAAAAGTGCCGAGAGAAACGCACAGTTGTGGATTTCCAGACATCGAGATGGTGAGGATGGAATTCCAAATTTTGACGCGATGTCCGATGATGGAATTCGGCGGCAGGAATTAATCCAAATAACTCGTCGGAACACTCCCCATGAAAGATACGATAGAAGACACAGAGTGAACCAACATCTCTGCGCAATGCCAACAAGTCAAGCCGTTTAGAAATAGCCAGGTCGTGAACGATTCGAACCGCTCTACGCTGAACGCGATCAAGAGGAAGGAGCTGGTACTGAGGAGCTCCGGCCCAGAGATGAGAACAGTACTTCATGTGGGGCCGAATTTGAGCCTTATAAAGTTGAAGGCGATGGGCCGGCAAGAAGTTACTGTCTCGCTCTGCTGAGCACACTGAGCTTTTTGGAGGCTAGTTTAGCCTTACCTTCTAAATGAACTGCGCGAAACTGAACGTAATTCGATACGTCGACTCCCAGAATCCCGGTACTAGCTGAGGCTGCCAGGAGAGTATCCCCAAATCGAGGTGACATGACAAATGGTGTCTTTTTAGCGGAAAACACGCAAAGCTGTGTCTTCTTGGGGTTAAAAGTGACCAAGTTTTGACGACCCCATTCCGAGACATCGGTTAGTCGATTCTCAACTTCGGACACAAGCTTGTTTCGGCTCTCTTCGACGTGTTCCCGAGAAATACCGCTTCGGCCGGAGTATGTAACATCACCAGTACTGTCATCTGCATAGCAATGTATGTTGCGAATTCGCATAATGTCATTGATATGCACAAGGAACAGTGTCGTTGATTGCACGCAGCCTTGTGGAACACCAGCATTGATAGATTTAAGGTTAGAGCACACACCGTCAACTACGACTTTGATGCTCCGATCAGCCAAAAAACTGGTGATCCACTTGCATAATTTCTCGGGAAGCTCATAGGAAGGCAGCTTCGCCAGAAGCGCTTTGTGCCATACCCTATCAAAGGCCTTCGCTATGTCTAAACTAAATGCCCCCTGGACTCCCCCTTGGACTCAACTGCTTCCGCCCACCGATTTGTTAAGTATACTAGAAGATCACCAGCTGAGCGGCCGCGACGGAAACCGTACTGGCGGTCGCTAATCAGCTGGTGCTCTTCTAAATACTTGAGGAGCTGCGAGCTGATGATTGTCTTCATAATTTTGGAGAACAAGGAGGTTATGGCTATCGGCCGATAGTTAGATGGATTAGAGCGATCTCCTTTTTTAGGGATGGGATGCACTAAAGCTGTCTTACATGAAATCGGTACTACGCCGAGTGAGTAGGAGAGCCGGAATAGGCGTGTTAGTACCGGCACCAGCTCTGGAGCACACGATTTAAGTACAATCGGAGGGATGCCATCCGGTCCACTCGACTTATGGACGTCCAAGGAAAAAAGTGCTTTACGTACAGAAGACTGCAGAAATTTTAATTCCGTCATAGAACTATAGCACTGCGGGATGGTAGGCGGTGCATTTCCTTGGTCATCCAGATTCGAGTAGTCCGCAAAGAACGAGCCCAGAAGATCGGCCTTCTCCCTTGCGGTATGGGCCAGAGAGTCATCATCTCCGTGTAAGGATGAAGAGAGGGCTGTGAGAAATTTCCCAAGACAGCCTTGGTAAGAGACCAGAACGCACGAGTTCCCGAAGGAAGGCGAACTAATTTCTCACCAATTCTGCCAATGTGTTCAGATTTTGCCTTGGCGATAGCTCTTTTGAAGAACCTCGAGGCGGAATTGTATTCCTTACGTAACGCGCTGGTCTTTTCATCACGAGGTGTCGACGCTACAGCCCAAGCCCGGTAGCATTCCTGCTTTCGGCGTGAAGCCGTTTTGCAGGAGCCTTGAGAGACCTTGGTTTGGTCAAGGCTGAGACTTACCACCAACTGGTACCGCAGGAAATGGAATGAAAAGTTCCATGTCCTGCAGCACCACATCAGCGATAGAGTCAGCGATGACACTCGGATCATTCAGCGAGAAGCACATCCGCCCCCATGGGTAGGACGCAAAAAAAGACCGCATCCCGTCCCAATCTTCTGACCTATAGTGCCAAACGCGACGACAGCCTGCAAAAGGAGGTCGTGATAGGCGCGTAACCGGCACTTTACTCCGGATCAGGCAGTGGTCTGACGTACCAAGAGGAACGTCCACAGATACCTGATAATTGTCCAGATGGGAGGTCAGCAGAAAGTCCAGCAGTGAAGGCGTATGATCGTCCACATCGGGAACTTGCGTAGGCGAAGTTACCAATTGTGTTAGACCATATGCCAAGGCAAAATCGTAAACAGACCTCCCCACATGATCGATAGTGCGTGAACACAGCCATTCTGCGTGGTGGGCATTAAAATCGCCTAAGATCACGATCTCAGCGGAGGGAGTCTTTTGTAACACGGAATCTACAGCCGTTTGAATGTGCTCAACGAGCCTGTTGACTGCAGCATTTTCGCTATGGGACCTGTAGAGGCACGCATAGATGAAGGGATGGTCGTCGCAGTCTACACGCAGCCAGAGGATGGATAGGTCCCTATAGCCTTCAAGGCTGCTGAGACGTCGAGAGCAGATATCCTCTCTGACATAAGCACAAACTCACGCCCGGGGTACAAATGAATGCTCGAATTTGTACCCCGGGTAGGAGAGATATGAGGTATCAGCCGGAGAAGATATCTGCGTCTCAATTAAAAAGAACAGAGCCGGCTTAGCCGTCTCAAGGTGGTAGTGAACGGCATTTAGGTTTGAGTGAAAAACCCCTAATATTAGTAGTGTGGTAGGGGGTGCCTTTCGATTTCTGTTCAGTTTGCCCCGAGTAGCGAAGTTTGAGAGCGCAATTGTGTCCCCCCCCCCCAGAGTACGCAGGGCAGCCTGGGCATCCATCCAAACCCCTGAACATGGATGTCCAGAGGGGGATTCTCCACCGCTTACGCTAGTGGTACCCCCTGGGGTAAACTTCTACCTTTATATTGCGCTTCCATAGTGTTGGGGGGAGGGGAAGGGCCTCCGGGAACCTCACAGACCAAACGAAACGCAACAGCAAAGCTGTTACTTTACGTCGGTTTTAAGTGAGGTAGTAGTATCGCCCCGGTCGTGCCGACCCATTCAGCTAAGCATGGCACTACCACTTTTTTTTTGACTGACTGCACCGGTGGAATAATTTTAAAAAAGAAAATTATCCCGCCGGCGGCCGATGGGGTCGTCACGTCCCGACGCCGGCGCTTACTTTACCTTACTATAAATTAGTTGTATAATTCGATAATTCCATTAATATAAATATAATTGCAAGTCTAGAATTAACATATAGAATACTATTTGTCCCGAAAAATACAAAGTTTTGGTGAAATTAACAAAATTTAACTACTTTAGTTAACTGCTTTAGGACGGATCTTGTAATTGTAATTTGGCTCCGTTGTGGTAAGTGATGAGTGGTTTGCGAACTTATGCATTCGATGGGGTTTGTGTTCAATACCTGATAGGGACAAACATTCGTATAATGAGCATAGATGTTTATATTTTTCTGTTTGGGTGTTTAGTAATAATTTGACCATTTCTATGACTTGACTAACAATATTACAAATAAATAATTTTCTTACTTTGGGGTTAACGTGTAATTTGTCCAGCGATATTTATTTAACATTAGCTGAACCGTGCAGCCCGCTACGTTGTAAAAGTTTCTGGTCAATCCCGCGGGAACTACTTAATTTGAAACAACAAATTATTTTGATAATCCGAAGCTTCTAACATTAAAACTAAAGCCATTTGATTCATGTTTCTATTTTCCAAAAGTTGTACGCAATAAATAAGCATCATATTCTAATTTTTTTTAATTCTAGAATAAATAATATTGGAAATTTGCATGTACAGACAAATATTCTTCAAGTTTAGGCTAAGCGCATAATCGCTAATTGTTTTATGGGTGTGCGATATAGTAACGTACTCTTTCAAAAATCGAGTGTGAGCTCACATGTGGTAGGAGTAATTTTTTTATTAAAGTAGGAAAAACCGAATGATAGACAGACAGACACAGAGAGAGAGAGAGATAATTTGAAGGACTCGAGGAAAAAGTTTTCTCGTATTTTAAAAAATAAAAAGTTGTAGTAAAATTGAGTATGGCTCTTTCTGGAACCATTAAATATATAATATTTTAAATATAAAATTCTATTTAATCTCTCATCTCATCTTATTCTGTGATTGGTGCAATCCTATACAATTATGTGTTTTTTTTCTACATCTGGACGCATTTCCATTTCATCTTGTTCAAATTACAGCGATTCTTAAGAAGTTTCATATTAAAATACATTCTTACATATATAACACAAGCGCCGGCGTATGTGAGACGTTTTGCTAGCTTTATACATATACATGTATTCGTTAAATCTTGTTTTTGAGTGATCCATTTATATAGGTGTTGTAACTCCATTTACCGGTTTTTCTGGCACGACTTATTTCTGTGACTTATTTAATATTACCAGGAATAATGTGATTGACTTTGATCGCTAAACTCAAAAAACACAACACACTGCGCCGTAATTATGCTCGTCATGCATCACCCTAAGACAAAATTTCTATGCTTTATCCCCTTCGGCAATAACAAGAGCGAGATACCGCGAAATATGAGTGCCATTACTTAGAGGTGCTTTGTCAACATCGCCTTGATAAATTTATATTGGTCGGTTTATACCCATTTAGGATAATTCAAAGAGTAATTTTTCAAGGTGGTAAGTGATGAAAGTAGTTATTTATTTTGCATACCTGTTTAGGGCTTTGCTCGTAGGTTTACCAAAACTATCTGATAGATTTTACCGAGTAACACTCCGGTTATAAAATAACTCTGCGTATTATTACTGTTAGAATACTAAGACAACTTATTTTATAAGCAGCTAGAACAATATCTATATATTATTAAGTGAAGCAAAAACTTTTTACCTCTTTTTATAAAAAATACGCAAACAGTGGAGAATGAAATTTGGCACAATTAAGTTAACCTAATATATTGAAGTAATATGTATGCAATAGAAATACATTAAAATAAACATTACACTACAATCATTCGACATACATGATACAACATTATTTTTCATTAGGGTATGGAAAATAAATAAAAAAAATACATGAAAAAAATCAAGTATTTTAATGACGGACCAGCACGATAAATTGTTATTAATTTTTTTTATTGTTGAATATCATATTTTAATATTTATTATCCTACGAGTATATTCCGGATGAAGAGAAATCCAAAACCACAAAAATTATAAAATAGTCCAGCCGTTCTATATATATATATATATATATATATAGAACGGCCGTTCTATATATATATATATATATATATATATATATATAGAACGGCCGTTCTATATATATATATATATATATATATATATATATATATATATATATATATATATATATATATATATATATATATATATATATATATATATATATATAGGTATTTTTTTAATTAGGTATACAAAATATATTATTTGTTTAGTATTAGTAGTACAACATACGTGGTTTAATAACATTATTAATATTGATTGAAATTGTCACATTAAATGTAGAATGTTTATTACTTTTTCATTAAAAAAGTAAATTATATTAAGAATAACAATATAATTGAAGAATATAGCTACAAATAATTATTATCCTAATAACTAAAAGCTAAGCTGTCTTCTTTGTTTAGACAGTAAATTCCAGGTGAATTGAACAGAACAGTATTGGCGCTCACACCTGTGTCGATCTTAATCGCTAAATAGCTAAGATATATCATTTTTAAACACCCCTTTATAGAACCCTTTCACGTTAACAACTCTAATTTCCCTAAACAGTTTGAAACAGAGGCCTTAATATGAAATGGTTCTAAGACATTGCCGTAGATTGGAGTATTAGGAAGCGTTTACACGGGCGGCACGTAGCGTAATAAATAATAAAGTAATCAGTGCGATTCCTTACATCCCGTCTCTTATTAGGCGAGAACCAACATTCAACATTCGCTAATGCCACAGCTTACTAGCACATGTGGTACGGAAAGATTTCGTGAGAATTTATTGTTCATCGGCTTATGAATCATAAATAAGGTAGGGCTAATTAGAATTGCCGAACAGTAAAGCTGGGAGAATGAAGTACTGTTACACTTTATAGTGGTTTTAGATTAACCTGTTTACAAATATGCTTGATCAATCGGTAGGTGGGCTCTAATGGAACACGTCATGATTTTATTACATAATAGAGTTAGCGATAGCGTCGGTTCTTGTCTCTTATCTAATAGCCGGTAAACTTACAATTTAAGCATTACATGTCTCTTACATGGACATCATTAACATATTTGGTGTCTATAGGCGATAATTAGGCCTTTAAGATAACCGTCTCTATGTAAGTTATTTCTAAACCAATCTAAAACCTATTAATAATATAAACGGTCTGATCATGTTATTTTCCTTGTAAGGATTGAACAGAATGTCTATATTGTCGAACCGCCAATAATGCCTGAAAATTTTGTTTTGATGATGTAATATATTTTTTTTCATCGGATGGCCACCACTTTATAGGAATTTATTTTCTATAAATTAACTGTCCTAAACTGAACTGAACTTGAGGTATGATTTGAGTAAGTACAAAACATGTACCCATGATTGGCTTATTTCTATCGATAACACTGGCTTAAAGCTTTACGTGTTGATCCGAGACACTTGGGTATTAACACAACAGTAATATTGTGTATAGCTGCTATTGAGACATGGATTTTTGAGAAAGCCTCGAAAAACCTCAATAGCACTTTTGCCGGACTCGGGAGAGTCAACTCTTTCGTATGAGCGCTTAATAGCTTAGCCCATGGTCTACCAATCACTTTCATTATGGGACCTGTTTTTTAAATAACATGACCGTCGCGGTCCGTAACTGAAAAGGCAAACTCAGGGAAGGGGTTACAAATCAAAATAAACTGAAGAAGCAAATAAAACAAATGAGCCCCGAAACAATATTTTATTAAATAAAAAACGTTATAAATAAAAGGCAGTACCAAGGGTTTTTTATAGTAGAGGAGGCAAACGAGCAGGCGGTGCACCTGATGGTAAGTGATCACCGCCGCCCATGAACATCAGCAATAACGGGGGTCTTGCAGCTGCTTTGCGTGCCTTTTAAGAATGAATAAGCTCATTTCTTGAAGGTCCCCAAGTTGTATCCGTTCGGAAACACCCCCGCGGGTAATTGATTCGAGTAGTGCGAGGTAAAAAGTGCCGACAAAAGCGCACGGTTATGGATTTCAAGACATCGAGGTGGTGAGGATGGAACTTTAAATTTTGACGCGATGTCCGATGATGGAATTTAACTGCAGGAATTAGTCCAAACGTCAAAACACTCCCCATGATAACCGCTCACTTCACTTTGGTAACTAATGAGACCTCGGAGAAATAATACACTATGGTCTCTATAGGGACCAACGCTAACTTCATCCAAAAAAACAATATTTTCACTATTTACCAGTTTTAATACAATACTCTATGGTATTTTATCGTTTTCGAACGAAACATTGTACAGAATAACAGCAAATTGGCATTCTTGTTTCAAATACGCTCTTGGAGAAAAATAAAAGAACTTAGTCCGCCATTTTGATTCGTGCTGTGTGTTGTGTTGGTTGCAGTTTATGATACAGGTTAATTTAAAGGTATTTTTGCGTATTAATTAACAAGTAAACTTATTTATAATCAAGATTAGTTCAAGATCTAATAGTTTAGATAATAATTTTGTCAAAAAACCGTAAATATCAATTAATAAAACATATATTTCGTTAACGACCAACTTGATGATACCAGCGCTTTGGGTATGACGGTACCTATTTTTATTTATTTTCGTAAATTTTAGTGTTGATATCTATGATCTCAAAAAAATCATATGATGTGAAAGTGAAATATTCTAAACAATATTAAAAAAATTAACATAGCTGTAACATTAAAAAAGAAATAAATTATTTAAAAATTACGAAAAAAACTATGTATTAATTACGAAAAAATATATATTAATATTTATGTAAATAAATATTTTTGTAGTATAATATATGTTTTTGTACTATAATATATGTTGTTTATTTTTTATCTGTATGTATATGTTTACCAGTTATATAAAAAATATATAAAAAGCATAGGTCATCGCTTTACTTTTTGAATTAAAAATCCTCGACTAACAAGTAGTCATATTTTTCTCAAAGTGTCATGTTACACCTGAATTATTTTGTAGCTTAAGCCATTTAAATTAAACAATTCTAACACCAGTGTATTGCAGTGCTCAAGACCTCTTAAAAATATACGCTTTACAATATCGGATTCAATCCAAACAACTCATAAACCATTTTTGGGACCACGGTCCACCGGAACGGACTCGAACGTCTGCGCGTAACGGTCCGTGTGTTTTTAAAAAAAAAATGCGAAAGTAGCTGGTGGTATGAGCGGATAAGTACAATAAAAGATGCAGAGCGAACCTACATCTCTACGTAACGCCAAAGAGTCAAGCCGATTAGAAATAGCCTGGTCGTGGGCGATTCGAACCGCTCTACGTTGAATGCGATCAAGAGGAAGAAGCTGGTACTGAGGGGCTCCGGCCCAGAGGTGAGAACAGTACTCCATGTGAGGTCGAATTTGGGCCTTGTAAAGTTGGAGTCGATGGGCTGGCATGAAGTACTGCTTTGCTCTGCTAAGTATACCAAGCTTTTTGGAGGCTAGTTTAGCCTTTCCTTCCAAAGGACCGCGGAACTGCACGTTATTCGATATGTCGACTCCCAGAATTCTAATACTGGCTAAGGCTGTCAGGAGAGTGTTATTGAACCGAGGTGATACGACAAATGGTGTTTTTTTTTGTGGTGAATGCACAAAGCTGCGTCTTTTTGGGGTTAAATGAAACAAAGTTTTGACGACCCCATTCCGAGACATCGGTTAGTCGATTCTCAAGTTCAGACACGAGCTTGTTCCGGCCCTCTTTGAAGTGTTCCCGAGAAATACCGCTACGGCCGGAGTATGTAGCATCACTAGTACTGTCGTATGCATAGCAATGTATATTATTAATTCGCAACATACCATTTATATGCAGAAGAAACAGTGTCGGTGATAGCACGCAGCCTTGGGGAACACCAGCATTGAGGTCGGAGCATGCACCGTCGACTACGACCTTGATACTCCGATCAACCAAAAAACTGTTGATTTTTACAATATTAATGAGAAAATGTCATTTTTTGCCTTAGACTATCCGTTCAAAGTTTGGACTAAAGTTTATGCAGGTTATTGTCAATAAATCATGGGGATGTTCATCGGTCCGAAATTTATTTTTAATGAAGTACATCTTGGAAAATGCTGCTTTACACAGGTTATATATGTAAAATAGTTTGTATTGTTAACACAAGGTCTTGTAAATTAAAGGCCCTAGTGTGGACCGAGGTCCAGCATTTGGTGATCCCTGGCCTACTAATAAATAAAGTAATAATTAAATGTCATAAGCTGATTGAATTCAGCGTCCAGTAGAAGAAACGGAACATCAATAGATGCTCAGTTTAAACAATTCACCAGTTTATCTGTGTACGTCATTTTACACAATATGTACATACATATCTTCACACGCCAAATCCCTTACGGGATAAGCAAAGAGAATATGTAACGGTCCAGACAGACTTGCCTTGCTTTTTACCCATTTATAACTCTCTTCATGCAAATACGTTGGATTCGAAGACGCTTAATACAACCTTCTGGCAGCACCTGACTATTTCATCATGGTACGTCAGTCTTGTACATATACATATATCCCCAGTACACATATCCAATCCACATTCGCATTGTATATCTGTTTTGTTACTCGTTCATCTGTAATTCTTTCAACATGCCCGAACCAAAACATTGATAAATAAAATTTTTCAAATATAATCACGCTGTGACAGTAGCTACTTTTAAACAATATGTCATAATACAAAAAATAAACAAATATAATCAAAATTTCTTTGAAAAACAGTACGTCGCTGAATACTACAATAGACCACATTTCACCAGTCTATTTATCTAGCGATACTAATGGTTGTTATGGTCGAAGCAATCGCGAAGCTTAACGCTTCATTTGTTAATTACAATTACTTGGACTGCCAGATTTTTTATCAATCTCATCTACTAATGCATGCCTTTAAACTACTAGTAAAATATTACTTATATACTTATCTTAAGTAAAATTTTAAGCCAAATACAATTTCCTCACATTTTGGGGAAACTTGTCTCCTTCGCTAAATGAACGAACACGAAAGCTCTTAACCGAATGTGGTTTCGTTCAGCATCTGAATAGTTCTGATCATGGCAGATTAGTCTTGATCTCCATCCGTGATATACATTTATATTCACAAAAAATATTTATTTTTTTATTTATTTATTTGTCATATAAATGCCGGAAACAGTGCATTCTCTAATTTTTACACCGATGATTTTTTTTTTTCAAACTTAATCTCTCTTGCATTTAGTATACGAACGCCATCCGGAAATGTTATTCCATTAATGTTTCGTATCCTGTTTTCCTGTATTCATTCCCTTTGTGACATTCATATCTCTTCACAATCTATATATACTAATATAATACCAGAAGGAAAAACTTTTGACCCCTTTTTAAGACAATTGCGCGAACGATGGAGTATGAAAAGTAGCACAGTTAAAGTTTACCCTGCGAAAGACTGCAGAAACCTAACTTTTTTATATTAAAATGCATTAGAAATACATTAAAATAATAAAAACAAACATTACACACACTACATTTATGTAACATACATGACATACACACATGCATACTATTTATTACTATACTGTTTTTTTGCGTCTAAAGTCAGTTGCCAAACAAGAGATTTTATTGTTTAGTCTGTAGTCGAATTTCGGCCACAGTCATAAATAGTACACATAATTACTCAATGCAAGACGGGCATCCTGACTTAGTATAGCACTTTGAAATTCCGTAGTGTTTCATTCACGCTGTTTTACTGTCCCATTTAGTAAAATATTGATTTCAGGAACTTTACATAGTAATATATATATATACTTTACAGATAATGCAAACAAATTATGAAGTTATATCAAGTTCCCAAAATAAATCTTAGCGCGGTTATATACGCCGCGTAGGCGATGACTGATGTTGCCAGACTTCATTTAAAAATATCTCAAATAAAAAAATAAGACATTTGAAAACATTATTACTATTCAAACTTTAAGCAATTAAATACATATTTTATAATATTTTTTAAAAATTTTAAACTTAATAAATTAACAATGAAAATTTTACCGTTATTTGATGACGAATATAGCGTGTATCTGGCTGTTTTACGCTGTTTTCTTTTTAATTTAATGTTGGATACAAACTGCTCTACGAAGCCGTTAAAGTAACAATTTTCCCCGTGTTGGTCCGGGCTCCTTTGTAGAATAGACCAACTGCTGTTCTGCCAGGCAGGTCGTAAAAGGCGACCGATTGGCTATGTGAATCACTACCACAGTGGCTACTAGATGGTAGAGTTCTGCACTGTCTCGCCCGGGTCTGGTACCACCGCCTTAACTATTCCTGCCGCAACAGCGTCAGTGCTTGTCACTGTCGTTTTTTTTATATCATAAGATAACAAACAAGCAGATGGGTCTCCTGATGGAAAGAGTCAACCATCGCCTATAGACACCAAAGATGTTAATGGTGCGTTGCTATCTTGTGGCGAGGTCAAATGCCACGTGCATAAGTTTACCGGCTACCTGACCCTCCAAACCGGAACACGACAGCGACAAGCACTTAAGCTATTGCGGCAGGAATAGGTAAGGCGGTGGTACCTGACCCGGGCGAGACAATGCAGAACTCTACCACCTAGTAGCCACGATGGTAGTGATTCGCATAGAACCCGAGCCCCGTTATTGCGTAGTCAGGGTCGCTAACCACTCGACTAACGGGACGGTCTATGATAGTTGTCGTTCAATATGAACACTGTTTAGACCACACTATGTCTAAATAAATATGTACGTACATTTTTATATAAATAGCTTTATTAATAGGGAAACTTGCCAGTAATTAAAGGAATAGACAGTAAAAAAATAATAGATTTGTATTTTTCAGTAGTGACTATAAGAGCGCGTATAAATTTTTACTTTAGAGCAAAGCAGAGCTTACGTGCTATGAATAAGAAAATTACAATTTTGTTATTTGTGTTAATAGATTGCTTATTAAAAACTGATTATTTAATATGCTATTAAAACAAATACACACAGACCTGTTTATATCATAAACAGATATGTTTTAGTAAAAAATGGCAAGTTAGCCGAAATAAATCGTAATTGTAATAAAACACTTTCATTTTTACTTTAAAACAAAACCGATCATACATATTAAAACGTATTAGCAAATGACCACTGTTGTAATAAGGATTTTATCGAAACTAATAAATCTAATATATATCTACGGGAATTAATATTAAAATCATCATGGCAACACCATGTACAAATATGTTTGAGTAAAGAATGGAAAGTTAGACGCAATAAATTAATTGGCGACTAAGTTGGGAATAAGGCGAAACAGCGCGTGCGAGATCCAACCAAGTTTAGGCTATTAATTTGGGTCTTAGAAAGACGAACGACAAATAACCGCTAAATTACGGGAAATATGTTTCATGTTAATATAAGAATGATAATTTATAATTTGTCTTTATATTTTTACGGAAGTTAAGAGAAATGTTAGGGCTAGAAAAAATATGTTGATAAAAAATCCTTTTTTTATATATCAAAAGGTAGTAAACAAGCAGATGGCTCTCCTGATGGAAAGAAAAACCATCGCATATAGGCACCAAAGATGTTAATGGTGTTAATCCATGTGACGGGATGGCAATGCCACATGCATAATTGTAACGACTATCTTACTCTCCAAACTGGGACAAAACGAAGACAAGCATTGATGTTATTGCAGTAGGAATAGGTGAAGCGGTGGTGTCATATACCCGGGCGAAACGTTGTAGAACTTTAAAACCTACATGTATGATGGTAGTGTCACGAATAGCCAAATGATCGCCTTTTTCGACCTGCCTGGTAGAACGGTAATTGGTATATTTTTCAAAAGGAACCCCGATCAACATGAGGTAAAACCTATCAGTATAGTATAATTTTTTATAGAGATTAATTATACGAGTAGAAACCTAAATTTTACTTAAGTTAAAGAATGACAGTTGAATTTTGATCACTTGGATTATTGTTAATTTTATTTGATTATTGTTTTGAAAATTGTTAATTTTATTTGATTATTATATGTGATTATTGTTAATTAATTTCCAAGTAATAATTAATAATGATTATTATCTTCCATTTTTCTGGTTCTTCCGAACTTTAAAATGATAATACATATATTGAAATAGTTTTTAATGTTTTATAATATCCTCAACCTAAATACATGTGATTTGTAACTTGTCTAATATATACGTAAAGCAAATTCTTTTTACTCCTTTTACTACAATTACGTAAACGGAGAAGTATGAAAATTGGCTTAGATAAAGCTTATTTATTTATTTATTAAAACTCTTTATTATACACAATATACAACAGGCGAACTTAACGTCTATAGACGTTTTCTTCCTGTTAACCTTCACTTGTAGAAAACTTGTAATGGGCAATGCACAAGAAAAGTGCTAAGGAACAACTGTAGATACATAATTTTACATTAAACAAAGAAAATGAACACTATTGTCTACATTTCTAAAATGGACAAATATTAATTTATTTTCTAATATATATACACACACACACATATATACGTATATAAATAAATACACACAGTCAATATAATAAATACATACAACCGAATAATAAACGATGTTAAAATAAAAAATAAATTATAATAATAATAGTAATGATAATAAATACACATATTATGATTCAGAGTTACTTAAAGCCATTTTGAAAATCTAAAAAATAAACATATATCCTAGATTTAAATACTTATATTGAGTGAAGTAATTTCTTGAATGTTATTTGAGAGACAATTCCTTACATAATGAAGGAGTGCAGAAAGCTAATATATTATGAAATGTTAATTAGAAACACATTAAATTAATAAATATAAACATTTACACGTTACCATTTATTTGACACACATAATAGTATCCACACTCATATCTTTACTATTTTGTTTATGTAAGTCATAAATGAAATAGTACGTAACGTAACGGCCGAGCCACATATTTTAACTAATATGTAGAGTTTGTGAAGTTAGGGCTTGTAGATTTAGGGCATGTAGAGTTAGAAACTTGGTTCTTTATGAGATCTGATAACGTTTTGACAACGCAAAACATATGGTCCTGTCACGTCGTGACAACATTTTACATGAAAACGATTTTGATAGGATATAGAATTACACTTTTATATCAAGCATTGCTCACCTAAGTTACGATGCACAATAAATAATATAAATTCCAAACAAAAACTGATTTAATCACCCTCTCTTGTAAACTTTTGTACCTTAATTTTAATAGTTATTATTTCACTATAAATATCACCGTAATATCAATTTTATAATATCCTTAGTGAATTAAACTATGTCAATATAATCCTGATTGATACAATAATAATGACACCTGAGCGAAGTTTTCCACCAAAACGACTATTTTCGGTGTCCCAGCGTTTTCAAATGATGCTATAAATATTAGAGATTAATATGGCTCATAATTTTATAGTACTTCTGTATCACGACAGTTGTTATTTTGTTTAATGTGTTTCAATTAACCCTTTGGATCTCCGGTTATGAATTATGTTTATGGAGATTTGATTATAGTGTGGTACACGAAAACATTAATTAATATACGTTAAACCTGTATTATAACGACAGATAACAAGATACTTGATTAAAAGCACTTAAGGCGCTGTTACCGTGCTACGAATTGTTTTTCGTATTTCTAAGCGAAAAAATTATTTTTAACCAAGATTTGAATCTATGTCTTGTCTGAGTTTGTGTTTTAATAGCTATTTTTCTTTGCTGTCGATTACGTATATTGTTGTTAAATATGTTATCGCCTTTTAAATATTAATAATTGAATTAACTCTTTCCATTATTATTATTAATATTAAAAATATTAATCAATTATTATAACATAAAATAAAAAAGTTTTTTTTCTGTGTACTTTGGCGTTATTTTCGTAATCTCAGTAGCAACTCCATATCTGGTTGTAGAGTTTTAACGCCTCTGTTCCTCGAGCAAGCAATGTAAACTTTCAGTTTTAGTTATTGTAAAGCAACTGTTTTAACAATCGACAAATTGATAATCCGGAACCTAAAGCAAGTAACTCTTTTCCATAATCTGTTCCTATGGCATCTTAATTGCAAGCATGCCAGCTAACTCATTATTGTCATTAAATTTTTTGCAACTATGCTATATGTATATATATTTCAATCTGGGTCATAAAACATCTCATCATCAAGTTCAGAATATCTTAAGGATAATAATATTATGGGGCAGGTATTAGATAAGGCACGCTACTGTAACCCAAAAACTTACCCTAAATTGTCTATCAGCTCCCATAATATGGTAAAACGATTACATTATACAAATTATTACACAATATATCGTATATCGTATATATTGCATTATATATCTATTTTACATTACATATCGTACATAAAATAATCCAAAATAACACTAAGTAAAACAGACCCGTTTCTACAAAGAAATTTGTTTTGCATTTGCTACGAAACACATATATTCTTTTGACAATAAACAACCGTGGGATAATCTTAGGGAAAACTTTTACAAAGTTAGAAATGCCAGACACGTGGCTTTGTGGGCGGATCTACGGGCGGCTCATCCCCCACCTGTTGGTTATCCGGCTGATCCGCCCCCGAGCGGATATGCTGGGATATAGCTATGTACTTGGATATAAGGATACGCCGCTTGTATCCGACACGCCTAGCCAACGCTTTTATATTCTTTTGTGTTAGATTATTTGCTTATATGTATAGTTTATGGCAAAACTTTCATTTATGCAACGTGAATCACCAATACTTAGTGATATCTTTAATCCCTGATGCAAAAAGGGTTGTTGTAAGTTTCACCACTATGTGTGCGTGTATGTGTGTGTGTGTGTGTGTATGTGTGTGTGTGTGTGTGTGTGTGTGTGTCTGTGGCACCGTAGCTCTTAAAAAGGTGAACCGGTTTGGATATGGGTTTTTATTTGAAACGTTGTTTTTAGCAGTGGTTCTGTGTTTTAGTGGGGTGTTTTATTAAATGTGGTTCATTTCAATTAAGGTCATAAACGTTGTTCTACTTGATGTAAGGAAATAAGCAACTGTTATAGGCTTGATCGACATGAAATTTGGTATTTAAGGTAAGGTAAGGAATGCGTCGTTTTTTTTTTAATTTTTTGATTTAGAGTTACTGTTTGATACTGAGTACATTAACTAAGTTTTTTTAAATGCAGTGTATTATTTTTATGATACTAATACTTATCAAATATTTTTTAAATTTCCATTTGTCTGTCGTTCTGTTTGTCTGGGATAATCTCTGGAACGACTTAACCGATTCTGCTGTAAATTTTATTTAAAAATAGAGGAGTTTTTAGGGCAGGACATAGGCTACTTTTTACCCGAGTGAGTTAAAGAAAGTAAGGATTTTGGATCACGCGAACGAAGTCGCGAGTAACGGTTGGTATATAATAACATAAATAAATAAAATGAATATTCACAGGACAAATTTCACTTACTGATCTAACCCCAAAGTAAGCAAATTATTTGCTTGTGTTATGGGTGTTAATCAACGATACTAATACATAGAAATACATATATAAATAATGGAATATATTTAATAAACACCCAAGCCCGAAAATACAAACATTTGTGCTCATCACACAAATGCCCCGTCGGAAATCGAACCCGAGCCCCGTCGATTGCGTAGTCCGGATCGCTAACCACTCGATTAACGGGGTGGTCATTATAACATTTAATGGGCGTTTTTCAAAAAAGATGACTGTTACGGAACCGGAATGCTATTTTTTTTAGAAACGATTTCGCACTTTTTATTTAAATTTTTAGATAGCTTATTAAATAAGCTTATAAATACTAGAATATATTTACACCCAAACCCGGAAATACAAACATTTGTGCTCATCACACAAATGCTTGTCCCCGTCAGGGATCGGACCCGGGCCCCGTCGATTGCGTAGTCAGGGTCGCTAACCACTCGACCAAAGGGGCGGTTCATGTTGTAAGAAGGAAATATTAGTTTGTTATCGATAAACTCTGAAACTGCTGTACTGACTTAAATAACTATCACTTACTACTATATAAATACGTGAAAAAATATAATTACGCGGCTCGCTTACGACACATTCAGAGTAAACTGAACGTCTACAACGCTCCTGGTTAGTCACGATTGACCAGTAATTGTGACCATCGCCGCATTTTACCAAATTTATCGACTACTGCTTTTTTTTTTTTAAAAAAAAAAAGGTGACAGACATGGTGCTACCATCATATATATTCTTAGCGCCGTTAAATTTCCACTTGTTGCAATCGTGATCCAGCTTTAAGGGTAACGTAGTAAATTAAAAGACACTTCCCCGTTTTGATATGGGCTCCCATTGAAGAATAAACCATCTGCCATTCTGCTAAGCAGTTTGTAAACTGCAAACGATGTTAATGATGCGTTAGTATCTGCGTAGCGGAACGGTAATGCCATATGCTCAAGTTCCTCGACTACGCCAACCTCCGAATCGGAGCAAGACAATGACAATCACTGATGCTATTGAGGCAGAAATAAGTAAGGTTGTGGTACCAAAATCTGAATGAGCTGTTGTAGAAATCTACTAAGAGGTAGAGTTACGATTCTTTTGAAGAATAGAAATGCTTTTTTCTAATGCAGTTCATAAAAGCAGAACGAAAACCGAATGAATCACTACCATCGTGACTATAAATTATTGATAGACTTCTGCAACGTCTATCCTGCGTGTAGCTTAGAAACTGAGGTAGCTCGTCTACGCTTTTAATAACGTACCACTGATGTTTTAATTGTTATAAGGCGATTGTTATCACTTTCTATCAAGTGAAACATCTACTTTTTTATTTTATTTTATTTTTCACAATGACAGTATCAACTAGACCTTTTGCTCGTTTTTTGCTAGGAATGGTTTCCCTACTATATCATATTTAAAATACGAAAATTTGTGTCTTTTATTCTTTTACAGCTAAAACACTAAACCGATTTTAATAAAATTTGGTATAGAGATAGTTGATAAGCGAGCGTTAAACATAGGCTACTTTTTAAAAATTAATCCCTAAGGGGTTGAAATAGGGGATGACAGTTTGTATGAAAGATTATATCGGCAACATTTAACCTTACTTGCCAGAGAAGCTGCTCAAGTCAGCTACTCTTCATAAACGACCCTGTATTGTAATTACATGGAATTTACTAAATTGAATCAATCCAACCATTTTCACGTTTTAATTCATGTTTTTTTTTTGCTTTGTTTTGTCCATACAAATATTATAAATGCGAAAGTAATTCTGTTTAACAGTCTGTCTCTTCTTTGCATATATACCACTTAACCGATTTGAATGAAATTTGGTACAAAGATAATTTGAAATCTGAGAAAGAACATAGGATAGGTTTTTATTCCGGAAATCCCCCAGGAACGAGAACTACGCGGGTAAAACCTTGAGACTGTCTATCTTTTAAACCACGGTAATAAAGTGTAACTTAGGCTACTTTTATTTTAGAAATTTTCCACGCGGACGAAGTCGCAGGCATAGCTAGTTTAAAAAAAATCTCAAAGCGCATAGTCGCCTTTTTTAAATAACTGTAAAGTTCAAAAATGTAACTGATAAAAATCTTTCAAATTTTTGTTGTTTTACTTACTGAGTTAAAACTATCGATTTTAATATAAAAAAATACGTAAACAGTGAAGACGATGAAAACCTTACTAATACTTGAGCAAAGACTTAGGTCTAAGTTTCTATACATAAAGTTATATTAAACAACCCTTTTAAATGGATACACGACCTGAAAATCACACAAAGGGTCTAAATGGACGTCTGAGCGTTCATCTTACCTTTAAGACGAAGTTCAACCGACGACAACTAAACTCGTAATTGGCACCGAATCGAATTACAAACGGGGAATCGAACCCTCGATCTTGCACTTAACAGTAACAGATCCTTTTAACGGTTTAGTGAAGATCCCTCACAGGGACTATACTCGGCAATTAAGAGATCTATGTATTAGATATAAGAGCAACGTTGAATAAGTATAATTAACAAAGGTAACGTATTTAAAGATTAAGAATCTTTTCGAAATATCACTTTTGTGACATTGACTGTTAATTTTGTGAAATAACTAGCACATCCATACATATATAAAAATCAATTGCTGTTCGTTAGTCTCGCTAAAACTCGAGAACGGCTAGACCGATTTGGTTAATTTCGGTTTTAAAATTTTCATGGAGGTTCAGGTTAGGTTTATAAGGTGAAAAAATGTAGAAAAAAAGACACACATAAGTCTGGCCTCGCAGGGAGGACCTATAAGGTCAACTGTAATAGATATTTCGAAAAAAAAAGAGAAAATGAGAGAGTAGTTGCTGAAAATCAAATACGAAAATCGCCAAAACTCCCAATAACATACTTCTAAAAGTTGCATTATTATTTTGATTCCTTTTGATAAATGAATTTGTTTTATCTATAACCATTTTAAAGTAGCATTCTTATACAATAATTAAATTGGGAAAAAGGAGAATTATAACAGTAATCTCTATTTTTGTATTTCTCCAGGTAGTTCGTAAAATGCGAATCGGCCAAATGAGTCAACACCATTCTGCCTACTAGGTGGTTTTTGGTACTTTACAATTACAAGACAATGTAGTACTTTATAAATTCCTGTCGCAGTAGCAACAATTGTCACTGCTGTGTTTCGGTTTGGAGGGTAAGATAAATTTATGTACGATACCTTTCGAACCACCTCATGAATGGTAACATCTTATTAACACTTTCGATTTCCATAGGTGATGTTTTCTCTTTTCATTTGAGAGCCATACGCTTGTCTGTCAATGATATAAAAAACTATTTATAACTACGGACAGAAAATATTTATTAACATGTATGTCACAGGAATGTAGTGTGTGTAATATATATTTTTGTTAATTTAATGTATTCATTAAAATATTAGGTTTCTGCAATCCTCCGCAATGTAAACTTTAAGTGTGCCCATTTTCCACTGTTCACGCAATTGTCTTAAAAAGGGGTCCAAAGTTTTTCCGTCACGTATTAATATATAGATATAAATTGAATATAAGATGTATTTTCTATATGATTTCAAATATAGAAAAATCTTTCTATTATAAACTTTTGACTAACATAAAATGAATTCATTTCATTGAATGAATTTAATCATCTAACTTAACGACCCCCACATTACTTGCTTAAATTTAAGGCTACTAGTTAATTTATCAAAGGATATTGATATTAAGTTCTGGCCAGAGTGGTGACCTAAACTCCGTAGCAAGTTGGTCGCTACGAAGTATAGAGTCGGCGCGGACACAAGACGTTGAGGCACTTTGCTTGTCGATACTCCTAAATTAGCTGTGAGACCAGTCTTACCATGTTGGTAAACGTAGATTATAAATGTCTTTTTTTAATATTAGACCCCAAATAAAATATACTTCTGCAATCTACGCTTCTGACTTATAGTACTTAAGTAATATATATATTTGGTATTTTTATTTCGATACTTTCTAAAACTGTAAACTGTTATGAAAAGTGCACACTTCTAGGTGTTCACTTACTTTATCAAATACTGATGTAAAGTTTTGACGTAACCGCTAGAAAATATGGCGATATGCAAAGGATATAAGATTTTAAAAGACTTTGTTTTTGTTGATTTTTCTTAATTTTTTTTTTGGCGTAGAATATATAATTACGCCAACAGCTCTCGTGATAGAATAAGACAACTATTGCCTATTGTCACCAAAGTCCTTTTAAGTGCATTACTATCTGTATGACAGCGATGTCTTACTACATATTTAAGTTAAGCCGCTAATTACCTTGCAAAACCTATTGCAGCTGGAATAGCAAGAATATATATGATGATTGAACCTGCCCGGATGAAACGTTATAAAATTTTATCACATAGTTGTCTCGGTGGTTTTAACACGCTTAGCTTTCAATTGCTTTATACAGCCTGATTGGTGAGAAGGCAGATGGGATATATTGCAAAAAAACAGACTAACATAGAAAATTAGTAGATAATAATTTTATTTTTAAGCTAAACATATGTTTAGTAATGTGTCGTAAGTTATTAGATCATGTACTTTTAAACACTTAAAAAAGTTTTGTTCATAAAATGAAAACTATAAATTATTCTCATTTACGATAAGTCATATTACAGTTATAAAAAATAATACTTTGTGGTATAGTGGTCCGATGTCGGTGTTGACCACATGAGGTCTCGGGTTCAATTCCCAGGTCGCGTAATTCAAAAATGTATTTTTTCAATTTTCTGATAAAAACAACCTTGCCCGGGATTGGATAATTGCCTGGTTGGCGAAAGCATTGCCACCTACACATTATGTGAGACAAACGGCCGGTTTCCAAAACGCAAATTAATTTTAACAATCAATTAATCTATACTTAAGAGATCATTTGCTTGTAAAAATTTTGTTAAACACAGATTAATTGCTTGTTAAAATTAATTTGCGTTTCAGAAACTGACCGTATCTTCGGCTAATTGTGGGTGCACTTATTGTACCCTTTGCCTACCTCTTCGAGCATGTGAACGTGAAGGTACTTTTTATATTTATTATAAAAGTTGTTTTGATAATAATAATATTGGTGGAAAAATTACACAATTATTGATCCAATTCCAAAATAAGCAAATGATTTGCTTGTGTTATGAGTGTTAATCACACTAAACCATAGAAATACATATATAAATATACAAACATATATAATAAACACCCAAACCCAGAAATACAAACGTCTATGTTCATCACACAAATGTTTGCATCTGCCGAAAATCGAACTCGAGCCCAATCGGTTCGTGATTACGTTCGCTAACCAATCGACCGTCTGAGCGGTCATACATCAATCATTATTACTTACTTAAGTATTCCTAGTACAAAAAGTGGGCTAATTTTTTTTAGTATTGCGACTAAGGCTAGTTTTACTGTCACGCTGACGGTCGGCGCTGATGTATTTAGCCTACGGCCGTTAGTGCTGAGCGGTCAACGCTACTCAAAAACGTTACCTATGACTACACACATTGACTCATCAGCACCGACCGTCAGCGTGAGGTCAGCGTTACCCTAAAACCAGCCTTAAACGTTGACTAAAACATAAATTCATTCTATTTACAATGATATACAAAATATTACACTGAATTTATTTAATACAGCAAAATTATTTACAACGAAAATAGATAAAAAGTGAAGATAATACCTATTACCCCAAAATAAATAAACTTGGTCTTAAACGTAAGTTAACATTTTCCTATATTATGGTGCTAGTGGCCCAACTCCTTGGTCATCGCACAGCAACTGTCTTTAGAAGCATTACTGGGAAATGCACTAATGCTTCTTCGATACCGTGGAAAACTGTTAAGGGGATGGTTAGAGGCTTTCTAAGACGCTGATATAATTAGTGCATTGTACCCCTAACGTCCGAACTAATATGACAAAGTTATTCTGTTATTAGAATATTCCCCACATCGAGAAGCTTTCATCATATTATTATGTCAGGACCTGTATATTGTACCTTGAGATGTTACGTGAGTATTAATATACATTTTTACTTTAGATGCTTTTTGTCTGAGACATCAGCACTAAATCCTAAGTTAAGGATTATATTGCTGCGTACTAACAACATATACTCAACATTGTGTTATAAACGTACTATGCGTTCCAACTGAGAATAAGACTGTCAGGATGACATATTGCTCCGCATTTTGCAAAAACTTCATAAGTAATGAGTAAGGTGTGCAAAAAATTATAATAAAGTTATAAGAATTAAAATACTTGAAAATATTTTAATTGGTTGGTATATTTTTATTTAGATTCCCATCAGATCATGTTACTATGTATTAAAATAAGGTGTAAAATAACTAACACGACTTTTTATACACATATATTATATAAATGAACGACTACACTGATATATTTTACTGTTTTTTAATGATGAATATTATATTTTAATACTTTTTAGCCTATTCTGGACAAAGACAACCCAAACCCACAAAAATCGTAACAAAATCGGCCCCGTCGTTTTTTGAATTATAAGTAGTGTATCTAACTAATACTTTTTTATATATGTGTATAGATGAACAGTTCTTCAATAAATCGGTAATATTTTTTGAACAAATACTTTTTTTGCTGACATAACTAATTTCACTCTTGTGATATGAAGTTGATAACAAACGCGATCCTATTCTCAGTTGGAACGCATAGTAGTAATTTTTGTCAGTTTCACTAAAAAACTGAAAAATAGGAGATAAAAAGATTAGATGCCGAATTCCGAAAATAAATACAAAGCAATAAGAAATCAGTTGTTGCAGTTTAACTTTCCAGCGATATTTATTTATACCATTTATTTAGGTTAGGGACTACGGGACACCTC
This sequence comes from Apodemia mormo, assembly GCA_036924255.1. NCBI lineage: Eukaryota > Metazoa > Arthropoda > Insecta > Lepidoptera > Riodinidae > Apodemia > Apodemia mormo. Next base: position 14,402,010 of record JAUPFN010000002.1, read on the forward strand.
GGTTTATATCTGGCATCAGAAACACACACTTGAGGAACTAAGGCGGGCTAGCTAGTATTCATAATTCATATAACAAAGAAAATTCTTCACAAGTAACATTTCCTCAAATCATTTAAGACTCGGCTCATTTAAGATACAGCTTTGTGAATAAATATGGATCTTTTAAAGCACCTCGGTGCCTAATTGCCTGCAGATGGACCAGCGCCAATTACAGCAGACATTTAGCTTGGAACTCGGAGCCGATAAATGGGGTTGATACATGCACATCGTCTTGCCGAAATATTTATTGAGTAATTACAATAAATTTGAGACACATATTTACGAACTAATTGGATTGTTTAAATGTATTCATTGCACCTATACCACCTTCATGTACACAAATTGACAGGTAAAAGACGGCAGATGTCGAAGGACACAATAGTTAATGGTTTTTTGAAACCAATAAGAATATAATAAAAAGAGAATATTGCTTAACTTAATTGTGAACTTTTACGAAATCAGTGTAGTGATATATATAAACTTTGGTCAACGCCTTAACTGACTTGTTCCGCAGTGGTAAATAGTTGTTTATAAAAAATAAACTTCGATATTTATATGCAGGTGTTGGTACTAATTTTTATATTGAATTTTGAGATCGCCCGTGGCCCTAATTCAACCACAAACCAAACAATAACACCTCTTTTAAGTTCGGCAACTGATTTTAGCCGTATAAAAAATATTATACATGGGTGCATATTATCATGTATATCTCATTAATGTGGTGTAATAATGTTTATTTTTGTTAATTTAATGTTATTTATGCATTTTATTTTAAAATATCAGGTTTCTATTGGTTTCTGCAGTCCTCCGCAATACAAATTTTAACTGTACCAAATTTCATACACCACCGTTCGCGTAATGTTTTTAAAAAGGGGTCCAAAGTTTTTCCTTCACGTATTAATAATTTAGCTATAGATATAAATATCAAAATCGAGTACTAAGCACCCTCATTCAATACAGTCTTTTAACAGTCAACTTGTATTTTTGTTATATTTAATTTAATATTGGAAAATCTCTCACAGTTCTATGACCAGCAATAATAATCGACAAATAATAAAATATCATCACACTGGTTCCCTTGTGTGATAGGCAGAGTGAAACGAAAGTTTATGGACATTCCATTTTACAATGATTAACTGGTTAGCCGGTTGGTGAAATGGATGAGGATTTTTTATATATCGTTAGAGGAAAAACAAGCGGATGGCGGTCCTGATGGAAAGAAAAATCATCGCTTATGGATAAAAAACATGTTAATGGTTCGCTGTTGCGGGATACGGTGGGAGACGAGGAGCGGGATCCCAATGCTACATGCGTAATTTTACCTTCTTGGCTAGTTTACTTTCCAAGTTAGAACACAATAATGACAAAAATTGATGCTAATGCGACAGGAAAAAGCAAGGAGGTTGTGCCATATACCCTGGCGAGACGTTGCGGAATTCTACCATCTAGTGGTCACGATGGTAGTGAAACGTAAACACAATCGTTCATCTTTTATATACTGCAGCCTGACATAATTGCAGATTTTCAACTATTGGTATTCAGTAATAGTCTAAAATATTCTAAATAGAAAATAATCCAAGAAATTATTCTGAACTCAAAACAAATTGATACCCTTGCGGAGCAAGGAAAACAGAAGGAAAAGAATCAAACATGAATAGTTGCTCAGGTTCACAACTCTGCAATAGTTTGTAGGCGGGCGAACCGGGTAATGTACTAACTTTAACCATAGCCTCACTATCTAACTTTAACGTTAATCGCTTGTTATATATAGAGAACAATATGCTAGTCCTCTAGAATTAACAAATCATGATAGAGTGGAAATATACAACAAAATTACTTGAAGTACATATTAGCAAAATATAATAGCAAATACTATTAAATCTTGCTTAGATTTACTTAATAAAAGGCAACTACTTGGTGCATTAGGAATAGGCAACATGGTGGATTGAAATAAACTATGTACGAGTAGAATTACGATAAGTCACGATTGGTATACTAACTCTACGCGTTTGTTATAAAACATTTCACTCATATAATATCGTACATACAATAAACTTAACTCTGACAGCGCAAAGCCGCGTTCTGAAAGCTTCAGATTTCGCAATGTGGCACTTTTTTCAATTATGATTTTATATCCACTAGAAGACAATATAGCCAAAAAGATATAACCAGCGATCAGTCAAGAAGCGAAGAATGATATAAAATAGATTAAATTACATACATGTATATTTTTATATCATTAAACAGCAAAGCAACAGATTGCTCCCCTGATGGACAGAAAAACCATCGCTTGTAGACACCAAAGATGTTATTACCAATATGTATTAATATCGTTACTATCCGTGAGGCGAGATAGCAACGCTACATCCACAAATCTACTGGCTACCGAAGCACGATAATAGATGTTGCACTAACAGGAATATTTAAGGCGGTGGCAACAAATACCCGGGCGAGATTTTGCGGAACGTAGTTCCTTAGTACGCTTTTTACAAACTGCCTAGCTGAATCACAGATGGTCTTTTCTACAAAAGCAGCCCAGACCAATGTTATAGGCACAGATTAAATGGATACGCCTTTCAAGACAATTTCTTAGTTTGTCAATGTTGCTTATATTTACACATTAAAATACAAGGTTATCCTACTTTACAAGGTTTTAAACGTTGTTATCTCATTCTGTACGATAAAACAGCGACATGGTTTATTTCTACTTTTTTACAATAAAATATAACCTACAAATATATGACGTTTTTGAAAGTGATACGAACGTTTGCTCATATGCGCGGCGACACGTTTTCTTCCCAATAGCGCGTTTACTAGTATTCATGTGGTCTGTGGTCATAGGTTTAAATGATAAACCCGTTGCCCGCACCCTTAGGGAACGTACCCATACTACGTGACCCGTTCAGGGGGGGGGGGGGTCTTTAAAATACTACGGTCAGTCACAGGAACGGGGGGGTGGCTCAGATTTTTGTCACGTAGTCGATTTTAATGAGAGAAATTTAATGAATGAAAATAATTGTTGTGTTCGTAAATTAAGTTACTGTAAGTTCCATACGTGAAAACTAAAGTAGGGGGGGGGGGTCTTGGCATATACTACGAGTGGTCACCGAGGGGAGGGAGGGGTCGAAAAATCTTAAAAAATAGGTCACGTAGTATGGGTATGTTCCCTTAGCTGTGACATCCATACTAATCCATATTTCCATATTAATATTGTAAATACGAAAATATATATATAAAACATTGTAAATTCAAGAATCAATTCTTCAGGGGCTGAAAAGGGGGCCGAAGGTTTGTACAAAAAACAATATCGACGACATGTTAATCTACTGGGTGGGTCAGCTAGTGGTAAATAAAGTTTAAGTTTGTAGATAGATACGAAAATGTGCTTTTTTATATATTATAAGATAGCAAACAGGCAGATGGGTCTCCTGATGGAAAGAGTCAACCATCGCCTATAGACACCAAAGATGTTAATGGTGCGTTGCTATCTTGTGGCGAGGTCTAATGCCACATGCATAAGTTTACCGGCCAAGGTAGCCACCTTACCCTCCAAACCGGAACACGACAGTAACTAGCACTGACGCTATTACGGCAGGAATAGGTAAAGCGGTGGTACCAGACCCGGGCGAGACAATGCAGAACTCTACCACATAGTAGTCACGATAGTAGTGACTCGCACAGGCAATCGGTCGCCATTTACGACCTGCCTGGCAGAACGGCGGGTGGTCTATTCTTCAAAGGAGCCCGGAACCAACACGGGGTATTATTTAAAAAAATAGTGTTATTTAATAATAATTGTTGTGATAGGAAATAAATATTTATTATACATATGACTTTATAGAATTATGAAATATGTTTTGGTTCTAGAGTAAGTAAGCGTTATAGCATCTTAATTGCTGCGTGACGAATGGGCAGTTATTTAATTTTCCATTGTAATTATGTTTGAATTTTAAAGCACCGAAGGAAACTAGGTTATTTAATGATGTACTTACTTTGAACACATTGATTAGCTCGCATAAAACATTAAGACTTAAAAGCTATACCCGACTGTTTAATCGATCAATCGGCGCAGTCTCATAACAGAACAAAGATTTGACCTACATTGATAAACATAACATCTTTAAAGGAGCCAACGAAGACGTTGTAAAAGTAATGCAATAAAGTTTGTAAGCTACGTTGGGTGTGATCAGGGACCATTAGCCTTACGATAGTGCGGTTTTGATGGCGTTTGCTACACACTGCCATTTCATTTGTAAAACAAAATTATGTGATTATGTAACAAACGCAATTTTATGGAGAAGTAATTTTTTAACATATAAAAGCAAAGCTAATCTTTTATTTAACAAAAATAGCCTACAGGATAAAAATTTTACATTTAGTATTTACTATTTATTAAAAATTGCTGCAGGAGTACAAAAAAGTTTGTAAGCTACATTGAGTGCAATCAAGTAATAGCATTTCGATATCAGTTACACTTAACCATCTTATTTTTTAAACGATAATAGGATAATGTCACAATATTAAAAGTTTGGACATGTTGCTGAAAAAAGGAAAACAAATTTCTTATTTTATGAAAACACTGTGCGCCAATATATAAAAAAAAATAACAAACAATTTCCCATGTTAGTCCTGGCAAAATAATATCATTTGTTTTCCTGTCACGCTGCTCGAAGATACAAACAATGGCTGAACCCAATCATTGAGTCAACTTAGTGGTAGATTTTTGTAGCGTCAGTGTTTGATATTGCCGTGTTCGGCTTGGAAGATAAGTTAGCCTGTAAACTTACAAATATAGCTTTACATTATGAACTTTTAAACTAACGCGTTCTACTATCATTTTTAAATATATAAACGGGTCAATAACGCGTACATATATAGAACTTACTTGTAACACAGTCTGCTCGTGACCACGGTCAATGTAACTTGGCCGAAACGTCGAGCTTTACAAGTAAGTTCTATATATGTACGCGTTATTGACCCGTTTATATATTTAAAAATGATAGCTTTACATCCCTAACAACGCCCACGGGTAGACAACACCCAAGATCTGAAAGCGGCGAGCGTATTAATATCAAGAGCTATTTGCTATTTTAAGTTTATAAATATCAATATATTTTAGTTTATAGGCTTACCTAACCATCATCATTAGCCATTAGTCGTAAGATAGTTCAGTGATGTCATGTGCTGATAACAGCTACATAATTTACCCTTAAAATATTTCCAAGAGATTGTTATATATTTGTTAGCTAGACGTAATTACTTCATCATATTAAATATTAACATCAACATATATATTTGTTTTTGTAAGCATCAACAATGTTCTTTTTACAGATCACATGAATAGTTCTGTTCATGGTTTTATAATTTTTATTAGCTCGTGTAAATACACGATAAAGAAAATACATAATTTTACTGACGTTTACATGTGCATGAGTATCCAACTTAAGAATGGCAAGAACTGACACTGTTACGAGTGGAATTGGTAAGACAATGATACAACTAATAGCCATGCTGGCGTAGACCCAATTCGTTTTTACTTACCTTTAATGTGCTGCCTGAATAGGTCAAATGTCTTTTTTCCAAAAGGGGGCCTTTGGCCTAGTCTAGTAGTTTTAGAGATTAATATAAATTGTTTAGCCTCAATCTCTCAGTCTCAATAGAGACTAAGTTTAAAAAACTCTTAGATTCACTTGCACCTACATCATTATCATCTTATCTTCACACCAAATTTCTTACGATGTAAGCAGAGAGAATTTAGTGCCATATAAATAGTAGTAGACAGACTTTCCTTGCCTCCTGCACACATCAAATGACATTTAGTATGATTAAATTGATTTAAAAAGTATTTAAAGATGTCGGTGCAAGCGGACGCTTAATCTATAATATGATGACAAACAAAACAAATTCCCTTTATATTATTAAAATATACATATTCTGTATTTCGAACTTAGCTTCCGTATGCATGGCAATACTAATGTGCGCGGTAGTTTATGTCTCGCGCGATAGTCACCACGACAGAGGTTATTCGTTGTGCTAATGTGCACTAGCAACTCGTTTGCATTTAGAGTCACAGACGCCTGTTGGCACAGGCTTTCGGCAACAAATATTACAGAATACGAATAGTGTTTTTAAGGAAAAATTTAGTCTATGGTAATATAGGTACTAATGAAACTTAAACTTAATAAATTTGTGCGCAAATCCCTGTGATTCTGTGGCTGTACTAACATCTACGTAAATGCATTTGTCAAGACGATGTCGGTAAATTACAAGTGGTGTATATAATTACATCATGGTAAGGTGTAAACGGTTGTCCTTCACATATCCGAAAGCAAAGTATCATATAAAATAGAACGTCGATAATCCGACGGATTTAGGGGATCCACCCCCTTATCTAACGATATGTATGTATACTCCCTTGCAAGCTCTATTGTATATCTTCATATTTCCTAAGATCAATACAGAACCATACGGAAATTGTTTGTTAAAGTAACAGAGCCGTAAAAGACTTTATTTTATAAATTCTTTTTCAATATCTTCAAGTTTCTATCATTTATCAGTAATTATCATACGCGCATAAAAGAAAGAGCTTAGGGGTCCGGACGCCCCCTCCTTATCGAAAGATTCGCTTGTATGCTCACTCTTGTATGTGCGGAATAGATATTCACAATTCGTATCCGAGTTCCTCCATGTTGGTCTGGGCTTCTTTAAGAATAGGCTAACTGCTGTTCTGCTGTTCTGTCAGGCAGATCGAGAAACGTCCGATTGGCTATACGAGTCCTAACATCGTGACTACTAAGTGGTAGAGTTCCACATATTCTCGCCCGGGTATTTGGTACCACCGCCTTACCTATTCTTGCTACTAACACTAACACAATAACGTCAAAGCTTGCCACTGTCGGTTTCCAGTTTGGAGGAAGGTAGCCGGTAGACTTATGCATATGGCAATGCTATCTCGCTACACGAATAGCAACACACCATTAACATATTTGAAGTCTATAGGTGACGGTTTCTCATTTCAACTGGACAACCGTCTGCTTGTTTGCTAACAAATGATATAAAAAAATTATATCTTACATGGAGTATCCTTATATATAAAATTTAAAAAATATATATTTATTGCACCATTTAAAATTTGGCGTACAAGTAGTTAATTTTTGTACATCTTGGAACACTTAAACACGGGGGTGTTTAAACCCCCTACAACAAAGTTATAACTACATACCCATTGTTATTATATTTGTTGCTATATTGTGAATTAACTTAATGATTACATATTTTGATACGAAATTTTAACAAGAATATAATTAGACTAAAAACAAGGGCAGTCTTATTTAAATTATATAAATATAGTAGGAGAAGATAGCTTAAACTGTAACTGGAAATTCTTAGCGAAATAAAGCTGTGTGGGGGCGATACGAGGCGTAAGGAAGGCGGGTGTGCGCTCACACTATTTTCATTTCGTGTAGTGCCACATTTAATTTTGTTGAAATTCTAACGTAGCTTTGCAAAAATGTCAACTTTATTCCGCTTCAGCCGGCGTCTTCGTTTCCCTCGGATGCTTTGCTTCTTCATTTTCTGGAATGTTCCACAGTTTTGCGACGGGCTTTGAGAAACTATAACTTTATGGAAACTTGCCACAACTCCGAAGTAAGATGTGGCTTCCGGCAAAAATTTATCAAAGCGTATTTAATTTTACGACTTCTGACTTATTCCTAGAAACATTTTGATAAAATTAACCTTAATGTTAATAAATGTGATTACGTATTATACACACATGTCCAAAGTTCCGTACCATCATAGCAAAAAAAACGAAAAAAACACGTTTATGGTATGGAGATCCCCCTTGATATTTTTATTTTTTTATTTTTAGTATTTGTTGTTATAGCAGCAACGGAAATACATAATTTGTGAAAATTTAGCTTTTCACGGTTTATTATGAGATATAGCCTGGTGACAAACAGATAAATGGAATGGAATAATATAGACACCAGAGGATTAGTAATAGGGTTCCGTTTTACCTTTTAAAGAGAGTTTTAACATGATAAAATTAAAAAGTAGCCATTCAGCTACATATGCATCATTTTAAGAGCAAAACTTGAAAGAGCCTAATGATCTTCAAAAGGGGATCTTGTAGCATCAGGTTAAGTTACCACGGTTCCTTACTCAATGAGTTTAAGTTGTATTATTGTAAAACTCCCATATCCTGCAGCTTTACTATATAACCCTGGAACTTATTTTGATTCAGATTGTATGTAAAAATATAACAAATTAAACCACACTCAATGGGGTTATTTTGTTTAGTGCAGGAGTTCCATGTGCACTTTCTAGTTTCATTATCAAACCCTGCAAATCTCCTATCAATAAAGGCCAACTATATCAGCCTAATCTCCGATGACCACCTTCCAGTTTCATCATTATTATATCTTAAAAAATATCCGGCACCTAAGTGTTTGCCAAGATAAATCGAATTAGCCTACATTTGATGGGTTTATCTAGATTAGCTTAGACGTTCTCATGGGCTTCTTCCTGTTTTATTATTGGACACTAGAAAACATCCTGCTCCAAATACTTTGGTGTATATTTACTCCATTTTATTCCAAAGTTCCCATGGGCAAGCATGCTCCTCAGCTCTATTATAAGATAGTCTATTGTAAGAAGTCTAGCACCAGGATGTTTGTTAAAACAGAACAAAGGACCTTAAACTCGATAGGTTTATCTTGTTTACATAGAAGTTCCCATGACTACCTTCCGATTCTATCATCAGATACTGAAAATCGTCCATCACCAAATTGTTTGCTAAAACAAGCCGAATGAGACTCCACATGATAGATTAACCTGGTTTAGCTAAAGAGTTCTCGGGCACATCTTCCAGCTCTATCATCAGGCAATGGAAGCCATTCCGCTCCAAAGTCCTTATAATAACAAATGACACCAAAGTAGACGTTGTTTCTCTATTTTAATCCAAAGTTCCCATAACGTACTCCCAGCTCTATCATGAGACTGCAAATCGTCTAGCACTTGTGTGAGTGCTTGTCCAAACAGAACACATGAGTCCAATTTCGATTAATTTATCTTATCTAGTTTAGGAGTTCTCACGGTTACTTTTTAGTTCAATCATCAGAGCCTGAAAATCATCTAGCACTTGTGTTTGTCAATGCAAGAAAATTAAGTGCTAATTCAAAAATACTACCTCATTTAATTTAGGCGTTCATTGTACTTAGGTGTATTTTGAAGCTGGATTCTTGGAGTTCCAATTTCACTTTTTGGCTCAATCGTCGGCGCCTTATCATCATGAGAAAGACGGCTCCATCTTCAGATCTTTGACATTATATATAATGGAAAGTACCTATGCGTCATCAAAAATGCATCGAGTCCGAACTTGACCATCTTAATTTCTTTCTACATTCTACACATGGTTTTTGATACCACTTTTTCAGCTCCATCTTCAGATCCTCGTCAACATAAGCACTAATCAAACTTTGTACTTTTAGCAAAAAAACCAATGAGTCCAAACAAGGTTATCTTGTTAAAACTCTGGATCGAAGAGTTCCGGTCCCTACATGATGAGCTTTGTTGGATGGTACTGTAGCACTCGTCGGGCGATATAACAGCCGGCCGTGTTACTCCACCAATTGTAACACCTTTTGCCCGGGGATTTGCTTTAACCTGCTTGGCTGCTCGAGGCACACGAAGATCGATGGGATTTCGTATTATTTCCAATAATACACGATTTTTTAAACTGCATTTATTTTTCGGGCATATGTAAAGACATATGTAAAGACCCGTCAAGATTATTTCGAATACTCTTATTCTATACACGTTCCATATAAAAACTAGACAGTTCTACGTTTAAAAGTAGACAAAGCTGCCAGTGTATATGTAACACCATAAAGGTATTACATCAGCTACCCTCCAAGGTAGGAGAGCTGAAACCGGAGAGGAATTTGTCTCCTCTTAAATGACCTACCTATTCCTATCCCGATTGCCCTACCTATGGAAGGAAAGTACATTTTGGTGGGACTGTCTTTTCCTAAAAGATAGTTTGCCCCATGTGTGGTTTTGACTATTACCACCACACCATGTCACAAACTTTGGTCTACCAAAACCTCCCTAAAAGGCAGACCACAGCCCCCTCACTTAATCTATCCTACTGCAAACATTTATTATTTTACTAAACTTTAGCCTGAAGGGCTCTAGCTGTATAAGAGATAATAAGAGATAGAAAGGTATAATAATTCAAACTTTGTTTTCTTTGGTGGACCAAAAGAAAAAAGATTGAAGTATTACTTCCTCTCAACATCGAGCTCGCCCCAATATATATACATCACGAATATAAATACTCCTTACTCTGAACCATTCTAAACCTTCATTACAATATCTCCCATAACTATCCGAGTTCATGTATATCTTATACAGATATTCTTTGTGTCGACTATGTCGTACTACAAAGTTGAACTCCTATTCACAAGACTTTCAACCCCCCTACCTATACTGACTTTTACGACTTCATAGTAAGGCGGCTGTGACCCTAGTATACATTATACCCCATTAGACTTTATTATTGAACAGAAGAACTTGAGAGGAATACATTTCGATTGAAAACATAACATTTCTTCATTTAATATTCTTTTGGTCATCTTTTTTCTTTTTAGCTCCGGTCCATCATCACAGCATTGGTTGAACCCCGTCATATTACATGAAACAAATACAAATATTAGCATTCTCATATACAAGCCCAAACAAAAATAATGAACTAACATGTAACAATTATTTACTACAATGAATGACCATAAAATACACTATATTATTTTTTTTTACACACGTGCATGAAATGCCTTCAACCTATTTATATGTACAATATCTCTATATCTCCTATTGCTTAACTTCGTGATTACATAATTTACATTAGATATTCTTTCCACTATTCTGAACGGCCCTTTATATAACCTACATAATTTCAAACTCCTATTGTCCACCCGTCTTGGTGTATATACTAATACTAATTGTCCCGGTGAAAAGTCCTTTACTTTAGCCCTTTTGTCAAAATATCTCTTTTGTACCTTCTCATGTTATGTACTGCCTTTCGAACTAACGCACCTTGTAAATTATGTCTCTCGGCATAATTTATCTCTTGGTTATGACTGTCTCTATTTACCCCCATGTCACTTTGGAATATCGGTTCCCTAGCGTACATCATCATATATGGTGAAACTTTAGTGGTTGATTGTTTACTAGTGTTATATGCATGACATACTAATGGTATAAATCTACACCAGTCTCGTTGGTCCCTGGCAACATACATCGATAACATTTGAACTAGCGTTTTATTGAACCGCTCTACTAACCCATTCGTTTCTGGCCTAAACGCTGTACTAAATCGCGATTTGCCCCAAATCGATTCACAGTTTTTTTCACTAGGTGTGAAGTGAATACTGCTCCCCTATCAGAAATTACCTCCTTAACACATCCGTACCTACAAAACACCTCTTCAATCAAAAATTCATTCACTTTCTCTGCCGTTACCCTTTGTACCGGTTTACATATTGCATATTTAGACACATATTCAATACATACTATAATATATTTCAAAGATTTTCTAAAAGGCCCTAAGATATCGATTCCTACCTCTTGCATCATACGGGTCACAGTTATAGGCTGTAGTTCAGCTAATTGTTTGACCTTTTTTCTCTCTTGACACAACCTACACGTTTTTACATACTTCTCGATCTCCTTCTCAGCATTCTCGCAATAATATTTATCTCTGAATTTACATAATGTTTTTGCTAAATCCAAGTGACCACCTGACTATGGGTCGTCATGCAGTTCATGCAAGATCTCATATAATAAACCCTTTGGTATAACCACAAGATCTTTCATAATATTGCCTCGCTTTACTCTCTTACACAATATTCCCATTTATTAATTGCCGCGACTGTTTTGAAATCCTTAATAAATTCTGCGAATGCAACATTCTGCGTTCCATCGAAACGCTTGATGGCCTCCATCTTAACTCTTACCCTCTGACCAAAATACTTAGCTCTCCTGGTTTCTTCGTCCAGCGTAGCGATTGCACGTAGCGACTGAACGTAGTGACTGCACGTAGCGACTTCACGTAGCGACTGCACGTAGCGACTACACGGCGCCTCCGCCAACTTGTAGCACTCGTCGGGCGATATAACAGCCGGCCGTGTTACTCCACCAATTGTAACACCTTTTGCCCGGGGGATTTGCTTTAACCTGCTTGGCTGCTCGAGGCACACGAAGATCGATGGGATTTCGTATTATTTCCAATAATACACGATTTTTATAACTGCATTTATTTTTCGGGCATATGTCTTTACCCGTCAAGATTATTTCAAATACTCTTATTCTATACACGTTCCATATAAAAACTAGACAGTTCTACGTTTAAAAGTAGACAAAGCTGCCAGTGTATATGTAACACCATAAAGGTATTACAGTACCATAGTATTGCATTGTCACTGAGCTTTTATAAGTCTGTCAAGTTTTTGTACAAACGATATCAAAAAGTCGTTAAAAAGTTGCTTGCAATACTTAGAAAATCTGTTATCTATATACGAAAATTGCCAGTTAAATAGATACTGATGATTTCGAATGAGGATCTCAAAGTATCACGTCAAAGTTACCATGTTATTGTAATATAAATAAAGTAAGAAGAATACAAAATTGAGTATAAAGCCATTACAAATTGTTTAATTCCTTTCATTAATTAGAAAAGAGCTGGTGATCTTGAAACGGCTGAACAGATTATATTGAAACATAGCTAAGAACCATCTCGCAAAACAGGGCTTTCAATTAAAAATAACCGCAACCAAATCGGACCATTCGCCAGGGCGCTACGATGCCACGGACAGACACACAGATACACACAACCATAGATACACAGATACACAGATACAAAGATACACAGATACACAGATACACACCTGAAACTTATAACACCCCTCGTTTTTCGTCGGGGGTTAAAATACAGTTTGGATTAACTGACGTGCTTATTTTTGAGGTGAAGAAGTCTCTAAATTTGCCTTCATAGTGAGGATTAAAGGCTAGTTAAACAAACTGATGATAAAAAATGTGGAGTTGAAGCTTGGTATAATAGCAACCTATCATCAATATCCAAAATTATATTATATCGCTAGATAAGTAAAGGATTAAAGATTTGTAAAGCTGAGTCCTATTTTAGAGCTCATCATTCACTCTCATGTTCAAAAACTCATCATTCACTCTAAAAATCGACATTGATTGACGTCTAACTTTCCAAAACCAAATTACTGTGATATTTTTATTTCTTTAGTTTAGTTGACCTTTACTAAGAAGTTTTGTCTCTTCTACTAAAATGTTATGCAATTAACAATGCCATTGTGAAGGTTTTTCATTACTTTATACACCTATTTGTAAAGCTGATTTGTTTTGTAACTGAATTGAAAAAGTAAATATTTTGTTTTTCAAATTTAAGAAAAGAAACTGTGAAGTTTAAGATAGTCTCGTATTTGGGCCCGCTAAGGTATGGGCCCGCGGGCCCAAACGATAAAAAACAAAAAAAATATTTGTTTCTTCCAGGCGTTTGGGCCCGAAGTAAAAATATTATGTGGCAAATATCTAGATTTTTGTATAATATAATAAAAAAAAAGACGTGTGGCACTCGGAGACTACCGCGGTAAAGCTATTGCATAGCATTTTTTATCAACTTATGCAATTACAATCATATATTTATTTTATTTATGCAGTATTTTTTTTCTTTGTTTATTCATATTTAAAACACTTTGTACACAAATTATACGGGTATAGATATTCACTGTTGTACGTAGATGATAAATACCTATACACCTATATACTTTCTCACAAACAGCTGATTACGGTAGTTTTCCAGTACAACCAATGCCACCTAAAGGCGGGTTGCTGAACTAAAGAGACAAGCGTGATATTTCAAAAAGTCATTAAAAGTTCTGGTATTTATCGACAGATGGAAAAACTAAAAAGTATCACCGCTGTGCCGGTCGGAGTGGGGGGTGTTAGGTTTTTTTCGTTACGTAATTTCTGGATTCGGTCTCCACGCTCAAGGCCCGCGATAGAAGCTATGCAATAGCTTAAAATGTTTTTATAATTTTTTTTTTATTTTTATTTTTTATATCATAAGATAGCAAACAAGCAGATGGGTCTCCTGATGGAAAGAGTCAACCATCGCCTATAGACACCAAAGATGTTAATGGTGCGTTGCTATCTTGTGGCGAGGTCTAATGCCACATGCATAAGTTTACCGGCTACCTTACCCTCCAAACCGGAACACGACAGTGACAAGCACTGACGCTATTGCGGCAGGAATAGGTCAGGCGGTGGTACCAGACCCGGGCGAGACAATGCAGAACTCTACCACCTAGTAGCCACGATGGTAGTGACTCGATAGCCAATCGGTCGCCTTTTACGACCTGCCTGGCAGAACGGCAGTTGGCCTATTCTACAAAGGAGGCCGGGACCAACACGGCGAAAAATAATTAAAATAAAACCATGACATATAAGTACTGCGGCGTTTAGCAATTGGACCTCTCTGTCTACCACGTATATATTATGTAACATGACTATATGTAACAAAATTACAAATCGGAAAAACTTTAATAACAACAAAGAAAAATATCGACACGCAGGGATTAAACCTGCGACCGTCTCTCTAACCGGCCGGTCACAGCTCGCGCGGCGCGACCGGCGACGCGAATTGCGGCGCGACGAGTGAAAACAAATGTAGGAAACTGTATGAAGTATGCCACAGCTACCGGCGACGCGAATTGCGGCACGGAAAAACTCGCGACCGTGACGCGCGGTGTGAGGAGCGAATAAAACAAAAGAATACTTTTGTTTTATTCACTAGTATGCCAGGGTTGGAATCACAATAACACAAAAATATTACCAATGGAAATTATATAGATACTATATTGTATTAAAATTTTTACTAATATTTTTAGCCTCCGACGCAAAAACGAAGGTTGTTATAAGTTTCAAAGGATAACTTCCAGTTCAGGTAGAATGTGAAATAGGATAATTTCCAGTATCTGATAATAGAGCGGAAGGAAGTCCATGTGATTTTCTAAGCTTGACCAGTTAAATCCAATGAGTGTAGGCTATTTAGATTTTTTTTGGAAAACACTTAGATGCTGGATGTTTTTTAAAATATAACGATGGAACTGGAAAGTGAACACTTGAAATTGGGCTGATATAGTTTTATTGCTAGAAGATTCACATGGTTTGATAGAGTTACATGGCGGAGCTGGAGGCCTCCGGAGCTTTGCAATAAAACAGCTCAAGCTCATTGAGTAAGGAACCATAGGTTAAGGTTACCTTTAACTTTATGCTGCAGGATCCCCTTTCGAAGATCATCAGCTCCTTTTACGTTTTGCACTAAATATTATGGAACTGAAGTAAAATGGTGGGCAGACGATAAAAAAGTATCGGTTTGAGATGATTTATTGATTATATAAATAATTGGTTATTGACACATTATTTTAATATTATACTTAAACTTATATTAAACTTAATTTAGTTTATACACCGAAACTTAAACTTAATCTCAAAACTTCACAGCATTTTGTCAATTTAATGTCGGCTTGCGTTAAACAAAATTTGTTCCTATACATTCATCTCACTCATATTAATAAAAAATACATTCTTTTTACATCCCACTAACTCATAAACAATCATAGTTACTAAAAATTGCACGAAACATGTCTACGTTGCCATACATTAAAAAATGGATGCGTGTACTTATGTACGCGCGTGAGAAGTTATACTTCTTTAATAATATAAAAAATAGTGGCCGCGTTTCCGATCTGGTAGCAGTTTTTAAAAAATATGTTGACGTGCCAAAATAACTTGTAAAAAGTTTTATTGAACAAAGTACTTCAGATTTCTGAAATTTTGTTAATTGCATGCAACTACTTAATAACATTAAAATAATAAAAGGACTGGAAAAGGATAGTCAAGGATAACGGGACTTAATACTTACTTAATAAAGACGTCAACCTGTAACCTAAGCCTGTGCCTAAAGAAATTAAACTTCAAAAATCTCGAATGGAGGGTTCAATGAAAAGGTAATAGGTATGTGTAAGCATCAACAATAATGGTATTTTTGCGTACAATCCTAACGTTACGATAATATATGTTACGCATCAAAAGAATATAGTAAAAATAATATTATAAAATCCGACCCTGGTTCTAGCTAGTGTCGAGGTGTGACAGCTCAGAGCGGCACGCCACCGTGGTCGCAACAAGTTGAGCTGTGGCATACCCAGATGGTCGCGCGACTCACCGCGCCGCATTTCGCGTCGCAGGTCGCGCCGCGGGTAGCTGTGGCCGAGCCGTTACCGGGACGCTCTTTCACTGAGCTAGTGTCGAAATTCTTCTTTGTCATATTATGATCGATTACGTCGATTGCACTGATCGCTAGGTATACATACGTATAACTAGTTAAACGAGTTCATCATTACAGATGAAATTCACATTTAAAATTTTGATCAGTACTTTCGTATTTCTTATTATTTTTGTGTTCTTGTGTGTTAAGCACTCACCCCGTGCTTGGGAAAACTGGAAAAACTTTAAAAACAACATAGAAAAATATCGACACGCAGGGATTGAACTTGCAACCGTCTCCTTAAAGCCGGAACGCTCTTCCGTTGAGCTAGTATCGACAGGTTTGACGTGACGAAATTCTTCTGTGTCACATGATCGATTACGTCGATTGTACTGATCGCTAGGTATACACACGTATTACTAGTTAAACGAGTTTATCGTTACATATTAAATTCAAATTTATAATTTTGATCAGTACTTTCGTATTTCTTATTATTTTTGTGTTATAGCACTCACCCCGTGCTTGGGAAAAGTGGGAAAACTTTAAAAACAACATAGAAAAATATTGACACACAGGGATTGAACCTGCGGCCGTCTCCCTAAAGCCGGGACGCTCTTCCACTGAGCTAGTGTCAACAAATTCACGTGGAGAAATTCTTCTTTGTTATATGATCGATTACGTCGATTGTACTGATACATACGTATTACTAGTGAAATGAGTTCATCCCAATTTTTTCATTCGAGATGCAAATATATTGGGTTAATAATATTGGGTTGCCCAATTGTACACAGGGCGACAGTTATTGCGGAGCTGTGTCAAAAACCTCAACATATTGTGTTTTGTAAACACTCTCATATACTTTGTGTTCGAATATCCTTTAAAATAAGTAAATATCTGTATAATACGTAGATAATAAATCCACTAAATATTATTTAATAACGGACTTAAAATACCTTAATTTTAAGCTCAAAAGAGTAAATAATATAAGCATAGATTTTTCAGTTATAACATCTATTTTGTTAAAAATTGCAGTATATTAATTATTGAAAAGCTGTATATTTTGAAAACACTGATGGCATTCAAATCAATTTTTAAGATCTAAAATATTGCTTTAGCTAAATAATCGATAGCTTGAAAAATTTCGATGCAATGTCTAAAAACATTTTATTTTTAACTTTTTTCATTGATAAATCCCAAAGAAATTTACCGATTTTGATTAAATTTACGGTATTTGACGCAGTTTTTAAAGAAGAAAAACTGATAAGATTTTTAAGTCAATCGGTGAAATAACTTGAAAGTTATTTGAAAAAAAAAAATTAAGTAAGTTTGCCAAAAACAAGATAATTTTTATTATAGTATTTGAAAAGCTATAAGTTTTGAGAATTAGCTTCAATTTTGACTTTTGAAACGGCTTTTGACGTATTTTTAGTACTAAAATATCGTAAAATACCAAAAAATGATTGGTTGACACTTTTTTTTCGTCAACGATTACTCCCAAACGGATAAACCGATTAGACGTGTTTTTTGAGGAATAGAGCTAGCTGATTAGTTTTTGTACTCAATCGGTACATAAATCTGGAAGTTATATTAAAAAAATACTGTTTCGCCAAAAATTTTTTTGGTGTTTTTTCAAAATTTCTCAAAATCTCCAAGACCGAATCAGTTCAAATTTTCAAGAAGTCTAAGTTGAGCGGAATCCAATCGAATGCCGTTAACCGCGTTTCGATCCGTCCCATTCGTTCAAAAGTTATGAGATGTTTACATACACACATACACACACACACATACATACAAACATACTGACGTCATCGTGAAAATAGTCGGAAAGGGTTCCTAGGACTTCAAAACGTGGATATCTGGTGAAAACTCGATTTTCGAAAATCGGGGTAAAATCAGAAACTTCCTTATCTTCATACGTAGTGGGAATTTAAAAAGTACAAGAATTTGACCATTATACTGAACTAAAAATATTAATACATAACTGGGAATTCTGTCGATCCATTAAACTACAATGTGATTAGGCAATATTTTTTTCTAACAAACGTTTAAATTCCTGTGGAAAATTCCCATGACATGACAATCCCTGGATTCAAATCTCATATTTTACATTTATAAAAAACTATCTCTACACTTCGTAAGACTTTCGTAACAGATGTTCATCAATATCAATTCTTATCCATTTCAGTTTTAGTGAATAAAGTAGAAGTTTTTGAATAATATCTTTATTTCCAATCAAACCGAGTTTCAAAAGCTATTTGTCAAACCATAGTACAGAAGCTTACCAATCTTATAACCCATCTGAAATTCATATTGAATCGTCGATCGTATAAAGCCGAGTGTACACTGTAAAAGGCTCAGCTCCCGCGGGAGGTGGGTCTAAAAGGCCACGAGCGATAGCACTCATCGGAAGAATAAGCCTGTTTCCCGACGTAGAGGTTTAAGGATGCGACTTCAACTCAGTGCTGTTTTATTCTGATGCCATCAATACTTAAAATGCTTGTGAATGTTTTAGTGTTGTACAGTTAAACGATCGATATATTATCCATCGTTGTAGTTAGCACTTGTTTAAAATACATATATGTAAAAAAGTACATCTATGTAAAGTAAAAAATATAAAATGAATCTATTTCCAAAGTCCGGCTATGATACAAATCAAATTTGCAAATCATTTATACGGCTTTCTTCTTCTACTACTACATCTGTTATTCATAAAAAATCATACTATCGAATTTTATATCTCTTCATATTATTTTTTTTTTACTTCGGTATAAATATTTTAATAGTGGAAGGAGGCTTTCGGCTCCCAATGAAAGTCCAGGGGTCCGTGTAAAATGAAACTGTATTGTGCAATTAGTCACCTACAATATTATTATAATAAAAATAATGACGTTGCGCGCGCGACACAATTTGCGTAGACAATTTCACGTGAGATCCGACTCGATTAGCTCCCCGATTGTCACTGGCGAGTAGCGCTGGCGGAAAAAATTCACAACCACCGCCGGCGGGTCGCCATTTCGTCCCTACACCGCGCGTCATCTATAAACCTATTTACAAGCGTATGTGCGATCGAGGCTATTTTAGATGGTGGAGTCTTTTGAGAAGAAGCGTTACAATATTAAATATTATCTCCAGTTATTCCTTATGGGGCAAGCAAGATCAATCTAATGTTAATAAACATTCATGTTTACCACAATTCTTCAATATCGTTCAGATCGTCATTTGCGACGATCCCCATTGCCGCATTTTGAACATGAAATCAATTATCGCATTTTAATGTAACCAAGACCAAAAATTTTACATGCTTACCCGTGGCAAGACTGTGTTAATACGCCTTAGCATTAACACACTTTCGCCAGACTCCGACCTACTATTAAGATTTTTTATTCCATTGTATACTTCTGAATACAGTATTTCTGTATTTGGAATGGAATAAAAACTGTATGTTACATACTTGTATGTTACACACTTGAAGAAAATACTTTGCGTCCCTTGCCCATTTTAAAAAAAGGCCTAGAATGAAGAGTGCAAAATAGTTAAAGAGGTTAAGTTTATATGGAGAAGAATATAGATACTTTCTATTAGAAATAACATTGTTGATTTACACCGAAAAGTGAATAAAATTAAATTCAACCAATAGGTCGATACAATAAAATAATATTATCATCACTAGTTTAAAAGGATTGACGTTTGAAGCCAAAGACTATCGATATAAAGGATAGATGTGGAGGTAAAGACGCTCTAGTATTGCGACATGATAATGTTTCAAATCATGATATTTAAATTTGGTCATACTTTTCATGAGTATTTAATTATGTATACTCGTGCGATATTTTTTCTTTTACTAATTAACGACTACTTAAAAAAGTTATATGGAACTTGTATGTTACATACTTGAAGGAAATACTTTGCGCCCCTCGCCCATTTTAAAAAAGGCCTAGATTGAAGAGTGCAAAATAGTTAAAGAGTTAAAGTTTATATGGAGAAGAAGTACAAAAAGCTATTTCTTTTATATACTAGATAAGCTTTAGAAGTATATTAAATTAATAAAAAATACACACACTACCTTTGTTTGATACGTATACACCAAATGCAAATCCAGAGTGTTGGCTAGAGGGCTAGCCTACTACTAACTTGATGATTACCTTGATAAAGTCTATCCTCAGTTTAATCAAGCTCCCCCTCAACACAATAATTCGCTAAATTAAGCTCGGAAAAAAAATCGGAAACAACCATTTGTCACTTCCTGTATAACATTGTATGTATGACGAATTTCCTCAAGTTAAATAAAGAAGGCATTATAATTAAGCTTCGAATATATATATATATATATATATATATATATATATATATATATATATATATATAAATAGATTATTGTATTATCCTGAACAGCAAAATTTCCAGCATCAAATTGAAAGTTATTGGGTAAATTGCAGATGGACTATCAAAAAGTCGATATAGTAAATTGCCCTCATCTCGTTTCAAGGGTCAAACATCTTAACATATGAAGGGCAAATCCTTAGCGAGCACAAATAAATACGATACCGCTAGCGTATTATATTTCCTTGATCCCGGGGTATTAAGATATGGAAGGGTCAGCATTTGATCGGTCTCAACTGGACATCATAATTCCTTTCTCTAAATTGATGTTAGACGAACGTTTTATTGTTTTCTCCTAATACTATGTTATGCCTTGCATAAAGTATTAGTTCAATCTCGCAAGATATATGTAATATTTATTTGAGATACATAAGCTAGAAAATGTTTATGTGGTGGTAAGCATCATAAAATTCATAGCAGTAGAGTCAAATAAAAGCTAATTTTCATACTAAACTAACCTTGTAACGCTTGTCATTGATGAATCCAATTAAAATTAGGATAAACACCTACATTGTTTCATATTCGTGGTAATTCTTAATACATTTAATTTAAACACAAATTACTTTTGTTTATTGTGACCGCCCCGTTAGTCGAGTGCTTTGCATTACTTATTACGCAATCAATGAGGCTCGGGTTCGATTCCCGACTGGGGCAGGCATTTATGTGATAAGCATAGATATTTGTATTTCTTGGTCTGGGTGTTATTATTATGTATGTAACAATATTTATATATGTATCAATATTGTTGACCCATAGACATAGCACAAGCAAGTAATTTGCTTACTTTAGGGTTAGATCAATTCGTGTAAAATTGTCCAAATATATTTATTATTATTATTTATTTTTATTGTCGTGCAATAAATTTTGTTCATTCATTAATTTAATAGTATCTGCAGAGAATTTATTGTTTTCAATAAATGTTGAGCTTCAAAACCTAAAAACGTTGACTTCTGAGAATACACCAACAATTTTAGATTTTAAATGATTAAAATTAACGGCAAAATACTTATTTTTTCTGTTTTACAGATCCTACTAAAATTATATATGATAATAATAATTACAGTACTGCCTTAGGCATTTAAATTTTTAGGAGATGCTGTATAAAACAATAACTGTAAAACAGGCAAATCTGAAATTTAGCAACTGCTTTTCGAAGTACATATTTAGATACAAGCCTCCTTCAAACATACGAAGGACGAAAATATTATGTAACAAAGTTTACCAAAAGTTAAAAGTTTCCAGTGCGATTTGGTTGCGGCAAGTACAATAAATAAGGATATAGCCCATTAGAGACGGTCCAGCAAATCTTTGGCCACCGAACGCCACTTACTTAGACTTAAACTGTTCCGGAGAGCTATTTCGAAGAAGATTTGGGATTGTAAGTTGTAACAGACATTTTGAGATATATGAGTGTTTTGGCATCGACTGAGTTACATATCACTATGTACAGTGGTGAATCCACTTTAATCCAGCAAACAATTTGAAATAGGATGTAATCTGAATATTATGTGGGGTATTTCTCGAAGCGCAAACATTATCAAGCGCACCCATTGAAGCGCAACTAAAGTATCCTCGAAGCGCACCTTTTAGTTGCGCTAACGAAACAAATTAAAAATACTATAATTTTATTCCTCGAAGCGCAGTAATGATGAAAAATAGGGAATAATAAAAAAAAATAGGGAATTTATATATATATATATATATATATATATATATATATATATATATATATATATATATATATATATATATATATATATATATATATATGTATATATATATATATATATATATATATATATATATATATATATATATATATATAATGAATTGAAAAAATTACATATATAGTGAATTACAAAAATCACAGATTGTTTTGTTACACAGGCTAATAACCAAAAAAAATTTTGCGATAATTTTGACTATTTACTTGGTGATTTGATGTCCTAATTACGAAAAAAATAATAGAAATATTGTATCATCTGTAAAATGGTTGACCCTGCATGCCAGAAATTTTCCGCTAAATTAAGATATTTTAAGCAAAAACTATACCAAAGCATATATTTTTGAGTTTCAGAGCTTAAAAAATCTGAAGGTTGCAGAAATTATACTTAATAATTTAATGTTCGAAAAGATGTATATTTTTTAAAAATTATGATTGATTTTGAATTCTCAAATGACATTCAACAAACGAATAATTGGCAGTAAAATCTCTTTGGTTATTCTGTTTGAATCTGGCTGGTTATGGAACCTGCCAGATGATATTTTAAATACACAATACTGTGTAAATTAGTCAGTGTAATATATTCTTATTGTCTCTGTGTTTGTTTCTATACCGTGAGGCACTTCCGTTTCATTGAGTAAAAATCACGTTTCTAAAGAAGTTTCACTTCAAATGCTGTGTAACTTACGTAATATGTATGTCGCAGTGAAATTGTCAATAGCCGTTAGATTATAATCTACCAAGGGAGTTTATAATTTTGTTAGGTTAAGTTAGCAGTTAAATTATAATATCACTTAGGTAGATTATAACCTAACGGTAATGACAATTTCACTGCGACATGTATATTTTTAATGCGTAAAATAACTTCACTATTATTGAAAAATCTACGCAAAATACTCTAATATGGAAGGCTCAACCCCATTTAAAGTTTATGGGTGATCGCCTACAGCTCACAAAGTAAACGAGTTGAGACAACCGTGAACAGAAACGTGTCGCGTTTTGTAAGCCCGACACCTGGCGGTATTAATCCGAAGGCACTTAGGATTGGGGGTGAGATGGAATGAGATTTGACAGATTTGCTATTACTTCGATATATATTTTAATGATGTTGTGCTACATTTACGTTAGGCTTAATATTATCACCGCCCGATATGCTCATCGCTGGGTGTCGAACTTAATGCCGACTAGTTCACCCGTGAAAATTCGCTCTTAAATAGATTAACATGTGCTCCTTATATTTTTGATTTAAATATGTTTTTTAATTTGCTTTCCTATTGAAGGACAGTTCAAAAAACTGATGATAACAAAATTGGGACAAAAGTTTGGCGTTAACGCTACGTCTTTCACTATCTTTTACATCTGTAATCTAATTATACCACTAGATAGCTAAAGAATCTAAAAAAATTTTAGGTCAAGTGCAGACTATGATGCATCATGGGGGGTGGAGGAGGAAGTGCTGCCATTTTCAGATAATTTCACTGCATTATTTTGTTGACCTCAGGGGTCATCCATAAATTACGTCACACGAAATTCATGATATTTGACCCCTCCCCCGTCCGTGTCTGTGTCTCTTTCGATTATTTTGTAACTATACAGGTATTATATTAAAAAAATGTGACGTTGAAAAATTTGGGACTCCTTCCTACCACTTGTCACACAATGTCACAATGCTTCGATCCCCTCCCTCCCCCTTAACGTGTACGTAACTTACGGATGGCCCCTTATGTCACTGACCAACGAAGCAACTTCATTGATCTAGTGATATCCGCGATGAAAATTAATTGATGATTAGCTGAGAGCTACAGTAGCGGCGCGACGATAGCCGAAGCATCTGGGTTTGATATTGTCAAACTGTATACATGTTGATTCGTACTCCCCGTGTTGGTCCGAACTTTGAAGAATTGACCGTCTGCCGTTCAACCAGGCAGTCCGTAAGAGGCGAACGATTTAGACATGGGTAACTCAGCGAAATTTCTTGGGTTAACTCAGTAACTCAAGCGCAGTGTACTGCGCCGGCTCATTGCGCTAACTCAAAATTGCGCCACGGCGCAACAAATCTGTCGCAGCTTGCGGGTAAAGGGAAGTGAGCAGCGAGCGAAACGTGCGCCGTGCGCCACGTTACAGATTCATAACACAAGCAGCGCACATTGCATGAATTGCGTTTGTTCATTGGTAACTCAACGAGTGAGTCGCGACACATAAGAGTCATGACTCATGATAATTGTGCACATGAATGAGAGTCTACTGCGTACAGTTTCAAAGTAGTCTGTGGTTTAACTATGCTGCGCCATGCGCTAATACATTTTGAATAAGTGAGTTGACACAACCGCTCAGTGAATTGAGTTAGCGCAATTGCGCGACGCAGCGCAGAGCTACACATGTCTAGAACGATTGGCTATACGAGTCACTACTAGCGTGGCCACTGGGTGTTAGAGTTCGGCATTGTCTCGTCCGGGTCTGGTACCACCGCCTTAACTATTACTGCCGCAATAGCGTCAGTGCTTGTTATCGTGTTCCGGTTCGGAGGATAAGTAAGGTTTGGTGAACTTATGCATGTGGCATTAAAACCTCCCCCCAGGAATAGCCACGCATCATAAGCATAATTGGTATCTATAGGCGATGGTCTCATATACTAGCTGTTGCCCGCGACGTCGTTCGCGTGACCCAAAAACATTATTTCCTTTTGCTTATACCGGATTCCTAAACCTCCTTTAATCAATGATCCGTCATTCATAGCAGTAACCACTAGCAACCATTTTAATAATAT
The DNA here is from genome assembly GCA_036924255.1 of Apodemia mormo. Lineage (NCBI taxonomy): Eukaryota > Metazoa > Arthropoda > Insecta > Lepidoptera > Riodinidae > Apodemia > Apodemia mormo. The sequence goes on from JAUPFN010000002.1 coordinate 14,427,279, forward strand.
AATAACGAGGCGTTCCAGAAGTTGTTTGGATATTTAGTAATTTGACATTTATATTACGCCTCGAAGAGAATTAGATTACGCCTCGTAGAAAATGTTACTACTCGTAACTGAAACGAATCGTTTTACTGATAAAGGAACCGGACCTAGACGGGTAAAAAATTTAGCTAAAATTACTTCGTAATAAAATATATTTACAAATGCCAAATCGAAATGCAATCAGTCTACCTATAGGCATATCCATTTCTACCACAATAACGTATTATGTCGTTGCGGGAGAACTAGGTAAGGTATCTGGGGTTTGGTCTCGAGAAGTCTCGTGTCTCGAAGCCCCGGGACTTTTCATAAATTAGTTGTCTCGTGTACCGAGACTTTACAAAAATCAAGAATTCCCAGATCCTAGTTGTGTCACCAAACCAGACTTATTTGGCAAACTTTATATACAGGTTGACTGGTAAAAGATTTGACATATTGAAGGATACGATAGTTAATAGTAACAAGTAACCAATAAAAATATAATAAAAATAGAATATTGACTGACTACACAGTAACCTGAACGAAATTGGTGAAATAATATCCGAAAAGTATGGTCACCGCACGAAGTACAAACGAGTCTAGTTACGAGTTTGCAAAATCGCTTTGTAAACAATAAACTTCCATGCGCCGTACGCGGGTGATAGTGAGAGACATTTTTTAGATAATTATTTAGTTGCCATAAAAATAGCAAAAATGCAACGAAGCAAAAATATAGCAAAGATGTTAGTTTAATTAGGAACTAAGACAGTAGAGTCAGTCTCTAGCATTTTGCAAAACTTTCTGTAAGTTTTATAAGCAGATGGGTCTCCTGATGGAAAGAGTCCGCTATCGGCTATAGACACCAATAATTATAAATAACTAAATAACTTGTAACAGAACAAGTATATGCCGATCTCACGGGAAAATCGGCATATGTAGTCTGTGTCACTCAAGAATCAAAGTTTCAAAGACAATTTTCTACAAATTTTACCTTTTTAAAATTGTTATCGAAAACTACCGCTTGCCACTTGCAAATATTTATTGCTCTACTGAACTGTTGAGAATACTGAAATAATGCTTATGTGACTCCTTTAGGACCTAGTGATGTTAATCTATATATTAATACGTTACTTTGTACCCCGTTTTAAGACAAGAGAACGGCGGAATATAAAATTTGACACCATTAAAGTTTATACAGTTAATAACTGCAGAAACCTAATATATTTTAATAATATGCAATAGAAATACTTTAATAAAAATTATACACCCTACAGTTATGTGACATATACGATATACACACATTTATAATATTTTCTTTACGGCTAAAGTCTGCTGTGAAACTTAAAAGAGAATTTATTGTTTAGTCCATGGTTGAATTTCGACCACAGGACAATCGCTAATAATAATAATTAGTTAATGTAACAATCTAAAAATTAAACATCTAAAAACATACACTGTTGAGAGGCAAAGGAAATAATAATGGCGATTTGAATAATTTGAATTTTGCATTTTAAAATTCTTAAAAATGTTTAAATAACATATAAGGTATTCACATGACTCACAAGTCACATATTATTTCAGTTTACACTATTTCTTTGGGCCGGACGATAAGTCGATATTATCACTATTCATTGATAAGAGAAGAGATAACATGTTATAGGCTGATCAGTTTTACAAGGGTATTTTGTAGTTCCGATAACAAAATATCTCCCGTGTACATTTTTACCAGAAATCGATTATACCTAAGCTAGGATGAAAAAGTAGAAAACTTGAGTAAATTTTGGCCACTAAATTTAATCTTATAATTGAAGAATACAGTATGGCAATAAAAAAGAAACTCTACCTATAAAAAGTTTATTTACTACCAATCATTAATTTTGACTGCTAAGCCTTGTCACTCGCTAAGCATCAAAGAATGTTGGAAAGCGTCAAAAAATGATGAAAAAGGAATGTTATTGGAGAAATACGAAAAGAAGCATTACAAAAATATATAAAGATGCAGTATGAGATGGCCGATTAGAAGAAAAACTACAATACGTTAATTAGACTTTGTTACCTATATGTCCAAAGACGTAGGCAGGGGTACAGCTAGTACATTCACAGTTAGCCAACCGTATTAAGCTGCATAACGTGAAAGATGGCCAACCTATCGACATAACGAGTACTTATTATAGAGTCTTACGTCTAAAATCGCTAATTTTACCTTTTTTTGATAACACGGGGAAAATGCATGTACACACTACTTGGTAACTTAAAGCAGCCCAAATGTGAGACTCATCGGCCCGGACAGAGCCGACCATGCCCACTAAAATCCACTACGGTGTCTTCCTCCTACATCCATGATGATGATGGGATGAAGTGTACGCCTGTGGATATGTCCACCGATCGCTACTTTTATCTAGCCTAACGTATTCTTTGATGATGACCTGGACCAAAACGGGACGTGCTTTTCGGGTCCATATTAAGTCCGAATCATACGTCAAAATAAATCAACAAAATAAATTTCGGTTTCCTACGAGGCGGCTCAGCAACATTTAGCAACCGGTTTTTTATTTGGTTTGGTTTAAATCAGCGATAAACGACGCATAACATATCAACCTGTATACAGATTCGACTTTCTTAACTGGAAGAGCCCACCTATTGACGTTGTTAGATATGTTTTCCAATGCCGAATTATACGTGTGGCATTGCACAAGTCATAACGGTAATTAGTTTATTTACGATGAATATAATATAGATAAACGTGACTGAATTAGCTAAATGTGAATTACATACACGTTTTGAATGTTTGAACAAATGTGAAAAACCAAAATTCATAATATGAAGAAGAAAGAAAGTTTCCAATGGGTAAGTGTTGCCATGATTATTGAATAAATAATAAAAAATATGGTTTTGATGTCTTGTTGTCTTATTATTATTTAAATAAAACTAGTATCTATCAGAAAACTATGTCATCCTTGTACATGTTAATTTTTTGACGGATAGTAAATGGTTTAACTTTGGTTGAATTGAAACAAACTTTATTTTGATCCACATATGTAATAAAATATATTTCTCAAGGAATGAAATCCTAAACAGAATGCACCAAATTATTGTAAAAAAAACATAAAGATATTTAATTCTAAATAAATGGCATTGTTTTTATTTTTTGGTTCAAGTAGTGAAATGGCCATCATATATTTCAGTACATGCAATACAAAAAATGTCATCATATCAATTATTGTATTTCACTGTATACACTCGTATTATATAGCTCGTTTCCCAAGAAATTGAAAATCTATACTAAAATTTCCCTGATCTCCCCAAGTAGTCGATTTGAAAAATTTAAGCAATGTTTATGCATTGAGTTTGTTTAAACGACCAGTTTTCATCATCGTTTAGAATAGGCATTGCATTGAACTCTGAGAAATTGGTATTTAAAATTGTTATACTCACTAGTTGAGAGTAAAGTTATCTTTGAAAATTTCTGTGTATCTTGTAGTATAATAAGTTCATCTTAGACAACATATCATCTTATCTGATCTATAGGATGTTAAATCTTACAAAGGGATATGATTATATGGATGTCTCATAGGCTATTAACATTTTGATTTTTATGAAATTGAAAATGTTTGCTTTACATTATTAAAAAAATCTCACCTAAGAAAAATTGTGTATTTTATTGTTAGTTTAGTATGTATCTCATCAAAGTATACTAGTAAGTAGTAGTATACTAAGTAGGCATAACTCGTATCTTATCAAAGATTTGGGATATAGGATACTAATGTTCTTTTTTCCCACATTGCAAGGACCGCCCTTAAATAAGTTTATCGTGACTTATAGATGGTAAAATCTGCTATTACTTCTTGTCTCAATTTGATACTGTTTTATCTAGAACTGTTGCAATAGCTATAGTGTTTGTTATTATCACGTTTTAGTCGTGGCAATGGTTGTAGCGTCACATTTTTTTTGGATAGCTCTAGACCATCACCATCCTTTTATTATTATTATTATTATTTTATATCATAAGATTTGCTATCTTTATTAAAAGCAGGTGGCAGTCCTGGTGAAAAGAGACAACCATCGTCTATAAAAATAATAATAAATATTCACGGGACAAATTACACTTACCGATCGTACCCTAAAGTAAGCAAATTATTTGCTTGTCTTATGGGAGTTAAACAACGATACTAATACATAGAAATACATATATAAATACTAGAATATATTTAATAAACACCCAAACCCGGAAATACCAACATTTATGCCCATCACACAAATGCTTGTCCCCGTCGGGGATCGAATCCGAGCCCCGTTGATTGTCGCTAACCACTCGACCAACGGGGTGGTCAGACGGGCGGTCTATAAACATCAAAGATGTTAATGATGTGTTGATTCCACATACATAAGTTTAACGGCTACGTTAAGCTTCAATAGGCACACGACGATGTTTGAAGTCAGTGAGTCTATTTTAGACAATTTTATATAGTTACATTTTTGTATGATGTTAAATTTAATTAATAATACGTTACTGTAACTACTGTAAGTACATATTTTCAATTCTTGAAAATTAAGATGTAGTGGTTACATCTTAATTTTCAAGAATTGAAAATATGTACTTACAGTAGTTTCCCCTAAATGTAGGATTTGAATATATAAAAAACGAGTGTGAATAGGCATTTCGTTTATTTGTTATTTGAGTCATTATGTTCATTGAAATAAAAGGCGATAGAAAACTATGTAAATCACTTAAAAGTTCTTATGTAATTAAAATTTCCCAGGTATAGTTATATTATGTTTTTGGCTATGGCTGCTGCCAGTGATGGTTTTGTCTGGTGTCCTCAGGGACGAAGATGAGGCACAGCTGCAAGACTATCCTTGTCGAAACTACACGTTTGATAATGTCATCTATTTGGATTGCTCCTATCGAGGGTTAAGCGAGCTTCCAGAGGGATTAAATTATAATGTAAGATTGGTTACATTTTTTATATTATTATTACGTTATATATTATTATGTTGATTGTTTACATTTTTTATATTATAAGATAACAAAAAATACACTGTAATTTGGTCGAAACGTCGAGCTTTACAAGTAAGTTCTATAAGTAATGTGCGCGTTTTTGACCCGTTTATATTTTTAAGAAATGTATGTATGCAAAATTTAAATAAATAAATACAATAAAAAAAATCTGTAAAAGGTTGACTCTGCAGACCATCCATGAAACTTCCCGCTAAATTAAGGTATTTTAAGCTCAAAGGACTAAAAACTATAAGCATAGATTTTTTGAGCCTTAAAGTTATTTCAAAAATATTAAGTAAGTTTGCTAAAAACAACGTAATTTTAATATTTGAAAAGCTGTCTTTTTTGAAAATTAGGCTCTATAACAAACAAAACGGTAACAAAATATACTAATGTGTGTATGTATGTATACGTATGACCGCCCCGTTAGTTGAGTGGTTAGTGACCCTGACTACGCGATCGACGGAACTCAGGTTCGATCCCCGATGTGTGTGCTAATATAATATATTTATTACCTCAACGCCTTGTTGCAAAGGAGATGCCAAATTTAGCACATACGGTTTATTTTATTTTGTTTTTGCCCCTATTATGAAGAATACCTATTACTAGTACCTTATACTATACCAAATGTTTTTATTATAATTTTTTATCATACCCAGTACGCAAACCCAGCACTAGGTTATTAAGCCTGCGTGTTTTTTAATGCTGAATATTGAACTTGCATAACGTTTTTTTTTTCATTTGTAAACAACTAGCTGTTGCCCGCAACTTTGTCCGCGCGGATTTCGTTTACTCCGCACAGCTCCTCCCCGTAGGTGGTAGCGTGATAATATGTAGCCTATATGTTGACCCGACCTGTCAGTAATATTTATGCAAAATTTGAAGTAAATCCATGCAGTACTTTTTGAGTTTACCCCGGAAATACATACAGACAAACAGACAAACGGATAAACAGACAAAAAGAAAAAAATTCTGAAAACTATATTTTTGGCTTCGATATCGATTGTAGATTGTAGACGCCCCATGTATTCTTTTAAAAAAATATTCAATGTACAGTTTCGACTTTCCTATGATTTTATTTTATGTATAGCTAAATAAAAAAAAAAACGAAAAATGATTGGTTGATAAATTTCGAAGCTATGTCAAAAAAACACTGTTTTCAAAATTTTTTGTCAACGATAATTCCCGAACGGATAAACTAAAATAAAATAATAAGAACACATTTATTCGAGAAGCACACCACAGAACATGTACAACTTACAACAACAATATACAATTTAGACATGCAAAACTTTTATACACAATACACTATAAAGACAAAGAAACAAAAAACAACAAAAGAGATACAAAGTACATAATGGTGATGCGACATCTCTTATTGGCCTACTACACAACATGTGTTGGGATTATAATGGCAATCCTAACGCCGATTTCCTGTGGTAGCCAGTTCTCTGAAAAAGACAGCAACAGTTTTAGCGTCTATTCACACCTGATAGTCTATTAATAATAGCATATAACATACATAAAAAAAACAGTAGCAGTCGTGGGACTGCCGATAGAAGTGAAAACGGAACTATTAAGTTGAGAGTAATTAAAACTATATGCAAAACATAGCTATAGATATACTATTATCATTAGCATGTCGGTGACGCGAACCGAGGATTTTACCCTCTACCAAAACGCTCAACGCGCCTAAAGAAGTTTTCACTTCAATAACATGATATGATATAATCTATGAAATGATGAATATGGAGTCGAATATATATCATCTGATGCAGTGTTATATCTGAATTTGCATGTTAATTAAGTATTGCTTATATTTCATCCGGAATCCCTGCGTTGATGTCAAATTTCGAATTGGAGTAGGTAGGTTGTTCCAACACCGTGTCGCTGCATAGCGGAAACTACCGCGAAAAGCTGCCGTATGGTGTCGCGCCATGACCATCATGTATCTCCTCTCTAGTTACTCTCTCTAGTCTCTATAACCCTCTAGTTGTTTGACTTAAATTCGAGTCGCTAGCCCACTGTAGCTTAGTATATGGATATGAAGGTATTTTATATTTAATGACTCCAAATAGCAGACTTGCGAAATCCAATTGCCATCGGTAGTTCATTTTCAGTATCCTTGCGTTGTTAATAAAAGGAGTTACATGAGTCCGAGGAAACAAAGTCCGAGGCTTGAAACAATAGTCAGCACAGGCATTCGTTCAAGGCAGAACTCGTTGAATTAGATTGCTCGTCAATTTTTAAAAGTCTAGGCCCGGTCACTGCATTTTGATGCAATTTATGCCTTAGACGTAGTTTTGTGAAGAATAGAGTTGATTAGACTGTACTTAATCAGTATATTAATCTGAAAGTTATAAAAACGGACTGTTTCGCCATTTTTTTTGAGGTTTTTCAAAAATTTTCATAATTTCGGCCCGGGCCCAGGAGGGGTCGAATTGGACCCAGGAAGTCAAGTTGAGCGGAATCCAATCGAATGCCATCAACCGCATTTCGATCGTTCAAGCCGTACAAAAGTTATATGATGTGTGTGTGTATGTGTGTGTTGGTCCCGGCCTCCTTTGAAGAATAGGCCAACTGCCGTTCTGCCAGGCAGGTCGTAAAAAGCGACCGATTGTCTCGCCCGGGTCTGGTACCACCGCCTTGCCTATTCCTGCCGCAATAGCGTCAGTGCTTGTCGCTGTCGTGTTCCGGTTTGGAGGGTAAGGTAGCCGGTAAACTTATGCATGTGGCATTAGACCTCGCCACAAGATAGCAACGCACCATTAACATCTTTGGTGTCTATAGGCGATGGTTGACTCTTTCCATCAGGAGACCCATCTGCTTGTTTCAAATCTTGGATCAAGCTCGGGAAATTCAATCGTTATTAAAATCTAACGACAATTACAATATAGAGTTCTGTAATATCTCACCCTTGTATAGTATCATTGTAGACAGTGGAGACATTGCTTTAAAGGTTAACATAGCCGGGAAACTTGGTAATATTTTAGGTTCAATGGCTACGCACCATTTAATAGAAAGAAAACACTAAAGAGGCTGTGGGCTATGACCCACTAAGAAAGAGTACTAGTAGACATGATGTTGGGCGGGGAACGGTTGTAGATATAAATAATATATCGTGAAAAAATATAAATATACCATGTTTTGCTGTTTTCAACCGAGTTCCCAAAAGGAGGAATTTATCAATTATCAATTCAGCTGTATGTTTTTTTTCATGTTTGTTACCTCAGACCTCGGTCAATTTATAAACCAATTTTAAAAATATGGTTCCATTTTAATTTAGTAAAGATCTGATGCAATGACTTGGAGATATAAGAATTGAGATGTCAGTTGCTGCAGTTTTATTGCATTAAAAATTATATCGTACTAAATAAGAAGAATTCAAGCCAAAAAATACCGCTGGAATGATTTTATTTCATCGGTATGTACTACTCCGTATTTCTGGATGTTAATACAAGCAACACTGGCAACCAAAGAAATTACCTCAAAAGCGTATCCAGTTCGTAATAAAAACCACACTTAACAATAATTTGTTTTGTTTTTCCAAAATTATTTCACCAATTAATTTATTTTTCCAATATACTTGGTAGATAGGTACTCAGTTTTTGCTCTGCATCTCACCTTAATAACATTAAGCATAGGCTTAGCCTACACATAAAAATTACAGAAAATTTGCGTTACGACATGAATAGGATTATAATAATTTGCCTTCATAATTTTAATGAAATTTATATCAATGAGTGCTTAACAAAAATTTTGAATTGCTTTTTTTACTTTTTCAGGCACAAGTTCTACTGTTGTCAAATAATAACTTCATAACTTTTCCACCTCAGCTGGAACGTTTCAATAAAGTAGAAATACTAGATATATCAAGCAACCTTTTGACAGGACCTCTGCCTACATATGTAGGGACTTGGAAAAGTCTCAATGCTCTTAATTTATCCAATAATAATTACGATTCATGGATGAGTATTGGACGGGATGTAGGTGTCAAAACTATAGATTTATCCAGGAACAAGATTAACCACATAGATGAAGATGCTTTTGTAAATATGAGGCAACTACATTATCTCGATTTATCAGAAAATCGGTTAAATGATTTATCGTTACACACGTTTTCACAAGCTACTAAACTAGAAGTACTAATTTTATCTAGAAACTATTTTAATAAAGTTCCCAAATTTCAATCTTCATCACTAAAAAACTTATTCCTAAGTAATTGCCAGATACTGAATATCGATGTTAACAGTCTAACTGAAATGCAATCGTTGATTGAGCTTGATTTGTCGATTAATGAGATTGAATCCATTCCTGACAATTTTGTTTCGTATTCCTTGCAAGAGTTAGACTTGAGCTACAATGAAATTTCTACAATAACAGATAAAACTTTCTCAGCACTACCGCATCTAGCGGTACTTGATTTGAGAGGAAATGAATTTAAAGAGGTATGGTCTACTTCACACTTTGCCTCAAATCCATTTTTGAGGGAAGTACGCGTGAAGGGTAATCGATGGAGTTGTGAAGGTTTCAGTGTGAATTTACTTCTCACTTATGACTTTTTAACAAAAGATCCACCGAAAATTGCAGATACTAGTTCCTTAATATGTTATTCGCCTTCAAATGTTACTCAACTATCATGGCAGCAGGCTTATATACGAACATGGCATGCTGACGAGCATTCGGCAGAGTCTTTTACTATAGTAGCCGTTATGATTGGTATTGTTATTGGAATCTTGCTAACTTCATGCGTTTGTAGAGGAATTATGTTTTTAAATAAATCGGATCCACCAAGACCTTCTGCCGAAACAACAGTTTTAAATGGAGTGGTGACACAACCAAGAACTGAATCTGTAGTCATGCGAATACCGCTTCGTGAAGATTTGCCTCCTAGCTACGATGAGGCGTTATTAATGCCACGCTTAAATACTTCATTTCATTCTTTACCAGATTTTGTTGACGAAGATATTGAAAGTGATCATCAAAGACAACGAAGATCTAGGTCGATTGGTGATTTAACAGATTTTAGACCAAGAATCGGTGACAGGAGATCAGTAAGGCGTACTGTTCAAATTCATATTAATTAAAAGAAACACTAATTTTAATATTGTTGAATATTCGATAGCAAACGGGTTTCCGCGAGGCTGTATTCTAACATGAGCAAGTGGTTAGCTTTTTTTTAAGGTAAAACATGGCATTGACAAGTACTAACTTATAATAATATACCTAATAAAATAAGACACATTAGATTAACGGGTATTACTTGTGTCCCAAATACATCGCGCCAAATATTTTCCGTAGATACTTGCGGCTTAGAATACTTACCTTAAGAAATATTACTGTGATGAGCATGAATGAATGAGTAAGATTGCTGGTAAACTTTGCATGTGGCATTATGACCCCGCCTTCTTTGGTGCCTATAGGCGATGATCGTCTCTTTTCACCAGGAGAGCCATTTGCTTCTTTGCTTTTTAAGATATAATAAAATGTTTTATCACATTAATTAGCCGGTTTCAGTTTTGAAGTTGAAGCATATTATGTACATAATTATACATATCTTACAATTCCATCTTGCAATTGTAAGTTATGTATAATATATATAAGTGAAACCGGTTAAGCGATGTGCCAAAAATATATGTTTTTGAAATGAAATAAAAGTGCAAGTGCATTTTGACTTATGTACATAAGAGTAACGGAATTTCACCAAGTGCCGACGATGGAAAGAGTAAAATATATTAAAATGTAATATGCGAACGCTGTAAACCTAAGATATCTTATTTTTAAGAAATGTGACGAAATTTAAAAAAAAATCGATGTGTTATAATAACACATAAGATACATTTATTTGTATGTTGTTACTTAAGTTATTTATTTATTTTAAACTTTATTATTCATTTAGAAACTAATGTGCAAAAGGCGGACCCTACTACTAGAGGTATGCTTTTTGTCCTCATTTAGGTTAATGAACATATAGTATGTAAGAACGACATTGTATATGTAAATAAAAAGAAAACTACCTACTTAAATACTTTATTATGAGAAATACATGTAATAAATATGTAAAATTTTAATAGATATTTACAGAAATACGTTGTGTAACGTAAAAACTTGACATCATAATTTATGTATAGGAGTTACTTGCGACTTCATTCGTGTGACCAAATATCGTTACTTCTCTTTGCTCAGTCAGGTCAAAATGTAGCTTATGTCATTCCTGAATGTAAGTTTCTGAAGAATTTAAAAAATCGGTCGAATAAGTTTTAAGTTAAATCGTAACAAACAAAAAATCAAATATTTCCTCTCTATAATATTAGTTTAGCAGAAAAGAGGACGAACTTCAGGTAACAAGACATACTCGTAAGTACAAAGTATCAAATACTAATGACAGATAATCCATTACAAGGTAAGCAGAATGTACTGAATAACAAAAATAAACAAAAAGCTAATAGACGCTTCACCAGTTTGTCGTTTACGAAATGGCTGATAATAATTCCCATCGCCTTATTTGCCATTTATCATTTGTCTTTCTCTGGTTGTACCAAAAAATAAACAAGTGGACGCTTGTTATTTTTTTTACATGGAAATTCTCATGATACCCGCCCAAATGAGAGTTTTGGACAGGTTAAGTTGGAATTTCTCAGAATGTGACCCTAGCAATTTTAACCCCCTGGCGTTCTTTCACTCTGATTAAGTGAGAGGGTTATGGGCGTGGTTTGGCCATTCTACCACGACCCTACCATGACAGTCAGCGAACTTGTCACACCGTCACGAATTCTCATATATCTTAAATTAAATTTAACGATAAAGCGAAATACTGCATATAAGGGAGATCTGCTTTGTCGTGATAGTGAGTGCCCCTAACTCACTAGCTACAGGCATTTTACGGAGAATAAGCTAATTAAGCCCTTCTCCACCGCACAACTCTTTTTAGGTTGCTCGTGTTTGCCTCGGCTGCAACTTCGTGTTTCCTTAACCCCGCCACTTTCTATCAAATTACAGTTTCACAGAAAGTTGCAACGGCATTCTATGCGTCTTTATTTAGTCACATCTCTTTCAGTACAACTGAGAGTAACAGATTTCTCCCAATTGTCTAAGATCAGTGCCCGCCTGTCTTCAGCCCAGGTCGAACAATCTTCTGAAGTGTGTTGAGCAGTGTCGACACTATATCCGATGTGATGAAGACTGGGTGTATTGGACCCTCGCCTCGACGCTTAGCACATATACTTTCCAAAGCAAATCTCTTATTTCCTAAGATAACACTAACAACTTTAATATATTTATAAATCTGGTTTTTCGAGATATTGAAACGACGTATATTTCACATTTTTACTAAAAGTTTAATTTGAAAAAATGTAGCTGTACAACTATAAAAACAATACAGACAATAGTTATAATAAGAAATTGTGTTGTTTATTAGTTGATATTATATTAATAAAAGAATATTATTTGTGCTTTAATAATGTTATGTACTCATTAAATGTTGCATAAAAACCAGTAGATATGGAGTTGTTTTATTTAATGAAAGCTTTCCGAATTTTTTGATAATATTTTCATATATTGTGAAAATATATTTATTTTATATCTTTGGTTAGCAGCTAGCAGGTGGCTCTCCTGATGGAAAAAGATAGTCATTGCAGATAGACAACAAAGATGTGGTGTTATTTGTTCTCTGTTGTCAGTACGGCGGCGGTTGTTTTGCCACACGTGTAAATTTGTCGGCTACGACACCCTCCAAACTTGAACACGAGAATATCAAGCCGCTATAGCGACAGGAAAACATATGGCAGTTGTACCAAACCCAGGCGAGACATTGCAGAACTGTACTAACTTCCAATAGTTTTGACTATTAAAACGGCATAATAGGCTTGTGACACTAAGAATTAATCGAATATTTTATAGTAATTAATAATTAATTATGATATAAAGATAACAAGAAACTAAAATATTTAAGAGATACGATAATTTTTATCTCAATTAACTCCCTCCCCTCTCTCAAGTAGGTACCTCACCAAAATATTAATTTATATGGCAAAACGTTTGGCGGGTCAGCTAGTTGGTTTATATAATCACTAATATTTAAGAAATTAAAAACCTATGATGTAAGGGAAAACCTTTGAAATCAAAGATGTTAATGATGCATTGCTACCCACGTAAGAAGTATATAAGTCGTCTCCGCAAGACTACAGGCTGCCCTACTTTCCAAGATGGAAACGAAATTGACAATCACTGAATTTATTGAGCCAGAAATAGATTTCGCCGTAGTATCGTACCCTGGTAAGTCGTTACGAGATTTTGCCATCTAGTGTATTAAACTAGCGACCGCCCTTTAATCGAAATTTGTCAATAGACAAACCAATAAAATCTCTTGGAAGTTTAACATTAGGCTATCCATAAAATAGTATACACGCATACACGTGTGTTTATGTCAAACGAATGTAGTGTGTGTAATGTATACTTTTATCACAGAACACATAAATACTAATACACGCCATTGGGAAGGCAACGTGTCACCGTACATATGAGCAAACGCTTCTTATAATCGCTCACACCACCAGCCATTTTCACATTTTTTCGCAAAAAAAACACGGATGGTTACACGCACACGTACTGAGTTCGTTCCGGTGGACCGTGGTCACAAAAATGGTTTATGAGTTGTTTGGATTGAATCCGATACTGTAAAGCGCATATTTTTAAGAGGTCTTGGGCACTGCAATACACTGGTGTGAGAATTGTTTAATTTAAATGGCTTAAGCTACAAAATAATTCAGGTGTAACACGACACTTTGAGAAAAATATGACTACTTGTTAGTCGAGGATTTTTAATTCAAAAAGTAAATCGATGACCTATGCTTTTTATATTTTTTTTATATAATAGATAAACATATATATATATATATACGGAAAAAAATAAACAACATATATTATGGTACAAAAATATTTATTTACATAAATATTAATATATTTATATTTTCATAATTAATACGTAGTTTTTATCGTAATTTTTAAATCATTTATTTCTTTTTCAATTTTACAGCTATGTTAATTTTTTTTAAATATTGTTTAGGATATTTCACATTCACATGATATGATTTTTTTGAGATCATAGATCAACACTAAAATTTACGAAAATAAATAAAAATAGGTACCGTCATACCCAAAGCGCTGGTATCATCAAGTTGGTCGTTAACGAAATATATGTTTTATTAATTGATATTTACGGTTTTTTGACAAAATTATTATCTAAAATGTTAGATCTTGAACTAATCTTGATTGTAAATAAAGTTTTCTTGTTGATTAATACGCCAAAACCCTTTGATGTTATTCTGTACAATGTTTCGTTCGAAAACAATAAAATACCATAGAGTATTGTATTAAAACTGGTAAATAGTGAAAATATTGTTTTTTTGGATGAAGTCAGCGTCGGTCCCTATAAAGACCAGAGTGTATTAACGGAATTTTCTAATAGGTCTCATTAGTTACCAAAGTGAAGTGAGCGGTGTCAAAAATATCGTACATTTCAAGGTTATATTATATTTTGAAAAAATAGAAATAAACCATGTTATACTGTTTTATCGTACCGAATGAGATGATATAATTTAAAAATTACCCTTGTATTGATTTTATTTCATCTGTATGTAGTATAACTCTGTATTTCAGTGTGTAAATGAAAGCTACACTGACAAACTAAGAAACTGTCTTAAAAGGTGTATCCATTTAATCCGTGACTTTTATTAATTTTACATGTTTTTATTGCATATTATTTAAAAATATTTGGTATTATTACTAGTTTCGGAATTCCTCAATGTAAAAGTGAAAATATACACAAATTTTTTGCCTTGTGTTTGCCTGATACCTAAAGCAGGACGGATTTGGATGACATCAATACATATAACAAAATTGTAGGAAAGTCAAAACTGTACATTGAATTTTTTTTTTAAAGAATACTTGGGGCATGATCTAGAATTTTTAGAATTTTTGTCTGTTTGTCTGTTTGTCTGTTTGTCTGTATGTATGTCCGGGGTAAACTCAAAAAGTACTGCATTGATTTACTTCAAATTTTGCACGAATTTACTAACAGGTCGGGTCAACATATAGGCTACATATTATCACGCTATCACCTACGGGGGAGGAACTGTGCGGAGTGAACGAAGTCCGCGCGGACGTGGCAACAGCTAGTTTTGTATAAAACTACAGTTGATTCTAGGGCGGAACCTTTGATAAATGATTGGTCTCGCGGAAGAAGAAATGTATAAGTTTCGGAAACGTCTATCAAGAGCGATAATCTCGCTCTAACCTGATTAAGACATTTTTTTATATCATAAGACAGCAAATAAGTAGATGGGTCTCCTGAGGGAAAGAGTCAACCATCGCCTATAGACACCAAAGATGTTAATGGTGCGTTGCTATCTTGTGGCGAGGTCTAATGTCACATGCATAAGTTTACCGACTACCTTACCCTCCAAACCGGAACACGACAGTGACAAGCACTGACGCTATTGCGGCAGGAATAGGTAAGGCGGTGGTACCAGACCCGGGCGATACAATGCAGAACTCTACCACCTAGTAGCCACGCTGTTAGTGACTCGCATAGCCAATCGGTCGCCTTTTACGACCTGCGTGGCAGAACGGCAGTTCGTCTGTTCTTCAAAGGAGCCCGGAACCAGCACGGGGATAAACATGCATCCGATACGAATCCGTGAATTAACAAATCAGGAAACCTGGGACCGACACCGGATAATTAGTTCGTGTGACATTACACTAATTTTTTTAATAATGAATATTATATACTTCAAATTTCGTAAGTGGCTTTCTTTTGACGATTCTAACAAACTTTCTATCTTTCAACCTTCTGACGTTTTTTTGAAAGTGCTGCGACACACGTATCCCGTGGCGTGTAGCATTATATATAACCTATTTGTATAAAACAACACAGCAAGAAATTTATTGAACACTTTGATCACTTCTTAATATTAATAACTATCAAAAAAATTACAAAAAATTAACAAGGACTAATGTCCCAAGCATAAATGCTCAAATTAGGCATTTTGCGATGTTTCTGCGGTGCAATCTTTTAATCGGACAAAATATTTTACTTATAAATATTTTAAAACGAAGTATGTGTCCATCAAGGAAGAAAAATTATAAATTCGGGAAATTTTGATAATGATAGCTTGTAAAACTTTTAATCATGAATGATAACTCCTGAATAGACAATTTTAATGAAATTTGCGACATTGGACGCAGTTTTTGAAGGAAAAGAGCTTATTAGATTGTAATTAATCAATATATTAATCTGGAGAACGGAATTTATTTAAAAAAACACTGATTTTATGAATTTTCTGAGATTTTTTCAAAATTTCACTAAGTCTCCTGGGCCGAATCAGTTCAGATTTTCAGGAAGCCTGTGTTTGGTGGAATCCAATCGAATGTCATCAACCACGTTTCGATCGGTCAAGCCGTTCAAATGTTATAAGATGTTTAGACACACACACACACACAAACATACATGCAAACATAATGACGTCATCGTGAGAATAAAACGTAGTGGCAAGTTGAAAATATCACGCAGCGGTTACAGGGTTACGGCATGTCGTACGGGGTAGGCAGGGAAAATCGTGTAATATACAATGCATTATACGTTGTAAAACACGACTTTGGCAATGAATAATGTGAGGCAAATCATTTTGTTTACCTCGGAATCAATGGAGACATGACTTAAACTGCATTTTTATATCTGCACTTTATTTAATACCAACTTTCTCTCAAGTTGTAGATCGTACCTACGACGCGGACCGTAAGTGTTATGTACATCGCAAATTTCCCGTTATGATCTCAACTCCACTCCACCGCGTTTACCCCATTTTTAGGGTTTCGTACCTAAAAGGTAAAACGGGACCCTATTACTAAGCCTCCGCTATCTGTCTGCCACCAGGCTGTATCTCATAAACCGTGATAGAAAGTAGAAAGCTGAAATTTTCACAAATTATGTATTTTCATTGCTGCTATAACAACAAATACTAAAATGAAAAAAATAAAAATATTAAGGGGGTTCCCCTATACAAAAAACGTGTTTTTTTCGTATCGCTCAATATTAATAATGGCAACAGGTAGACGCTTAAAATTTTCACAGAATATTTAGTTATATTTTATAGTTCAAAATTAAAAATTAAAAATAAAAAAAATATTAAAGGGGGGCTCCCATATAATAAACGTAAATTTTAAGCAATTTTTACTCTATCTTAATTAACAGGTAGAAACTTGAATATTTAAAAAAAAAAAGTAAGTGTTTGGAAATATATTAACTATAAAAATAAATACCTAATACATAAAATAAATATTTAAATATATATACAACACACGTGATTTTTTTATTGATGATAGTGGATAGATGGTGAGATGACCATTTCTGACACATACAACACTCTAATGACCAATCCATTTATTAAGGGGCGTTCATAAATTACGTGAAGTGTTTCTTTAAATTTTCTGTCCCTCCCTTTTTATTCAACCCCCTCCACTATCCCCCAATCTCACGTGAGATTTTTCAAATGTGGGTTTCTTAAGTATGTAAACGCGTTGGATTGTTATTGTAAAAAGGAAACAAAGTTAAAACCCAAGACCCACCAACCAAGGTAAGAAGTGTAGCCCACACTGTACCATAAGTTCAGATTAAATTGAGCTATTTAGTATAAAAAAAATATGGTGATTTGACAGTAGTAATGTATAACGTCGATGTGTGAATGAAATTATTTCCTTTCGAACGAATTAGTGAATGATCTTAATCGTATTACGATGACGCTTAAGATTAAATCTTAAGCGTGTACAATCTGGATAATGGACCAAAATAGTATATTTTTTTTGTTTCAATCAAAAAAAAATTGCGTGATATTTGCCGAAATCAGGGGGGTTGCGGCAAGTTTCACGCAATTTCTCCAACGTTAGATTAGATGAGATTTGACTCGACCCCCTCTCCCCATGAACATCTCACGTAATTTGTGGACGCCCCCTTAGCGTTAATTAGTTAGAAGTGTTAGTGATGTGTTCGGGAAGCTACCTATTCACTTATACACATTCTTCTTTCTATATCAGCGTTATGTTTTCCATTCCTCTTTAAAGTACTTGCCTACCATAGACGATACAATTTCCTAATCTCTGAAAATACCTACGTGCATTGTAAGAGATCTTAAGTTCTTTCTTTATATATTTTATTAGTAACTAATACATAATATTTGTCAATTGCTCCGAATTTACTGAAAATCAGCATTGATAACACATAAGCTTGAAATCTAATAATAAAAAAATCGGTTTGCAAACAAGGAAGGGTTTGTCTTAAATACTTATATATTAAATATGGAGAAAATTGCGAAGGTATTACGTATTTTTTCTGTGGAGAGAATAGAAGAGACACAATATAGAGATTCTACCAAATGTATGCATTTGCAATTGTATTTGCATACAAAGTGTATAGGTAGGTACGTGATTGGAACGGCTGTACATGCTGTATTTTGTTAATACTAGCGACATCTCTACGCCCATGGAATAAATAAAATTTACTGTGAACAGTACCATCTGCTGACATTATATAAAAACTATTTGCTATTATTTTGTACCGATAGTGTATTATAAAAAGAAGAGATGGCGCTAATCCTTCGTGTTTTTATTATAGGTATCATAAGATAGCAAAGAAGCAGATGGGTCTCCTGATGAAAAGAGTCAGCCATCGCCTATAGACACCAAAGATGTCAATGGTGCGTTGTTACCTAGTGGCGAGTTCGAATGCCTCATGCATAAGTTTACCGGCTACCTTACCCTACAAACCGGGACACAACAGCGACAAGCACTGACGCTATTGCGGCAGTAATAGGTAAGGCGGTCTGCGGTGGTACCAGACCCGGGCGAGACAATGCAGAACTCTACCACCTAGTAGCCACGATGGTAGTTACTCGCATTGCCAATCGGTCGTCTTTTACGAACTTCCTGGCAGAACGGCAGTTGGCCGTTCAAAGGAGCCCGTAACCAACACGGGCAATACTTAAAAAAGTTGTCTTAGGCCAATACAATGTTTTAATGCTACTTTAAGGCAAGGAAATGCCATTAAACGGTACATAATATTGGATTGGATATTTCCCGAGCCCCCTTTGAAGAATAGACCATCTGCCGTTCTGCCAGAGTGAGAAACCAGTTTACCACTAGGTGGCGCTGTACAAATCACATACAAATTCCTAGTAAACTCGAAACGCGCTCACGATCGAATGCGAAAAGAAAAACTCACACTTAGCACTCAGTTCGTAAGAGGCGAACGTTTGGCTATACAAGTCACTATCATCGTGGCTATTTAGTGGTAGGGTACTGATCGTCTCGCCCGTGTCTGGTACCATAACATTACGTATTCCTGCAACAATTGGGTCAGTAATTGACATTGTCATGTTCGAGTTTGGAGGGTTAGGTAGCTAGTAAACTTATACACGGTGCATTAAGACCTGGGCACAATGATAGCAACACATCATTAACATCTTGGGTGTCTACAGGCTGTCTCTTTCATAAGAAGAGTCATCTGGTTGTTTTCTACTTGTGAAATAAAAAATATATATACGAACTGTGTACAATGGTTCGTTTATATCGCTGAATTTACCAACTATTAATTTCAAGCGACACCCGCAAATTCTTTTAAATTCAAAGGGACTTCAGTTTTTAACACCTAGAAAAAACTCTGTGAATAACCACTAATCCTTGCAAAATCTGAGCCCGTCAAAGAAAGTAGACATTTGAATTTCTTTAGATAGTTTGTATCTGTTACTACGGCCATAAGGTTTTATTTTTACATATATCAGGATAGCATACAAGTTATGACATCCTTTATGAAAGACATACATTTTACCTAACAGCAAACATATTAAATGTGCGTTTCCTGCGTTATTGATTGTGCGACTTAAAGCTAACTTCCCCTTCTATTCGACCATGACAGGTTCTGACGCTTTTGTTGTAGAAAATGGTAATCGGTAGTAGCTAGTACTAAACCCGGACAAGATATTGCAGAGCTCTACTATCTAGTACTCACAATGTTATACGTTTTCAAAATTATTTGCAAAACGGCAAATGATTTTCCAAAAGGTAATAAGGAAAAATCTGCTCTCTTATCAGGAAATCCATGAAATGAACTAGTTGGTAAGAAAATAGGCAGACTTTAAATGTAGAAACAAAGGGAAAATAATGCTCTGCTGTGTCTATGTAAAATTACGCTGGTATATTTGCTCATTTACATTATCTCAGATAAAGAAAAAAAAAACAATAATAACCATAAATAAATAACCTTCAATCATGAGTTTAATACTTATTATATATGTGTGAATGAATAAAATTGAAAAACTTCGAAAGTCAAAGTTTTTCAATAATTTCCATCCATTAATTATAATTTTAATTTAATGCCGAAAATAGGCAGGCGTTTTCTCGTGGTTTCACTAATTTGTTCCACTGATGGAACCACCAATGACACCTATTTTTCGTAGATCCACTGATCGATAAGGGGGCAATTCACATGAAATCACGTAGTTACTTATAATACAGAGAATTTATGAAGATAAATTTTATTTTATAATATGATATCAAAGAGATTAATATATAGAGAGGCTATGCGAAGTAAAATTCGTGTTCCTTTTCACTAGCAGTGTAAACCAACTGTCGCTGCTAAAACTAATAACAAATCTTTTAACAAAAGGCGTTTTCAAGTCGCCGCATTCAGCTTCTAAAAGCGACTCAGTCGCCGATCGCAGAGTGCTAAGTGTGAGTTTTTCTTTTCGCATTCGATTGTGAGCGCGTTTGAAGTTTACTAGGAATTTGTATGTGATTTGTACAGCACCACCTATTGGTAAACGTGAGAAATCCGTTTACCACTAGGTGGCGCTGTACAAATCACATACAAATTCCTAGGAAACTCGAAACGCGCTCACGATCGAATGCGAAAAGAAAAACTCACACTTAGCACTCTGATGCTAGAAGTAGCATGTGTGCGGTCTCTATATTGTCTATAGGCGATCGTTATCCGTTTCTCTCCGGAGAACCATCTGCATATTTGCGATGTATCTAATAAAAAAGACTTCATTCTTTCACACTATGGCCTACTAATCTATTTATTAATACTTGAACGAAAAACTTTGTATGTCTTTTTAATACAATTACGTGAACGGTGGAGTTTGAAATTTGGCACAATTAAAGTTTACATTGCGGAGGACTGCAGAAACCTGATATTTTACATAATATGCATTAGAAATACATTAAATTGATAAAATTAAACATTACACACATTACATTCAAGTGAAATCTATGATATATAATAAGATATGAAAATAAAATAGTATACATCTATGTATACTATTTTCCATAAGGCTAAAGTCAATTGTACTTAAAAGAGATTTTATTATTAATCTGTGGTGAAATTTCGGCCACAGGCGATCGCTAGTATTATAAAATTTGTCCCAAATCATACATTTATGATCAATACTAACGATATTGATAAACCCAACATACATTTTCATTATCCTTATCGGTGATAACGTCATGGCTGTATTTGGGCTCATACAATGTTATCCTACGAGTGAAATCACACGTCCAGTGTTGTGTTTAATTAAACTGTTATTAATCATTAAATTAATGTTAGTTTAAGTTATCTGTGATTATAATAGGATAGTAAGTATAATAAGTAGATAAGTAGGAGTAAATGATGTTTTCTGCGGAACAGATTATATTGGAAAATAACCACACCCTGTTTGATAAAGAGTAAGTACTCTCTTAAGTTATTCACACAATGCAGGCACAGATAATCGGCTGGAAACCGTTTTGCTTCCTTTACTTTCATTCTATATTCATATATTTTTTTATATACAAAACTCTTGTCACGTATCTATAGATATCATTATTTACCGCCTCGTTGGTTGGTCACCTCAATGAGGCTCGGGTTTGATTCCCGACAGAGACAAACAATAGTGTGATAAGCATAGATGTTAGTTTATAAATGTATCACAATCGCATCGAAACCATCGCCTAAAGACACCAAAGATGTTAATGGTGCGTTGCTATCCGTGTGACGGGATGGCAATGTCACATTCTTAAGCCTACCGGCTACCTTACCCTCCAAACCGGAACACGACAACAACAAGTACTGACGCTTTTGCAGCAGGAATAGGTGAGTGGTATATTCACAATGCAGGTACAGATAATCGGCTGCAAACAGCTCTGTTTCCTCTATTTTGATATTTTTTATAAGTCATGGTCTTTTGTATATTTAGGGGTCTGGACGATCCCCTATAGTAAATATGTATTTGCGGAATAGATATTTCCGATTTATATCCGACTTTTCGACTGTTGTGCACTTTACTTACTGGTCTGACTGACCTACCTGACCTCGCTGCATAGGCGGAGTATTATTTAACGAACCTGGATCCTGACTACGAGGCTCAGGTCGATTCCCAGCACAGACAAGCATGACACAGATGAGCATGAATGTTTGTACCTTATCACAAACAAAATATTAATTTACTAGCCAACAGCTTCGCAACATGTTAGATAAAATGTTGTCCATGAAGTTTTTCGTACAAATTTTATCCCCTATTTCAGCCTCTTAGGGGTAGATTATTCAAAAAAAGTTAACCTATATTTGTCCCTAAAATTTCAAATATCTTCGTGTCAAATTTCATTAATCTCTGTTCAGCAGTTTTGCCTTGAAAGCGTAACAGACAGAGTTTCGTATTTATAATATTAATACATAGTATGGATTTTAGGTTTTGATCAATTTGTATAGAAATTGTTAAGACAAAAAAAAATAACCTTTATCTGACTCTTCCTACATTTTTTTCTAATTATTATCCTATTTTACGTATTACTATTTTTGTTATAATTATAATTACTAAATTAGTTACTTACACTTATGCTGTTTATTACTATTGCTGAATTAAGCAAAGTCCCCATATCCCCAATTAAGTAAAGGCCTTCTCCAAGGATGCCCACTTCTCTCTCTTTTTCCTTAGGGACTATTTTTTATTCATGATTATTATATTTAGACTTTATTACAATTCGAAAACTTTCATTGCCTTATAGGTAGTAATTAAACTAGTCTGAAAAGAATGAAAAGATCTTGCTTTCGATGTCACAGTCGGGTAAAAATATTGTTAGGATTTTGAATAACAACATCTCAGTAGCAGAACCCAATTTGAAAGGCGAACTGTGCCTCGAATGGCTGTTGGCTCCGGCAGCTGTCGACTAAGATGACAAATTTCTCATTTAGTTTTGGATCACCGTTAATCATGCCAATCGACAAACAGTTTACTAAGCGGTAGAGTTCCGCAACGTCTCGCCCGGGTATTTGGTACAACAGCCTCGCCTATTCCTGCCGCAATAGCGTCAATGCTTGTCATTGTCTTGTTCTGGTTTGGAAGATAATGTAGCCAGTAGACTAATGCATGTGGCATTGCCATCTCACCACACGATTAGCAACGCACTATTAACATCTTTAATGTCTATAGGCGATGTTTACTCTTTTCAATAGGAGAGCCATCTGCTTGTTTGTTTATGACATTAAAAAATGAATTGTGATGATTATGAAACGACGTTATTTCACTATACTCACCCAGGAAAGAAACCGGTTGGAAGTAAATTTGCTCGTCCAACAAGAAATGTCTTAATTTTGTTTCATTCAGACACAAGTCTATTCCCCTTCACCGGTGCCGTTGAAATATTACATGGCAATGTGCAAATAATTTTTTTATATCATAAGATAGCAAACAAACAGATGACTATCTGATAGAAAGAGCTAAACATCACATATAGATTTGAAGTGTGTTAATGGTTCGTTGTTATTCTTGGGGCGGGATTTTAATGCTACGGACACAAGTTTACCGGCTACCTTACCCTCTAAGCCGGAACGCGACAGTGACAAGCACTGTCGCTATTGCGGCAAAAATAGGTAAGGCGATGGTACCAGATCCGACCGAAACTGTGCAGAACTTTACTACCAGTGCAGAACTTTAGTAGCTACGCTAAGCTAAGCTAAGCTTTAGTCGCTACCATTAGCGACTCGCATGGCCAATCATCATTGGCCTTTTACGAACTGTCTAGCAGAACGGCAGGTGATCTATTCTTTAAAAGGAGCTCGAAGTAACATGGTTTTGTTTAACTGAAGTTCTACGACCTGAAAGAAACAATAAAATATGTCTTGAAATCAGTAGTAAGATTCATCTCCCTTTGCAGATATCTAGACCAGTCTCGAAATGCACTTTGTATGTACCGATGTTTATTTCATTATAGTCTAGTGGTACGCCCAGACTACGATGAAATAAATTCAAAGAAATTTTATCAAACTTGATAGGTATGTATCTGTGATTCACTAACAAATAGGAAGTACCTATCATTATTAATTATTCATAAAGAAATTGCAATGTATATTTTTACGACGCATTAACTCTTAAATCTTTCGTTATCTCTTACAGAAAACGTCCTACTGTTTTTCTATGAGAGAGTAAAATAAATGTGGGTTTGTTTGAAGTTCAAACCATAGATATGTATAATAGCGACCTAAATTTAAGTGTTCCACAACTAAGCGTTATCAACAACTGATAAAAAAAGATAAGTTTTTGTAAGGTGTGTACGAATTCTGCCATTAATTAATTGCGTAAAGGATAAGCCATTTTTGGTGAAGTTAGGACGTGTTGCACGTGCTCAAAATTGTGACCATCAAAGTGTGCAGGTGTTCGTTCAGTCGTGAATGGTGATGTACATTGTACCGTGATATTATACCTACATAAATACGTCTGTTAAAGTGTAAGATTACTGGTGAAGAAGCTTTGTTATATCAAATAAAATTTGGAAATCGATGCATTAAACATAATTTCGGTATGTGTTTTGGTATTTATGCACATTTTCGTTACTTTATAGGACTAAATCTATTCATTAATTGTGATTGTTATTAAGAGTTGTGATTATGTTTATGAAACATAATAAAAATCGATTGATTAGTTGTGATTTTATATGTTATAGGACTAAATCTATTCACTAATTGGGATTGTTATTAAGAGTTTGATTAAGATTGTGAAATATAATAAAAATCGATTGATTAGTTATGATTTAATATGTTATAGGACTAAATCTATTCACTAATTGGGATTGTTATTAAGAGTTTGATTAAGAATGCGAAATATAATAAAAATCGATTGATTAGTTGTGACTTAACATGATAACCGACGCTGTCCACTAAACATTGTTTTGTGACTAGTATCCAATTTAAAATTTATCAAGACTTTGTTATTTTAACATTATAAATCAATTAGTGGAAATTCACGTTAACTACTAAATATTACGGAACTATACAAATATAAAAGAGCAAAATCCATATCCATACTAGTCCGTACTATCCATATGCATACAAATATTATAAATGCGAAAGTCTGTCTGTCTGTCTGTTACGCTTTCACGCTGGATCGACTTTCATGTAATTTAGCATGGAAATAGTTGAATATCCGGGGCTAAACATAGACTATTTTTTTTTGAAAAATCAATCCTAATGGGCTGAAATAAGGGATGAAGAAAATCAATTGCTGTTCGTTAGTCTCGCTAAAACTCGAGAACGGCTGAACCGATTGGGATAATTTTGGTTTTGAATTAATTGTTACATTCCAGGGAAGGTTTAAAAGGTGAGAAAATATAGAAAAAATAAGAGTATTTAAAAAGGCAGAACAATGTTTGCCAGGTCAGCTAGTGATATATAAAAAATGCTCACCTCAGATCTTATTCTATGCTGTGCGTGTACACGAGCGCCATTCTGGCTTCCGTATTTAATGTTTCTAGCGACTACTCTGTGACCGAAATTCGACCATTATCTAAACAACAGTCTCTTTTAATTTTGACAATAGACTATAGCCTTAAAGAAAATAGTATATATGTGTGTATATTATCATGTATGTCACACAAGCGTAGTGTGTAATGTTTTTGCTTATTAATTTAATGTATTTCTAATGCATATTTATAAAAACTAGCGAACGCCGTGGCCGAAATTCGTACATAGACTAAGCAATAAAATATATTTTAAGTTTGACAACTGATTTTTCTTTGACAAGTGAAAATTTTAGACATGTGTGTATGTCATGTAGGTATGTCACATGAAAGTAGTGTGGGTCATGTTTATTTTTATTATTTTAATGTATTTCTAATAAAATGGATTTAAAAATATTACTTTTCTGCAGTCCTCCGCAATGTAAATTTAACTGTGCCAAATTCATACTCCACCGTTCGCGAAATTGTCTTAAAAAGGGATCCAAAATGTTTCCTTCACCTATTAATATATATATATATATATATATATATATATATATATATATATATATATATATATATATATATATTAGGTTTCTGAAATCCTCCGCAATGTAAACTTTATCTGTACCAAATTTCATACTCCACAGTTCGCGTAACTGTCCGTAAAAGGGGTACAAAGTTTTTGCTTCACGTATAAATATAAAGATTTCGTAGACACTTTTTTGGTTAATATCTTTTTAACAAAAAATTAAACCAGCGAAAAGTTAAGTGGGGTCATACATTAAAATCATCCTTCGTTTTCGTACCTCTTTTTTGGTGAGAATTAAAAAAATTAAATGGGTTAACCCTTGGGGTTAACAATTTCAATTAAAAGAATTATTACAATCGGACAAATTATATGAGACATCCTTTAGGGTATATTCTATCAAATATAAGAAAAGATATCTAAATCGTATCACCTACAAAGGTGTGCATGGTCAATGGAAGTTGTGCGTGGTCAATGGTCATACATTAAAATCAGTGAGTGTATCCCTTGTTTTAGTAACCTTATGGTGAGCATTTAAAAAAATTAAATGGGACCACCCTTTGGGTATACCTATTCCAATAATCAACAAAATCAGACAACTACATAAAAAGTTATGCGTGACCTAACATAACCCCCCGTGTTGGTCCCGGGCTCCTTTGTAGAATAGGCCAACTGCCGTTCTGCCAGGCAGGTCGAAAAAAGCGACCGATTGGCTATGTGAGTCACTACCATCGTGGCTACTAGGTGGCAGAGTTCTGCATTGTCTCGCCCGGGTCAGGTACCACCGCCTTACCTATTCCTGCAGCAATAGCGTCAGTACTTATCCCTATCATGTTCCGGTTTGGAGGGTAAGGTAGCCGGTAAACTTATACATGTGGCATTAGACCTAGCCACAAGACAGCAACGCACCATTAACATCTTTGGTGTCTATAGGCGATGGTTGACTCTTTTCATCAGGAGACCCATCTGCTTGTTTGCTATCTTATGATATAAAAAAACCTCCTCCTTTTTTCCTTTGGTTGAAAAGCGGTATGAGATTGTGCTTCCTGTTTAAAAATAACATGTAGTTGTTATTTAAAAGTTTTTAATTATAATTACAGGCAGTGATGAGGCAGACGTGATGATTTTAATACGGACTTTAGGCCTACTGACACTGATTCTGTTGACTAATTCAGAAGTATTAGATTTTGAGGACAACACAAGCGCCTGTTATATTTGTTCATGCACCACAGACAGAACGGTCGTTGACTGTTCACATAGAGGTTTGACGGATATACCAGAAGGTTTAAGTGAAAAGGTAACAATTACTTTTTTATTTGTAATTTGATTAAAGTATCTTCACGTCCGTGTATCCCCATAGAAGTAGGCAGAGGTACAACAAGTGCACCCACGATTAGCCGAAGATAGTCCCACAATGTGATAGGCGGCAAGCCTCGCCAAACGGGCACTTTTCCAACCCCGGGTGACTTTGTTTTGGGCAACCTGGGACCTCATATGCTCAACACCGATACCGGATCACTCGACCACAGAGGCGATAAACACCAAAAATGTTGATGTATCGTTTTAATGCGTGTCGGGATGGTAATACATAAGTTAACCGGCTATGTTACCCTCCAAACCGGAACACGATAGTAACAAGTGAACTTATGCATGTGACATTACATTATCAAGTATGGTTATATTACCCGAGTCTCTTCCTGAAGAATAAACCAACTACTTTACGGCTAAAATTCTCTTAAAAGGCGAGAACATCTAAAGACATTGGTTTACTAGTTCGTCGGTATACGAGATGAGTGGTGATCCCCATCGCCGCATTTTACCGACCTGAATCAAATATTTCTAGCGATAACCGGGACCGACGGCTTACATGCTCATCTCAGGCACAGGAGTCAGCACGGGAGAGGAGGCACCACCCCACCAGATTCTAGTAAAATCTCTTGTATTTTCTAGAAAAATCTAGAAAAACCCAAAAACTCTTTTGCCCGACCCGGGGATCGAACCCGGGTCCACATAATCTGCTTATCTCAGGCACGGGAGTCAGCAGTCAGCACGCGAGAGGAGGCACCACCCCACTAGACTCTAGTAAAACCTCTTGTATTTTCTAGAAAAACCTATAAAAAATCCAATAACTCTTTTGCCCAATTCGGGGATTGAACCCGGGACTACATAATCGGAACCGAATAAGCTAACCCTAGACCACGAGGCATTCAAAACACTTATAATACATTTTTAAGGATAACTGCTTCAAAAACAATATATAAAAATGTCATACCATTTTTTCTGATATATGTATTTTAAAAAATTATTTAAAAAAATATTAATTTCAAATCTTTCAATTTTCAGGTGACAAATCTCAATGTTTCTTATAATGAAATAACTGCATTTCCCACAAGCTTGAAGAAATTCTACAATTTAATATCGTTTGATATAAGCGGAAATCAAATAAGAAACATACCAGAAGATGCACTTCAAAATCTAACGTCATTAGAAATTTTAAATTTATCTAAAAACTATTTAGAAGAATGGCTTAACCTGAACCCTAATGTTGTGTTGCAACCAGCAATTAGCTTAAAAACTTTAGACTTATCGCATAATAAATTTACATCATTAGCAAACTTAGCTAATCAAGAACTCTTGATCAGTTCCTCGTTAGAGACGCTGATTTTGGATAATTGTGAAATAAATTCTATATATGGAAGATCGCCGTTAAGTGGTTTAAGTAATATTAAAGTGCTAAAAATTAACAGCAACCCTATCACACAATTTCGCAAATTAATTTCGCCTACTCTCAGAAGTCTTTATATGAGTAATTGTCAACTTAGTTATATAAATCATGATGAACTTTCTTACTTACCATCATTAGTATATTTAAAGATGTCGCATAACTTTCGCTTAGAACTATCTTCTAACACAAACACTATATTTTCTGATTCACTAAAATATTTAGATATATCCTACTGTAACGTTTTTCAACCAAACCTGCGTGGGTTTCCTAATCTGAGAAAAGCTATAATTAATCACAATATGATAAGGTACTTAAAAAGTAATGAATTTACGAATAATACAAAATTGGAGTATTTAGATTTGTCATACAACAATATAGGTTCCATTAAAAGTGATACTTTTCGGGGTCTTAGTATGATAAGATATTTAGATTTGTCATGGAATGAAATAGCTCAAATACCTGAAGACAGTCTTTTAGTTATGCCTTCACTAACACAGTTAAAACTTTCAAGAAATTACTTAACAAGAGTTGGTCATATTAAATCGATGTCTTTAAATATTTTGGATATGAGTTCTTGTGAAATAAATACAGTAGGTAAAGATTCACTTGAAGGGTTACCTTCACTTACAGATTTAGATCTTTCACACAACCTTTTATCGCATATTCCAGATAGCATCTCATCCAACACTTTAAAAAATTTAAACTTAAATTACAATAGAGTTAGTTCCGTTAGTAATTTTACATTTTTTATGTTACCCAGACTTACAAATTTGAGAGTTGTTGGTAATCGCTTTACTATGATTTGGAGTAAATCATATTTTGAATCAAATTTGTATTTAGAAAATCTTGATTTAGGTGATAATATGTGGCGATGTGATTGCTCTGATGACAACATGTTTGATTTTTATGAATTTGTTACGCTAGAACCAAACAAAAAAGAAGAATCGTATAATCTTATATGTAATAGTCCTATTCATGTAAATGGTCAAACCTGGCTAGAAGCTTGTTATTTTACTTGGTACCCTAGTCAAAAAGCAGCCAACATCGACAACGTCATTTGGTTTATTATTATTATGATTATTGGACTAGCTCTTTGTATTATATTAGTGAATGCTATTAGAAAATCAATGAATAAACGCTTGGCTGCAATTCAAGCAGAAAGAGAAAGACAAGTTGAAGAAACAAGAGACAGATTAAGACAATTAAGAATGCGAGCTGAACAAGAAGCGCTATGTAATACTCCAGACCCACGAGATTTAATTGCCCCCCCTTCATATACCGAAGCTCTTTCTATGCCAAAATTAAATATATCATGCCATTCTCTTAATGAAACAGGATCAGGTAGAACCAAGCGTAAAAGAGGGCGTAGAAAAACTAAATCAAGTGGAGATTTATTAGAAGAAACAGAAAGAAATGGTAATGTTCCTGTAGATGATATTGAGCTCACTGAAACTTCTGATGACAATCGCAGGAGACGTCGTCGTCGAGTACGAAAATATGGTAGTCATGAAATAGCAGAATTAGACCACAGTCCTGGTAGCCGTCGTCGTCGACGTATGTCAGAATACGATGTCGAAAGTGAAAGCACAACAGTAGAAGTTGAAGCTGAGCTGGAACGACCACTTCGTCCACGAAATCGAAGACGTTCTAATGATGACATAAGAGAAAGTGATTTTTAAAAGACTTCAGACGTATGTTGTTATTTATTTCTAATAATAGTTATTAAAGAAAATATACAAATAAATTTTTACTATTAATATAAGTTTAATTAACAAAATTTAAGTATTTTTGTGATTTCATTAAAGTTTAATAGTTTTACCACGTAAATTTTTCACAAGATAATCAAGATGCCACTCCTGACCCTTAAAAATAATTGTCGTTTATAGATAATACAAATAATAATGATGCGTTACTATTTGTGTGGTAAGGATGTAATATTATACGCAATTTTACCGTTTAAATCGGAATGTGGTAATGACATAGTACATACATTTCCTTTCAACCACATCTACGTCAGAATTGTTACGCCAGTAGTGTCTTGCTTAGTTTTCAACCGTCTTTTAATTTCTACTTATCAGATAAACCCAAGGGATCTGCGTCGGCACAGGTATATAAATGAATTCCAGTATAATGAAATGTAATTTATTACTCTTATTTACTTTCAACACTATCTTATTTTTAGTCTTTTAGTCTAAAGATTGACAGAAGTAACAGGCATACATAAATATGCTGACGAATACAGGTTGCTGTGTAATAAAATATTTTTGTGAATCTCATGGGTCACTTTTTCCTTGATAAAAAGTGACCCATGTAAATTATTTTTTTTTTGTAATTTCATTAAAGTATAATACTTTTACGACGCGTCGTACCTTATTTGCTAGCTTATGAAAATTGTACGTCGCGACGTACAATTTTCATTAGCTAGCAAATAAGGTAACAACTCCTTACCGTTAAAAATTATTGTCACCTACATATACAAAAGATAATGATGCGTTGCTATTTGTGTAGTAAGGATGTAATAATATGCGCAGTTTACTGTATTTAACAACGTTTCACATAAGTACTGAGGTAATAGCTTTACTTTTCAAGGGGATAGGGAATACTGAATTCGTTACAATTAAAGTTTAATATTTTATTTACACATTTAAATATGATAAGGCATGCACCGTTGGTTCGGACATGTAGAAAGAATTTGGAAATGGTGAAAGGTTTAGAAAAAGATATATGTATTGTAAATATGGAAGGACGTAGGAACTGAGGAAGACCAAGACTGACATTTCATCAGATTGATCGGGTACTGTCCGAAGGTATTGTCAAGCGTCTTCGTAACCGGCTTGTTTGTATAAAAAAAGTAATGAATGTGGAGGAAGTAAGACAAATCAGCAAGGATCTTGATGTATTACACTCAGTTCTCTCTGCCTACCTCGTTCTTACGGGGTCCGGCTTGAAAACATGATGATATGTATGTATGTATATATGTATATTCATATTTGAGCTTTTGTTTATCTAGTCGTACGGACTTTGATCATAAGGGTACGATTCATGGGTCAGGCGAAAGTTGTTTATATAACTGCTACAGCCATTGTAATTTTTTGAATTTTAAGAGTGAGCGGTATGATAAAATAAATTATATAATATATATAATTTATATATATATATATATATATATATTGTATTTGTATGTATTTGTATATATATATATATATATATATATATATATATATATATATATATATATATATATATATATATATATATATATACAATTTAAAGATGATTTAAATTTACTTTGCAACTCTGCAAAAAAAAACAGCGAAAGAAATGGAGTAAATTCACCGGTGATCCGCGCGATATAAAAAAGACCCCAATAGAAGTCCCCAGTGGCAGAGAAGGGTGGATAATTGTACTGCTGGATAATGTCTGAAAAATCTGTTTTATTCCTCGGACCTTCAGTGAATTTCTTTAATTTTTTATACAGCTTTTTTCCTTTCAGTTATTGCAAAGTAAATTGATATCATCTTTCCTTATTCTGGACTTCTGACCACCCCGATGATCGAATAGTTAGCAAATCTAATCACGAATCGATGGGGCATAGGCTCGATTCCCGACTGGAACAAACATTTGTGTAATAATCATAGACGTTTGTATTTCTGGGTTTGGGTATTTATTATGTTTGTTACAGTATATAAAGAAGCGCATCTTCCGTTCGTGCCAATGTATCGCGATGTCTGGATATGTTTCCGCTTAATGCAATAAACCGCCTCGCGTATTTTTGTGATAGTGTTTGACTAATAGTAACAAAGTCCTCCAATGAAGAATATTGGGTTATGTTATGTGCCTGTGAGTTTCGTAATGATTATGTACAACGTGCTATCAGGTACTAAGGCAAGATGTTCCCAAATCGCCAAGTACAGAAGAATAATTCAATAATTGAAATTATAGTAAAATTTCGTTCATAATTAATTAATCAAGTTTGATAATTGTGGAGAGTTTCCATTCCCGCCAGGAATGCCAAGGTAAATATTAGCTCTCTCTTAGACTTTTATTCGTGTTTAGTTTCTTTATTGTAAAATTATAACACGCTTTAAACGTTCCTTATTATTTAGTGGCTATGTATTTTGGCCTGTCCGTCCTTACTAAGAAATAACAAACAGAAACAAACATGAAGGGTCAATGAATCACAATCTATTTACGGGGTGGGGGCAGGGGGGGCGTATTAGAATACGGGGAGGTAAATTACATTTATATTATCTATATTATCTATCTACCTACTACTGATATTATTATGATAATTCGTGATGACTAGTTTTTTGGGCGATTGTGCGTTAGATAAACTAAAAGATCACCAGCTGAGCGACTGCGACCGCGATTAGGAGACCCATCTGCTTGTTTGCAATATAAGCAAATAATTTGCTTACGTTGGGGTTAGATCAATTCGTGTAATTTCTCCAGTGAAAGAAAAACCATTCGAGAATAGGTCAGTTAAATTATAATAGCTCAATTTTCCGATAATTATCATTGATCAATTTAATCTTGTACAGTTTAATGACACCAAAACTTCAACTATGGTTACTTAGGCATGTCTATTTTTTGCTAAACCGAGCCTCTTATTATTGAAAATAAGAATATTTGGAATGTAGCTTTAGGAAAGACTTTTTTTTATATCATAAGATAGCAAACAAGCAGATGGGTCTCCTAATGGAAAGCGTCAACCATCGCCTATAGACACCAAAGGTGTTAATGGTGCGTTGCTATCTGGTAGCGAGGTCTAATGCCACATGCATAAGTTTGCCGGCTACCTTACCCTCCCAGCTGGAACACGACAGTGACAAGCACTGACGCCATTGCGGCAGGAATAGGTAAGGCGGTGGTACCAGACCCGGGCGAAACAATGCAGAACTCTACCACCTAGTAACTAGTAACTATCTACAAATATTAGTCGTTTATCATTCACAATTTTTTTTTAATGTATTGAGTTAGAGCTAGCAAAAATTAAACCTAAGGCCTAATCATATCCGTACTAACATAGTGTTCTTCATCCAGTTCTGCAACTGTAAGCTTATTTAACTAGTTTACGCATATGCGAAGATAGAGTAACGGGAGACAAGTGAAACGATTACGAGTATGCATAATGAGGTTATTACTTCACGCATACTCGTATGTTAAATAAAGGGTGTTATTATAATCGATATAATAGATACTAAAAAAATTTTTGAAAGATTGAACTAATGGCACTGGGGTCTAAATCAGACAACAGCATCCCAATCCCAGCCAGTGGTCAAATCATTCTTTGTTTTAAATATTTTCAATTAGATACTTTAAATTCTCTCGATTGGCGTACTAAAAAACTAATTGGTAACTCGAGCGTTGCGAATCTAACTGGGAGCTTAGACAAGATAACAACATAAAAACGATAACGAAGTTAGAAAATAATAAACATCTTATTATTTTCTAACTTGTAGTACTGTGGGAGTAACATAAGCTGCGCTAAATTACGTGGGCAATTGTCATCGGCATCATTATATTCAGAGGATATGACGAATATAGATAAAATTTCACTACGAAGGGATGTTACTTGATCTCGAGCACCGTTATAGTAGCCTCCGAGTATTTTGCAGAATAAATTTTGTACATCATGCACAGAGATTACATGATATGATCTCTCCTGCCCTTTTTTCTGCAACACTCACATATTTAGCAGATATTGTTTTATTTGTTTTTATGCCTCTGCCAAATCTATACGTTTTTTAAA
Organism: Apodemia mormo; assembly: GCA_036924255.1. Lineage (NCBI taxonomy): Eukaryota > Metazoa > Arthropoda > Insecta > Lepidoptera > Riodinidae > Apodemia > Apodemia mormo. Next base: position 14,462,092 of record JAUPFN010000002.1, read on the forward strand.
TAACATCTTGACTTGTACACCGTTCAAGACTTCAATGAAAGATTAAATATACAGACATTTTAATAAAGTATGCATCAATGAACTTCGACCTCTGCACTACTTTCTCTCAGCTAAGCAATTGGCTAGGTGTAGGTATTTACATTTAAAATCTAGTTATCTTTGATCTGCCTCATACCAAAAATTGGCCAAGTGCATGTCGGGTTACGTGCAATATATGGTTCCGTAGTTACCCATCACAATATTACGGACGAAGGAGAGGGCTCTTATTGCTTCATACTATGAAAATTTAACCTATGGCGGATATATCCACACCACATATTCAAAGCCTATAAAAACTTCTCCAAGTATATTTCATAAGTTGGTCTACATTACTCGTAAACTTATAAAGCCTGCTTAGCCATATACTCATAGTTTTCTAATACCATGTATTTTTTATTTGTCTAGCTAGCAGCGGGGTGAGGGGAAGACAGTTGACTTCCATATAAATTAGCACTTTAAGCTTAATATTTCACAAACGAATGCCTTAATCAAAAATTGGCTTTTTAGTCCTCAATATTGTTTATAAACCTATCCAATAATATCCCACACTATGGGTTACGCGAAAAAAAATAGCGCCCTCCTTTTATAGCACAGGAACGGTACCCTTAAAATGTTTTTCAAGATTTGATTTTACTTCTTTGTCGGCGTGACTAATGTTTATATTGTATACTAGCTGTTGCCCGCGACTTCGTTCTCGCGGACTTCGTTTACTCCGCACAGCTCCTCCTCCGTAGGTGATAGCATGATAATATGTAGCCTATATGTTGACCCGACCTTTTAGTAATATTCATGGAAATTTTGAAGTAAATCCATGCAGTACTTTTTGAGTTTACCCCGGACATATATTGACTTTCCTACGATTTTATTATATGTATAGATTCATGCAAAAAACTAAAGCTATCTAATTCAAAGAATCAGTGAACTATGGCTGTGGACGGACGGATGTACGGATGGACGGACGGGTATGACGAAACTATAAAGGTTCCTAGTCGACTTCGAAACTATAAACACCTGTCTGGCAGGTAAATAATAGTTCAATAATCATCACTATAGGCTTTATGAATAAAGGGAATGTTCAATACCAAGTTACTGATGTAGCAAAACACATGCACTAGTAAAGTCCTAATTATAAGATGCATAAACAATTTTTTTTTCAGTCAGAATCTTATTAAGAAAACTGCGCGAATCTTATTCGGGGATCGGGTGACGATTTCAAAAAAGAAAGAAGCGTGTTCATGAAGACTAATAAATGGTGTCGTTGTACTTGGCGATTGACCATGTTTTTTTAGTAGAAGTATATATGCTATAGAAAGAATGGCGCAAGTGGAATACACCGCATCAACATCTAGATTTGTTATTAATTTTTCTTTATTATATTTTTTTAATTTCATTTATTTTCTGAGGTTAATGCGTAGTATACACAAGTTTTTATTTATTCTCATCGCGTGTTCTTTCTGTTGTATATGACGTGTATGCATAGATGTACCTACACTGTACATATATCATGTATGTACATATTCATCTATGTATACCCGTTCATATTATTATAATTTATAATAATTACTAGTAGGATATGTTCTTTTTTATAGATTTATTTGATAGAAGTTTTGAAAACCTCAATAAAAATAGCATTTATTAGTGTCATTGTACTTGACCACGTCGTGCAAATTAGTTGTTTTATAGTATAATTTTTAAAGTTATACTCATTGATATAAAAAATCTTTAATTAATTTTAAAAGTTATACTCATTGATATAAAAGATGCACAGTCGCGAACAAAATTGCCACCCAAAACTGTCGCTAATTTCACACGAGTAGTTATAGATATGGCAAAAATGTAAGTTTATGCATATCCAACCTTAAACACAGGATTTATAGTTGATTTTAGAAAGCAACGTACAAAAAGTACCTAATCTAATTGACAGTATCGCGACCGACGCGATTCTATTTGAAATGAGCGCACTATTTGCAATTTTGTGCTCATTTTTAGAGGACGTTTTTAAAACGCTGAATGTGTATCAATAATCAAATAGGAAATAAACTTTCTTTGAAATACATCGCTCGTTTTATTATGTTCTTCCAGCTGTACTTTATGAATTTAAAAAGCAAAAAGTATGTAAGTGACTGGAACTGATGTAGGACTATTCGCCCAGATAAATTTTGTTTCCCTAAAAAGCCTAAATTAAGAGAACATTGCTGGCTAGCTGTTACAGTTGAAGTCAATTTGTATGAAAATAAAAACGGAACAAATTACGTATTATATATATTTCAATAGAACAAATATAGAACTAATTATGTAATCTGTTCGTTTATTTGCACGACATGTTCAATCGCCATGTACAACAACACTAATAAATGATATTGTTATCGAAGTTTTGTCGAGTTTTTTTTTTGCGAATTGGATGGACGTATATTAAGATATCCTTGCCTTGGATGAGCTCATATAGCTGCCGGTCCCAGTTATGAAAGGAAACAGGTGATAGTCGTTCTATATCGGTCAAATTCTGCAATTGCGCCCGCATCTCATCTCGCTAATCTATACTTGACACTTGATGAACTGGAGCGTCTACCTTAGCTACTCACAAGGGAACTGATATGACCTGAGGGCATGATATGATATGAGGAGATTTATTTACTCATATTATAAGTAAATAAATCTAATTAAAAAAATGTAACCTAATCAGGCAATTTTAACGGGTCACCTATTTTATAGTGTTTATCGTACCTAGTAAATAAAGAAGAAGCAAGTCTGCCTAGATGTCTGGCACTCGATTCTCTCCGTCTGAGTGCTAAGTGTGAGTTTCTCAAATGCGTTCGAATAACTTTACCATCGCGTTAATCGAATAAACTCTTAACTCAACGAGTATCGAGAAGCTGCGAGTGTGAGTCGCGATTTAGCCAAACCACTCGGTCGGCGTCTACTCATCGTGAATGGCGAACATTTGTTTCGTAATGTTGGTTGTACGTTAGCATCGAATGAATAACCAAACATTTTCAGAAGTACACAATTCTTGAGTGTCTATAACTAAAAGTGTGTTTTAAACTTATACGGATTACTACCAAACAAAATATTATTGTATTTTTTATTCGATTGTGACTGTCTTGAGAATAAATAAATTACATACTCTTTGTTGAAAATCTTGAGATTATTCATAGTGAAAATTAAAAATGAAGACGGGAGCATCACCATTTGGATTAATGGCGTTTATGAAGGAGTAAACATATTTTAGTTGTTTAGCCTTTTAGGTTATACTGTTCTGTGTTGTTCAGCTTAGCTTAGCAAGGATTATAATTCTCTGCATAACCATTTATACATCTAACGTCAACAAAGAAACGTGTGAAAAAGATACTTGTGATGGGCTAAGACAAGTGAAAAAGTTATGATGGAAAAAATACATATAAAACGAGAGAAATCTTTAAACGCGTTTAAGATCTTCGTGTCAAAACACAAGTTGAATCAAGCAATTAGCAAGGATTATAGTTCTCGCATAACCATTTATACATCTAACGTCAACAAAGAAACGTGTGAAAAAGATATTTGTGATGGGCAAAGACAAGTGAAAAAGTTATGATGGAAAAAATACATATAAAACGAGAGAAATCTTAAAACGCATTTAAGATCTTCGTGTCAAAACACAAGTTGAATATCTACACGAACGAGTTATGGCCAGATGGTATAAAGTTCAGGCGTTTTGTACATTTCAGAATGCGTTCAAAAGCAATGGAGTCTCCAGCTGAGACACGCAGTGTGAACAAATACCAACTGATAATGGATCCAACCAAACCTAGTAGTAGTATATTTATTAGCTTTAATTACAAAAATGTGAAACGCAGTGTTCAGTGTGTCAAAACACTATGTAATCTGGCGTATGCAGTGGCACTGTAGGAGACCTGGCTTCTGCCCCACAAACTGCCTCTCCTTGGTGCGTTGGTGGCATCGATGCAGCGGTCAGCTACACAGGGAAATCGGCTGTTGATCTAACAACAGGTGTACTTCACGGTAGATCTCATGGCGGTGTGGCACTATTGTGGCAGAGAAATGTGTTTATTGAAGTTTCAGTGTTAAATTGTGAAAGTGAGCATATAACAACTATAAAAGCAATTACTAGGGACATGCGGAAGATCTTGATTGCATTGAAACAGTGTATATATTAGGGCAGTGTTTCTTAACCTGTGGTCCATGGACCCCTGAGGGTCTGCGAGTATATTTGAATGAATATATAAATACCAATGTTTTTTTATCAACAGAGCCCTTGATACTGTGCTTGGTTTTCTAGGGGTCAGCGGACTAAAAAAGGTTATGAAACGTTCTATTAGGGGATCACAACGCACACCAAGGTGCATCATTTTGCAATGAGTTATTTAATTTTTGTGATAAGGGCAGTGGCCGTGTGGAGACATGTTAAGGCTTGGTATAGCTTCAGATACTCATACCTATGTTAGTGAGGCTCAGGTGTGTAAAAGGTGGTTGGATCACTGTGTGGTTAATACATCTGCTTGCCACACTATCTTAAATATACATGTCCTATACAACATACTGATCTGACCACTATCCGATTTAGATAGAATGTAACTTAGATTTAATAAGAAATACAATAGAATTAAGTGACTATCACTACAAAAATAATGTTATATGGGGTATAAAAAATAATGATGAAATAAATAAATATAGTTAATTATGTAATAACAAATTAACATTGATAGGTTTTCCTTTAGAATTATGTGATTGTGCATATAAAATGTGTAACATGTTAGGTCACAGGTATATAATATATAAATTATTATACCAGAATATTATATAATATTCTGGTATAATTAATGAATTACTTATATGCATGTAATAGATAAGTTATACCAGATATAAATATATAAATATTTAAGGAACAAATTACACTTACTGTACTAACCCCAACGTAAGCAAATTATTTGCTTGTGTTATGGGTGTTAGTCAATGGTAAGTACTAATACATAGAAATACATACCTATATCAATACTGGAATATATTTAAAAACACCCAAACCCAATACAAATATTTATGTTCATCACACAAATGCTTGACCACGCGGGGGATCGAATCCGAGCCCCAGCAATTGCGTAGTCAGGGTCGCTATCCACTCGACCAACTGAGTGGTAAAGATACTATACAATAATGTATTTAGAGGTCTGTTGCGGCTGCCATGGTGTTGCAGTGCCCCTGGCATGTTTGCAGATGCCCATGTTGAGGATTTCTATGCTATGATGTGGAAGAAAACTACCACTAGGTACCATCTCACATTTGCGACAGAGTAACAACAGGATTCTAAATATGATAAACAGTAGAATCCTTTATGGACAGGTTTATGTGTCTGCATGGGTGCTTATTACTGACACACACACCACAGTAAATTATTTTGAAACACATTTTATATTTAAAGTTTTAATATATGTGATTTTTTTAAATACTATTTACTAACATAGTTTATAAGAAAATATGTTACTAACATTAAAGGCTTCAAGTGCTTGAAACAAATAATTTTTAATTAATTTTTTAGACATTTTTTTAAATCTTAAGATAGCAAACAAGTAAAAGGGTGCCGTGATGGAGAGTCAACCATCGCCTTTAAACACCAAAGATGTTAATGGTGCCTTGCTATCTTGTAGCGAGGTCTAATGCCACATGCATAAGTTTACCGGCTACCTTACCCTCCAAACCGGAACATGACAGCGACAAGCACTGACGCTATTGCGACAGGAATAGGCAAAGCGGTGGTATCAGACCCAGGCGAGACAATGCAGAACTCTACCACCTAGTAAATTAATTAAACCTCTCCTATTCTTCTCAAAACATACAAAAATCTATCAATTTTATTACAAAGGGAATAAACATGCGCTTTCTAATTGCAATGTTTGTCAATTAATTTTCCTAGAAATCAGAATTCAATGAAAACGCTACCACATAATAGCCCATGATGGCAGTGACTTGTATAGCCAATCGGTCACCTTTTACGACCTGTCCGACAGAATGGCAGTTGACCTCTTCTTTAAAGGAGCCCGAGATCAACACGGAGATTTTTATTTATGCGATAGCCGTTACTGAATTGTTTTTCTTTGAGGTCCAGCACCGCATCAAGTGATGGTCCACTGCTTGCATTGCTCCAACCAGTGCTGGGACGACATGCAGTGTGAACAAATACTAACTGATAATGGATCAAACCAAACCTAGTATATTTATTAGCTTTAATTGCAAAAACGTGAAACGCAGTGTTCAGTGTGTCAAAACACTATGTAATTTGGTGTATGCAGTGGCACTGTAGGAGACCTGACTTCTGCCCCATGACCTGCCTCTCCTTGGTGGCATTGATGCAGCGGTCAGCTACACAGGAAAATCAGCTGTCGATCTAACAACAGGTGTACATCACGGTAGATCTCACGGCGGTGTGGCACTATTGTGGCAGAGAAATGTGTTTAGTAAAGTTTCAGTGTTAAATTATGAAAGTGAGCGTATAACAACTATAAAAGCAATTACTCTAGGGACATGCCGAAGATCTTGATTGCATCTTCTGTGTATATGGCTACAGATTAGCCTGATAATTTGTCAATATTTGTTCAGTGCCTGGGCCAATTAAATGCAATCATTGAAGACAGTGACATTAAAACAGTGTATATGTTAGGGGATTACAACGCACACCAGGGAGCATCATTTTGCAATGAGTTATTTAATTTTTGTAATAAAGGCAGTGGGTGTATAGAGACATTTTAAGGCTTGGTATAGCTTCAGACACTCATACCAATGTTAGTGAGGCTCAGGGGTGTAAAAGGTGATTGGATCACTGTGGTTAATACATTTGTTTGGCACACTATCTTAAATGTACATGTCCTATACACTGTTGAGGATTTCTATGCTATAATGTGGAAGAAAACTGCGACTACCATCTCACATTTGCGACAGAATAACAACAGGTTTCTAAATATGATAAACAGTAGAATGCTCAACCATTACTGGCACACACACCACAGTAAATTATTTTGAAACACATTTTATATGTAGTTTTAATATATGTGATTTTTTTTTAATACTATTTAGTATTTAGTAACATCTATACATATAATAAAATCGTAGAAAAGTCAAAACTATACATTGAATATTTTTTTTAAAGAATACTTGGGGCGTGATCAACAATCGATATCGAAGGCAAAAATATAGTTTTTAGAATTTTTCTCTGTTTGTCTGTTTATCTGTTTGTCCGTATGTATGTCCGGGGTAAACTCAAAAAGTACCGCATGGATTTACTTCAAATTTTGCATGAATATTACTGACAGGTCGGGTCAACATATAGGCTACATATTATCACGCTATCACCTAGCAGTGGAGCAGGGGAGGAGCAGTGCGGAGTAAACGAAGTCAGCGCGGACGAAGTCGCAGGCAACAGCTAATAGTTTATAAGAAAATATGTTACTAACATTAAAGGCTTCAAGTGTTTGAAATAAATGATTTTTATTTTACTTTTATACATTTTTTTACATCATAAGATAGCAAACAAGCAAATGGGTGTCGTGATGGAGAGACAACTATCGGCTATAAACACCAAAGATGTTAATGGTGCTTTGATATTGTAGCGAGGTCTAATGCCACATGCATAAGTTTACCGGGTACCTTACCCTTCAAATCGGAACACGACGGTGACAAGCATTGACGCTATTGTGCCAGGAATAGATAAGACGGTGGTACCAGACCCGGGCAAGACAATGCAGATCTACCACATAATAGCCAATGATGGTAGTGACTTGTATAGCCAATCTGTCACCTTTTACGACCTGTCTGATAGAACGGCAGTTGACCTTCTTCAAAGGAGCCCGGGATCAACACGGGGATTTTTTATTTATGCGATAGCCGTCACTGAATTGTTTCTCTGTGAGGTCCAGCAGCGCATCAAATGATGGTTGAAAGCTTGCATTGCTCCAACCAGTATAACCTCTGTCTGTGTCACTGCAAACATTGTCTAAGCGAAAGAGATTCACACCAACTATGATTTTTGTCAAATTTATAAATTAAATTTTTTACACATTGTAAAATTTTCTTCTTTTTTTTACGTTGTCACTACGATAAACCCAAGTGATAACTTTACTTCGGCGTAAGCGTACCATTCACCAATGTTAGTGAATCGAAACGTCAAAATTGCATCTCACACTAACCTTCCACTTGAACCCACCAATCCCATGCGTTAACGCTCTCGCTATCGAATACAAAATGGCCGTCAATGGCCGTATTCGACAGGGAACAAGTAAACATAAATCTCGCACTTGCATGTTTTGTTTCTCACGTTTACCACTAGGTGTCGCTTTACAAATCACATACAAATTCCTAGTAAACTCGAAACGCGCTCACGATCGAATTCGAAAAGAAAAACTCACACTTAGCACACTAATCCATAAGACGTATAGATATGTATCTATGTATCTGTAATTTTCTTTATGAAAGTCACGTTTCAAGAGTTTTAAAACATTTTTAATATTACGTATGACTTGATGCTTACTAATAATTAATAAAATATTTTTCTTGGATATCTGCAGCAATTCAAACGTCTTTATGTGTATGTAAAATAAAACTTCTTTATTTGAATCTCTTTACTATGAAATACTTTATTTGTTCAATATTTTGTTTCATATTATTTGAGATACTGTATGTGTAAAATGATATAACAATGTCCATAAATTAAAAGAGACAAAACAGGTCATTGATTTAATACACAGACTGAACTAAAGTATAATAAAAATAATTTCAGATAATATTACCTATACAAATTTACATTAAACACATTCCTGAATATATATCTTAATAGCATGTTACTTATAAAAATAACGGTATCACAATCTTATATTAACTATATTCAATAAAATTATAAGGAACTTATTCTTACACCATGAAAGCACTAAAGATTCTTTATTAATAAAATATATAATTTGAACATACTCTTTATTATTTAGTTATAACATGCATTTTTATCGGAATAATGTTGGTAAGTACACAACCTTCGATCTAACCTGAATTGAAAATAAATAAAAATCCCAGCGACATCATGATAAACGAAGTCCTAAACGATGAATTTAAATAACGAAAACTTAAACATTAACTCTTACACCTTATCTTATTACTTTTATGAACATGGCAACTTTTTACACGTAAAAAAATATGTTCTAATAAACGCTCATAAACTCTCATAAATATATACCACTTATTCAAGGCACTGTCGACTACAAACACACTTTGGCAGTACTTAACGCAGTCATGAACTTTACACCATTCGCTATAGTTCCGTTACAATACGCACTCATTTTAATCACAGAAAATTGCCAATAGTGAAGTGTTTGCTAATTGACACTTTTACTTAGAACGTATTTGTTATTATTGTTAAAATAAATTTCAAGTAGTTGAGTTACGCATACTGCCATCTAGTGAAGGTGTAATAATTATGTCACCGGCGTTGGACCTACTCCTGGTGACTAGCACGGGTGTTTTGGGTTTTGGAGTTTCAGTCATTTTTATTCTAACTCTACCCATATCCGGTGAATACACTGGTACATATTCACGTGAGGGAGACAAATAATCAGAATCTACTACTGGATCACCATTAATTAGTGGGTGAGATACTTCTGAATCTACATTGTCATTTGTTCTGGTAGGATCATCATCATTTATTGGCACAAAAATATCTTCACTAGATAAAGAATTTGTATCTTTTCTAGAATTACCTCCTGCGGGTTCCGATTCAAAAGATGTTTCTTGAGGTGCTTTACTATTGGTCAAATTATTATCGACTGAACTGTTTTTGTTTTGATTTGTATCTCTTGGACTATCAGTTCGAGGAACGTTATTTTCGTTTCGTTTGACACCATTTACCATCTCCCCATTTTCAACTTTCTTTTGATGGTGTTCATGTGTAGGAACAAGTTCATATTTTCCATTAACCTTTTTCTCTGCTCCATTATCATTTATGGCTGGTTTGCCAAGTAGCGATTTATTCATATCCACCATTTCTTTTGAAGCTTTTTCTACGTCTCGTTTTTGCTGTCTTAATAGTCGCCTATCTCTACGTTTCCTCATTTGTCCCTTAGCAATCGCAAATCCTATGAGGCCGACTAATAGAACAACTATTAATGCAATGCACACATAAGTACCCGTTTTATGAGTTGGTCCATCTTCGTCACCTGTTGGAACCTGTCCGAGAACTTCAGAGGCTTGAGTAACTCTTATTTGTTCAGAAACGGTAGTATCTCTGGTTGCTTCTAGAGTCGATGATTTAATAGTTACTATTTCTTCGTTTGTTTTACTATGCCAATCGGGTCCACCTTGATATATAGTTGGTGGTGAGGGCATCGGAAATTCTAATACTGAAGAATTTTGTTCATCCTCGATTATTTTCGGAACAGGACCCGGATTTAATTCATCTACAAATGGTGTTGTACTTTCAATAACTTTTTCTGTCTCTTCTCCGTAATCGAAAATACCAAATCCAGATCCTTCTCCCGAACCTTCTAAAGTTTCAGTGGTAGTATGGATATTTTCAGCTGGTAGTATTTCCTCCTTAGCAAACAAATTATCGTAAGTTTTACGTTCTTGAATAGGTTCAATAAATTCGCTCATAGTTGTACTTTCAGCTTCACCTGATCCCTCTATTTCGTTTATAGGTAAAGGTGATGTGTAGTGACCCACTTTCATAAACTGTAAGCTATCATCGTCTTCATCTGGGTGATCACTATGAATAACATTACCATCTTCAAGATCACTACTCGCTACTAACGGTAATGATTTTAACCCAGAAGTTTCCTCGCCTATTCTGATGGCGTCTACTGGTTGGTCACCCATCATCATATCAAAGTAATCAATTTTAGGTATCTTACAAATTTCCTTAGTTTTTAATTCCAACCACGATCGTCCCTTTAAGTATATGGGTGTCGCACATTTTACGTTATCAATAAAAATATTTAATCTCAAAAGTTGATCACGTGCAACAATATTATCACAAGAACAATCTAATGGATTGCCTTCCATTTCTAGGTGTTCGAGGCTTACCAAGTGATTAATATCTGAGGGAACATTTCGTAGTAAGTTGTTGGTTAAATCCAAAGAACTAACACTAGTGGGCAATTGTGTCAACGCGAGCTTTTCTATTCTATTATGTGCTAGATTTAAATGTACCAATTTCTTTGAGTTATACAAAAATTTGTTAAGATCCGTTAGACCATTTGTAGAAAGATCTAAAGTAACAACTTCAGATAACTTATCTAACTCGTGCGTTATTTTAGTTATATTGTTATGTGAGAGATCTAAGATATTAATATTATGATGTTTTTGCCGGAGTGTAAATTTGTAGAGATCGGAAAGGCTACTGCAGGTAGCACGATGTAGGCCATCTCGTGTAGTACTGCAAATGCAGTTTTCTGGACAAATAGCCGCCAATATCGGTGAAAGAAGCAAGGATATCACAAGAATGCAGAGTTTTGCATGTAGTAGCTCCATGTTGTTGTTATTCTGCCACCTGAAAAAAAAAGAAATAAATTATTAGTCCTAAAAATAAAATAAAGGTATTATTGTTGAATAAAAAGGAGGAGGTGTGACATTAAAGCAATATAGTATTGATATTTTTCTTTTATTTCTCTCGGTTATTTGTGTCTGCTTATTATATTTTTACTTTTAACTAGCTTGTTTAAAGCCCGGCAAACGTTGTTCTGCCTTTTTAACTACTCTTATTTTTTTCTATATTTTCTCACCTTTTAAACCTTCCCTGGACTTAACAATTTATTCAAAACCAAAATTAGCCAAATCGGTTCAGCCGTTCTCGAGTTTTAGCAAGACTAACGAACAGCAATTAATTTTTATATATATACATAGATTAGCTATTTTTGAAGCACTATGACTGCCAAATTGTCTTGACAATTTCCTGTGATATTAAAACCTGTAGAGTGCTTCTTGTTCAAGCTGTTAGTATATTCGTCTAAGACCATAAACTTTTGGGTTGGACAAAAAGAAATATGAATTCTAGGCAGTTGTAGTTTTCCTAGTATTAGTTCGGGCCCGCTTTGAAGAATAGATCATCTGCCGTTCCGCCAGGTATTTAGTAAGCGGCGATTGCAATGCGAGTCGCGACCATTGTACTAGGTGGTAGTGTTCTGAATTATCTCGCCCGGATCTGATACCAATGCTTTACCTATTTCTTCAGCAATAGCATCAGGTCTTGTCACTGTTGTGTACAAATTAAGCCTCCCCCTCCCCCATAATGACAGCAACGCACCATTCACAACCATTCATCCACTATTTGATGTCTATAAGCGACTAGCTGACCCGGCAAACGTTGTTTTGCCATTCATATTAGGAATCCATAGCGGACAAACAACGTGTCATGTAATTTATATAAGTCTACGGGATTGTCCTTCCACGCAGCCAAAATGGCATTAAACTTTATATGGTGGTTAAGTATTCTTAAATTTTCTAATTTTCCGCACAATTTTCTTAATATTTTCTTTGATAAGAACCTTCTCCTTACAATTACAAACACAATAAAAAAAATTACCGAAATTGGTCCAGCCATTCAGGCGTGATGTAGTGACCAAGGAAAATAGGGATTGATTTTTATATATATAGATTGTCTCTTCCAATCAGGAGAGCCATGTGCTTGTTTGCTGTGATGATGATGATATCAAAACGCAACTTCAAATGTAGCAGTAGTATTTGAACATTTTTGTGCCTTTGACAAGCAATAATTTTAGACGAGTTGCGATTAAATCTAGGCGTATTGCGATTGAATCTAGGCGTATTGCGATTGAATCTAGGCGTGTTGCGATTGAATCTAGGCGTGTTGCGATTGAATCTAGGCGTGTTGCGATTGAAGCTGGGCGTATATTCACACTAGTTTAACTCTCCCAACACCACAAAGTAACCAACATGATGATGACTTGTTTTTGTGAAATTTTATCCAATATATTAACTTTCAAACAATTTGTGCAAGGCGGTAAATACTAACACTGATAATTCGCACACAACAATACAGCATCCCTCGTGTTGGTTCGGACTCCTTTTGAAAAATAGATCATACGAACTGCCTAGCAGAATGGTCAGGCAGTTCGTAAAAGGCAAAAGATTGGCTATCCGAGATACTACCATCGTAATGACAAGGTGGTAAAGTTCTGCAACGTCTCGCTCGAAATTGGTACCACCGGCTTACTTATTCCTGCCGCAACAGCATTAATGCTTGTTAATAATCATATTTCAGTTTGGAGGATTAGGCAGCCGGTAAATTAATGCATGTGTCATTAAAATTCGCTACACAGATAGCAACGCACAATTAATGTTTTAGATGTCTTTGTCGTTTGCTATTTTATGATATAAAAACATGAACACTATGAAATTAAATAGACCAAGAAATTTGCCTCAGTATATTCTTTTAAATGATCAACTAGACAAAAAAAATACTCGAAGGCCACGTAACCGTAATCATTTTGCTGCTACTAAATAAGAAGTGGCACCTAGGATATAATTTTCAGCCACAATTTGACGTAAGAATTTGCGGTTTAATATAAGCGTATTACATAGTCCAGTTTATTGCATAAAAGCTACTAAATTAATTACAATTGTCTGTAAAAAATGTGATAGTGTACGGGAGTGAGTAGGGGAGTACCCTAACCTTCCCTTCCGGCTATAGGATGGATAGAATACCAGGACAGATCTAGATTTAATTATTTTTTTATTATTGTCATATAGTTTTTATTATTTACTAGCTGACCCGCCAAACGTTGTTCTGCCTTTTTAACTACTCTTATTTTTTTCTATATTTTCTCACCTATTAAACATTCCCTGGACTTCAACAATTAATTCAAAACCAAAATTAGTCAAACCGGTTCAGCCGTTCTCGAGTTTTAGCGAGACTAACGAACAGCAATTGACTTTTATATATAAGATTTGGCTTTAGATGGTAGAGTTCTTTATTGTCTCGCCCGGGTCTGGTATCACCGCCTTACCTATTCCTGCCACAATAGCGTCAGTGGTTTCCATTGTCGCATTCCGGTTAGAGGGTAAGATAGCATTAAACAACCACCACAAGGATAGAAACGCACTTCTTTGGTGTTTATAGGCGATGTTTGTCTCTTTCCATCAGGAAAGCCATCTTTTGTTTGTTATGATAAAAAAAATGTATGTTTCTATATACATTTTAACACTGCGTAAGTCAATTATCTATATAATACACAATGTAAGTCAATATAAAAATCAGTATAATTGTCTGCATAAAATTTTAGTTTCACTTGCTCAAAACTTGAAATCTTATTAGCAGCTTGGAGTCTCGTGGTGGAATATATACATCCTCATGCACGTCGGTCCTGGTTATTGCCAGAAAAATTACGGTAGTCATTATTCGATGGTAGAATCCAAAGGCAATGGAGGTCACCACTTACCTCATCAACCGGCAAATTAATGAAAACGGGCATAATAACTACTTTTCGCTTTATATGAATTACTAGCTGTTGCTAGCGACTTCGCCCGCGCGGACTTTACTTCGCACTGCTCCTCCCGCGTAGGTGACAGCGTGATAATATGTAGCCTACATGTTGAACCGACCTGTTAGTAATATTCATGCAAAATTTGAAGTAAATCCATGCAGTACTTTTTGAGTTTACCCCGGACATACATACAGACAAACAGACAAAAATTCTAAAAACTATATTTTTGGCTTTGATATCGATTGTAGATCACGCCTCAAGTATTCTTTTAAAAAAATGTACAGTTTTGACTTTTCTACGATTTTATTATATGTATATAGAATATGATTCTTTTATATACAGCAAATTAACAGCATTCATTTTATAAATACCAGATTTTTTGTTATTGATAGAAAAAATCTGAAGTAAGTAGACCATTTTTTATTAGGAAATTGGCGGTTAACTGCGTCTTCGTTGGCGTAACACAGAAACATTACTTCTTTTTGCTCAGTCGGTTAAAAAACGATCTTCTTTTTGAATGTGGCCATGATATAGGAAATAATGTTTTAACTCTGACTGATTCACCGAAAGATTACACAAAAAAAACTCTAGATATATTCTATTAGTACCGACAGTATGTATGTACGCTGCATTACTTTCGACTTCGTTCGTATGACCCAAAATCAATACTTCCTTTTTCTGGTTTGGGTAAAATAGCAGCCTATCTCACTTCTAGAGAGTGTAGCTTTCTAATAATCTATACTTATAATAAAATCGTAGGAAAGTCAAAACTGTACATTGAATATTTTTTAAAAGAATACTTGGGGCATGATCTACAATCGCTATCGAAGCCAAAAATTTGGTTTTTAGAATTTTTGTAATATTACTAACAGGTCGGGTTAACATATAGGCTACATATTATCACGCTATCATCTACGAGGGAGGTGCTGTGCGGAGTAAACGAAGTCCGCGCGGACGAAGTCGCTGGCAACAGCTAGTAAAAAATAAATCAAGATCGGTCTTAACTCTTCATATAAAAATATAAAAATACAAATATTTCCTTTCTATAATATTAGCATAGATAGATAAACCAAGCCGAGTAAATTACCGAGTTTGCGATAGCAAAAAGATAGAAGATAATTCATTATTTTATTTAGTTTTAATATTAAAATTAAGTAATGAAATAATGAAGTAGTTAATTCATTATTTTTTCTAAGGTTTAAATAACAGAAATAAGTAGGTAATGAAATTGTTAAGTAGATAATTCATTATTTTCTCTAAGGATTAAATGACAGAATTAAGTCATTAAATCATTGAATAACGATACAATGGTAAATATACTGTACGATTACATTTGAACTTTCTGATTCGCAGTGTTATAATAACAATAAACAGTCTATTTCTATTTGTAACTATTATTTAACATCCTCTATGCACTTGGCTGGCGTTGGACCAGAAGTAGTTCAATGTTAGCAACGGGAAGTCGGTTGTTAGCCGTTTGTGAATAATATCACTCACCGTCTTCGAGGGAGGTGTATTTAAGCTCCAATTGAAAAATATTGCGATACAAATTTAGCCCCATTGTGTTATACACAATATATAAAAATATATATTTGTTGAACTTGAGTCAAAAATATTGGAAACGTTACTTCCCCTACAATGATGTAAGATAGTATAGATGCGTTATTCGCATTCCAAAATGGCATCATGAAAACAAGGCAAGTCATGATATAGCCATAGTACATTTCACTCGCGCTGTTTTAAATCGCAGTAATATTGGTGTATGACCTGTCTACTAGTAAAATGTCTTTGTTCCCCTTTTTCGTTTTTATATTATACTTAATAAGATAGTAAACAAGCAGATGGCTCTTCTGATGGAAACAGACAACCATCATCTAGAGACACCAAAGAAGTTACTCCTTGTGTTAATTTACCGGCTACCTTACCCTGTAAACTGGAACACGAAGACAACTAACGCTAGAACAGCAGGAATAGTTTTTTTATGGAATAGGGAGCAAACGGGCAAGAGGCTCATCTGATGGTTAGTGATCATCGCCGCTCATAAACAGCTGCAACATCAGGGGTTTTGCAGGTGCGTTGTCGGCCTTTTAGGAATGAGTAAACTCTTTTCTTGAAGACCCCTAAGTCGTATCGGTTCAGAAACACGTCCGCTAGTAATTTGGTTTCATAGAGCAGTCGTGCGAAGCAAAAGTGCCTTGAAAATCACTCTGTAGTAGACTTGGAGACATCCAAATGGTGTGGGTAAAGTTTCGAAAATTGGCGTGATGACCGATGATGGAATTCAACGGTCGGATAAAGTACCGAGTTATTCCTTAGTGTTCGTTGCATCTTTTGTAAAAGCGCTAGGTATTATTAATAACTGTATATTAAATAAACGAGGTTGTTATCACTTCGGTGAGAGACAGCCTTGGTCACAACATTGGCACCGGATAGTAATATGGCTTCTGTAATATAGAGCGTATGATTCTTAGCTTGTTCCATGTGATACGACTGTCTTTGTATCCGTACTATTCTGAAATAAATACAAATAATCTCCATATTATTTTTTTAGAGGCAAATTTGTATAGTACAGTCGATTCAGTGGCCTAGCGGTATCGGCTTCAGAGGTCCTGGACCTCGTGTCTCAACTCAAATATTATCCACTTCCAACAATATTAGATACATACATGTGAAACATAACCTCCGTTTGTCCATCGGTTTGAAAATCGTTTTTGGAAAAACACCAAATCCGTGATCTTATCGTCGCAATGTATGCTATAAGAAATAAATATTTCCATTAACTATCAATGCTTATTTACCAGATGACTTTAACCAATCACCTCGTTTATTCTGAGCATTCAAACATTTACAGACTCGTTTTGTGTTTTAAAAAAACCATACTATGACGTAAATAAATTATTCAATGGAGCTATTTGCGTTGCCTCCCTCGTTTTAAACTATGTTGTAACATCACCAAATGACGTAATACGAGTACTCGTATTTCTTAAACAGTACGCTCAATTGACAAATAAGTGTAAAATATTTTGAAAGTAACTTCAAACTTTTTTATTTGCATAAAAATAGGGTACATGAATAATCTCATATAATAATATTGGCGTGCAAATTTTTTAATTAAGTATATCTATCATTAAGTATTTTATTTGAATATAATATATATCATTAAATAATAAATATTATATTAGTAATTCCATACTTATATAATATTAGCTGAACCTGACGTTGTTTTGCCATGCATTTACTTGGGTACTTGAGAGGAGACAAGGCAGGGGTAATTGAGATAAAAACTATCCTATCTTTTAAGTCGGATTAAATAGTCGATATCTCCAAAATTTCGCTGAAATCAGTTCAGTAGTTTAGGAATCCATAACGAAAGAAGAAGAAGAAGCGGAAAAACAGCAATTACGTGTCGTAATTTCTATATATTAAGATTATAAATTATAACATAAATGCGAAAATCTATCTGCCTGTCTGTTGGGTTTTCAGGACTAAGCCGCTAAACCAATTTTGATAAAATTTAGCATGAAAATAGTCGAAGATTCAGAGTCAAACATAGACTAATTTTTCTTCAAAACTCAACGCCTAAGGTGCTGAATTAGGGGATGAAAATTTGTACGAAAACTATGTCGACGACATTTTAATCAACCCGCGGGTGTAGCTATATTTTTAGTGCCGAATGTTCGGCATTTAAACCGAATTTCGGCCGAATGTCGAAGTTCAGCTCAAGCTGCCGAAATTCGATTAAACCGAATGTAACACGAAATTCCCATTCCTAATTTTTTTAGTCGATGCCCTGGAAATCATTCAACTTGTTTGATCTGGGACTCAAATTCATTCCGACTCCAAAAGTCCAGTATTTGCTCAAAAGGCAGTGCCTTTAAAAGTATTATTTTAGAACAGTCAGAGGCAGAATAGTCTAATTTATTTAACACTAGCTATCACTCGCAACTTCGTTCGCATGATCCAAAATCATTACTTTCTTTAGTTCACTCGGGTAAAAAGTAGCCTAGGTATGTCCTGCCTTATAACCTCCTCTGTCTTCCAGTAAAAGTTCCATCAAAATCGGTCCTGGCTGGACCGATTCTGGTATCATGCGAAATCGCGCTGGAATCATGCGAAAATGCGATGGATACATACGAAAATCGGTGCAGACATTTCCGAGATTACTCCTTACAGAGTGACAGACAGATAGACAGAAATTTTAAAAATGGTTGATATTAGTATCGTAAAAATAACACATTGCATTTGGAAAAACCTAGTTATTTTAAAATCACCGAAAGACAGTTCAATTTTATTTATATGTACAGATTTTGTTATACAATAAAAACAGCAGTCCTCCGCAATGTTAACTTTGTTGGATGCCAAAGTACACAGGCCATTTTGGTTTTGTACATCCCTTGCGTGTCGTTCGGAGTAACGAATACTATATAAACTATAATAATTTTTTACGATTTTTAAATGAATTAAATAAAATATATCGCTAGGAACAATCATATAAAAAATATTGAGACTTTAATTTGATTGAAATCTATCATCATATTTAAGTGTTACCATTGTATAAAACTTAAAATACATTTTCGTTAAAACAACAATAATTATATATATCATAATTTTCATTATAAGTATCAAATAAAAATTCTCCCTGTTTTTGTATTAAAGAATAGTTAATGCTTATTTATTTTTTGTTCTTTTAAGTACCTATAAAGTGTTTTCGCAAAATCTTAGCACAGAATTCTGTTAATCTAACTTAGATTTCTGAGATTAGCAGCTGTTGTACTGAAGACACCCAATGACAAGATAAATACCTAACCACAGATTACTCCTTAGTAGTCTGTGGTAGTCTGTGTCCTTAGAGAACTGATTGTTTACGTTATCCTTACCTAACTTTATTTAGCTACTATTCCCCACGTTAAAAAAATATTTATTAAATACGAATAAGGAGTTAATATAGAATCTCAAGGAATATATTAAACTTTAAGGTAATAACTAAAAAAAACGACGTATCAAGTCTTGCCCGTGTTCTTTCATACTTCACCGTTCGCGAAATGTCTTAAGGCGAGGTCTTTTGATGCGCGCCAATTCTATAGAAAGTGGGCGGCGCGCTATGTTCTGAAACCACTCGGAAACGGTTAAGTCTTCGGATAAATAAATATAGGACTTCAGCTTAAAACCAAAATCTAGTACATTTTTTTTAGTATTTAAAACAAAATGTCACCATATAAAAATCACGTGGAAAATTAGAAATATTATGAACAAATTACTTGTTTTAGAGATTTTTTTTAGTCTGTTTTCGGAATTTTATATGATCGTGTATAGTACATTCTATCCTGTAATGAGTTAGTACATTCTTTAGATAATATCTTCAGGTATATCGTGTAATTTTTGTAAAACCGTTATTTAACAATCAATACATAAAAATGTGATTAAGCAAACCAGTTTTTTCCGTTTGTCTCGGTGCCTCGCCTTAAAAAAGGAACCAAAGTTTTACCTTTACGCATTAAAATATAGATTATGGCCTTTAAATCATTTTTAGTAAAAAATAGTCAGAATAATAGGCAGATAAATAACAACATTTATTTAACATTATTTTTAGGGTTCCGTAACTGAAAGGTAAAAACGGAACCCTATTACTAAGACTCCGCTGTCTGTCTGTCTGTCACAAGGCTGTATCTCAAAAACCGTGACAGCTAGAAAGATGAAGTTTTCACATATTATGTATGTCCGGCGCCCCTATGGCAAATACTAAAAATTAAAAAATTAAAATATTAAGGGAGGTCCCCATACAACAAACGTAATTTTTTACCGTTTTTTATAGATGATGGTACGAAACCCTCCGTGCGCGAGTCCGACTCGCACTTAGCCGGTTTTTTATGTTTGATTTTATAAGGAAATTAGATATTGTTTAAAACACAATAGGAGAGAAATGTTATGCTTGAGTTAAAAATATAAAAGGATGCCAATAAATACACTATTTAACACACCGATTTGCTATGTTCTTGTCATTTTTATTTTTACACCACGTGCCAGCTGAATAACAGTGACAATGTACTGCATTTTTTTTTATATATCATAAGATAGCAAACAAGCAGATTGGTCTCCTGATCGCATTTTTAACGGATGTATGATGTTTTTTAATAGTGCCAGGATTGTACTTCCTATTTAATAGTTAATAACCCGCAGTTCAATCGCAGTACAGTGAGACAGGCACTTAAAATATATCATCAAGTGGATTTCTATTAGATTCTTCCGCTTATGAATTATCAACTACCATTAACCTTCAAAACAATTTTAGCAACAAATCGTGATTATGTTTGTTATGATGACGATTTGAATTTTTTATTTAGATTTATATTATTAAAAAAAGGCAATCGTTTTTTTAATGCCCGTAATATTTTTTAAAATATATATTATACGTCATCTATTCGGTAACCTCTGTTGTCGTGACTTGTGATGATTCGGATTTCTGCCAGGTAGTTTGTAAATTTCGAATGATAAGTTAAACGTAAAAGTATCACGTGACTACTAGGTGGTAGAGTACTCCAAAGTCTCGCCCTTGTTTGGTACGAATGCACTTCATATCTCTGCTGCAATAGCATAAGTACTTGCGACTGTAGCTGTCGTCACAGTATACTGGAGACTAACAGTAGTCAATCTACATACATGTGATATTCGAGCAACGCAAGTAGTAGGGATTCGTTGGTTCCCGACCACCCGGGTCGTTGGGTCTGGATCCCTGTTTCTGTCCCACCTGTGTTTCTGACCCACTTGGTGGTCGATCAAAACTAAAAAAAAAAAAAAAAAAAAAAAATTTGGTGTCAAAATGGGGGTTTCCGGGTACGCCCGATCGATTGCAAGCATCCGTTTTTTGATATCTCGCACGGTTGCAAAGTTAGCATTCCTGGCTCTCCTTCGTTATCTAATCACCTCATTATCATTAAGCTCGAACGCCCGTCACACAATCGCACTATTAAAAGCTCATTAGGACGTCTCGCATTGCGTATCACTTGCAACTAATGAATATGGAATAAAATAAATATCATCAAGCTGATTCCCGTGTCGAGAAGGCAGAGCGAGCGTCTTAACGTTCCACTGCGATTCACCTGTTCAGCGGACAAAAGCACGATTATGGCGATCATTCTATTATCATTTTAGCAGCCTGTAAGACTTTTACTTTTTTTTTTCATAGTAATTTATATCATTAACATCGTGAGTACTGACTAGTTGGTGAGTTCTGCAACGTCTCGACCGGGTTGAGTACCACCACCTTGACCCATCTTATTACATACATCATCAGTGCTAGTCGCTGTGGTGGTGCTATTATTACTGGGTCTGTGTGCTTATTAAATATATTCCAGTACTTGTATGCATGTAAAAAAGTATCTTCACGGCCATATCCCCGAAGAGGTAGACAGAGGTACAACTAATGCTCCCACGATTAGCCGAAGATACTAAGTTCCACAACGTGATAGGTGACAATCCCGACCCAGGAATCGAACCTAGGACCTCATGTGGCAAGCATCGTCACCGCACCATTATGCCGCAGAGGTGATTTGTTTGAATGTATTTATTTAGTGTTGTTGACAAACACCCATATTGCATGATGTCTGGGCTAGCAGGATCGGTCACTTCCGGTATCAAAAGCTTCACATGCTCTTAAGGTATGTGGGTGTTTCGCAATACACAAGTATGAACTTCACTAACGATTCATTGGAATGTTGTATCATAATTGCTAATGCGAATGTGATGAGCAACAAGATTTGTAACAGAACGTGTTCGCTAATGTTAATTGCTTAAAACTTCCTATATAAACCTTGGATGAAAGCACATCTACAATATATCAAATAATTATTTTAACAGAGATAGTGCTACATTATTGTAACGTGTGTGTGTGTTATTGTGTTCACGTGCTACTTCGATAATATGGATGTAAGTATCTCATTTATTGCTCTTATAATATCTTATATATTAAATATGTGTAATGAATGTAGATATAATATTTTTGTCGTTTCATATTTTTACAATATTATTCATGTATTTCACCGGAGAGGAAAGTATACTTGTATGATGAACGTACACATATTTTTTCAGATTTGGTTAGAAAATAATATTTATACCTACATGCACACACAGAAATGATGTATGTGTTAAATCTATACATATGTGTACTACATGTATACTGAACAGAAATTTTACCTAAATATATTCAGTCGTTAAGGCGTGTAAGAACTTGTAACAAATATACACGCACAAACTTTAGATTTATAACATAGTATTAGGATTTTACGTTAGCTATGTCGTAGTGTCTAATATTTGGTATTATGTCCTTTACAGAATTCCTCGAGCATCCTTGAAGAGAACACTTTAAAACATTATTATTATCCACTGTCTGACGACGACGAGTCAGATTTACAATTGACACAGCCATTGAAAATAAAAAGAACACGTAGCAGCAGCAGTTTGGACGACCTATTTGAAAAGCCAGCCAAAAAGAAGAAAAAAATGTCGTCCTGCGTTGGAAGGGCGTCTCGAGATGGTGGAATGGCATACATATCAACCAATACCGACGATGGGGCGCAAGCCACACACTTTGTAAAAATAGAAGTTTACGATCTAAAAAAACTGGCGAGGATACCCCCAACTGATCATTGGAAACATGCAACCACTCGGATTAAATATTATGCGGCAAGTCATAGGCTCAACAAAATCAATGAAGTGATCTATGATATATCTAAGGAAATAGCCGATGCACCTGACGTAAAAAAATATCACTTCGACAAAAATACTTGATATTGTTCTTTCAATGACTGATTTTTTAAGTATGCTATTGTATAAAGTTTCAATGTAATTAGAGATAATAATGTGATTAATACTTGAATACTTAAATAAAGGTTTTATTTTTGTTATCCCATTTGTTTTTTTTGTATTCCTATGACATACAGGGTAAAATAATACAACGAAATTTCTTTATTAATTATATTTTATTACAGAAAAAGTATTTAAACAAATTATTTACAATTTTATCATTAATAACAGTATTAGTAGTAAACATATTAGTGAAGTTAAACATACATACTCCATAATATCTGAAATATATAAAAACTAGACAGTAAATTCCACATATAGAACTAAAACAATTTTGAATTACTTTATTATTATAATTCCACTTCTTACAATTTGTTATCAAAAATGACTCATGATAACCAGTTGGCTTTCTCCCGAAAGAATCAAAATATTCCCCAACACCATGTTTATCAATGCATATTGCTACCCAATGAGAACCAGGCTTTGTATCAGGATCTAAATTTGATATAGAATAAAAGGGTAAGCTAACATGTACTGGTATACGATTAGCTGCAAAAACATTAAGCTTTAAGCTACCATTAACCATATTCAGAAACTTTTGGATTTCTATAGAATCCATCATAGTATTTAATTTTTAAAAGCGTCTATTTTTAAAGATATGCTGAATGAAATTGACAGTAAATACACTAGCAATACAATATATAAGTACAATTTCATAAATTAATTTAAATTAAAATTAGCTATTATAATCTATAATAACCTCTCTATTTTTGTTTATTTCTATAACATTATCAAATTCTGCATATACTATACAATTTACAGTTGATGACAAAGTGCCTTCAAACCGTACTTCTATTCTAACACTTCCACGTTTTACTAAATTCCAATGAGTTGTAGAGTTTGCACTTAAGTCTGGAGTCATATCAAAAGCCATTAGACAGTACCCGTTTGCAAAAGCTTCTTTAGATATCGAATTACCTTCATTTAAAAAGTGTATACCGGTCCCAGAGAATAATGTATGATAAACGCTGGTAAAAGCATTGTCGGAAAAATTGGGAGTTAATGTTTTCGGTGGTATTTGCTGTCCATCTACATATACACTAAGCAGATTGAGGTTGTTGTGTTTAAAATCGAAGGGATTCGTTTCGAAACTGCCATTAAATGCTTTATTGCTAACGAATCCTATAATACACCTTTTAGGCATTTGCCCAAGAAATACATTATCAAGAACTTTCCCTTGAACACCAGATGGAATAGTTAATACTTTTACTTCAGCTCTAGCAACTGGGTACTTAGCTGTGGTTGTTGCTAGTACTTTTTCGTGTGCAAGTAATATTGATGGATTGATTCTTGCTTTACGGATTATGAGCGAAGCATTTATTATATTAACTTTGAATTTATTTTCTACTGTGGACGATATGAGATTAAAAGAATCTTTCGAACGAACTAATTTTAACCGCATTTCAATACCATTAACTAAAAATTTCCCTTGATTAAATATATCACCATGTAAATGACCTATCATTTCAATAGTTGAACTCTGCTTTGATAGTTGCTGTCGCTTAGCAAATCCTTCGTTAGTTGCGTCACACGAAGTAAACTTTCCTGGAGTATCTTCATACCATAAACCACAGGTAAGATGGGAAGCTTTCGCTGCTGGACCATAATTTAATAAAGTTTCTATATACGCACGATATGCATATGTGTTATTTGGTGGAGAAACAAGTTTCTGATTTAAATAAATATCCAACTGACTAAAAAGCGAGTGTAGCCAATTATTTACAGGTGCAACATTGGCATCGACAGCTAATCTTGATGAATCAATATTTTCTATTCGTGCACTGATACTAATCATTGTGTGTGATAAGTCAATATATTCATCACCAGCACCAGGTATTAAAAACTCGATAGGGCCATCATCAGTTAGCGATGATATCGGACGATATTGCATCCATTGACCACTCTCTATACTTGTTTGTGTTGTCGGTAAAGCAAAGATATCCAATTCTGATTTCACACATTCACAAGAATTATTGTGTAGGAACGCCATTTTTAATTTCCAAAAATATCTTTTTTATTTTTGAGAGCTCCTCTAAGAGTTCTTCTTTGTTTTGATGTCTTCTTGTGAGTGATAGACTTAAGTCTTTGCCTTTTATTTTTATAACCGGATCCTGCCATTATGGAGTCGAGTTTTTCATCAGCTTTTCTTTTTAAATTAGAAGTAGCGGTTCGGAATCGAGTTTTTATCGATTCATCAAGAGGTTGAGCTCCAACCAAATCACTTAGAAGACCAACTCCAGCGTTTAATGCTTCTTTTCCAAGAACCTTTGCGCCACTTTTTAAAATTGGAAATACTGACCTAAATAAACCCCCTAGAAAACTCCCTATGCCATGTCCACGTTGATATGGTGTTCCTTTATAAATTATACCTACACCAGATCCTGCTTGTGCAGAGTAATAGTGATGATAGGGACATACCATTTTTATATATTTAATGTAATATTAAGAACTTATTTTTTTGAAATGAAGCTTAATACATGAGGTTCCAAATTGAAATGGTACTCTTTCACCAATGCTCGTTCTTATATCAATTTCTATCACATCAAATTCCCTACGTAAAACAGGAAGATAGTGTGCAGGAGAAAATACATTAATTTTGTAGGCTCCATAAATATATTTCGTAGGATCTAATGGAATTATTCTCAGTAAAGATGACATTACATCTCCTATTATCTGTGGATGTACTATATCGGAGTAAATAAATAGTTGTGACGGTAGACCTAAATGTAAGTTTATTGGATACTTACCAATATTCTGCCTAACAAAATTTGTATTGGGTTCGAACCCAAGTTGAAGTGACAATTTGGGGTTAGCTGTTATTCGAGTAATGTTACTTGTCATATTTGTTACGGCGACAAGTCTTGATATTTCATCGTGTTGAAACTTTACTTTCCCATTTAATAAAGGATTTGCATTGAATGCGTTTAAGAAGTTACTAATATTTTCGTAGTTTGTTGCTGGTATATGGGATTTATATTCAACGTTAGCATAATCTGTTTTTGAATCGGGTAAATATACTTTTTTAGAAATGTATACTACATTTTCATGATCCTGTACATTTAACATACTACACGGATAGTGACATTCAACTAGACCGACCACCCATTCCCCTTCTAGCTTAATAGTTTTAGGTAGTTTAGTGAAGAAGTTTGCTGTTGTGTTTTCTGGAAAGTAGCCCATGGAGCTGTTACTAAGTAACGTTAAATAAAAACTATTATCCATTATATTTTCTTTAAATTTGATATAGGAACCCAAGTATTAAATTTATTCGGATAACCTACCCACTTCACAAGCACTTCTTTTCTGATTCCAGAATAACGTGAACCTATTATTTTATCAATTTTAAAATACGATGTGGGGTCATAAGAAACTTTTTGTAATTCATTCTCATAAAATGTACCTACAATTCCCTCGTTTAGAATATCTTTTATGGTATAAATCAATACAGGCTTACGTTTTACCGAGGCCACTATAAAAAATTCATCACTCCAATTAGTCTCATAGCCTTTTTTAAATATATGCTTATATTTAGTAATTCTAACGTAGTCGCCTATACTTAATTTTGGATCCTGATTATTGTGTACCATTTTTTTCCCCTGTAATCGTCCTTCGTTGATATTACGCCATACAGTCATTATATTATTAAAATTAACATCAACTGGGCGCATTTTTATAGTCGAATGAAAACTATAATTATAGGAATAGACTAATTCTTGCAATATATCTATGTATCTATATGTATTTTTGTGGGTGAAGTATCGCCACATTTTCGTTTTGAGAGTTCTCTGAAACCTTTCCACTATACTAGCCTTAATATCAGGGTTATTCGTTGTGTAATAATTAATATTCTTATTCATTAAATATTGTCTTACATCTTTTGATACGAATTCGGTTCCCTTATCCG
This sequence comes from Apodemia mormo, assembly GCA_036924255.1. Lineage (NCBI taxonomy): Eukaryota > Metazoa > Arthropoda > Insecta > Lepidoptera > Riodinidae > Apodemia > Apodemia mormo. The sequence goes on from JAUPFN010000002.1 coordinate 14,489,362, forward strand.
ATTGTATGTGACTAGGTGTGGCCTTTGCCTCGCAAAATATGCTCTCAAAACAATTTTTTATTGATTGTGAATTCTTTTTAATTAAGGGTCTAACAAATGCATATTTACTAAATACATCAATAACACACAAAATATAATTATAACCATCATTATATTGACTATACTTTCTCATATCACTTAAATCTACTTGCCAGAGTTCATTTAAGTTTGATAAGATATATCTGTTTCTTGGAAATTTTCTTTTTATAGGTTTATGAAGAGTATAAGTTTCCTGTTTTTGCAGCCATTCTTGAACTTGTTTTCGATTCATTTTACCTTTCATTGCTCTAGTTAATGCATTTACACTACTATATCCCGCCGGATTTGCTATATCATAGTAAGTACTATGTATATCTAATAAGGTGTCCATCTTTCCCAATCTATTTTTCTTCCTGGTTTAGATAATTTCGGTGTATTTAGTTTTGTAGGAGTATTAAGACGAAAATCTTCTACATACAATTCATTCATGAATTTATTTATTTCAGGATTACCAACACATATTAGTGGTACTTTAATATCTTTTAATGCTTTTGCAAACTTTTCCCACCCATCAGGTTTATATTTTAAGGGTCGGAGAGTTATATTTATGAGATCTATTATATTGCTTTGAGGTAAATGTTCTTTGTTGATCACAACAGTACCATCATCATTCCAGGAAATTTTATCGTTATTTTTATAAAGAGTATCTAAAAGAATGCTACCTTTCTTTTTGTAAGTTTTAGGAATAAGTCGTTTCAAATAATCAGCCGTGTAGTGTTTTAGTAATATATCCGGAGATTCCGGTGTCTGTACGTCCTGAACTGGTGATAACTCTTTTACAAATGGATTCATCTGCTTCTCGCTTGTGTTGTCTTTAACTTCTTCAATTGTGATAGGTAACTTTAAAGGTTTTTTATCTTCTTGTATTAAGTGTAAGTATTTCTGTAATTCTTGGAGGTATAATGACCATTTTTCACGATCATCAATTTTACTTTTTAATATTTTTTGCATTTCCTTGTCTAATCTTGACAAAGAATCATCAGAAATATTTTCTCTTTTCTTTAGTCGCTCCAATGCGTCTGGTTCAATCAATATCATTTTCTTTGTAGTATCCATTTTGTTTTTATTTATTTATTATGTAATTCAATAATCCACTTAATACTGTGCTAAGAATAATAGGAAGAAAAGCCCCACCTTTCTGTATAATGATTCGCTTTCTTAACCTATGTTTACCCTTCGACACTAGCAAACGCAACAGCTTTTTATATTTCTTTAATTTAGACTTTTCTGTTTCCTTCAATATTATTTTACCATTCAGAACATTATAAATACATTCACAAATACAGTTTATTTCCTCATCGCTACAGACTTTTAATAAGGCTGTACGATGTTTGGGTTTCAGTGTATGTAAAGCTCTTAATAAATCTTGATGTGTCTTCACTCTTTTCGACATAGCTCTACACTGAGAAATTTTAAGGTGTAAAATAGTTTATAAACGGTATCAAAAAACAACTGCACTGCAGAATGTTACCCGAAGACTTAGTGACATCTGCAAGTTTTCCATCAAAAATTTTATAAAGGTTTTCACAAATAAGATCTAATTCATTATCACTGTAAGATTGTATTAAAAGTTTGCGATATTTTGATTTAAAAGTGTATAAAATTTTTCTACTGGACTTTGCAGTAGACGCTGTTTCACCGACACCATTCATCGGATACTATTAAGAATCTCATCGTTCAAATCGTATTTAAATCCTTTTTTCGGTACATACACTATACAATGTTCATTTAAGGGAAATATTTTCGTCTTAAACCGATATGCGTCATTCGTAGCTTGTTTTAAATCTATCATCAAATACCCATGAGGCTCATTAGTAGCATCTCTGTAAGATTCTTCCACGAATTTTGGATTGTCGGGAAACACCTGACGGGCCAAATGTTTTATTTGTGTCCTATCTCGAGGATTTTTGAAATATATGAGATAGCTGGTATTTAGAGAAATATCTCTCTGACCTCTGCCCTGATGGAATAAGTTTTGGGTTATGTAAAATACACTTAAATTTCTGTGGTGGCTTCCTTTCGTAAAGATATCAACTATACGACCATCCGATTCTCTCATAAGATCATCGATAATGAGTAATTGAGGGTGTTTCCCATTAAACATATTCATATCAGGTATTCCTTGGATATATGTCACATCTATTCTATTATAAAGTGGTTGCATTTCATCATAACACCATAATATTTTATCAAACTTGACATCACATATATCTTTTATGTAAGTCAAAAAATTTGAAACAAAGTTAGACTTTCCACATCCACTAGGTCCAGCCACTATCGATGTGAATGGATGAATAAAGTGAATCATTTTTATTCCGTATTATATTAAACGTCTACCTCTTTATAAACAATAATTTATAATGGCATATGAAGAAATAAAACAGAGTCTTTATATACAAATAAATTTATTGCTCAGAACACATTTATACTATACATATTTTTACACAAATTATTTTATTTATTTATTTATTTTATAGAAAGAAACTTATTACTATACAAAGTATGTCATTTCACTTAAGTGCTACGGAGTTTATATTCTTAAAACTACAGTTACAAATATTAAAAATACTTAAAACTACGTTACATTTATTACAAATTACAAACAAAAATATTTACAATTTCTTTAAATTATCTTATTGAATAATGCCCCCATGCGAGGGTGTCTGTTGAATTAGGTATTAAATACCTTTTAGTATCATTAGAAGACAAACAAATCTTATTAATTTTTTGAGTAAAAACTATGTGCTTAATCGATCTGAATCTATACATTTCCGCTAATTTGATTGTGTTATTCATTAAACAGGACTCAAAATCTTTGAATGTTAATTTCTTAGTAACACTCTTATTAACACCCTTAGCTTTAGTTATTAATTTATTATCAACTATCATTGAATACATTTTTGATCGCAACCCAACAAATTCACGAAATATTTGCCCATTATTTTCATCTTTGAAAACCCCGATTTTTTTCTTGTTTATCAGGTTATAATTATAAATATTATTTTCCGGGTAATCTGAAGTATCGAAATATTTTTCTAAATCTGGTTTAATATCACTGTAAAAGTTTTTCGTATATATTTGGTATATTAAACTATCTGTATCAGTATATAGTAATTTTGGGCTTAAAAACTTACTTTTCATATAGGTGTAATGAAAATCAAACATTAAGGTTTTTGAAATATCCAGTATACAAAATCCGAGATACATTCAAACAAATCACCTCTGCGGCATAATGGTGCGGTGACGATGCTTGCCACATGAGGTCCTAGGTTCGATTCCTGGGTCGGGATTGTCACCTATCACGTTGTGGAACTTAGTATCTTCGGCTAATCGTGGGAGCATTAGTTGTACCTCTGTCTACCTCTTCGGGGATATGGCCGTGAAGATACTTTTTTACATGCATACAAGTACTGGAATATATTTAATAAGCACACAGACCCAGTAATAATAGCACCACCACAGCGACTAGCACTGATGATGTATGTAATAAGATGGGTCAAGGTGGTGGTACTCAACCCGGTCGAGACGTTGCAGAACTCACCAACTAGTCAGTACTCACGATGTTAATGATATAAATTACTATGAAAAAAAAAAGTAAAAGTCTTACAGGCTGCTAAAATGATAATAGAATGATCGCCATAATCGTGCTTTTGTCCGCTGAACAGGTGAATCGCAGTGGAACGTTAAGACGCTCGCTCTGCCTTCTCGACACGGGAATCAGCTTGATGATATTTATTTTATTCCATATTCATTAGTTGCAAGTGATACGCAATGCGAGACGTCCTAATGAGCTTTTAATAGTGCGATTGTGTGACGGGCGTTCGAGCTTAATGATAATGAGGTGATTAGATAACGAAGGAGAGCCAGGAATGCTAACTTTGCAACCGTGCGAGATATCAAAAAACGGATGCTTGCAATCGATCGGGCGTACCCGGAAACCCCCATTTTGACACCAAATTTTTTTTTTTTTTTTTTTTTTTTAGTTTTGATCGACCACCAAGTGGGTCAGAAACACAGGTGGGACAGAAACAGGGATCCAGACCCAACGACCCGGGTGGTCGGGAACCAACGAATCCCTACTACTAACGCACACATAGACACCTTTCACGGACGCGATATCTCAGAATGGTTCGGTACAGTTTGTACCGCACCATTCCGTGAGAGGTATCTATGTGTGCTATGCTCGAATAATACTTGTATGTAACATTGACTTCTGGTAGTCGTATTCTGTGCTGTCGTGTTCCAGTTTGGTGGATGATGTAATTTTATGTATGAGGAATTACACGCAACACGGATAGTAATGAACAAATTACCTCGTGTTAGTCCGGTATACTCTTTGAAGAATAGTAAGAGGCAAACCATTAGCTATGCTACTAGATGGTAGAGTTTTGCATTGTCTCGCCCGGGTCTATATTCCTGTCGCAATAGCGGCAGTGCTTGCCACTATCGCGTGCCGGTTTAGAGGGTAAGGTAGCAGGTAAACTCATTAGTGTGGTATCAAGACCCCGCCACAAGAATAGCAATGCATCATTAACATCTTTGAGGTCCATAGGCGATGTTTGTCTCTTTCCATCAGGAGGGCCATCTGCTTGTTTGCTATCTTATTACATAAAAAAATTAACAAGTTCGGTGTTTACGGGCGTTAGTTAGTATTTTTCACCGAGAAAGTCATCTACTAGTTTACTATCGTATGGAATAAATAAGTCGGTTCACAACACACACAACACATAGTTTTTGCTGTCCCGCAAGGGGACTAATACGTCTTACAGGGAACATAATATACGCATGTTGTTTTACCCCGTGTTGATCCGGGTCCCCTTAAAAGAATAAACGATCCGCTAACTTTTAAAGAATATATTATTTAGCAACTGTTAACTTTTAAAGAATGTCATATCAACTATGATTTAGTTTGACCATAGATTAAACGATATGATTTTTTTTAGTTTGACCACAGACTTTAAACATAAACGAAAGAGTGTGCGTGTGTGTGTGTGTGTGTGTGTTTGTGTGTGTGTTTGTGTGTGTGTGTGTGTGTGTGTGTGTGTGTGTGTGTGTGTGTTAACGTAGTGATAATCACATGGTAGTGTGTGTAAGGTTTTTTTATAATTAAATTTATTTTTAATGCATATTATATGATGGTATAAACTTTCTGCACTTTTTCGGTATATAAGCTTTAAGTGCGCCCAGGTTTATAATTCTCCATCAATGTTATTTTCGTTTAACGTATTTAATATCCTACAGATATTTTCTGAATTCTATTATTATCTAAGTGGGAAGGCATTAAAACAAATCCCCTTGAGATAAAGAACTTTACAACAATAGTAAAGCCTATACTAACTCACGCTTGCGAGTTATTTTGACTTTAAAATCAAACAACAAGTTTAAGAAAAATCGTATAAAATTACAGCTTTCAATGAAGAAACATAATGAGTCACAATTGATATGCAAAAATAAATGTCGAAATGTCCATGAGCCTTAAAAGGGTCTTGGTAAAATTACATAAGTAAACAAAATATAGCATTTGACTTTTATTTTGCAATTAAGTGTTTTTAAATGTCAATTAAGGTCAGACTTGTAGGAACCTTGCACATTATCATGACATACCACTAATTTTGTTTTAATGTCATTAAATGGAGGCTTTTTATTTCTGATTGTGCCCTTTTTATTTTAATAAATAAATATGTTTTCGTCAAAATGTGGACAGTACGCATTCTAATAATGTTTATCTATTATTTCACCAATTATCAATAGCACCCTGCCTTGATAATCTAGAGCAGTGTTTTTCAAAGTTTCAAAGCCCTATGCAAGGGGACGGTAGCTTAGTGTTACTAAAAAAAGACGAATATATACCAGACAATACAGAAAAAGGATTTAATTTTTTTAATGTAAATTAAGGGACAGTGGGTAGGGGGTCGCAATTTTTTGTAATATATTTAAGGGGGTCGCGTCTTGAAAATATTGAAAAACACTCGTCTAGAGTCTGGACTAATGTTTCCCTATTGATGGACGTGTACCTCTGTGGGTACGTGCAGTTGCATAAAGAAGTATGCGCGCGGTCATCTGTTGAATCATTTAAGACTCGTAATTTAAGCAGCAAAAAACATTGATACCAACAATAATCGCCAAAATATATTTTGAGTTCTAGCCCGCTTTGGAATCTCTTTTAAAAATGCTATAAACTGCCTTTTATGAACTGTCTGATAGGGAAACAGATGATATTTTCTTTAAAAGTGGCCTGAAATATGGAACGACCGTTGGCGTATGCGAGTTCGAGTTACTTTTGTAGGTATTCGCAGAAAAAACTAAGTAGGAAATACTGATCTAGCCTATCAAGAATAAACAGCAGAAACATAAAGTCACGAATTCTAATCCATGTCGGCCAAAAGTCTTCATGTCATGTTGTCTATCCATAAAAATGTAAGAAGAAATCTAGAATCTGGTGTTAGTGTTCATATACACATCCACATTTCGAATAACATGTTGCAGGCTTTGATGGATATGAAAGATATTACTTTGGGGTTCACCTATGTATGTAATAAGCGATGGCCTTGGATATATCAAGTCAGAGTAACATCATTACTGTAAAGGTTCATGATGTCACGTAAGGACGTGGAAAAGGGAAGATCTTCCAAACCAGCAACTGGCACGGTATACTGTCTGGGGACTGAAGTCCGTCTGAGATGCGTTGAAACTTGTATCTATCGTTACAAGATGAATAATTGTTATAGAGCCATCTAAGATTTACTTGACCTTTTAAGTATTTTAACGTTTTAAGATTTCTTGACCGCTACAATCACAAATTGTGCAAGTAACAAGTGATTATCTTTAAGGTTGGCAAATGCGATCAGTACTTATCTCATCAGCTGAAATACTGGTGAAACATTGTAATTTATTATTCCATTTACATACAAATACTCGTTGCATTTTAACAGCATCTTCAAGGCTAGATTATATTTTTAATAGCTATTTACTGTAAATTTATTAAAAATGTCCAGTAAATTACGAAACTAACATAACTGAATAATAATAAATGTAATTTAAAAAACTAAACTGACTTCATGTATCTGTCAACTATACTAATATCTCAAAACCTACTTAACTATTTCCCTAAGTCGGAATATACCTAATTTAAATCAAAGAGAACTATTTCGATATGGTGTTGGACAAACATACATAAACTCACGAAATTTAGTACCTACACGTATTTGGACGCCTGATCATCATACTCAAATATTATCCAACTTCAACAGCATTACATACGTACATACATGTCAAATTGATAACGTCTGTTTTTTTCATCGGTTGGAAATTAAAAAAAGTATAAACAATACGAGTATATTTTTAACCAATTTAAGTTTCTCCTAAGTTATAAAGTATGTAGTATATAATAATGACCTCTAGAATACGAGACAAGAGAAAACAAGTACAACGCTCTATTTGACAATCCTATTTGCAATGTAACTGGAACCGGGAACCAGATTCTTTACACCGCCGTTCAAACCCACTCAACTGCGAACTCAGCAACTAGATACCTTGAGTCTATTCACGCACACATTCCTAAATTAGGCATAGGTTGGCTTGCTGAGGAACCGGTTTCCACACGAACGTTTCGAATCCTATTTGGCAACAAACAACACTACAATTTTCTGTGATATATAATATCTTTTTTCGTAGTATTTCTGCATATTTCCGATGATTGATAATAAACGTCATGAGTCATGAGCCGATTGACAAGTACAAAACGAAAACGTTTCATTATTTGCGTGAAGAGACGACACTCTACAAATCTGAGATCTTTTTACAGCTTTCATTAGGAAAAACCATGTGGCTATCTTGATGAAATGAGATAAAAATCATATAACATACACAATAGGTTTATGGTATGGAAAAAAGACGTAATTCTACATAAATACTGACAACTTAACCATCTAAAACGGAGCGCGATCCTAATAAGCACTGACGTCTGAACTATTGCGGTAGCAAAAGGTTTCCCGGTACGGTTCTTGAGCGCTGACCTTGACTTGCTTAAAAGTTTATATATATATATATATATATATATATATATATATATATATATGAGGTATAATGTCCGTAACACGTTTTATTTTACCTTGCGCAACGCGATCCCCACTCAGTGGCCGAACACTCAAAAACCAAACCGGGAAGTACCAAGGCCGGACAAGACGTTGCAGAACTCTACTACCCAGAAGTAAACTAACTGATGCGTGATATATATAGCTGGAAAGTGTAATCCACTAAAATCATTTTCATATAAAATGTTGCCACCACGTGATCATATAGAACGCACTGTCAAAAAGAGACGAACTTCTGACTCTACACAAGCTACTACAAGCCCTTTAAAAACTTTACACCTTAGTCTAAATATGTGGTTCTAGATGGCAAACGAATATGACCTTTTACCACGTTATGACGTAACACTTCTAGATTTGTGTTTATTGTCATGTAACTTAATGACTTTTTTGCCGAAATTATACCCTTAAAAATATTATCAATCCTTATTTTTAAAGTAAACATTTTAGTTTTTTGTTATCTCCATATCGTAATTAACTTATAGAAAGAGAAACGAGGCCTACAGACACCAAAGATGGTAATGATGCGTCGTTATCCGTGCAGCGGGATGGCAGCGCAAGGGCATAAATTCACCCTCTAAACCGAAACACGACAGTGACAAGTTTGGCGAATTTCGGTTGTTTTGTGCAATCGCATAAAAATAAGTGAAATATTTAAATTACGTTAAAAGTTAAGTAATCTAACAAAGTTTGATAACCAAGCTGATGCGAATATCGATTTAACCTTCAACCATTATTTTCGAATTGTTTATGAGTAGTACTCGAAAGTTTAAATTATTTCACAAGCGTTCGCCAGAATGGCCAATAAATTCTCGAATGAAGTCTTAATAGCAAAATAAATTAGTATACTATTTAATAGTTATGCCAGCATATTTGAACATCATCTGTTTGAATCTAATCTAATAATTAAATTAATAAAATTAAAGTGTAAGTAGGTAATATCAATATAACAGTTTTTTACTAAATGTAGGTATATGACATATGTTTGCACGTTACTTGTATTAAAAAAGTAATTTAGAAAATTGTTGTCTATTTATTCTAATACACATCCGAACCGACTGGATCGTTTTTGATAGAACTGTCACGGGCAGATAGCATATCTAACACGTAGTACATAAGGCTACTTTTATTATTAAAAAGATTTTGAGGCTCTGGCATAAAAATTAAAACTCATATCTAAGTAAAAACATATGAAGTCGCGGGCACAACTAGTATTCAATATAGCCGTAATGTTAGCCCAAGAAAAGGAATGGCGAGATGGAGTCGACATTTTTAGAAATTTGTATGAAGTCAAAAAAGATGCGTTAAGCCCTGTAGATGGCGAAATTTAGGGGTGGGATAGCTATTATAGCTAGTTATGGGTAGATGGTGGAATGTGTTTTAAAATCTAATTCAAGATAGAAAAGAAAACATCGGGGTAGACTATATATATAATAATAATAATAATTCACGGGACAAATTACACTTTACTGATCTAACCCCAAAGTAAGCAAATTATTTGCTTGTGTTATGGGTGTTAGTCAACGATACTAATACATAGAAATACATATATAAATACTAGAATATATATAATAAACACCCAAACCCGGAAATACAAACATTTATGCTCATCACACAAATGTTTGTCCCCGTCGGGGATCGAACCCGAGCCTCGTTGATTGCGTAGTCAGGGTCTCTAACCACTCAACCAACCAATATATATATATATATATATATATATATATATATATATATATATATATATATATATATAGTCAAGTCACTGATGACGATAAACGTTAGAAATGTATCAATGCACAACACTAGTGGCAGCTACGCCATTATATACCAAGGGGTGGTTTAAATACACCTCGAATATAACTGTCAGGCTAATTTTATATTGTGCAATAAGTCAAATTACGAGATAAACTCCACTTCACATTACGCCAAAACTCCAGAACTCACGATATAAACTCTACCCTATACATATGTGGTCCTTTGAGCTGGATGAAACTGATTTATACTATTTCCACTAAATGTGAAATGCATACCTATACAGCATTTTATATATTTATGATTTTTCTTACACTAAGACGGCTGAAAATTTGATATGCATGTAGTTTTTGTCCAGACTTGTATAATATGAACTTTTTCATCCCAAATTAAATTCATAGGTGCCGTAGGGATTCCGAATAAACTTTAGAAATACAGTGAACTCCGTGCCGGGTTTTAATTAAATGTAAAGAAACACTTGTTAAATATACTGTGTTCCTTTTACTATAAAAGAGAATCATCAAACGTTTTTAAGGATTTATCGCTGAGCACCTTGACAGACGAACAGACGGACGGACAGAAAGTGATTCTATAAAGGCTCCATTTATCATTTATAGGTTGTCAACCCTAAAAAAAATTCAAAAGAATAAACCTCCTTCGTTTTGAAAGTCGGTTGAAAGTATCGTTTTGGAATGGATATCGTTTTGTTTTTTAAATACATCCGTGACAATAGAGTGAATCGTGGATTTCTTACGCACATATGGATTGTTCAACGCGTCGATTTGTAAATAATCGCCTATTCAACTGTTCTAAGTTATGATGCAATATGGAAAGCAAAGTTAAAGTTTTAAAAGAACTGTTCAAGGTTAAATCGAGTCCATATAGGGTAAATTACTACAAATCTGTAGTAAAATTTTCGCTAATTTCTTAAACTGAGATGGTTATTTCTATATGCAATCTATCTATCTATCTAATATAACTAGACCATTCCTACTTTTTTATATCATAAGATAGCAAACAAGCAGATGGGTCTGCTGATAGAGTCAACCATCGTTTATAAACACCAAAGGTGTTAATGGGACGTTGCTATCTTGTGGCAAGGTCTATTGCCACGTGCATAAGTTTATCGACTACCTTAACCTCCAAACCGGAACACGACAGTGATACGTACTGACGCTATTGCGAGACAATGCAGAACTCTACCACCTAATAGCCATTCGGTTGCCTTTTATGACCTCCCTGACAAAACGGCAGTTGGCCTATTCTTCAAAGGAACCCGGGACCAACACGGGGAAAAGCCCTAGTAGTCAATGTGTCATTGTGTAGTTCTTTCTTTCTCTCTCGCTTCCTGCTATTTGTTTCCTTCAAATATTATTATTAGGGTTGTAACGGAACTTCGCCTCCGCCTCCGTTACTGCGGAACTTCCGCAAAGAATCGAACCTCTTCCTCCACATCCGCCTCTGCCAAAATGCGGAGTTTTAACGGAGGTTTATTTACGCTAACATACAACGCGCAAAGATCGACCCTGGGAGACGCGGCCGCACACGGCATGGCTGCGTATTTGCGAGTGAAATGAATAAATATAATATTTCCATTCTCTATGGTGAAATGATCAATATTTTCTGTTGTGATTGTGCTGCGGGAACACGGACGGGCGGACGGTGGTGGGGGCGTGAATGAATGACAGGAATCAATAAACCCTAAATTTCTAGTTTTGCTCATTTAAATTTCACCTCCGCCTCCGTTAACCTTCGCATCCGCTACGGCGAACCTCTTCTCCTCCGCATCTGCCTCCGCCTCCGATAACAATGCCTCCGTTACAACCCTAATTATTATTGCGCTACACTGATGTATGGCTGTACGTAGTATGTATGCAAAAGGGTCGATCGGACACTTTTTACTGTGTAGCTCACATACGCTAAATGTACATTAAAAAAATTCAATCTAATATCCAAACATAGAAACGGTATTAATGTGGCAGTTAACATCGTTCACAACCGGTTAATTCTGTTCGTTCGATAATCGGATAGTCAAATAATCACTTCGTTATCCGTTAAAATTTTGATGATTACCGGTTAATACAGAAAATATAAATTTAAAACTTGTACAAGAATTGAATTAGACGATTAAACTAAGAATTTATTTCTCCTGACATATTAAATTTCAAATTCCTTGGTATTTCATCGGATACGTTCCATTTAGAAGCTTTCATTCCTGCATTAACGCGCTAGTATCGACTTTTAATTTCAAACTAAACGGTTTATTTCGCTTAACAGAAACAGAAAATGTTAAATACCGGTATCTGAATTTAACCGGCTTAATATCGGTAACCGTAATCTAAACCGTAATCAATTCCGGTATGGGGTCAATAACTGGAACCGGTTTAGAAAATTAGCGGTTTTCCCGAGACCTGATAATATTCCTTCTACTCACACTGAAGTAACGGTGGTTAATTACGTTTATGTAAGTTGAGATTATGACTGTACTGTTTGTGGGTACATAATATCTACAGGACAATAGTCTACTTTATAGTTTACTCGCTCTTCTAGTAGTCTGTTGTGTATAATCGTATAAACCACAGTTCGTATTTTTATGAAATCTTTTTAAAAAGAAACTTAAATTCAAAGGAAACTTCAATTTAGAAGTGGTAACCCTACTTTCACGCAATTATGACGCGAGTCGTAATACGATTTTCCAGATCAAGGCCAGGTCATTACCGCATTATTTCGTTTAATTTAATTTTTACTGAAATAGTTTGTAGTTTAGAAATGTTAACGCTTTACGTAAATATATTTCGATATAACTTTTTAGATCAAAACCATTTCCAATTAATTATTTTAATTTATGCGTAACTAAATTAGTTTCTAATTAATATTTGCTATATTCCGCAAGGATACGCTTCACGTAAATATATTTCGATATAACTTTTTAGAGCAAAACCATTTCCAATTAATTATTTTAATTAATGCGTAATTAAATTAGTTATGTATTAATATTTGCTATATTCCGCAAGGGGCAATATTTTTTACATTTTACATAAATTAAACCCCGAAATAAGTAAATAATTTGACTGAGCCATGGCTGTTATTCTACCCCGTGTTGGTCGGGTCCCCGTTTGAATAATAGACTAATTGGTATTCTGTCAGGCAGTTCGTAAGAGGCGAACGATTGGCTATGCGAGTCACAACTATCAAGAGTACTATGTGGTAGAGATCTACATTGTCTGGCCACCACCGCCTTGCCTATTGCCGCCGCAATAGTCGTCACTTTCGTGTTCGTGGAGGGTAAGGTAGCCGGTAAACTTATGCATTTGACAACAATATGTTTATATATATATATATATATATATATATATATATATATATATATATATATATATATATATATATATATATATATTAACAAATATATATCGAACTGTGGTTTACACGATTATATACAACAGACTACCAAGAGTGAGTAAACTATAAAGTAGACTATATACAGTCATAATCTCAACTTACATAAAAAAGTAATTAACCACCGTTACTTCTGTATAATATATCTTTGGTAATTTTTGGACTTTGGACTATACAGTGTAAAAAAACCCTCTCCGATCCAAAAGAGGTATGAAGGTAGAGTAATGACATTTCTAAAAAAAATTGTTTTATTAAATTTAAAAAAATATCGTATTTTAAAGTGCCTCTTTTTAGTACTAAACTTTAGTAACTTCCACTTAAATCGAGCAAACATTTTGGAAAATTTTCTAACAATATCCGTAAATATATACCATTACATAAAAATACGTCTATAAATACCTAAATATCAATATTTACTTATACACTAATGTTATAAAGAGAAAACATTGGTACTCTGTATGTATGTAACGAATAAGTACAAAAACTACTGGACCAAAAACTCTTAAAAAGCTACACTATACTTGAGTAGCATAGTGGTGGTGAGCAAAATAATGATTTCAGGTCTCATAAACGAAGTCGCGAGTAAAAGTAAGTATTTAATAAACACCCAAACTCTGAAATACAAATATTTTTGTTCATCACACAAATGCTTGTGCGTGTCGCGAATCGAATCCAACCCTCCAACCAAATTAGTGGTATTTGAGAATATATGTGTGACAATATCTTCAACCGAAGAAAACACGGAGTTTATCAGTTTGACATGTATGTATGTATGTATGTATGTATGTATGTATGTATGTATGTATGTATGTATGTATGTATGTATGTATGTATGTAATATTGTTGGAATTGGAATATTTAAATATGATGATCTATTTAAGTTTTTTATTCTTTCTATGACGATCTATTTAAGTTATTTAATCTATTAAAATTTGCCGTTCTGCCAGGCAGATCATATTAGGCGACCTACCTATTGGATATGCGAGTCACTACCATCGTGGCCACTAGGTGGTAGAGTTCTGCATTGTCTCGTCCGGGTCTAGTACCACCGCCTTATCTATTCCTGCCCAAATAGCGTCAATGCTTGTCACTGTCATGTTCCAATTTGTAGGGTAAGGTAGCCGGTAAACTTATACATGTGGCATTAGACCTCGCCACAAGATAGTAATGCACCATTAACACCTTTGATGTCTATAGACGATGATATTTTGACTCTTTCCATCAGGAGACCCATCTGCTTGTTTGCTATTTTATAACATAAAAAATGGTTATAGTTAATAGAAGTCGGTTCAATGTTTTAAAATACTTGTATTTTTATAATTTAATTTTATACATACTTAAATTTATTGAGGTTTTGCTTAGTTACGATGGTGTTAATACACTAGCCGACATTGGTATGCTTATTATCATTTTTGTCAAAAAAGTCATACTCTGCCCAACCCGGGTAGTGAACTCGGGAACTCATGATTTGAACAGCCTAATTACTAGCATGCCTTACTTTTTCTAACAATACGGAAATGTTATCGGAAATCTGATCCGCTATTTTTTATTTCTTGAAATATAGCTGGATATCTTAGCGGACACATATCGTAAAATAATCAAGGCCAACGTGTACGTAACTCTAGAGTTAATTTGCTCATTTGTACGAAATACTTTAGATGTAAAAACAAATTGCATTTTTTGTAACATAAATTTAGCAAACAAAAAACGTTTTTTCCTATACTCTGAACATCTTCACTTATAAACATCAAAGACGTCAACGAGACGTTATTACCTTGGAAGTTAAGATGCAGGATGTTAACTTAACGCTCAAGAACATATTTTTATCTAGAGGATGGTATAGTGTTTGTATTTTTTATAACATTACATTACATTAATTAATAAACACATAGCACCTCCAATGCTGTACTCTAGACATGCAAATAAGTTGGTCAACCATTAAATAAATAAATAAATAAATATTCAAGGGACAAATTACACTAACTGATGTAACCCCAAAGTAAGCTAATTATTTGCTTGTGTTATGGGTGTTAGTCAACGATACTAATACATAGAAATACATATATAAATGCAAGAATATATTTAATATACATACACCCAAACCCGGAAATACAAACATTTATGTTCATCACACAGATGCTTGTCCCCGTCGGGGATCGAACCCGAGCCCTGTCGATCGCGTAGTCAAGATCGCTAACCACTCGACCAACGGGGCGGTCAAATTATTGTTAAATTAGATTATCTGTTATGTTTTTAAATTTAATTAATATTTAATAGTTATTTATTTGTGTTATATTATATCAGTAGCCTATATATAATAAGTATTAGAAGTAGTCAAAACAGGAAGCTATCAAAAAAAGGTCCTCTAGAATAGTTTTAATAAATTTTAACAGTTATTAGTATCACGGTCTCTCAAAATATTTTTAATAACAGCATTATCATAAATCAAGTTAGCAAAATTTTTAATAACATTATTATCATATATGAAGTTATTGGTAATTTTAGTGATGCATAAAAATTACTTTTAACAGTATTTGCTCATATAAATAACAGTTGTTAATTATTAAAAAAAATTAGTACGAAATGTAATATGTTAACTGTTAAATGATCCTCGAATTAATCTAACTCCAAAGTAAGCAATTTATTTGCTTGTGATATAGGTGTAAACGATATTAATACATAGAAATACATATACAAATACTCAAGTATATTTTATAAACACCCAAACCCAGAAATATTAACATCTATATTTATCATACATATACCTGTTCCTGTCGAAAGTCAAACGCGATCCCATTGATTGCGTAATCATGGTTGCTAACCACCGTTTTAAACCTAAAAATATACTTGCGGTCTATAGTAAAAACTACTGTCAAAACTTTGACAAAACTTATAAACTTATATACTTAAGTATTGGAATATGTTTTCTCGTCTCGTCCGGTGTACATTTTAAGCTTGTAAGTGACTTAAGTGTATTTTTGTATTTCTTTAATCTATTAAAAATGCATAGATATATTTCGATTTTCTTAAATTAGATTAATCCCAACCGCGGTCCGTCATTTAGTAACCCATAAATAATAATAATAATAAATAAATATCACTGGATAAATTACACAAATTGATCTGACCCCAAAGTAAACAAATTATATGCTTGTAGTATGGGTGACAGTCAACGATACTAATATATAGAAATACATAAATACATAAAAATACTCTGATATATTTAATAAACACCCAAACCCAGAAATACAAACATCTGTGCTCACCACACAAATGCCTTTCCCTGCCGGGAATCGAACCCGGACCCCATTGATTGCGTAGTCAGGGTCGCTAACCACTCGACCAACTGGGCGGTCAATGCTATAGAATATTGAAAGGTAACTGCAGTAATAAATTCACCTTACATTTACTGAGCTGAATTTCGTCAATTACGTCTACCACGCCGATCTGGTCCAAATCAGCTACATAATCTGAGTTATTATATATATTATATGTTTCCGTTCAGAAAGCGCGTTTTAATACGCATTGCACTGAAAGTGAAATGAAACATTTATTTGCGGTCTCACCCAAGGTGAGGACATCATTGTCTTGCTGGACAGAGGCCAAGTACAAGAATGTGTTCATAAACCAGACTAATCTGAAATGCTTTTCATTAATGAGATGTTTTGGATTCTTTTAAGGTTTTTAGGGTTCTGAAGTTAACCAGAAACCCTTATTACTCGCCATGACTCGACCGCCTTGTTGGTCAAGTGGTTACCGAACCTAACTACGAATCGATGTTACGGTTCGATTCCCGACAGGGAGAAACATTTTTCTGATAAGCATAGATGTTTGTATTTCTGAGTCTGGGTGTTTATTATTTATGTATTTGTATATGTATTTCTATGTATTAGTATCGTAAAACCCACAAGACAAGCAAATAATTTGCTTACTTTGTAGCTAGATCAATTTTTCGATTTGTCCAGCAATATTATGTCTGTACGTCCGTTCGCAGCCTACCTCATACATAGAGATAATTCGTATTAGAAAGCTTTAATTTGGTCCGAATATACAAATCAGTCGTGCCGACAAAGTGGTCAAATAGAATCTTGAAAAATATTTTTAGGGTACCTCCTGTACACGTAACGTGTTTGTTTTCTCGCATACCACAAAGTATCCCACACTTTGTATTTAAAAATATGACGGTGTTAAGCTTTAAAGTGTTAATTTTTGTTAGATTCAAGTGTCCCCTATGCCAGCTAAACAGTACGTTTTGGACGTGTGAAAAAATTCACAGTAGTAGTAATTATATATCATAATGAATTTAAAAGGAAAACTATCACGGCTAAGTATGCTTTACAAGTTTACGAGTAATAATCGGCAAACTTATAAAAGATACTTAGATAAGTTTATACGGGCGGTGAATCTGTAATACAGATATATCCGTCATTAGCATTTAGCAACAGGTCCAAATTTCATAGTATGAAACAATAAAAAGCCCTCTTCTTATTCCGCATTATTGTGATGTACCTACTACCGAACTCTATATTGCGCGTGGTTCGACATCCACTTGGTCGGTATTTTTTTGTATATTCGTAATTTTTTTAATGCCATTGGACAGCAAAGACCATATACAACGCGGCCTCCATGTTGATGACATGCACACACACATAGACAGCAGACAAGCTGCAGGAAAACCGTTTATGTCGTATAAACACGGATTGCAAATTACATGTAAAACAATTGTCTACAAATTAAGACTAGGTGTTGGCAAAAGACGATGGCCCAAAAAAATTTTAACTGGATGTTGTAGAATAAGGAATTAGGCGTGCCAGTGGACTCACCATTGACGATGCTGATGACTGTACAGAAAGAAGAAGGAAAAGCTTTAATTCAGAAAAGCGGAACTTTGGAGACCAAAACAAACGAAAAATTAATAATTAGCAGATATAAATTTTTTTAAAGGGCAATGGGCCCACCTCTCGTTCCCACCACTGTAACTTCTGTAAACCAGAATCAACAGCGGCAACCGTCCTGATAACCTCTGAGTTGCGAGCTCAGGGTGCCCTGGGGAAAAGCTAAGCTGTCTTGGATCCCTCAACGAAATTAATCAGAAGTATATAGGAGGAGTAGGAAAATACATCCTGTTCCCCTCCCTTTTTAGCAGGAGACAGCAAAATGTTAAAAGCATAAAAATGCTACGAAATGAGACTTTTACAATCAGGTTAAGCCTGATTGCTATTGCACCACGGAAGTTTGGAAATTAGGGACCTACCAGAATGGCCTACTTAATTTTGCTTCCAGTAGTAAGTGTGACAAAATCGTTTGAAGGCACGGAAGTTCCCACGTGTACCCACAAGATCGGAGTAATAAATTACACCGGATATACATTGGATACTATCAAGCATTTGACGACGTTCGTTTTGCCAAAGATTACACTCCCAAAGAATGTGATGTGCAGTTTGTTCATATTTACAGTTTAATGTAGAGCACTCGCAAAAGGGAGAAGGAACTAGTTTAAACGAGAATAATTTAGCTTTAAAATTACCGTGGCTAGTGAGAAACTGTGCAACACAATGATCTATTTTTATCCAAGTTTTACTTAAGCGATCCCGGATGCACGGGAAAAAGTTATATAAATGCCGTCCTTTAGTTGAACAAGACCAACGCGACTGCCATTCATCAATTAATTCATTAGTAACGTCGATTACGGGATTAGAAAGGCGACGTATTTTTGTTTGGGCTTGCGAGTTGATAAATTCTGGGTTAGTAAAATTCCTAGAAGTGTAATACATTGAAGCCCGACGCTGAATTTCTAAATCTAATGGTAAGACGCCTGATAAAACGGGTAAAGCTTCGGAGCTTACAGTGCGATATGCTTTGCATAGAAATATTAGTGCTAGACGCTGATTTTGAAGTAGTTTGCGCCGGATCGCACCACTCGTAACTTTATCAGCCCACGCTGAACAAGCATAACAGATACAACCTAAATACGTGGCGTTATAAATTATCTTCAAAGTGTTAAACGTTAAACCCCATGTCGAGGTAGATATGCCCGCAAAGGATAAGAAATACCGTTTAGCCTTTTCACCGATATAGTTAATATGATTTATAAAAGTATAATTTTTTTCTATGACCAAACCTAAATATGTTACCGATTCTTTTCTCTTTATTGTGCTATTATTTATTTTTATACTAGGAGATGATAGGAGCGAACCTTTTAATATTAAGTAAAACGTTTTATGGGGCGCAAAGCTTAAACGATTTCTCAAGCCCCAGCAGATATATATATATACATACCCCAAATACTTTATAACGTGGGTAGAGTTAACTGATTACTATACATCACGGTTCAAGTAAACTTGCCTCACTTTTCCCACATCCACATCACATTTATCTCTTTCATAAAAATACCTTGATTTTGGTGGCTTGACACTCTTTTCGGATAGAATCCAATCAAATTAGTCAGGTCAAAAAAGATCAAATATAGGACAAAATTTGATTTTGTCAATAAAAGATATATCCTATGATTTAACTTAAACTAAATACATCCAAAATATATAAAAAATTAAAATCTAACATTTGAAAGGCGAATAGCATTATTTAAACCTATTTCAACGTTTATTTATGAGGACTTCAGTATCATATTGAAAGAAAATAATAGTTTAGATTATTTCTTAGGTACGGTAATAATTATGACGTTACATCCACATAGCTATTTCTATGTAATACGCTTAAGTTTCATTTACATCATCCTGAAGCCGAACAAAATCCAAGTACATTTGATTTAAAGTAATATAATTCCATTCAACACGTTCCGTCAATGTTTTATAGGCATTAAGGCTTGTTACGCAACTTTTATACAATTGACGTTAAATAAATTTTGCGCAAACATGTCATCTGAGGATAGGCAGAAGTACACGGTCCTTTTAACAATTTTTTTTCAAATATTATGTAGAAATGCATGTGTACTGTTTAGATTTTTTACACTGTAAACAGTAAAACTTAGGCGGATCAAAATGTAATAAAATATGTATGTGAAACAGTAAACTACTTTAACATAATATTTTTGACAGTGCCATGTTTTGGTTGTACGATAATGTAGCCGATAAAATTAGGCATTTGTCACATATATGTCACATATAACATTTGCATAATTTTATGACCCCGTTATATTGATGGCAAAGCACAATTAACACCTTGGGTGTCTGTCTATAGACTATATGCGTTTATTTTCTTCAGAAAAGCTATCTGTTTGTTTGTTATCCTCTGAATTAAAATTATATGTTTTATAGATTCAGACGTTACTCCGCGGACATCCATAATAAAACTCTACGAAGAGTCAATATTATTGTAAATAAGCATTAATAATGCTATTAATAGTAAACAATTGTTTCAATAGTACCAATTATATAAAAGGGAGCTATATCATCCCCTTGGAGGATATATTTAAAAAAAAGTAGCCTATATTTGACCCCAGGTCTTCTACTCCTTGCCGAATTTCAAAAAATCAGTTCAGTGATTTAACCGTGAGACAGACACACTTTCGCATTATTATATTTATACTAGCTGATCCGACAAACTTCTGTCTGTCATATAAATTGTTGTAGGAGGTTGAAAATTTGGATATACTATTTGTCATAAAAATAGATAATTTTTCTGGATGGTGACACCCTAATCACCAAGCGATATGAAATATACTTTATAATTTATTCTCATACCTTTCAGATATACAAAAAAATATAAAAATAGGTTGAGCCGTTTCGGAGGAGTCACACCATAAACACCGTAACACAAGATTTAACTAATTGGCATTTCATAGACACTTGTTATATTGCGTTAACTTTATTTATTAAAGTTTTTATTATCATTATTTCACCGACTTAATTCACGAAACGGTTGATAAAAATAAAACAAACACCACTGACATCGAGACACATTGACACAAAGATCTGTTGAAAAAATACTGCAACAGGCATCGAGCCAAAAGTGAACAGGTGGTTTGAGATACTACATCCGCAGACATCCGCTATTGTGCGAATGTGTCAACGAATTGTGTTTGAATTAACATAATCCTTTAAATTGACCATAAATTATATATATTTTCTAGCTGACCCGGCAAACGTTGTTCTGCCTTTTTAACTACTCTTATTTTTTTTCTATATTTTCTCGCCGTTTAAACCTTCCCTGAACTTCAATAATTAAATTCAAAACCAAAACTAGTAAAATCGGTTCAGCCGTTCTCGAGTTTTAGCGAGACTAACAAACAGAAATTGATTTTTATATATATAGATATAGATATATACACGAACATGTACAGAAGATGACTACTATAATGTTACTTGGCATTACAAACGGATACGACTTAGGGACCTTCAAGAAAAGAGCATACTCCTTCTTAAAAGACCGGCAACGCAGCTGGAAGACCTTTGGTGATATGGCTGTCCATGGGCGGCGGTAATCACTTACCATCAGGTAAGCCTCCTGCTCGTTTACCCCTTTTTCTATAAAAAAAATCTCTACCAATCGACCATTAATCAAGTGAAAACAATATTTAGGTTTGGGTGCACAGAAAAACTTATTACAATTTACAATCGTATATTACTAACGTAACAACATAATTAACATTAGAATTAAATAAAATATTAATATAATGCCATATAACAATACACTTGAATTATTTTTTTTTATAGTACAGAGGGCAAACGAGCATGTGGTGCACCTGATGGTTAGTAATCACCGCCGCCGATGGGCATCTGTAATACCGGGGGGTATGCAGCTGCGTTGCCGGCCTTTTAAGAATAAATAAGCTCGTTTCTTGAAGGTCCCCAAGTCGTATCCATTCGGAAATACCCCCGCGGGCAATTGAATCCACAAAGAAGTAGTGCGAGGCAAAAAGTGCCGACAAAAGCGCACGGTTGTGGACTTCCAGACGTCGATGTGGTGAGGATGAAACTTTAAATTTTGACGCGATGTCCGATGATGGAATTTAGTGGCAGGAATTAATCCGAACAACTCGTCAGAATACTCCCCAGGATAGATACGATAAAAGATGCAGAGCGAACTAGTGAGGGGCAACTCGAGTTACTAACCCGAGTTAATTCGAGTTGTGCTTAAATCGAGTTGACTCGAGTTAGATTCGCCAGCCCTGAACTCGAGTTAAGAGTTGTAAACTCTGAATTTTGGATCTGCGCGAATGAACGAGGAAGGCAAGCGATTGTAGGTTGGCGTGATTTGTTGATTATGTAAGACTGTATTCATTTATTTACTATTCACATGCGTAATGACAATACGTAGCAAAATTGAGATAGAATTTAAATAAAGGTATAATTTAAATTAGAAAAAATAACATTGGGACCTTAAAAGAAATCACGTTTACGAGTTTCAGTAGCCAGAGAGCGGACATGTTAATTGTAAAAACTGTTAAAATTCGTTCGAATATATGGGAAATACGATCACGTTACTTAAACACATTAAAAAGAAGCATCCAAGGTTGACAAAAATAATTCTTTAACTTGGCCGTCATTAGCGAATGGAAATAATATCTCCATTGAAACATCTACATCGGAGGAGCCTTTTCAAGAAATAAATTGATAAAGTGTGTGTCAGGCCACGCGCAATGTAGGGTTCTGAATTTGCCTATCACAATCATGCGGACTAAGAAGTGGGCTTTTATAGTTTCAAACTATGAACATACGAGTTATTAAACGTCAATGACAAATATGTATTCACACCATAGATTCACCGCCTATAAAACTTCTAATTACAATTTATAATATATATATATATATATATATATATATATATATATATATATATATATATATATATATAATATTCATAATAGTTGGTCGACTATTACTCAAAAACTTGTAAAGCCTTATAAGCTGTGATAGTTTTGCTTTGAACTTAATTATATTTAATACTACCATGATTTTTTCCATCCCAAAACCAAACGTTTAGTTTGCAGAGGGGGGGGAATACTTAACTCTAACAAAATTTAGCACTTAAAAGCTTAATATTTTACAAACGAGTGCCTTGAACGAAAACTTGTTTCCACAAACCTGCAATATTTGTTTAAAACCTATCCAACAATATCCAATACAATGAGGTACGTGAGAAAAAAATTAACATCCCCACTTTACATGTAGGGGACCTACCATGAAAAAATGTTTTTCAACATTTTATGTTACCACTTAGTTGACGTAACTAATATGTATATTCGTGCCAAATTATTGCTTTCTAGTAGTAAGGATCTCTGAGCAATCGTGCGGACGGAAGGACGGACGGACGGATGGACACAGGAAACTATAAGGGTTCCTAGTTTACTTCGGAACCCTAAAAATGAGGCAAACAAACATAGGCACTTATTCTGAAAAGCTATAAGACATAAACATAAATCGAAAAGTTTATAACGTTTAGGTACTAAAAACAACTTTTTTACCACCTACTTAGTGTAACAATACAATTGTCACAAAATAATTAAATGAATTAACAATTATTAAAAAAATTAAGCAGTCACAAACAACTATCCTATTCAAAGTCTCGTCTTGCTAACTCGAGTTCAACTCGAGTTAAGTGAATTTTAACTCGAGTTAACTCGAGTCGTGTTTATTCCGAGTTGGCACATCACTAGAGCGAACCTACATTGAATGAAAATAACATACTTCGCTTCTCATAACATGTGTATGATAAGCCCCGTTTTCACTTTGATTAGTGCCAGTGCGAGTGTTTAATGCAGGTGCTTAGTATTAAGCTAAAATACGTGAAGACAGCCGTTGATCAGTGCGAGTGATCAGTATTCAACGTAGTAAAAGTGACTAGACGCTGATTACTAATCACTCTCAGGAATCAACGGCTGTCTTCACGTATTTTTTGCTTAATACTAAGCACCTGCATTAAACACTCGCACTCGCACTACACAAAGCGCAAGTTTAGGTATAATAATATGATGGCTTCATGTTTTTAATTGCAGACCCATATGTCAAAAAAATAAAGATATAGAACCGTTAATGATGATTTTAAGACCAATCTTCGCAATTATTTTCTATCGATCCGATTTTTTTCAATTATGTATCGAGTCCGGCCACAGTCTTTGACATATGATGAATATTAACATATATTTTTTGTGATGTGCTATAATAAATAGTTTTTCCCAAAAAACTGCTTAAAAACATCAACTAATTAGGTCTTATCAGCCTCTTAAATTTAAGATATTTGAATCGGACACTTTGTGTGGTTTATCGATCCCATAACTTTATGTAACGCTTTTTGTTTTTATAGATAAGTAATCAGTACGACAAAATTCATCAATATATTTTAAAATAATGATTTTCAATATTCACCGTAAGTATATTTGTTTATATTGATTGTCAAGTGAGTGTCAATAAACAGTGTAGGTAACATATAGTATGATGATCTGGGCTGGAATATTATGACACTATTTATTATAAATATATTATATATTATATATACTATATATAATATATTCGCCTCTGTGGTCTAGTGGTCCAGTCCAACGCCAACGCGTTGACCACATGAGGTCTCGGGTTCGATTCCCGGGTCGGGCACTTAAAAAAAAAAGTGTTTTTTCAGTTTTCTGATAAACACAAAACTGCCCGGGATTAGAAAGTGCCCGGTTGGCGATAGGCTTGCCAGCTATCACAATTATGGGACCTAGTATCTTCGGCTAATCGTGGGTGCACTTGTTGTACCTCTGCCTACCCCTTCGGGGATATGGGCGTGAAGATACTTTTTATATATTATATATACTAAATATCAGAGTTGCCATTCAAAAAAATTAATAATAAAACACAAGCTGAAGTCATGTTTTTTGTATCATAGGTTGGTAAACAAGCAGGTGGTTCTCCTGAAAGAAAAAGACAATCATCGTCTTTAGACAACAAAAGATGTTAATCACGTATTGCTATTCGTGTGGCAGAGCTGAATTGCCTACTATATACAACATACGTTTACCAACTAATTTATGTGTAAATCGGAATCCGACAGCAACAAACACCGATGCAATTACAGCAGGAACAGATGGAACTAAATCCGAGTAAGACGTCGCAGAACTCTACCATCTAGTTAAAAAACCGGCTAACTCAAGAAGGGTTCCGCACTATCATAGTAAAAAATACGAAGTAAAGCATGGTGACAGACAGCGAAGGCTTAGTGCTTTAATTAAAACCTAGACATATGACGATCTCAGATGGAATCTCAACTTACTGGCTTCCAAACATCACAGTTGCAATCTGAAGTGATATTTAAGCACTTTTATTAATAAAAACGCTTAAAGACATACAATCTATCTATACATATAATAAAATCGTAGGAAATTCAAAACTGTACATTGAATATTTTTATAAAAGAATACTTGGGACGTGATCTACAATCGATATTGAAGGCAAACATATAGTTTTTAGAATTTTTGTCTGTTTGTCTGTATATATGTCCTCAACTCAAAAAGTACTGCATGGATTTACTTCAAATTTTGCATGAATATTACTAACAGGTTGGGACAACATATAGGCTACATATTATCACGCTATCATCTACGGGGAGGAACTGTGCGGAGTAAACGATCTCCGCGCGGACGAAGTCGCTGGCAACAGCTAGTTTATAATGAATTTATTGACCGGTGATGATGCCGTAACAGCAAAATACATTGTAGGACTCTGCAACCTAAAAGTCACAGTAGGCAGTTTAAGCCCTGGCATCACCAGGGCCAACCCGTCGCTTACCTTTTTAAAGGTAGCTAAGCAGGAAGAAAGATGGTCTATTCTTCAATATTGGATTTTTCCCTCGCGACCGTGACCTATACATGGAAATTATGTACCTAGTATAAATAATATACGCGCGGGCTTGACCACAATGGCTTATTATGCTAATTAAAATACGTAAGCGCACAGAAAAAAACACAAATTTATTTCATCAGGTAACAAGCCAAAACCGAACAGTTGGCTTGAGATAGACACCCGTAATCGTGTGAAGATGAGTAATTGTGTCGGACGCAACTTATCCGTGGACCTGACTTTTGATACATTAACATATATACATATGTAGACATGTAGACTAGCTGTTGCTCATCCTTTTATTTACGCATAAATCGATTGTACAACCGAGTTAAATTTTCGAATTTTTTATCTTATTTTCACCTCTGTGGTCTAGTGGTCCAGCGTTGGCGTCGACCACATGAGGTTCCGGGTTCGATTCCCGGGTCGGGCACTTAAAAAATATGTTTTTATATGTTATATGGCGATAGGCTTGCCACCTACCACATTTGCGGGACGAAGTATCCGGCTAATCGTGAGTGCACTTGTTGTGTACCTCTGCCTACCGCTTCGGGGATACGGGTGTGAAGATACTTACTTACTTAAGATAAGTATTTAAGTATAATTCAATTAATACAACGGATAATTTGATTGTTACTCTTTTACTTAGTTTAAATTATTCTGGCACCAATAAACTAGTCAAAGAATCAATACAAGCTTCATTACTATTATAAAGCTTGTATTGATTCTTTAAATTAGTTTAAGGGCGGCCTCATACATCTGTAATATCTGAATTCAGAGTTGCGAATCAGATTATTATATCAGAGTGCTAAGTGTGAGTTTTTCTTTTCGCATTCGATCGTGAGCGCGTTTCGAGTTTACTAGGAATTTGTATGTGATTTGTACAGCGCCACCTAGTGGTAAACTGGTTTCTCACATTTACCACTAGGTTGCGCTGTACAAATCACATACAAATTCCTAGTAAACTCCAATCGTGACTCCAAACGCACTCACGATCGAATGCGAAAAGAAAAACTCACACTTAGCACTCAGAAAGTATAGAAATATTTAAAAACATTTCTGTACTTGAATGATTTACTTTTTTTATATCATAAGATAGCAACAAGCAGGTGGGTCTCCTAATGGAAAAAGTCAACTATAGCCTATATAGAATAGACCAAAGATGTTAATGGTGCGTTGCTATCATGTGGCGAGATTTAATGCCACATGCATAAGTTTGCCTGCTACCTTACACTCCAAACTGGAAAACGACAGTGACAAGCACTGATGTTATTGCGGCAGGAATAGGTAAGGCGGTGGTACCAGCTTACTTATTTATTTACTCTCAGAAATATTAAATGTCGTGATTTCATAATGCGCATTTTTTATAAATTTGGCCACACAATCACAAATCACTGAAATCAGAGAGACATTCCGGATGTATGAGCCCAGCCGAACACGATATAATTTTAACAATAAGTACTAGTATAGCTATCTTTCGACCATAGACTAAATAATAAATTTTATTTTTATTATTTAAAATATATTTTTGGCTTTAGCCTTATAGAAAATAGTTTACACGTGTATGTATTATCACGTAAATTTCACATGAATGTAGTGTGTGTTATATTTATTTTTATTAATTTATAAAAATATTAGGTTTTCAGTCATCCGCAATGAAAACTGTAACCCCTCCAAATTTCATACTACACCTTTCGCGTAACTATCTTAAAAAGGGGTACAAACTTGAAAAAAATTCACGTATAAGATATAACAATATATTATTTTAATTAGTTAAAGATATAAACTAGATACTTTGTCCATTCATGTTGGCACTTGGAAAACGTGTAGAAACTTTGTTGCTTAAAAGCAAGTGACATTTCAGGCAGTTTTCGTGTGGATAGTTCATATGGGCGTGCTTTTATTAACGGGCTTACTAGGTATTTCTTAAAAACGGGAGAATAAAAGACGGGAAAAGAAGAGAAAAATAACTTAATCGTACAATGTACTAAAAGAAAAACAGATTTATTGGATTATGTGTTATTACATTAACAGCACGTAGGTCGGTGAAACCAAGATCTATTGAGTTCTAAACTCTTCAAAGCAATAAAATTCTATTGTATCATCCCACTTACATGACTATTGACTACTTCAAGAATCTTGACATGAAATTACGATGACAGCAAACAAGTAGATGGCTGTTACGTATGAATGGTTGCTATCCGTATGGCGGGATAGGAATGCTAGATGCATAAGTCTAGCGGCTGCCATACCCTCCAATCCAGAATAAAGTAATAGCAAAAATTGACGTTATTGCGAAAGGAATAGGAAAGGCGCTGGTACCATATACCCGGACGAGACGTTGCGGAACTCTACCATCTAGTAGTCACGATGATAGTGGCATGTGTAACAAATCGTTCGATTTTTTCGAACTGGTAGACAAAATGGAAGATGATAGAACATCTTCCATTTTGTCTGCCAGTTCGAAGTTGTTTAAAAGGGGCCTGAACCAACATGAAGATTATATTATTCACTCTAAGTTGCTTTTTGGATTTTGCACGCCCTTTGCCATCCAACGCTAACGCCCGTATTCATAAACAACCCTTACCTAAGTAACGTAGTAACACTATGCGAAGAACGCTAATTTGCTATGCAATGCACACGACAAGCCATCTGTTTCATAAATAATACTAAAGTATTACTTGCCTGTGAGATATCATAGTGTCGAATACCCAGCTGTGATTGGTTGGCTTTAATGCAGCGTATTTCACACTGTATGTTTGACAAATGTCAATTGTCAATAGATCAAATTATCAAAATATTCTAACCACAATTCTATCCTACATTTCTCTTGCGTGTTGTTATTTTCAATTAGTTTTTGTTTATTAATTAATATATAGTGCCTGTTATCAATAATTTTTTTTTGGAATTTAAATATAACTTGGAATTTAATTAAACGTTTTGGAATATAAATATAACCGTTGTAAATATTTTGGAAGTTAAAAAAGATTTTGGAATAACTTATGAGTTATGTTGTTCTAATTATTCTTTGTTTGTTTAACCTACTAAAAATTTATATAATTATCGAATTCTCCTTCACTTCTGTAATCCACAACAAACACAAATTTAAACTTCAATTATATTAACATTAACCCTCTGGACAATACATAGGTAGGTACTAAATGGGAAAACATCTGGACGCCAGATTCCAAAAGTGGACACTATGCGTTCTCTAAAATAGCTCGGCGGTCAACTTTACTGTGCGTAGATTTGAAAGGACGCATAGTAGCGACCGGCACTCAAGTATTGTTTATGAAACACTTTAAACGACCCTATGCGCTCGCTAACACTATGCAATCTCATAGTATCGTTTGTGAATACGGGTGTCAGAGTGTTCGCTTCTCTCGCTCTACCTCAGGAATGGCGCTGATGTTGCAGTCTTATTTAAGTTTAAACGATATAAAAGATAAGGTTGTGAATATTTGACATCTTTCGTGTCTATAAAAGACGGTTGTCTTATCATCACAAAAACAGTTTGTTCTTGTATACCGTCGCACGCTATAAAAATATCAGTTATTCCAAATCATTTACTAAACAAAGAATAAGAATTCTAATTACTTATAGTTCCTTTCATATGTATGCCGATGATGTTCAACTCTATCTGTCTTGTCACCCATCTGAGCTTACGGCTAATATTGACAAAATGACTGAAGATCTTAATTCCATTAGCCGCTGGGCTGAAAGTTTTGGTCTTACTTTAAACCCCAGTAAAACCCAAGTAATAATACTTGGTCGAAAGATGAACATCGCACGCATTAATTTGAACGAAATTCCACCGGTGTTGCTAAATGGCCAACCACTTAAGTACCACACCAAAGTTAAAAATCTCGGGCTCATAATGTCAAATGATCTTTCATGGTCTGACCAAGTGAACGAAGTTAGCCGTAAAGTTATGGCAAGTTTTCACCAACTGAAAAGAATGCAAAACTTTTTACCACAATCGACTAAAGTTAGCTTGGTCAAGTCTCTTTTACTACCAATAATTGATTACGCTGACGTTTCTTACACAGACATCACAGAAGAGCTCCTAAACAAACTTGATCGACTGGTCAACTTATGCATACGATATATATATGGACTGCGTAAGTTTGACCACGTCAGTCAGTTTCGGTCACAATTGAAGTGGTTGGACATACGTAACCGTCGGAATGTTCACGTACTTATATTACTTTTTAATATACTGCATGACCCTTTCTCTCCATCATATTTACGTGAACGTTTTCATTATCTTAATACCCAGGGTCGTACTCAGCGATCTTTACACACTAATACCCTTTTGGTCCCAGCGCACAACACAGCAAGCTATTTGGATTCTTATACACTTACAGCAATACGTCTCTGGAACCGCCTCCCAAAGCATATTCAACAAGCTTCCTCAGTAAATATATTTAAATCTAGGATATATGATTATATGTTAAAGATTCAAAATAACTCTTAATTAACTTTTAGTTATGCAATTGTAAGTATTTATTATCACTATTATATTACTATTTTATATTTTATAGTATTCTATTTTATTCGTATTATTATGTTTTATGATTATTTAAGTACATTTTATATGAATAGTTATGAGATTGTTATATTTATTATATAAAAATTTATATAATATATTAATATTTGTATGTTTATTGGTCTGCCCGTAGGTTTAGATAAATGTAATTATTCTCTTTGTTTAGTGTAAAATTATTTGCAATTGTTCCGTAAGACTTTTCTTGTGCACTACCCGTTACTACAATGTTTCTACAAGTGCAAGGTTAACTGGTAGAAAATGTCTTTAGACGATAAGTTCGCCTGTTGTATATTTTGTGCAATAAAGAGTTTAAATAAATAAATAAATAAAAATTCTAATGCTAACATTTAATACTACAAACTGTTGTATGTACGTGCAAAAAATCTCGCCGAATACATAATTACATTTAAGTGTGGTTTAACTGTTCAATTCAATAATAACG
Source organism: Apodemia mormo (assembly GCA_036924255.1). Lineage (NCBI taxonomy): Eukaryota > Metazoa > Arthropoda > Insecta > Lepidoptera > Riodinidae > Apodemia > Apodemia mormo. Next base: position 14,520,445 of record JAUPFN010000002.1, read on the forward strand.
AGTTGTTATTTAACAAGTGAGAACGTTAAGTAAATAGCTTTAAAATAAGCATATGTGCCGTACCTGCTTTTGAATTTCTCACTTACATTATTATTGTTTGTTCTCAACTTCTCGTTTTTTACTAAAAGTATCACCACAACCAATTCCCTTGCAGGGTAGGCGGTGTAAACCGAAAGTCTATAGACTTTAGTTTTGTCGGTTGGCGAGATGAGTGGTGATCCCCATCACCGCATTTTACGAAAATGATAACTACTGTCTACTATTTCTAGTGATAATCGGAACCGAGGTTTTACGTGTTTATCCGAGGCACGTGAGTAGTATATCTAATTTTTGAAAAAACCTAGAAATAGCTACATAACATTTTCGGACGACCTGAGAATCGATCGCGGGACCTCATCGTCTGAACAGAATAGGTTATCCCCTAAAGTACGAGGAAGAAAAAAATATACATGTATCTTTCTGTTTTTGTTTAGGAAGCAAAATAGGCAGTAAACTAATAATTGTGGTAATATACAGATACAGATAGTGTTTTGTATTAATATCTATGATGTGTATAATAATTTCTTTTCAATTATTTGCTCTTGTTTATTTTTATGCATTAGTGTAAATAACAGTGAATAATATTTTGCTTCGGTGGTGTCAAGAGCAACGCCTACTCTTGACATTAAAAAACTACTATAGGTAATGCCAAGTGCAATTTCATGTTATAGAAATTCAACTGACTTGTTATTTAAATATTATTTATATGAAAAAATAGAAAACTGTGCTTCTAATAGAAGAAGATGACCATCAGCAATAGATATCAAAGCTGTTACATTATCATCCATGTGGCAGGGATGTGATAAGTCCTCTTATCACCATCGTTATTCGGCAGTTGCGAACAGAAATTCGCGATAGCGACAGAAAATGATAAGACGGTAGCATGGGCGTACGCAGGTTCAGGGCCAGGGGGGACAACCGTAACATTTTAAGACCATATTTTAATCTTATTATATTTTTATCTACAACAGTAGATAGTAGAGAGTTAAACAAATTGCGGGGGGGGGGGGGGGGTGGCAGCCGCCCCTCTCTTGGTACGCCCATGTAGTATTATCGGTAGTATTATACCTGGAAAAGTCGTTGCAGAAATTAGAAATCAGAAATCAGAAGTACTTTATTCAATAAAAGTTATTTTGACACGTCAATATATTTTTAAAACTACTACCGGATCGGAAATGCGGCCACACACTGAATTCTACCACCTAGAAGTTACGATGGTAGAGACAAATTTGGTTAGTTGTACAATTTTTATGCACTGCTTGTCAGCAGGGTAGATGATCTATTCTTCAAAGGGGGACTCCGACTACGTTGTTCCGTCCAAATATTATCACTGATTTTTTATATTATAAAAGATAGCAAACAAACAAATGGCTCTCCTGATCAAAAGAGACAACCATAGTCTATAGACAACAAAAGATGTTATTTCCACATGCATAAACTTACCGGATACCTTATCCTCGAAGCCAAAACACGATAGTGACAAGCACTGACGCTATTAAAACAGGAATAGGTAAGGCGGTGGTACCAAACCCGGGAGAGACAATGCAAAACTCTACTACCTTGTAGCCACGATGAAAATGACTCGCATAGACAATCGTTCGTCGCTTATGAACAGCCTGGTAAAGCGGCAAATGGTCTATTCTTCAAAGTGAGCCCTGACCAATACAGAGAAACATGCTTGTGTTCATACAAAATCCTTGTGATTTCTTTAATAACGTTATTGTTTTATTTGAGTTTTTACTTAAAAATTACCGCTGTATTCGTCTATAGGTTAGTCTGCTTGGTCCATGAAACTCTGGGTTGAAAATCATTATAAGGTTTTTTCTACGCAGATAAAACTTGGAGTCTCGTGGTATATTACAAAGAACCTTGTGCCCCAGAAACGCTATTGGTCCCGATTATCACATATAACATGTTGCTCATTTGCTACAAAGTCGACATATCTCCAAATTTTAAAGGTAAAGTATATACATTTGTGTAGAAAAAATAGTACTTATTTACTGTAAAAACGTACTTGCTGTAAAAGCTTAGTTTACTATAGAAACGTCATTTCTTTAGACTCATAGTAAATGAGCGAGAAAATCATTTCACAGTTATGTCATTATCACAGAAACATTAGTATTGTATCTTTCGTCTTGTCGCTTGTGACAGTAATGGTTCTCCTGTAAAATGATATTTTTGAGAAATATCGACGTTGTCGCAATGAGCAACGTAATATTAGCAAATTTGACGATAGAGATCACTACGTATTCCGACTAGAGAAATGGTGGTGATTAATACACTATTTTATATCATTATATTAAACCATCAGATGGCTTTCTTGATGGAAAGAGAAACCACCGCCTATAGACACCAAAGATATTAATGGTTATGTTTCTATCCGTATGGCGGGATAGTAATGCCACATGCATAAGTCTACCTGCTACCTTACTCTCCAAACCAGAACACGACAATGACAAGCATTGGCGCTATTGCAGCAAGAATACGTAAGGCGATGGTACCAGACCCGGGCGAGACAATACTCGCTACACTAATGAACGGTGTTGAACCAGGGTATGAACCGTCGTTCGGTTCACTTTACCTACGGATACATGGAATGTTATTTGTATTAATTTTGTTTATTCTTCCTTAAAAATTAAATTATTACAACATAAAATAATGATTTTTAAACAAAACGTATTATTAGTTTTAAACCGATATACTCAGATATCAAAATGCATACATACGTCTTTAGATATTAATGCCATTATCTAAAGCGATGAAACGTATTAACAAGGTCAAATAATTAATTAATTTTAATTATTTTATTGTTGCTACGTAATAATTAATATGCAGTGTGAAATTGTTTATTATCATTTAATTTTGAAAGATATTTAATATCTTTGTAATAAATATATTCTCAGGTGTTAGTCCGTTATCTTCTTCTGTCCAGTAGTTTAAAATAAGACAAATGATTGGCTTTACACTACCATCGCGAATACCAATTAGTGCAAGAGTTTTGCAACATCTTGCCTGAGTTTAGAATCACCACAATATTTCTTCCTACCCCAATAGCATCAATGCTGTCATTGTCGTAGTCGTGCTCCGATTTGAGGATAAGGTAGTAGCCATGTAGTAGCTAATGGGGATGGGGGGAACGTGCCATTGTAATAGGTATATTTGATATCTATAGGCGATAGTTATCTTTCTTTTAGTAGACCCATTCTGTTTACTGTCATCTATACATCTATGCTCTATACATACTCTATACAATTAAATAAAATTGGAGTGTCTGTTTGTAGTATGAAAATAACCGTTTTTTGATAAATACATATGCATGTAGTGTATTCATAGTAAATATACCAAAATAACATTTTTTACAATTTTTATCTGTCTATCTGTCTGTTTGTTCTGGCTAATCTGTGGAACGGCTGAACCGATTTTGACGGGACTTTCACTTGCAGATAGCTGATGTAATAAGGAGTAACTAGGCTACTTTTAATTTCGAAATTTTCCAAGCGGACGAACTCACGGGTTTAGCTAGTTTAATATAAAGTTTTATATTACTACTATTACGAAAATAATCAATACAAGACAGAATATTATATTTCTAGCAAAAAGCCCATTACTTTGTTACTCTCAAATATTATTAGATATCTAGCTAGGTACTAATATTTAAGAAAAGCGTAAACGAAAATATAATATACGAGTAATTTATATGGGTACTTTGAATTGATCATCAGTCATCGATACGGGTTTATAATTTATGTGTAAGCTTATGTCATAATAAATATTATCTTTATAATTTATATTAGTTTAGTTTTTCATACTCCTACCACAGATATCAGAATACTGGAGACTCCAGCATTCTGCGCTCCTAGTACATACAATCAACTATTTTTGTCAGTTAAAGATATGAAGACGCATATTTCCTGAGTTTTATTCGTTTTTCGTGAGATCCCTTGTGCTTTAATCAGCATTACATCAAAACAAATCAAATAAACAAGTTCAAGGCGAGTGACACTAGGGCTAGATAAATGTAATCATATAAAACGGTGGCTTTTGCAGTAAGTTGTAAATAACAATTCAAAGATCAACACGTTATGATGGCAAACATGTTCCTACGATGAAAAAACCATTTCAAAAATATGTTCTATACTAAAAAAAGTTGGTAATTGGGCAAAATGAATTTTTTGTTTTGAATAATTTGCCAGGTTAGCGTCAGGACCCCTGGACCACAAGCGATATTTGATGTTTCAATTATTTTAAGCTTTAGTACCTTTTTGGTACTATTTGGTACCTACGGTCAAAATTTTAGTACCTTAACAAAAAAAAGAGAAAAGTGAAAAAGAAAATGTCCAGACATTCTGACGTCAGATTGTCTGGACCACATTGATTTCACTTGGATCAAAACGAGTAACCAAGCTAATTTCTTCTCAGAACTTTAGTACCTAAATAGTATTTCATAACGTTTTTTTATTTAGAATGTTTCGATGTATAAATAAAAAGTTATACCCAACATTAATTTTGTAGGTAGATAAACGGCTGCCCTATCAAAAAATAAGGTAATTGACATTTTTCCAAAATAGTTTGTTCTTTCGAAACTTTAACTTCGTAAGGCAAGTAATATTCTTCGATAAATGGTAATCTAAGATTAAAGGATGAAGTGCACTATAACGGGACAAAGAGGGCCGAGCGGGCTTATCACAACAAAAAATCTTGCTTAGCACATTGGTGACGTGCCAGGTTGCAGTGCATTGTCGGATTGACATAATAAGTTTATGAATAGTTTTAGCGAACGTCTTTTGTGGTTTGTCTATTATTTAAAGTCCAAGTCAGATAATCCGGCGGAGACGTATACGATATCAAGGTTATGCCAGTTGTGGTAAAAATAAGAAAAAAAATCAGAATAATAATTCTGATTTTTAATGAATGAATGAATGAATGAATAAGAAAAAAAATCAGAATAATAATTCTGATTTTTTTTTTCTTATTTTTACCATAATTGGCATAACCTTGATATCATATACGTGTCCGCCAGATTATCTGACTTGGACTTTAAATAATAGACAAACCACAAAAGGCGTTCGCTAAAACTATTCATAAACTTATTATGTCAATCCGACAATTGAAAATCAGTAATGTGGAAAACGTCGTGATGACGGTGATCACAAATTTCTTAATATTTGAATTAGTTTTCTTTCTATGCAATTTTAAGCACCTACGGCAAAACTTTTTAAACAAAAATCCTTTTTAGTTTACCAACCTGATAAAGAGAAATTCACTAGAGTTAATTTATTAGATAGTATGTTTGATTACACTATTTATAAGTACTTTCATATTACAATGTCTATAAATAGTTATATTTGTTTATAAGTTCTTACTTGTACTACGATGTAAATCGGTAGCGTCTGTCTAAATAAACATTTGACAAACTTCGTGATAAATATTTGTTTTGATTTACTTATAATAATTTTACTATTTTTTAAACGTTTGTCTGTCTGCCTGTATGTATATCTGTATGTCCAGCTATAACTCAAGAATGGCTGGACTAATCTTGATGAAATTTCATACACTGCTAGAACACAAGGTTGCCTAAATAGTAGGCTAAAGAAATTTTGTTTAGCCTACTATTTAGGCAAAAAAAATTGTCGTAGGTGCTTAGTATTACATTCGAGGAAAAATAATTCAAATATTAAGAAATTTGTGAACAAATCGTCATCGATCACCATATTTTCCACGTTACTGATTTTCAAAATTTTCAATAATTCTGATTTTTTAATTTTTACCACAATTGGCATAGCTACCAGACTGACTTTGACTTTAAATAATAGACAAACCGAAAAAATATGTTCGGTAAAACTATTCTAACTAGACAATGCATTGCACTAATGTACTAAGCAAGCATTTTTCCTTGTGATGTAGCTCGCTCCGCCCCCTTCGCCCTGTCATAGTGCGCTTCATCCTTTAATCTTATGATAACCATTATCGAAGAATGTTACTTGCCTTATGAAGTTAAAGTTTCGAAAGAACAAACTATTTAGGAAAAATGGCAATTTCCTCATTTTTCGATAGGGCAGCCGTTTCGATTTGTAGGTAATTTAATTTCGGACATAACTTTTTATTTATACATCAAAACATTCTAAAAAAAAAAACGTTACGGGTTTAGGTACTAAAGTTCTGCGAAGAAATTAGCTTGCTTACTCGTTTTGATCCAAGTGTCTGGACATTTTCTTTTTCACTTTTCTCTTTTTTTGTCGAAGTACTAATATTTTGACCGTAGGTACCAAATAGTACCAAAAAGGTACTAAAGTTTAATATAATTGAAACATCAAATATCGCTAGTGGTCCAGGGATCCTGACGCTAACCTATAGTGTATACTTTTGACTAACACTAGTACTGTAATACGAGTGTTAGTCAAAAGTATATTTTTATAGTAGGTATATTGGGGTTAACACAATTCTTATTATAAATAAATAAATATTCATGTGTCTCGTGAATTACACTTACACTGACTGATATAACCCCAAAGTAAGCAAATTATTTGCTTGTGTAATGGGTATTAATCAACGATATGTTGACTAATACCCATGACAAAACTATTGAAATATCTATATATCTATTTGTTTTTAGAAATACATATATAAATACAAGAATATATTTAACAAACACCCAAGCCCAGAAATACAAACATTTATGCTCATCACACAAATGCTTGCACCGGTCGGGATTCGAACCCGAGTCCTGTCGATTGCGTAGTCAGGGTCGCTAACCACTCGACCAACGGGGCAATCTAAGATTGAGAATATTTATATTTATTTATTACATTCGACCATATTAAGGCGAGAATAAACGCAGCTTGTTTATTATCAAATAAAAAACATATTCACAAAGTAATTAAGCACAATTAACCGAATGGAACAAGGGCGTTTTATAAATAAATTTCATCTAACACAATGACTGTCACGGTCAAACTGTAAAACGTTTATATTTAAATTTGACCATGACCGTGACAATTGTCAAAATTATACATTTCATAACCGAATGGGTTCTATTAAATGTTTTTTGTAGTTTACATAACTAGATACAGTAGTATTGTATACAGAATAAGAGTAAACAAATGAATCACTTTCGGGAAATATGTCTATGCTAGAACCCTACACTATCAAAAAGTATCATCACGCCCGGTTCCCTTGCGGGGTAGGCAAGGTAATCCAGACGTCTATAGAATTTCCAGTTTATCACGATTCACCAGTTTGTCGGATGGCGAAATGAATGGTGAGCCCCATCGCCGCATTTACCGACCTGATAACGATTATCGACTATTTCTAGCAATAACCGGGGCGGACGACTTTACAGATTCATTTTTGAGAAAAACCTCAAAAATCCTCAATAACACTTTTGCCCGACCCGGGGATTGAACCCGGGACTACATAATGTGAGGCGAATAAACACACTAGATAACGGGACAGTCACTATCTATACATATAATAAATCGTAGGAAAGTCAAAACTGTACATTGAATATTTTTTAAAAGAATACTTGGGGCGTGATCTACAATCGATATCGAAGCCAAAAATATATTTTTTAGAATTTATGTCAGTTTGTCTGTTTATCTGTTTGTCTGTTTCTCTGTATGTATGTCCGGGGTAAACTCAAAAAGTACTGCATGGATTTACTTCAAATTTTGCATGAATATTACTGACAGGTCGGCTCAACATATAGGCTACATATTATCATGCTATCACCTACGGGGGAGGTGCTGTGCGGAGTAAACGAAGTCCGCGCGGACGAAGTCACTGACAACAGCTAGTCAAACAATAAAAATACGGCTTACATTAGTTTGCCCTATTTTCTATATAATATAATTCTATATTAAACATTTTTCATCCTTCATATCAGACATTTTCCTAATTTCTTTCGTTTGTCATAAATCAAACAGTGTCATAGAATACTGGTTTTAAAAGTAAAAAAATGGATATTCGTTTGAGGAGCTCATGACTTCCATGGTGTTCATTTTTAAATCGTACTTGCTATTAAAAAGTATCCGTTGAATTTTAATAGTGGTACCAAACCCGGTCGAGACGTTGCAGAACTCTTTTACCTAGTAAGTATTCACGACGTTAGTGATACGTATTGACCTCGCCTTTTACAAGATACCTAGCAGTAAGGTGATCGATCTATTCTTCGTAGTCAGGATTAACAAGGAGCAAACGTGTTAAATTATTTAATAGATATTTAGGAAGCTTTATGAATATTATAAATGCCAACGTGGCGATGCGAAAATAGTTTGTTTTATTTATATCAATTAGACGGTATATAAGCTGATGGCTCTCCTGATGGAAAGAAAAACCATCGCCTATAGACATCAAAAATGTTAATGGTGTGTTGCTATAACAAGCATTGATGATATTGCGACAGGAATAGGTAAGGCGATGGAACCATATACCCGGGCGAGGTATTGCGGGACTATACCACCGAGTAATCACATCAAGGTAGAGACACGTATTGCAGGTGGTCTTTTCTTTAAAAGGAGCCCGAACCAACACGGGATAAATATTATACACAGGTTGTTTCAATAGACATGCAGAACTTCGCTCGCTCGTTCAGAAACTAAATTCAGTAATATTTTACTGAATTTAGTTTTTGAACGTAGCGAATGTAACGAATGTAATTTTGGACAAAGTTATCAAGGCCGGAAGAAGAATCAAGTAGTTTACCTTTAAACTGTTGGATATTTTAGATATATAAATAATTAACTCTTTTTAATAACTTTTTGCTTGTAATCTAAAGTACAGTCCTTGAGACAAGTTAATTACGTGTAGTTTAATTTAAAAATATTTAAAAATACTTCAGGAATCTTTTCATTTATTAAAATGTTTCGCTAACACAAATTTAAAAAATGTTCATAACTGCATATATCATTTGACATGTCATTTGACGTTTCTCGTGTTGGCTAGAACTTATTATCAAGGTTTATATATTCCATGCTTAGATAAATAATTGGTCTCGCTGTGCTTACTGGATACCGCCGAAATACTTTTCAAATGCGGCAACAAATACTACGTCGTAACCGGCGTACCTGATTCAGTCACCAATCACAATGCAAGCTCTAAGAGCACACTACTCACTATTATCCATTTGCACATTGTCATATCACACACACTACAATATTGAGTTGCCGTATTCACGGAGTTGTTTTTTTTAGATAGTGCGGTATCTTGTCAAGCGCCGCGAGACAAATTATTTATCTATGATTCAAACTTATTATCACAGTTTCACATAACAGTGCGTCGCTTATATTAGTATGTGGTATAAGTATTTAACAGAAGTATCTAAGCGATAGAGCTTCGGTTGATTCTTTTTAGAAAGAGTCATGTTTTTTGTTCAGAAAATATATTTAGGTACAAATCCCGTTCACATTAAAAATACACATGTAGCGCCATCTTATTAATGTCAACTCTGGCGTTCAATGTCTGCTGCATATCCATAAAAAATGTAGTCAAACTTTTTGGAACGAAGTTCCTTACGGCAGGCTTGGAGGGGATAGGGATTTTGCTGCGCGACCGAACTGAAAAAAATGTGATAGTAAAACCGTAAGAAAAATGCGTGGAATAAAAGCGTTAAATGAGACGTGCGCAGGCGCGACAGTTGCGTACACGAGCAAGTAGTGCCGTTTAGCCAAAGAAAGTTCGTTCCTACCTGGTGTCCCGCGACAGCACATCATTTTTATTTTTGTTTTTTTAGGTTGTCTAAATAATGGTTACCAATTATATTTACGGAGTCAAAATAACCTTTTTTATGATGACATTACATTTTAATAGATATGATCTATTGTGAACTAGGTTATGATGACAAATATACTGACATTGAAGACAAAAGAGGTAAAGTTACTCATTAACTGACGTCACGTTGTTATATTGCATGAATATTTATTTTAAAGGCTAAGTATCATTCAGGTTGCTATTTTGTCACCAATATTTTGTCAATATTACTGCACAGATTAACAAACAAACAAGTTATTCTTCTGATAGATGGAGTTAAACGTGGCTTTTAGACTCAATCTGATCCATCAATAAAACCTCACAAATATCACGCGTTTAAGGATAAACTGACGTAACTCTAACAAAGCATTTTTGCACTAACAAGTAATTTTTAATTAAGAAGGGTGAAAAGGTCCTCTTGTTTCCACCACTGTATCTTTTGTAAACTAGAATCAACAGCGGCAACTTTGTAATGACCACTGAGCTGCAAGTTCAGAGTGCCCTGGCAATGAAATATTAAAATCATATTAATTAGAAGTATATAGGAGGAGTAGTAAAGTACATCCAGTTTATTATCACCGTTTAATAATCGCCTCAGTAGTTTAGTGATCCGGTGTCGGTGTTGACCACATAAGGTCCCGGGGCTTGATTCCCGGGTAGAACAATTCAAAAATGTCTTTTTTTAGTTTTCTGATAAAAACGACGTATTAGATATGTGCCCGGTTGGCAATGGTCTTGCCACTTATCACATTGTAGGACTAAAGTATCTTAAGAGTGGGTGCACTGGTCGTAGGTACCTCTGCCTGCCACTTCGGGCATACGGGCGTGAAGATACATTACCATATTAATATTAAAAATTCATTTAATTAATTCATTTAATATTATAAATTTCGTTAAACAACTCGATTAAATTCTTATTTCTTTCTAACCCGTTTTTAATATATCATAAGATGGAAAGAGACTACTATCGCTTATAAACACTAAAGTTGTCAATGGTGCGTTACTATCCATGTGGTGGATGTTAATGCCACATGCATAAGTTAACCCGCAAACCTACATACAATAGTGACAAGCATTGACGCTCTTGCGGCAGGAATAAATAAAGCGGTGGTACCAAAAACCTGGAAAGACGTTGTTGAGCTCTACTTCTTTTCTAGTAGTCACGATGACAGTGACTCATATAATCAATCGTTTGCCTTTTACGAAATATCTGGTAGAATAGTAGATGGTCTATTCTTCAAAAGGGGCCTAGTCCAACACGAAGAAAATTTAGTTTTCGAAAGTAGTCAAAAGTATTGAAATAGGTATTCACAATACTGCCCTCGGTGATTGTACATCGAATAGCATATAATAAATCAATTTCCAGTGTAAATATATGATGATGATATATATACACTGGAATTAGAAGACACTGGTATAGAGGAATTTAAAAATTAAAAGAAAATCACTAACCAAAATGTCTAATATAATAAAGAATTTATGTGTTTAAATAAATCTACCCGAAAGTGCTGAAACATACCTTTAAACATGATCTAATGTTATCTAAGGACTAAGACTGATAAGATAACTTCCTAATCTATATGACGTCAGAATGTTTAAGGATTTGGCTTTATGCTTTAAACATAAAATTAATTAACTACGAAACTTACACATAACTTTCTTTTTAAGTAAAAAAGCAACTTAACTTTTTAGGTAATTGCCTTATGCAAATAAAGAAATTATTATTATTAAAAAGAGGTACGAATTTTAAGGGTAATAAAAATAATAAACGTAACTTATAGGTAAAACTTATAAATTATTTTTTTTGTTATCTTTTAATTACTAATAAGCAGTTAAACATTATTTAATAAATTAGGGTAAGTAAATCATGTTCTAACAATTCAATTTGTGTAATTTTTTGGTTGATTTTTTACTACTAAATGCAAGTTATGTATCTAAGTACCTATTATATATAAATATACAAGTAATTGATATTTAAAAAATAGTTCTAACGATATCGATAAAAGTCATACGTACGAAAATATTTGGGTTAAAAATTTATTTATCACAGTTTTATATTTGACAGTTCTATTTAGTGCGCAATCTGTTGTACACCGAGCAATATATTTTCCCCGTTTTGGTGTGAGCCACTTTTAAAGAATAGACTACCAGGTAGTCCATTAAAGTCGAAAGGTTGGTCAAATCTGTCATTAGCTTGCATCGTCACTTCTAGATTGTAGACTTCTGCAGCGTCTGGCCCGCTTTTGGCAACTTCACCTTAAATTTTCCTGGCGTAATAAAATCAGTAAGTAGTCTCTGCTAGTTCCGGTTTGGAGGAACGCATTTGACTTTTCAGCTTGCCAAGCAGATGGCAACGCACTATTAACGGCTTTAGTGTCATATATCTCTTTCTGTCAGGAGAAACCATCTACTTTAATGACTTTTAAAATTAGACAGGAGCACAGTAGAGTGTGCCATGCAGAGATAAGGTCGCTGGTTCACATTCTGTCGTATCGAAATTTTTCTTTATTAAGTTTAAATTTTTAATGTTTTCTTAAGCATAGGTAAGTGCTAAACCACATATATAGTTAGAAACACTATCTACTTGTAAACAATCGCATGTTATTTAAAAAAATAAAACAAGTGAACGAGTTTTTATTTATATATTTTTTTAATAACAGTGAGGATTGCGATTTCACGATAAGTAAGTCAAAGTCAACGAACCCTTATCAATGTTCTTCGTAGCAGTTTCAATGTCAATCTTGTCGATTTATATTAAAGATTAATGCAAGTAGCCACCTAATATTTAAATTTTGCCTCCGATTCTACTTTGTGTCTCTACATTAATTTTAATACAATAAACTCTTTCTCCCAAATAAATTAACACAGTACCTGTTCTGCTTGCACGGATTTAATCAGTACATTCTATTGCTTAGGCATACGTAGACCAAATATTAGTTAGATAAATGTAACATCATATTTAACAACTATATCTACTAATGTGAAGGACAAGGTATAATCTCTCACGCCCGGCCCGTCCGAAAATGTCGGCCGAGATGCAGGGTACTCACAATTAATTAGCCATGATATGACCTATGGTAAATTATATCGATACATTAGGTACATATTCACTTTAAGTCAGGTTATTTGGTGGAAAAAATTAACACGATTTTCCCATTTCAGAATTTTCATTTTTTTGAACCCAAAATAAGAAACACAGAATTACAGAAACAAAAATATGAATATGTGTGGTTCATTCTTTTCTTTTGTTTAGAAAAATATAGCAACTTGAAATTAAATTAGACTATGCGTAGCAAAATAGTGGCAATTTCCACAAAAAAATTGGATTATTAATAATTGTAAAAAAGTATCTTCACGCCCGTATCCCCGAAGAGATAGGCAGAGGTACAAGTACACCCACGATTAGCTGAAGATACTTGGTCCCACAAATGTGATAGGTGGCAAGCCTATCGCCAACCGGGCACTTTCCGATCCCGGGCAACATTGTTTTTATCAGAAAATCGAAAAAACACATTTTTCAAATTGCCCGACCCGGGAATCAAACACGGGACCTCACGTGGTCAACGCCAACACTGGATCACTAGACCACGGAGTAATAATTGGAAGCGTAAAAATAATAAAATACATAAACCTAGCCTTTTAGGTGCTTCGATTTGGAGGCTAAACGTATCATATCCTTGTGACTATATTCTCGTCACACGAATGGCAAACATCATCAACATGTTTGGTGGTAGTTTTTTTATGTTCCATCTAATTAAAATAAGTGTATCTACTTGCTATCTAATAATTTCCAAAAAAGTAACGAGTTTTTATTTTCAATCAATATAGGATAAGAAAAGCGCGCATTACGAAACCCTTCACTTTGAAAAATCAGCTTAATTAATATGTGTCTCTTATGCTTTTATTTCTGTCCATAGGTGAGTTTCAAAACAAGAACCTTGACCTATAATGATTCGGTCAATACCAATTGGTTTTATAGTCTGCTACACTTTACTATGAAATACTCGAAAATATTTGATACTGGCAGTGCATTAACTTGATGAGTAATAGCCAATAATTGATAGTCGATTGTTGTCGTTCAGTTTAATTAAAATCAATTGTTTTCGTCCTTATTGTTTGAATTTCTTTCCACTTCATCATTAATAATGCAATTCCTATAAAATAACTTCTAACTCCTAAGTGCCAATATAGCCTAAAGCATTGTCATTTTAACAATCGGAAACCAGCGTAATTTTACTTAGCACATAATACAGTGTTTATTCTAGCACAGAAACTTATTAACTTATCTATGTATAGATATACAGATAGATTAATCTGTATATTGGGTTTCATGCAAATTTGTCTAGGCGTAGTGGCTTAATTTATCAGGAAACATCCATATATCTTACATCTCTGCCCTATATTTCGGTAAAGCATTTTAAGCTTTTGGCTCATGACTAACATAAATTAATCATAAGTCAATCGTTCGTCTTATAGGAACTGCCCGGCTGAATTGCAGATGATCTATTCTTTAAACGGCGCCTAGACCAACAAATAAAAATAGAATAATAGAGATATCACAATGGATAAGCAAACGCGACATTTTTGCACCAAAACATGTCACGCGCTGTTTTCAATACGATTAAGATAAACTTACGTGTTTTATCAACCTACTATACATATTATGTATATCCATATTGCTCCTACATTCCAATCTAATCATAATTATCAAATTCCAACTAGGTTTATACCTAAGTACTTTTAATCCGAAGCTATGATTAATACATGCATGTAAAATGTATTTAATAGTTGCGTGTCGCTTAATTATCTAATGGATAGGTATCTTTAATTTCATTAAATATCTTTGTATTCTCAGAGGGACATGTTATATTATTTTGTATAATAATGTATCTTCATATTTTACTATCATTAGTTCTAATAATTTGAAATAATGGCAAGCTAAAGATGGGCAAAAAAGATAATACCGATTTTAAAGGATATAGACACAAGGGGAAATCAAAACTGATATACCATGGTCAAGTTGATCTGGTGTTTTCAAATGTCTTCGACAATGGCGTGTTTTTATGAAGATAGATAAAAATTTTAAGAAAAAAGACGCCCTAAAATCTGTATCTAAGATAGTGTAATTAATAAATGTTTAAGTACCGGATAGGAATAATAAAAACAAAACAACCTTATTCTTTCTAAAGAGTTGTCATCAGTCTTTAAAAAGCCATTTGATAATATTAAATCAGCAAGCAGGGTTCAATGTGATAATTATCTTATGGGTTGATAATTATCTTTGATAAATATAATCGAATCTATTTGCCACTCGTTTATTTGTTTCGAATTTCGACTCCTTAGATACAGACAATCCCCATCCAGTTAACGTAGTTGAGGTTGATGAGGATGATATTTCAAACATTAATTTAATCAACTAAGTAGTTCGTATGTAGTTTGCTAAATTCTCGTACTTCGGTTTACAAGTTTTGACCATGAAATTATAAACAAAAAATTATAAATTACCGTGACTGTAAAATATGTAGCTACGAGTATTACTTAATAACTACTTTATATATAACTTGTTTCGAACAGAAATGTTGATAATACAAAATTTGCTAGGCTTACATCTGTTAGACAATAATAGGATAATTATCTAATAATTACCATGACATTTTTTTTAATGTATTATATGATAGCAAACAAGCAGATGTGTATCCTGATGGAAAGAGTCAACCATCGCCTATAGACACCAAAGGTGTTAATGGTGCGTTACTATCTCGTAGTGAGGTCTAATGTAACATGCATAAGCTTACCGGCTACCTTACCCTCCAAACCGGAACACGACAGTGACAAGTACTGACGCTATTACGGCAGGAATAGGTAAGGCGGCGGTAACAGACCCGGACGAGACAATGCAGAACTCAACCACCTAGTAGCCACGATGGTAGTAGCTCGTATTGCCAATCGGTCGCCTTTTACGACCTGCCTGGCAGAACTTCGGTTTGCATATTCTTCAAATGAGCCCAGCACCAACACGGGGAAAGAGATCTAATATTATCTAATAATTATCATGACAATTAACGCGATATATATTTTGATAATTTCAAACCCAGTTAATAAGAGATGAAACGGCATTCACTGGATAAAACAATTAATATTTTATGTCATATCTATTTAATGTCTTATTAAATTTTATTATATTATTCTTCATGTTGTCCGGGGCCTATTGAAAAACAAACCATCTGCCTTCATGCCAATGAAAGATTGCGTAAACCTGTCCAATAGCACTCAGGCCACGGGTGGTCTATGGTTTTCATCCCGCAATGTCATTAGTGTTTGTCACTAATGACCAATAAAATAATAAAATAGAATAGGTACTGTGATATGAAAGAAACTCTTATCTAAAAAACACTCCAGTTCTGTAGCTCCTAGATAATATCTAATACCTTTAAACGAGCAATTCTTACAGGGGGTCTCTTAATTCTTAGGGATTTTTCGGGTCAAGAAATCGATTTATCAAGGTTCCAGGTCCAAGAAAAGCTGGGTTCCCAAGATATGGGTATGTGAAAAGCTCGGTCAACCAGGTACAACAAAAAAAATATATTTATTCTATAGGAATCGATTTATCAAGGTTCAAGGTCCAAGAAAAGATCGGTTCCAAAAATATGTGAAAAACCGAGCAAAGCTCGGTCAACCAGGTATTGTATATTAATACGCTAAGCAAAAGTGTTGTACTTTACGTAAATCCGCGCGCGTAAAGCGAACCGAAGAGAATGTTTATATATATATTAGGTATAGTTAATATTTATAATGCGAAGGAGTGCAAAAACCTAACATTTTTTTAAATAATGTGCATTAGAAAATACATTAAATTAATAAAAATAAACATAACACATGCTACCCTTGCACTTACGAAATTTTACTACTTCTTTTACTTATTCATTTGGCACACATCATTTTTAATGTCAAAATTAAAACAGATAATTTTGTTTAGGCTATGGGCAAACAGTCATAAAATTATGGTCGTATTTCGACCAGAAGGCGATTGCTACTTGGTAAGTAGGTAGGTATGAGTGTGTGAATTTGTAAAAATGCTAGACGGATTTATAGTACATTTAGTATTCTGCAGGCCTTCTCTTGAAAACAATATAAATCTTAAACCAATATTGATAAAAACAATAAGTTTCGAATATCGTCAAAAAACGGTACTCTTGAAACCAATATTACCCACATTGATTCAGTATTGTAACGACCTAATTATTGGAAATAGATGTCATCGTTACACGTCAAGCTAGTGTTATAAGTGGAAATTTTAAGTACCATTTTAAACAAAATAACGAATAAAAGCAATAATGAGTAGTTCCAAAAAATTTCGAAATCCGTGTGGCGCTGTCGCCGAATCCAATAATTGAATATAGTTGTCCAGAATACAAAATACTTCAAAATTCTTTAGCTATTCATTTAAAATTGAAATCGGTTTTCAAGAGTAGCCCTACAGATTGTTTATAAACTAAATTATATAAGATACTTGGTATCCTCAAAAATCAATTATGCAGCGGGCCACGTTACTTGCCTATAAATTTAATATGCATATTTGAAAACCTAACTGGCTGATGAGAACATATTATGTTTTCCTTATAGAAATCTTTGTTACTTCAAACGCCTATAAAGCTATTGAGTTATCGATAATCAGTGAAAGTTTGACTGCAGTCAGTGCGGTTTCAGTTGGTTCTATATATTCTGTCTATATTTATAACCATAAACCAAGACTATTTAAAAGAGATGTTTGCAAAATATTTAGAATAAAAATTCTTTTTTTTATTATTCAGTTAAAAAATAACATTAGCAATATTTACCTTTGTAAAGGGCTTCAAATATAGTGGCATCCCACTCCTTGCACTTCTGTAACAAAAAACATTCGGTTTAATATATTACATTCTTACATATATACGTATACACACACATAAGAATATGCGCACGTTTTGAATGTAAAGAACATTAGTGTTATCAAACTCGGGCAAATCATTGCAGAACTCTACCACCTAGTTAATATTCACGCTGTTAGGAACACCTATTAGCGTTTTACAAGATATATATTTACGTTTTACAAGATACCTGCTTATAAGGCAGTTGATATATGCTACAAAATGTGCTTAAATCATCACGGGATTCAAGTAGTCAGCTAATAGCGAATATGAATTTTAAGGTTAGGTACATTAATCACCGTTTAAAAGGACAGCTGTGAAAAATTTTGAATGTAGTAACTTTAAGATTTTATCCAACTTCACAGTAGTTTTTATCATAAAATAGCAAACAAGCTGATGGGTCTCCTGATGGAAAGAATCAACCATCGCTTATAGACACCAAAGAGGTCAATGGTGCTTTGCTATCTTGAGGCGAGGTCTAATGCCACATGCATAAGTTTACCGGCTACTTTACTCTCCAAACCGGAACACGACAGTCACCAGCACTAATGCTATTGCGGCAGGAATAGGTAAGGCGGTGATACCAGACCCGGTCGAGCCGATGCAGAACTCTACCACATAGTAGTCACGATGGTAGTGACGCGCAAAGCCACTCGGTCGTCTTTTACGACCTGCCTGGCAGAACGGCAGTAGGCCTATTCTGCAAAAGAGCCCGGGACCAACACGGCGAGCGTTGTTCACTCATACCTCAAAAAATACTCAACCGATTTTGATGAAATTTAGACTGTTCGATAAGGCTGTTATTTTCTGAAAAACTTGTGGACAAATATAAAGATATACATACATACACTTAAGAAATTTTGTACACTTATTTAGACGCCTAAATAGATAATCCTACTCAAATATTATTCAATTTTAACAATATTACATCTATACATGTCAAACTGATAACCCCCTTTTTTCGTCGGTTGATAAAATCGGCAGCCGTTTGTATTCTTAATGGTCTTATTCTTATATTATACGCTATAGTTATAAAAAACTTTATGATAAAAGACACCAAAATTATTTTAGCGCGCGTCTCCTTTATCAAAGGCACAACAGAATTCGCAGCTGTGTGTGATGTTCAAAGAACACAATGAAAATGTTCTTCGATTATTTTATAAAAAGAAATCAAGGAATTCAATCCCGTATAAAGTGGCCGACCCTTGAGCAGCTGGTGGCACCAAGACTATTATTAAATCGGACAGGTAAAAATATCTTACGATACTGCGATGAGGGATAAAACCAATTGCGAAATCAAGTAAAATGTAATTCAGATACAATCAGCCATAAAAATAGGTAATAATCTGGAATTATTTGTTTTGGAATTATTAAGGGTCTAGAAATTAATTAACGATAATAGTAACTGCCACTATAGATATACTAGCTGACGCTTCTTCGCTCGCGAGTGGAGTGACATGTCAACAATATAATCTTATTTTCATCCCCTATTTTATGCCTTTGGGGGTTGAATTTAGAAAAATAGTAGCCTATATTTAACCCATAGTTTTCAACTGTCGTTTTTCCAAATTTTAATCAAATCGGTTTAACGGTTCAGCCGTGAAAGCATAACAGACAGACAGATAGATTTTTGCATTTATAATATTACTAGCTGTTGCCAGCGACTTCATCGGCGTGGACTTCGTTTACTCCACACAGCACCTCCCCCGTAGGTGATAACTTGATAATATGTAGCCTATATGTTGACCCGACCTATTAGTAATATTCATGCAAAATTTGAAGTAAATCCATACAGTACTTTTTGAGTTTACCCCGGACATTCATACAGACAAACAGACAAACAGACAAACAGACAAACAGACAAACAGACAAACAGACAAACAGGCAAACAGGCAAACATACAAACAGATTAACAGACAAACAGACAAATAGACAAAAATTCTAAAAACTATATTTTTGACTTCGATATCGATTGTTGATCACGCCCCAAGTATTATTTTAAAAAAATATTCAATGTACAGTTTTGACTTTCCTACGATTTTATTATATGTATAGATAAATATTAAGTATGGATACCAATTAGTTTGGAGCCCTGTTGATCTAATTAAAATGGATATAGAGATAACCAAAATTTAGAAGATACACACGATAGATAGATGATAGACCATGTTGTCATTCAAATTGTTTTGCATTGCAAGTTGCATTGGTTAGGCAAGGGAAAAGAGGAAAATGCCTACGCTAGCATATTAATTTTTAACGTACAAGTAACAATAAACGACCTGGCCCAACTAAAAAAATCGTTACTATATCTAGCATTATTATACGTAGCATCATTTGTCTTCAGACAATATGTTAACAGTTTGCTATAATCAGTGTTACGATGTTACCTGTGTGCAGAGAAACTATAAACGCCTAAATTCTGTAGCTATTGATCTGTAGAATATTACATCATAATTATTTACTCAAACTGTTAGAAAGTAAGACAAGCTTACTCGTCTATAAATCGTGAGTCGTGACATGTTGTTACTCGGTCTTCTATGCCCCTGAGATTTGAATTTGAATATATTGTTAGTTCGGCGGGGTTATTACGTATCTTGCAATGCGTAATTATCGTAATTGTTAAGTTATTGTAAGACACACAATAGCATTGCATATTAGTGGCAGTCGTGGCTGCTCAAGCTATTTATGGTACTGTGACATCCCAAGAAATGCATCCGGTGACCAGCAAGCAATCAGCAATGTTTTTGATTTTTTGGTTATGTTTAAGAGTCATCGCTGATCGCTGGCGAGTTGCTAATGTTAGGTGATACGCCTTTTATAATTCTCAAAAGGGTCCCTTTTGAGAATTATAAAAATACTTTTTTATCATACATCTCATATAAGGCAGGAGAAGGCGAAATATTTTACTACCCTTATGATGAATAGATGGTAGAGTTTAGCAATATATGTATATGCACCACTCTTTTACATATTCCTAACTCATTAGCGTCAGTACCTATTTGTCACAGTCAGAGGTCAGCCAATAAACGTAAGTTTTGCAATATGTATATCGATACAGTTCGCTGTGTAAAATTTATTAGGCAGTAAGACATATTTTTCTGTTACACCTCTTTTTTACAATACAAAGAGTACAAAAAAAACGTATAACAAATACCCAAACCCATAAATACAAACATCAATCTATTACATTTGTGTTATAGGCTGAGCCTGTCCCTGTCGGCAATCGAACCCAAGTCCCCATTGATTGCGAAGTCAGGGTCGCTAACCACTCGACCAACCGGGCGGCGGGCGGCTAATTATATTTACGTAATAAAATAAAATCGAAAGCTGTAAGAAAATTTCGTGGCTAATTGTACAAAAGCCACTGGTCAGTTAAAAGCTTGTTTTATTTTGTTTATACTGCAACTTTACTGCAAGCGATAATTACTGGGAAAGTTTATTGCTTTCGGCATATGTTCACTTTTATTGTGCGATCCTAGGCTACTTATCCGATTGCAAAAGTTTGGATACATGTAAAAACAATCAGAACCATAAGAACCAACATCGTATCGGTTTATACCTATATAAAAATTGTTATATGTACGTTTGCTCGTGTTTTGTGCGTTTCATGGTAAAATATCCTGATAAAACTTTATCAACTAAATGCTAACATGCGTGAAGATTATGGTCGTAACTTTTAAATAATCTGTAGCCAAAGGCTCAAAGGCCAATGTAGTTATTATTAACTATTAATTGTTGCCCGCGACTTTGTTTGTGTGACCCAAAAGAGTTACTTCCTTTTAAATTAGTCAGATAATAAGTATCCTATGTACATAATTCAGTATGATGTAGCTTTATATTGGTGTAAGAATTTTTAAAATCGGTCCAGTATTTTTGAATTTATCCATTACAAGCAAACAAATCTTTCCTCTTTATAATAGCCGTTTTAACAGTAGATGGCGCGCATGTCCTTTTATTTGAAAGTTTTTCTGAGAGCGCCGGATACAATTAGCATATTTACTATAAAAACTTTTGATTTTCAGCAATTACATCGAATCTTTAAAAATACTTTTAAAATAAGCCTGCATTCTTATAAATATTTTTAAGTACAAAGAATAACGCAACCATTTTCAAGTGTATCATTATAGGTAAAATTTATATTGCAAATGTTTAGGTCACTCGTTTTTGAAATGTGTTTCAGTGTAGTTTTAAAATGTATCAAAGTGGTTATGCGGTAGTTAAAGTAACGGTAAATGCAAACCGCTGCAAATACCGTACGGGATATTAAATAAAAATTACTTTGAAATGAAAGAACTACACTCTGAACACGTTTTAATAAAATGTAGCTAAATATGTATTTAAATAAAGAAATATATATTTAACACTGTTACTTTTCGACATGTTTGCGACACTGACACATACTCTTCTTTTTTTTTCTTTCGTGTTCATAAAGATGGCACTTACATAACCATCCATCATCCTCGGTCCTAAGCCGAGATTCGGCCTCACAGCAGACACCGATATAGGACAGGAGACACACCAAGAAGACCGGTTTCACCATTACGATCAGAAAGATAAACTAATAAGTACTTAAAGTCATTTCGAGAAGAAAAATAACTCTGAAATGACCTTGCTTAAAATTATATATTATTCAAGAAATTTCCTTTTCGTAAAATAACATAAGTTTAATGCAATTAAATTAGATAAACAACTCCATATCTTATTAAAATACTAAGCATGTAAATGGATAAGTCTCTCATTTACTTTTAACATAATCAAATTATACAAGAAATATGATTTAATAATTATTAATTATAATCAAGTAAATTAGTGACTCCAACATCTATCGGCTTACGGTTTTATTTTAGTCTGAGACAAAAAGAAATCCATTTTCAATCATTTTATTGTAATCAAACTCCTGAGCAAAGTAATGTAGATATAAAAATAATATATTTTAATTCGCTTTTCATTCTAATAACCATCAAATAATTTGCTGGTTTGATCACTTGTAAAGCCATACGTAACTACTTATACCTACAGTTCGTTCTTTTGTTGATTGTGTGTTTTGTTAGTCATAAAATCAAAGTACAAGAAGTGTAAAACTAATATAGATAAGAGACATCATTACCATAATAAGAAGAATGATTCACAAAAACAAACCAGAGACTATACCATGCCGTCTTAGCAATGATAATTTGATTTTGATGTCCGCATTTCAATGCTTTAGAATGAAGTTGTCTAACTTAATGGCCACTACATGATATTTATAATATAACGCAGGCATGCAGGTTTAAAAAATAATAATAGGTTATATTGTACATAAGATAGCCATCTTTTTGTTACCATTTGCTTAATAGAAGCTAGAATGTATGTCTCAAATTGCAAAAAAAATACAATTAACATTTCTTGTTTCTCGTTCTGTTATTTTTATTTTTGTTCATTGACGTTTAAAATATAGTAGTGATCCCCTGTGTCGGAAATTCAACCCTAGACTAAAAAATAGAATCTTTTGTAAGTTTGATAACCGCCATTTTGTAGGTACAGAAAATAGTATAGGTACATGAGTGTACCTATATTATCATGTATATACCACATGAATGTAGCGTATGTAATGTTTATTTTTAGGGTTCCGTCCCTAAAAGGTAAAACGGTACTCCGGTACTCCGGTATCTGTGTGTCCGTCTGTCTGTCTGTCACCATAAACCGTGATAGCTAGAAAGCTGAAATTTTCACAAATTTTGTATTTCCATTGCCGCTATAACAACAAATACTAAAAATAAAAAATGAAAATGTTAAGGGGGGTTCCCCAATTACAGTGTTATTTTTCGTATTTTTTTAGCTTAATATTAATAACGGTGTCAGGTAGAATTTTCACAGAATATTTAGTTACATATTACCTTTCAAAATAAATAATTAAATAAAAATAAAGTAAATATTAAAGGGGGCTCCCAAACAACAAACATAATTTTTAAGCAATGTTTATAGATGATACGGAACCCTTTGTGCGCGAGTCCGACTTCCACTTGGCTGGGTTTTTTATTAATTTAATGTACCTATTACTGACGGATATTAAATAAAAATATTAACAGGTTTCTGCAGTCCTCTTGAATTGTAAACTTTAACCGTGATAAATTTCATATTCCACCCTTCGCGTAGTAATTGTCTTAAAAAGGGATACAACTTTTTTCCTTCACTTATTAACATATGGACAAACGATTACAGTTTATGATTTACAGCACAGAATATATTAATTAAACTTGAATATTTACTGTCTTGTGGTCTCGTAATACCAACTCAACTGATAATTAATTAGGTTCCGTGTTCGGTCCAAAGGTCGGACAAAATTTTTATAAAAATTTCTTAGATTTTCCTAGAAAACCGAAATTCTAGTAAAAGTTGTTGGGAAGTCACTAAAGTAACGTACAAGTTAGTTTTTTCTTATTTCAATCAAGCAAAGATTTTTTTTTCTGCCATCAAGTTAAGTTTCTTTTATTTCTGATCAATTAAACAAATCATAAAAACGCCGGATAGGTAAGACCCAAAATTATAAACAAACTATTGTATAAAATACAACAAAAATGAAAATATTTACTACTATAGTCGAAACTTACAACATAGAAAGCTGTATAAATAAGTACCCTTAGTATCATCCTAAAGAAACAAAAAAAAACAAGTATCATCTATTTACCCTGTGAAGTGTGAACGAGTAACAAATATTTTAATGTAAACCAAAGTTTTTTCGTTTTTTAACTTTTAAGTGGTTAAAGTCAAATAATCTTTATGATGAGTGATACAAAAATTAATTATATTTATGTTGACGATATATTGAGATATGAGTGGCTTAAAATGGAATGTAACTATTGTAAATTCAAGTAAGTAATACGAGTATTAATCTTTGAAGCAGTTTTCTGAATTTTAGTGTTATAAACAGTGTCCGTAATACAATTTACATTTCAAAAGAAATTAATAATTTATTACAATACGATAAGCAGCTATCATGTATTGCGTTTTACGCTAAATTTGTATGGAGCCTCATCATTCTCCTTTCATGATGATCAGTCAAGTAGTTTTCGCGTAACAAACAATTTTACATTCGCATTTATAATATTAATTAGGGATACATAATATATAAGGAATATTAAGCCGATACCAGCAGTAGATTGCAATATCATTACAGAAAAACACGTGTGAAAAAAACTAATATTAATATGTCTTCAAGGTCTAAAGAAACTGTACCGTTTCAACAAAAAGTGAGATGGCATTCGACGTTAGACGTACGACAGACGTAGGCAGAAGTGAAAGTTGATTTTATTAGATCTCAGACCGAGTTGTGCAACATCATAGCAGTAACAATTGTTAATTATTCATTCCAAGCAACAGCAATTGTATTATAATGTTAATGAAGGCAAGGTTTCCCCGTGATGGTTTCGGGCTCCTTTGTTGAATAGACCAACTGTCGTTCTGCGAGACCCATCTGCTTGTTTGCTATCTTATGATACAAAAATAAGGACCGATTGGTTGGTCAAATGTTCGGATGTTGAATGGTAAGCGTAAACGTTCGGTGACTATCGAGACGAAGCTCGGATTCGATCTCCGACAGGAATAAATAAGCATTTGTGTAGTCATGATGACTTATTAAATATATTTCCATATTTTTGTGCTGTGTCTAATATCGTTAGAGATCACTAACTAGGTAGTAGAGTTTTGCAACAACCCGTTGAAGTTTGCTATTGTGGTGGTGATTGTCGCTGTCGTGTTCTGACTTGGGAGAGTAAGTTAAATGAGAAAATTATGCACGTACGTAATTATGCACTTGGAACCCACCACAGTAGTAGTAGATAGTAACGCACTATTGGTTGTAGAATGTAGGTATATGAATATATATATATATATATATATATATATATATATATATATATATATATATATATATATATATATATATATATATATATATATAAGCATATCAAAAGTTAAACACTAAGAGCGATTTTTGTGTTCGGCTCATATCTTCGTCATATCGGCTAGCAAATATATGTCCAATTAAATAGGATTTCCGGCGAATTGGTATACAATTTAAAATTTCTTGTGCCGTCATTGTGTATATTTTTCGGAAAAAAAGACATTTTCATGTCTCTGAAATATTCTTGGGGACACCGGGAAAGAGTACTTAAAAACAGGACAGTCTCGTTCAAAACGTGACGTATGGTCACGTTATGCATGAGTTACTTCGCTGGCTGTACAAGAATAAGTAATCTCTGTTCTTGTACTATCTTTAGCCTTTACACGTTCCGACTTTAAACGCAAGTATGGGACAAATGTGGTTAATTTATGTATTTTACCCCTGTGATAGTCTTATATCTAATATGTAGGTATTATGTTGACCCGACCTGTTATATTCATGCAAAATTTGAAGTAAATCCATGCAATACTTTTTGAGTTTACCCAGGACATACATACAGACAAACAGACAAAAATTCTAGAAACTATATTTTTGGCTTCGATATCGATTGTAGATCACGCCCCAAGTATTCTTTTAAAAAAATAATCAATGTACAGTTTTGACTTTTCTACGATTTTATTATATGTATAGATAGATATTCAGACTCCGTTCTGATATTATATATTTTTTACCAATTTAAGATGTCGAGACACATTCGGAAGACGGGTTCGATTCTCGGGTCGGGCAACTAAAAAATGTTTTTTTTTTTCAGTTTTCTAATAAAAACAATGACGCCCGGGATTGAAAAAGTACCCAGTTGGCGATAGTCTTATATCTAATATGTAGGTATTATGTTGACCCGACCTGTTAATAATATTCATGCAAAATTTGAAGTAAATCCATGCAATACTTTTTGAGTTTACCCCGGACATACATACAGACAAACAGACAAAAATTCTAGAAACTATATTTTTGGCTTCGATATCGATTGTAGATCACGCCCCAAGTATTCTTTTAAAAAAATAATCAATGTACAGTTTTGACTTTTCTACGATTTTATTATATGTATAGATAGATATTCAGACTCCGTTCTGATATTATATATTTTTTACCAATTTAAGATGTCGAGACACATTCGGAAGACGGGTTCGATTCTCGGGTCGGGCAACTAAAAAATGTTTTTTTTTCAGTTTTCTAATAAAAACAATGACGCCCGGGATTGAAAAAGTACCCAGTTGGCGATAGGCTTGCCATCTATCACACTGTGGGACTAAGTATCTTCGGCTAACCGTGGGTGTACTTGTTGCACCTCTGCCTAAAAAAGTATCTTCACGCCCATGTCCCCGAAGAGGTAATTTCGGGATATGGACGTGAAAATACTAATTTTTATTAAGATATATTGTATCAGCTTCATATTGCCACGTTATTTAGTCAACTTAGGTCGGCAACTCAGATAAACAATCATAAAATATTTATGATCCTAATCGCAGCTTGATACGCCATCTTTTAATGTCACACAAAATATAGTAGGGTGAATTATAGCGTAATATATTACTTTGGTATTTCTATTGTACTTAGATGAAGTTACTAAAACATTTACTGATACTAGTATTTTAGTACAATAATTTAAAAACAGTAACGCTTCTACAAATGTACCAGATTTTACAGGATTACATTGCATCGTACATTCCTTTAAATTCAGGAGAACAATCTAGTCATTATTTTACTGGTATGTAAAATATATTTAAGGTAAACACAAACTATTTAATCGAAAACAAAACATTTTCTGGTTGTTAGAACAACAGATTAACCTGTTCGACCGTAGATCATTGTTTCGAATTCTGGGTTAGGTAAAAAGTTTCATTACATATTTTTCTAATGAGAAAATTTCAGTAAGCCAACGTGTGTTGTTTGTGTAACAACATAGTCATACCTCATCAACAGTAATACCTCAAAAAGCATGTAAGACTGACGGCCTGGTTACAATAATTACTAAGTAGCAAATGCGGCGATCGGGATTACCACCAATATTGCTGACTAACAGCCAATTAATCGTAGTGAACCGAAACATGTAATTAAAACGTATTGATTATATGTTCAATGCATGAAACGACGTACAGTTTATTCGGCCTAGGATTTGATTGGTACGATTACAATTATTAGAAAACTACTCACTATTCCATACTACTACATCACTACGTCCATAACACTAAAGGAGCAGAAAGAGATTTACCTTGTTGCACCCACGATTAGATAGCGTGATGCGGCAGGCGGCAAACCAATCTGCGAAACGGTTTTATTTGCCAGTTATATTTTACACGTAAATTGAAAAACTCATTAAGATCAAATTTTAGGATCATTTGCCAGAACTTCATGCGTCTATACCGAGATCCGTATAATCAGACGACTGAGACAACCGAAATGTATTAGAAGGTATTCCTAACGAATACATAATACTTCATTTCCTGGGAAACGAATCACAAAATCAGAAACATTTGCGGTCGTCTGTAGTTGCGCATTAGTGCATAAATTGCATGCAAGTCAAAGTAATACCATCTGGGTAACACTCATTAGTTTGTAGGCGAGTTACGAGATAGCAATCGTGGGAAATATTATTAATGTAAGAGTTTATTGACATTTTACTGAAGCTAACTCAATTATTATTGAGTATTTCTCAATTACATTGTACAATTTTTGAAGCTATGTTAAATAACAAAAAAGAGAAAACCAAATTTTATAATTAGTGATATTTTTAGATAATTTAGCACTGTCGCATAAAAACTAAACAAAAAAATTTACACGACTGGATTTAAACCAGTGATATTGCCCAAATTTTTCAAGGTTTCCTAACCGTGGTTAATGGGTCAGTGTCAAAACACATTTTTAGTTAGAAAGACGAAAATATTGATTATCTCATTTAATTATTACATTTAATTGACAATAAAGTTTGAGTTTTGTTAAACTACCGAAGCATAGCTTAGTGGTTATAGCGTTGTCAAATGTTTCGTTTAAAGTTTCACTGTAATATACATTAATAACATCCTTGAAAAAAACACACCTACATAGGTGTGATTTTATAAGTAGAAACATTTGTGGCAAATAAGTTTTATTTACCTAAACCTTATTTGCCACAAATTTTTCTCCGCGCATCCAAGCGGCTGCACCTAATTGACACATTCTTTTTTGTTGCATTTATTTTTTTTAACAAAGTATGAAATAGCTACAGAATAAAGAATGAAAGTAACTGTGCAAAGCCTGTACATGTAATATATGTTTTATGTTTGTGTTGCCAATACCACATTATTTCTCACTGTTTTCTATCATATTTCATTAATCTAATAATAGAAAATAACCTAAGGAAAGACCTCTCTGATAAAGCTGTTTGTACATCCACAAGGTCAGAGCGGACAACTCTGTTGACATACTGGACTAAATACACAGTTAAAGTAATATCACTGATATCATAAAATACAGCCTAATAAAAGAATCAGATACCCGCCTGCAGATACTTCAAATTTAAATAGTACTTTATCAGAACAGTGGAAAAAACTTATGACTTATGGTACAGACAATAAATATGGGGCAAATTTATTTATTTATGTAGCTCATCTTAAAAATCAAAATAAAGCTGTTTAAAAGATTGTTTCAGAAATATTTCTGATTTTATCTTACAGAATTTGTAATCTAAGACAAGGTTTTAAAGTAGGTAGTGTTACTAAACATGTCACACAAATATCAAATTTTAGTTTAAATGTCAGTTCCAAAATATAAAGGTAATGTCAATATAAATTTGACACATTACCTTTATATATCTTAGGAGACGATGGAGTAAACTTTTAGAGTGACGATAACTATAGTTGGCTATTTCGGCGACGCTAGATTACTGGGAAAACAGAGACCAAAGTTCGAAAAGATAGCAAGTGTTAGGCTACTCAAGCCCACGATAAAGGTTCTCTTATAATAGTGTTAGTGTGTACTTCCAATTATGGGTGTACAAATATTATACAAATTGACGAATAAACCATCGGTTTAATTTTATGCACCGCTTTTAATAATATATTATTAATACTTCGTAACAATAACATAATTGTTTCTATTACTTAAAATAAAAAAACAACATTTTAAACATATTCGTTGTTATCAATACAAAACTTGAAACATCTTTGATATATTTGTTTACTAACATTAAGTGCAGTATCGTTACGCACGATTCGTTATCTTTTACGATACCATTGTTTTAATCAAGTACTAGATTTTAACCGAAAGAATTACAATCCCCTTGATAAACTCGGATGGATTGTTATTAAAAGAATAACAACGAAATGGCAAGGCTTAGAATAAAATATAAAGCATGTGCTAAAATTATGGAATTGATAAACTTATCCTATGTCTAAACTAATGTTTCTTGGATTAATTTTTTTGGGTGTGCTCAAAAAAATATCTTCCCAAGATGCTGTATCAGTTCAGTTGATACCGCCTCCGCCACTCTGTATTACGATTTCGATTTGCACGATATAGGGTCAGTAACCTTCTGAATGTGAAGTTTGTCCAAATCAGACCAAAATTTGGAGCAATATGGTTTTATACTAAGTCCGTGCTTTAAAACAAGTGAAACTATCGGTCCAGATTACAGTAGCTAAGAAGTGATATTCATTGATGTTGGCAAATGAGGATCACCACCCATTTCACTATATGACTGATCACTGCTGTAAACTAAGCCACAGACTGAACGTCTAACGAATTTCGGTCACTCTGACAATCACACAAAGGAAGCGATGTGATGAAAAGATCTATTTTAAAGAAAAATAATAATATTCATCGATGTATGATATCGGTCGTTGCGCAAATGTTATTTTAACACTTATAACACGAATGATATCATATATTTCTCAGTTATGGAGATTATGAGAAAACCACGTATGATTGAGGAAAACTTAAAAAAATCACAGACGTCACTGATAAGTGATAATTCTAAGTAACTGATTTACACATTGGTTATACAAGGAACGTTATCTTAGTTACTCGTAATCTTTATAGTTGTATCAATAGATCTGGACTGGCATTTGCGCTTTGCGAAAACTGTGTGAAGTAGGCTGTTCTGAGATTTGACTATTTGTATAAAGGTGTACGACCAAGCGAGATGTCTTCGATCAAACGTTACTTGATAAAGATAAAGACTCCACGTTAAGATTATATGGATAGCAGGAAAAAGGTGCGATCATATGAAATCAAAGCCACTTGAAAAGTGGTTTCTTCGGAATACCTAAATAATTGTTTTTCAATTTGACTGTTACTGCGTCACCGGTTCATTGAATAAGCAAAGTGATAAACCAAAATTTGAATTTAAGCTTAATGTCCACACTAAACACTAAAAAAAGACAGTATTTTAATCTCTTAAAGATAGTCGGGAAGGCTAAGTTTTAATAGTAAATAAAATATCTATTTAAATAGAACTATAGTCATGTTATAATTTACAAATAGCTATAACAATCAAATGCTTAAATAATACGGGTAACTTATACTTAAGTTATACCAGCCTATCGTTTATAGTAATTAGCATTTTTTCTAAGTTTTAGAAACAAATGTACCGTTAGTGTTTCAAAACGTTATGCTCGACTAAATAGGTTTTAAGTTACTACAAAGTAACAATTATCATTAACATTCTTTGAAATATGTGACGAAAATTATCACTAATTAGTTTCAAACACACTAGCTAACGAAGTTTTTAACAAATACGCAGACAAAAAAAGGTCGCCGGGCCACATTGAACGGAAGAGAATTCAAAGGGACCTCTGCGCTCAGTGTCGGAGGTCTTGTAAACGGAATGCAAAGGAAACTATTTTTTGTTGGTGATTTAGAATCGGGCGTCAGTAAGACGGGTTCAGGTAGTAATTCTTTAGGGAATCGTTTAGCAAAGGCATTTCAGTGAAATAGGTTATTCAGTTAACATCTTCTATCGCCACTGCCTTTTTATCAACATATTTTGATACGAGAAATTATGAAATACATCGTTTAATTGATAAACTTTTTAATATTCATTTTGGTAGAAAAATATTAATAAAGTATTTAAGTCTAAAATATTCAAGGTTTTATATTGAACTTTGATATTCAAGGGCAATCTATCAGAAGCCATCAAAAGTTGGTCATCAAAGGTTATGGATGTAAGTGGTCGAAGCCATCAAAGGTTATGGATGTAAGTGGCGATTATTTTTTAAACATTGTTACATACCAGCTGCGTCGATTAGTATGATTGTATAAAAAATACAAACTAACTGTTTGGTGACCAGATACCACGAGAAAGTGTCAGTAACTTCGAAATCATTTGTAGCTTTGAAAAAAAAACACGCACATTTATTTTTCAAGTGAACGTTTTAATTTGTGTATGGATTTAAGCTTAAGTGGTGTCATTAGATTAGTCTTAATTGTAAGAGTGACATAGACTACCAGTAATACTCGTATTCTATGTCGATTGTCGAGTATTTCACTTGTCACGATCGCGCTAGAAGTGAGTTTATATTTTTTTCGGTCGGGTTGCATTTTGGTACTTTATTTTTATAATACATAATTACTTGTTTTTGCATATCATTTCAAAAAGTATGGAAATATAAATTATGTGAGTATGGAAATATATAATTATGATGTGATATGAGTGATCAAAAAACCCTTTCTATTTATAGGACTAATGCGCGCTATACTGTCCTCTTAAACCGTATTCATTCTAAACGTACACGTTATATCTTGGTGTGCATGCTTACATTTCAAAGCAAACATTACTATCTAGCCGTTTGTTTGCACAAATAGAAACGACCTTACAGTTTGCATATGTGATGTCACACGTATGTCATAGTTAAGTTTTGTTTTATCCATATTATTGACGACGCTTACTAAATATCCATAAGTAATTATTATTTTTATAAGTACTGTTCTATTTTTCATTTCGACTTTTTTAATATACTTATTTTAATAATTTGGAAAAACGTAATTTTTATGGCATAAACAAGTAAGCAAGCAGGAGGTTCTCCTAAAGATTAGACACTTTACTATCTTAACAGCTGAAGTGAAAAGCAACATGAACAATTTTATTATTTGCCTTACGCTTAATCGAATTAAAATAACATTTTTTAAATATTACGAAACTCTACTATGTAGTACAGTCGAGTCTCTAGTATTATACAAAATTTAAAGGTTACGTGTGCATCGAAATGATGAAATTAACCGAACATGTATGTAAATTACTGGCAACTTGCTAGACTCGTTGGTACAATGTATATGTATTGCCCTTTGAATGCGCTTAGAAACACAGGTCACTAGCATTTAAATACACAAGTTTTAATTGATTAATCATGTTTAAAGCCAAAGACCTACATTTTTGTAGGTCTTTGCTTGAAGCTTATGTTAGTCAAAGGAAACGAAACGCTAGAATTAATTCCTAATTCTGTGCGATAATAATAAAATAAAAATATATGCGCATATTTTATAACTTACAGTTAGCAAAATGATCGCAAGTTTAACGCCGTCAAAAGTATTACACTGTTAAAAATAATTTAAAATAACAAGCGGCTCTTCACTAAAATAATTATAATTTAACCGTGCCAATTAAGTTTTACATTATACTTCATCTGAGATTTTTACACAATTTTAACTTTTAATCGCCTTTAGAATGTTCACAATAGTAATATAATATAATGCTTAAAATGTAAATACAATCTTTAGTCTTTACTGTAAACAGATCGACCGATACTTCAGCAACAAGATTTTTTGTAGTCAAAAACAGTCATAACAACAACTGCAATTTTGCACTCGGTGTGCGGTGTTTTTTTTTTATAGTATAAGATAGCAAACAAGCAGATAGGTCTCCTGATTGAAAGAATCAACCATCGCCTATAGATACCAAAGGTGTTTTTGGTGCGTTGCTATCTTGTGGCGAAGTCTAATGCCACATGCATAACTTTACCGGCTACCTTACCCTCCAAACTGGAACACGACAGTGACAAGCACTGACGCTATTACGGCAGGAATAGGTAAGGTGGTGGTACTAGAGCCGGACGAGACAATGCAGAGCTCTACCACCTAGTAGTCACGATGGTAGTAACTCGCATAACCAATCGGTCGCCTTTTATAACCTGCCTGGCAGAACGGCAGTTGGCCTATTCTTCAAACGAGCTCGGGACCAACACGGGGAAACACACGGGGTGTGACACCAGTCCGTCTGTCTATATTCATAAACTAAAGATATTTCAAATCCAGCTATCTTATCAATATAAATTGTTAATAAAGTTGACAGAAACGACAGAAATAAAGAAGATTATATCAATACTC
Source organism: Apodemia mormo (assembly GCA_036924255.1). Taxonomy (NCBI): domain Eukaryota; kingdom Metazoa; phylum Arthropoda; class Insecta; order Lepidoptera; family Riodinidae; genus Apodemia; species Apodemia mormo. The sequence continues at coordinate 14,554,375 of JAUPFN010000002.1, forward strand.
GCCGTGTTGGTCCCGGCCTCTTTTGAAGAATAGGCCAACTGCCGTTCTACCAGGCAGGTCGTAAAAGGCGACCGATTGGCTATCGAGTCACTACCATCGTGGTTACTAGGTGGTAGAGTTCTGCATTTTCTCGCCCGGGTCTGGCCACCGCCTTACCTATTCCTGCCGCAATAGCGTCAGTGCTTGTCGCTGTCGTGTTCCGGTTTGGAGGGTAAGGTAGCCGGTAAACTTATGCATGTGGCACTAATGTGGCCGGTAAACTTATGCATGTGGTCTAAACCTCGCCACAAGATAGCAACGCACCATTAACACCTTTGTTGTCTATAGGCGATGGTTGACTCTTTCCATCAGGAGACCCATCTGCTTGTTTGCTATCTTATGATATATAAAATTTATATATATTCTATACTTTTCGTCGTCGTCGTCGGCACTTGGTGAAATTCCATTATTGTAACACAATTGACTATCACTCGACCGGTTTCACTTTTTAAGCATCTTCAGGATGTAATTATATTACTTACTTTAGACGAAGGTCCTAGTAAATAAATAAATAATAATAAATATTCATGGGACAAATTACACTTACGGATCTAACCCCAAAGTAAGCAAATTATTTGGTTGTGTTATGGGTGTTAGTCAACGATACTAATACTTAGAAATACATATATAAATACTTTTACATGCATAATACACACCCAAACCCGGAAATACAAACATTTATGCTCATCACACAAATGCTTGTCCCCGTCGGGGATCGAACTAGTAGCAGTAAAAACATACTCAGAAATCACACCCCAAAACTCATAAGTCCAGACTAACAATACTGAATTAGTCAGATATTTAAATAACCGAACCGACCATAATTAAATAACCGAACGCTTAAAAAGGACATTTGTTATAAAAAATTGGAATTAAAAGGGAAATTACTTAATGTGCAATTTTTGATAGTCTTGTATAAAATTGTTGCATCGGTATATTTAAGAACTTACCCAAGAGCTAACGGATTTAAAGAACAAACATTTAGCCGACCTGGGCACATCGCTCTTTCGTAATAATAAAAAATGATGTGGTTTCGCGGGACACCAGGTAGGAACGAACTTCCTTCGGCTAGACGGCACTACTCGCTTGTGTACGCGACTGTCACGCCTGCGCACGTCTCATTTAACGCTTTTATTCCACGCATTTTTCTTACGGTTTTACTATCACATTTTTTTCAGTTCGGTCGCGCAGCAAAATCCCTATCGCCTCCAAGTCTGCCGTAAGGAACTTCGTTCCAATAATAATTTCGTAGTAATAATAGCAACTTTGTTAGTAAGGACTAAGGTACAAAATTATCGCACCAAAAACCTAACAAGTCGTTCAAAATATGTAAAGGGCTTGCATAGAACAAATTCCAGGTAGTTATAACAAAAATTATAGATTACTAGATATAAATTTTTCTTTGTTCAATTGTTAAAGTAGATCGTGTGATCATGGGTTCGATTTCTGATTCGGACAAAAAATGATTTAGATATTTTTTTCTGTAGTAGAGTTTTAGGGGCAATACAGTGTATTTAAAATGGTAAAATGTCGATAGTCACTTATTTACCCAAGCAATAGATCTCGTTTATTTCTAGCACAGATTTCAAGTGAAGTAAAAGTTGAAATTTGTATTTTATTATTTTTAAATTTAAAAAAACTATTACAATATACAAATAACGAGCAATACTCATTACTTTGACAAATATGATGATGAGGTCCACCACCTATCTCGTAAATTGTGGTGAACAGGAACATCCAACGACATTCGGCTTACTCAAACTTTTTTGTTAGGGAAACGCCATGGTGATATTACTTTATATTTATGTAAAACCAATGATATTCTAATAATAAATAAATATTCACGGGACAAATTACACTTACTGATCTAACCCCAAAGTAAGCAAATATTTGTTTGTGTTATGGTTGTTAGTCAACGATACTAATACATAGAAATACATATATAAATACTAGAATAAATTTAATAAACAACCAAACCTGGAAATTGCGCAGTCAGGGTCGCTAACCACTCGACCAACGGGACGGTCAATAATATAGAATATAAAATAATATATAATATCATTGAGTAAAACCTAGTTTATTACTATTCAGAAAAAAAAGGAAATATATCCAAAGTTTTCCATTTGCTCTGCTATTACACTAAATAAAAATTTCCAAACATGAAACAATACCGTAAACAAAAGCGGCGAGAAAAACTTTTTGTTTACGTAAGTACGGAGTTGCTAGTTTTCTTGCTGCGGAAAACTGAGCTTTTTTTGCCATTACTATTTTATTTATTTTCACTTTATTTTTAACTTTATTTTATTTTATTAGGTATTTGATGTTATAGCGGCTATATAATACACTACTACCACAGTATACTGGAGACTAACAGTAGTCAATCTACATACATGTGATATTCGAGCAACGCACACATATACACCTCTCACGGACGCGATATCTCGGAATGGTTCGGGACAGTTTGTCCCGAACCAGTCCGAGATATCGCATCCGTGAGAGGTGTCTATGTGTGCTATGCTCGAATATTACTTGTACGGAACATTGACTTCTGATAGTGTCTAAGTATTCTGTGCTACTACGGTTTTCCTCAAATTTTACTCAAATTAAAGCCGAGTCTTCTGAGCATGTTTTGGCCTGCATTTCACATAATGATATTTACACAAAATCATTACTATATATACTACGTTTTGTGTTTGTTAGTACAGGCAATAGAGGAAATATTCCAACACTAAATTGCAGGAGTTATTTTTATAAGTAGGATCAGTGTGACGTACTAAATATAAACGCAAATAATAGTTGCAATTAAGGGGGTGGGAGGAGGCGTAAGTGCTGTAATTTCCATTTTGCTGAATGAAAATAATTTTGAAGATCCTTATCGCATGTATTTATACTAGTATTTGCTATTATGTAGTCGTAAAATCTTTTATTCTAGTAGTCTTCTAACATGTAATACAAAACTCAGAAAACACAGAAATACCGCAATAACAGACTTCCATCACTTACATTGTTGGAATACTTAAACTCGTCATCAGATTTAAAAAGTACCAACATTACAAAACGCCCTACAAAATGGAAAAATTGCTAAATTCAATGAATAATTATCGGCTATATCGGATAATATAAATAAGCAATGAAAGAACCTTATATTTTATGAAACTCGCTCGAAATTTCAATGAAATCTCAAAAAGTAAAAATTATCTTCCTGGGAATCAGTTCTTATCTCTAAATGTCATACAATCATTATCAGCATAAGAAATTACATCACCGTCTCAAGATATCACTATCAGATTGCGGAATGTTTGCAAATTAATTTAAATTGCAACGATGATTCGATGCGTGCTCGCCAATTGCGTACCACTTGCATCAATGCAACTGATACGACTTTATCTCAGCGACCTCAATATGTAACTTTAACATTTGATATTGCCTGTCATACGAGTTTGGATTTATCTTATTGGCATAATTTGTCCAATCTTTGACTTAAGTGCGTTCATTGTACTTCAAGGTTGCGGGAATATAAGTTGCAAAAAACTGAATGCAATCCATTGTACCTTGCATAATCATAAATCTGGTTGCATCACTTGTTTATTGATCAGTCTAGTCAACTGAGAGTTAATATCATAAAAGTTGGAGTCCAATTCTCAGATCAAGCAATAAAATAATGTTATTTTCCGACAAGACAAATCTTAGTAACAAAGCGGAGTCTGAAATTTGGCAGTACATTAACAACTTTCGGAGAGCATATCAAGCTGAGAGTTGCGTTCATAATAGCAAGCAACAATTGCCAAGTTGACAAATAAAGTGATGGAAATAATTGACTGCTTTATAGTCTAAGGGATATCCTAATCGGTTCAGGTCATAAGATCCCGGTTTCGATCCCCAGGTCAGGTAAATGTTATTGAGGTTTTTCCGAGGTCTCGAAAATCCAAAAACACAGTAGCAGTTCAGAGTCTGGCGGGTGGTACTACCATTCCCGTTCCTTAGATGAGCACATAAACTCAATAAAACTTTTGCCCGACAGTGGGATCGAACCTGTAACCTCATGATCTGAGCAAAATAGGCTAACTTCTGGATCACGAGGCAGTCTTATTATTCTAAAGAGCACTTAAGAGATATTTTTGTATAAAATTGAGCAATAAAATCCTATTTGTTCGTCTTTGATAGGTTTTATTCTTTTGTTTTAATCAATATTTAGGATAATAAAATTATCACTTAGTTTGAAAATAATATATTTTTAAACTGGATCAAATTTTTAACACCTACCAGTACATTTTTAGATTACCACAATTTACTCGGAAATATGCGTACGGTGCAGTTACCTCATACTTGCCAGGCTATAGTTTACACAGGATACATTATCGAGGCCTAAGGCATATCAACATTCCTGTACTTACCATAAAACATACTCCCTACCATTTGCGGAGACAAGTAATCTAGTCTACGATTTTATGGTCTTGGATGGTACAGGAGTCTAGTCGCCTAAGGATAAAATAGGTAGGCGTGTAATAAACACGTATATTTAACGTAATGTAGTCAATCCATCTTCGTTGCGGCTCGTTTGACTGCATAATTACAGAAAAGCAAATATTTTAAGCCACTTTTTCACTAGTTTGTACATAACAATGTGTAATTTGATTCGATTAGTCGCTGTTATTTTTACGATTTTACACGTTCGTTTTATACTGTTTATAAAAACAATGAGATAAAACTTGGTATATTTAATTGATTCTGGGTAGATTCTTACATTATGCACAGAGAAAGATATAGGTATTTTTTTACTTTAAGAAAACTATAATGTTCACTGTTAAAAATATATGTACTAACATTTATTCTTTATATGTATGTTATTGACTTAAAGGAAGTAGGGTGTGGGTCACGCAAAAGAAGTCGCGAGGAAATTGCTTATATGCGTACTATTATAAATCCTGCAATTAAATTTCACTTCGAAGTTTACGAGTACTTTCCCTATATATCTTTGTTATGGGTAGAAAGGCCTATAAATGTCGACACTAAATAGTATCGTTGGAATATCTGTTTGAATGTATATTTTATTATCTACCAAGTTTATTGCACTTGAATTTCCTGTCAAAGCAAACCAGAAACATTTAAGGGCAGCGTGGGCGAGATGCTTTATATCCAAACAAATTGGTGTCGTGACTCCCTTGCTGAAGAAAGCTTTTATACTGGTTTGTTTTACAATGCTTTTCAACCTGCTGTTTTATTTCACGATTAGTTAATAGTTTTATTTTTATAGGATAACAAACAAACAGATGATTCTACTCCAAGAAACAATAATCCATACTAATATAATACACACGAAAGAAACTCTGTCTGTCTCTATGTGAGTTATCACGGCCAAAACCACTGGGCCGATTGTGATTAAATTTTATATAGCGATACTTTAATGTCTTGGAATGAACATAGACTACTTTTTTCCATTTTTTTAAATTATTTTGTCCATACTTCCATACTAATATTATAAATGCAGTCTGTCTGTTACTCTTTCACGCCTAAACCGCTGTAACGATTTTGATGAAATTTGGCATGGAGATATTTGAAGTTCCGGGGTCAAAAAAAGACAATAATTTGTAAGAAAAAGGCAACCCCTAAGAGGGTGAAAGTTTGTATGAAAAACTATTTTGACGACATGACAATCTACTTGCGAGTGAAGCTGTGCGGTCTGCTAGTCTATAAACATCAAAAATATTAATGTTGCTTTACTATCCGTAATGCCACATGCATAAATTTGCCGGCCAACTTTTTTCAAGATTTCTCCAAATAGATAAATGTTCTGAGGGAATTTATCTAATATATTAATAATATGTGAGGGAAAAACTTTGTAACCCTTTTTAAGACAATTGCGCAAACAGTGAGGTATGACGTTTCGCGCAAACCAAATCTTATATAATATATAAAACGAAGTTGTATTAATTACACCCATGGGCGTACCCAGGTTCTGGGTCAGGGGGGGCAACCGTAACATTTTAAGACTATATTTTAATGATTTTTGTGTTTTTGGACTAATTAATTATTAATTATTATTTATTACTTTTTATTATTATTTATTAATTTATTAGACAAATTTTGTCTTCGTCGGAAATAGGACAATAAGCATTAAAATTATATTTAATATAATCCTAATAAAAAATATAACTTAATAATTTTGTATCAATTTTAAAATCCTAATTCCGCTCATTTATTGATTGTGCGGAACAAATTTCGCCGGGTCAGCAAGGTATTTTTAATATATTAATAAATGAAGGGAAAACTTTGTACCCCTTTTTTTAAGACAATTGTGGGAACGTTGGAGTATAAGTCACTGTTGAAGTTTACATTGCCGAGAACTGCAGAAACCTAATATTTTTAAATGTTGTGCATTAGAAAACATTAAATTAATAAAAATAAACATTAGACACGCTATATTCATGTGACAATCATGATAATATACCACTGATATAAAAAATCCAAGATGCCCAGTCCCGAACAAAACTGACACTCAAAGCTAATTTTACACGCAACGCAATGTACATAAAGTGATAAAATTGACAGTATCGCGACTGACGCGATTCTATTTAAAATGAGCGCACAAATTAAAATATTGCGCTCATATTTGAGGACGTTTTAGAGACATTGATTGTGTATCTTGGGTTTTTTATATCAATGTATTATACACACATGTACACCTATACTATGATTTTTACGGCTAAAGCTAGTTTTAAACTTAAAAGAGATTTTATTATTTACTAGCTGTGCCCGCGACTTCGTTCGCGTGGAAAAAAATCTAAAATAAAAACCCGCATAGTTCCCGTTCCCGTGGGATTTCCGGGATAAAAACTATCCTATGTCCTTTCTTGGGTCTCAAACTATATTTGTACCAAATTTTATCCAAATCGGTTCAGTTGTTTAGCCGTGAAAGCGTAACAGACAGACAGACAGACAGACAGAGTTACTTTCGCATTTATAATATTAGTATGGATAGTATGGATAGTATGGATTCTATGGTCGATTTTAATCTATATCGCACACTGGTTTTGCTTTTTACGACTTCTTCAGTTAATTTATATCGCCAACCGGTTTCGCATATTACGGCATCTTCAGGACTAAAAAATCGAAACCTTTTGGTGATATAAATTAAATAACAACTGTTTTGTGAAAAAGTACAAGTGTATTTTCATAATTAACTCTTATAATATTTACTCTGGTATTTTCTTTCGACACAAATGATGAAATGTTTAAGAAAATGTGTATACGATAAAGTGAAACAATAATAACACACATACTATGCATATATTTGTAATGCATTTGATAACGTTAAATTTACAGAGACGTATTTCAAAGATATAAAACTAAGATTATCTGATGATTATGATGGAACCCTTTAACCAAGACTGAGTCACGAATCTTTTAAAATCAAACATTTCGAAAGGTCTAGAATGAAACGTGGTTTGTCACTCAGGGTCAAACAATATATTACAAACATAATGCAAGTTGCCAGTCATTCCTAATAACGGAAGGTTTCTGAATTTTAATTCTTGGAATATAAAACAAATAGCAATTCAAGAAAAATGTAATCAACAGTTAAAGATGAAAAAGTATAATCACACCAATTTCATTGTGGGGTAATCAGAGTGAACCTAACGCCTATAGACTTTCCGGTTTTACTACAGTTCACTGTTTTGTCGAATAGCGAAATGGGTGGTGAACCCCATCGTCACAATTTATCGATCTGATAACGATTACCGCTTATTACCAGCGGTAATCGAATCCGTCAGCTTTACGTGCTCGCTCTAGGCATGGCCCTGTTAGCATACCATCAACAGACTCCGAGCTTACTAAAATTTTAATTTTCAGAAACATACTCGAAGAAACCTCTAACATTTTTACCCGACCCAGATATTGAACCCGGACCTCGTGTTTGAGCTCAATAGGTTAACCCATAGGCAGTCATAGGTATGTATATATTATAGCCATGGGCGTAGTTATATCTTTATTATGGGGGAGTTTAAAAGTTTCAATTTACAAAGGTTGTAACAAGTTTTAGAATACATGCACAAACAAGCAGATGACTCTCCTAATGCAAATAGACTAATATCGCATATAGACACCAACGATGTTAATGGTGCGTTGCTACCCATATGGTACGAACGGAATGCTCAAATGCGTCATTTACCGGCTACCTTATCCTCGAAATCGGAATACGACATTGATAAGCGCCTTCCGCGAATACATATATTTTCGCTAAGCCTTATTTACGCACATGATTATAGCGTGTACCTACTTGTACAAGTCCAACTTACACGTGGTATGTTTTCATGTGTACATCTAATGTTGGCCACAAGGAAAATATATTTGTAAATAAATACACCGAGCTCGCGTTATAAGAAAAACAATTTGGTGTTTACATATATTACAACACTAACACGGGCCACAAACTGTAAACATTGGGCGCGTTTTCACTTAATCATTAATTCTTGTAATGCTGTATTTAGCTATGGTACATTTTACTCACCAGGGATACGGAATGCTATGCAACTGTGAGAGCCATCTTCTTGTTTATTGTCTTTTTTTATATCATAAGATAGCAAACAAGCAGATGGATCTCCTGATGAAAAGAGTCAACCATCGCCTATAGATACCAAAGGTGTTAATGGTGCGTTGCTATCTTGTGGCGAGGTCTAATGCCACATGCATAAGTTTACCGGCTACCTTACCCTCCAAACCGGAACACGACAGCGACAAGCACTGACGCTATTGCGGCAGGAATAGGCAAAGCGGTGGTACCAGACCCGGGCGAGACAATGCAGAACTCTACCACCTAGTAGCCACGATAATAGTGTCTCTCATAGCCAATCGGTCGCCTTTTACGACCTGCCTGGTAGAACGGCAGTTGGTCTATTCTTCAAAGGAGCCCGGAACCAACACGAGGATATTATTTATGTTATAATATAAAAAAAATATTGATGTAAAACAATAAAAACATCTACATTTTCTTACGGTAGAATATTAATAGGTTTTATCCAGTTACAGAGAAGTGGCGTGTCTTTGAATCACAATCAATACGGAAGCTAAACTATACCATGTAAGGAAACCACTGGGATATGCATCGCTGTAGCGTGTTACTGCATTACATGGAAAGTCCAAAACAATCTCCGATATCAAGATTTATCTGTTTGACATTGTGACTTGCAGTTCAATGAAGTGACACGTCATGCTGATACTACACAATCTGTTTTAATTTATTTTCGATATGTTTTATGACACACTGCGAGGATTTACTTTATAATGAACACAAATTTAACCTAAATACATTATTTCATCACAATTACATGATCTTATATGTCAAAGATACATACACTTACATATATTCAAGCCATATCCCTTATGGGGAATGCAGAGAGAACCAAGAAAGACGAGAACCAATATGTTTCAGAGATAAAGGAAGATAATAATAATTAATGCCCCTTATTAATTTGGCCCCTTTTTGGGAATAAATCCTTACTGCTAGGCATATCGGCCCCTTTTTGGGAATAAATCAGCAGCCTTACTGCTAGGCATCTCGTAAAAGGCGAGAGTAGACTAATACATCACATGTCACTAACATCGTAACTACTAACTACTTGCCACGCGGTAGGGTTCCGACAACGTCTCGATCATGCCTGCTGAATATTCCTGCCGCAATAGCATCGGTGCTTTTCGCTGTTGTGTTCCGGTTAGCAAAGTACCTAAGTTAGCCGGTAAACGCATGTGGCATATCAACATGGATAGTAATGCACCATTAACATATTTTATGCCTATGGGCGATGGTTATCTCGTTCTATCAGGAGAACCATCTGCTTGTTTGCTATCTAATGATATATTTAAAAAACAACACAAAAATCTTTCGTGACTCTTTATAACATTAGTCAAATTATAAATAAATAAGTAAATATCTTTTACCATTTTCTTACCTACCTTTTTTAATATCATAAGACAGCAAACAAGCACATGGTTCTCCTGGTGAAAAGAGTTAACCATCGCCTATAGACACCAAAGATATTAATTGTGCGTTGCTATCTTGTGGCGAGGTCTAATGCCACATGCATAAGTTAACCGGCTACCTTACCCTCCAAACCACAACACAACAGCGACAAGCACTGACGCTATTGCGGCAGGAATAGGCAAGGCGGTGGTATCAGACCCAGGCGAGACAACGCAGAACTCTACTACCTAGTAGCCACGATAATAGTGACTCTCATAGCCAATCGGTCGCCTTTTACAACCTGCCTGGTAGAACGGCAGTTGGCCTATTCTACAAAGGAGCCTGGGACCAACACAGAGGAGCCTTACCTTGCCTTATGAAATAAAAAAAGATATTTTACTAATAAAAATATTTGCCTCAAACTGCCATCAAATATATAAATCAAAAGTAGATATATCTATATCTTACGATAACAATAGGTGCCTGCTCTAAGTAGAACAAGATACGCGAGGCAGTTGGTTTCATTTAGCATATGGTAATATTGTATATTGTCAGTGACACAATAGCTGAACAACAATTACAATGGCTCCTGCCTCTCAATCAACGAGTAATGGCCTCTGACCCACTTACTTCAACTCCGCACACACCTTTCAACTACGGTAAGTGACCTGATTAATGAATTGTATTAGAACAATAATATATTGCTTGAAAATTATGATTTCTAGAATAATTTGTATATTTTTATATTATTAGATTGCAAACAAGCAGATGAGTCTCTTGAGGGAAAGAGAAATCATCGCCTATAGATACCTAAGATTTTAATGGATCATTGCTATACGGGTGGCTGGATGGCAATGCCACATACATAAGTTTACTGGGCTACCTTACCTTCCAAACCGGTACATGAAAATTTCAAGCATTGACGCTTTTGCGGCTGGAATAGGTAAAGCGGTGGTACCAAATACCGGGGCGTGACTCTACCGCCGGAACTCTACCACCTATTAATCATGATGGTAGTAAAACGTGTGGTCAATCGGTCGCCTTTCACGACCTGCCTGGCAGAACCGCAGATGGTCTATTCTTCAAAGGAGCCTGGCACAACACGGAGGGAAATTCTGAAGTGATAATATCTATAGACGCGTTAGATGATTTTTAGTAGGGTATAATATTATGGATTGGCATCAGCAACATGCTAATGTTTAAGGTAAAATTATGAAATTTCATTTTTTTTATATTATAATCAGTGTGGAAATTTAAAATATAGATTGAGTTTTCACTTCTGCCATAGTTCTCATGACTGTCTCAAATTTTTTATTGCTCAATATGAACATCTTAGTTCTTAGTTCTGCTTACAATCTTGTGATAATTGTAATTTACCCCCCTAAAGGATTACATTTTTACATAAAAGTGTTTTTGTATGCATATTTAATTTGTCCATTTTTTATTTACACCTTTGTGTTAGTTTTTTATAAGTTAAAATAGAAAAATATCCTTATATCATATATTATGTATACTTATATAAAAAGTCCTAACTCACTGACAATCATGTCAATGCCCAGCTTAAACTCATGGACCAAGAAAGCTAACATTTTTCACAGGCGTTTTTCTCATAATGTAGGCAAGGCATAAGGAAAGATTTTTGAAATTCATCCTCTAAGATGGTGAAATAGGTGTGAAAAATTCTGTGACATTTCTTACATTGACGTCAATTAATTTACTCCCGGTCGTACCGATATTCTGTTTCTGATAATGCATCAGTATTATGGAATTCTAAAAATGCAGAATTTAGAATTACATAAAGACAAAATATAATCTTAATGTATAAACCTCGTGTTATTTAAATTTTATGTTCAAATAATAACAATAATTTCCAAGAAAAACTATTGCCAATGTAATTAGCACATTTTAATTATAATTATGACTTTCGTTTCTCCAAAAATGGTTGCTTAGAAAATATAATAAAATATATATTACATAATAACTAACGTATATACGGTTACTCTCGGTTTTCCTGCGTATAATGTTAGCAACTTATTACAGCTCCTCCGGTGTCCTTTCTCCCCTGCCTCTCCTCACTTCTGACATTTGTGTTAATCAGAAACCTTTTAAAGAATAGACCACCTCACAAGACAATTTTTCAAAGTTTAAGTCAAAAAATTAAAATGTTTCAATACTGCCGTAAATTGTGGATGTTGATTTCTGTGACATCCCGCCCGAGATAATTATGACCACCTTAACTTTTTGGCGTTCCGATTTGGAGAGTTTAATAGTTACCAAACTCTTATCTACGTCGATACATCCACGTCACACGGATGGTAATGATCTTTGGTATTTTTTCGACGAGGATTTCCTATTTTCATCAGGACAGCAATCTCTTTGTTTCCTCTTCTATGTCGTAAATAAACATCATTTGTAACACTTTATATTTGACTCTACGGACAATTTTCATATTGATTTTAATACTAGCTGACCCGCACAGCTTCGCCTGCAGGTAAATTAAAATGTTGTCAATGTAAACAAATTCATGCAATATCTCACCGCTATTTCTTAGGGGATGAATTTCGAAAAATCCCTTTTTAATCGTAGTCTATATTGTATGAAAAACCTCTATTAAAAATTTTAGCCTTCAGAGTTAAGTTTTAATTCAGGATTAATTAAGTTCAGGATTTAATTTCTTTGTAACATTACTTTGCCGAGATAAAATGTGAAATAAAAGTAATTTAAAAAGATAAATTGACTTTAAATATCTGCCACTATACCCATATCTCAAGAACAACTGAATCTATCATGATGAAATTTGAACTGTCCCATAAGTTCAAAAAGTATCTTCACATCCGTATCCCCGAAAAGTTAGGTAGAGGTGCAACAAGTGCACTCACGATTAGCCGAAGATACTTAGTCCCACACAATGTTATAGGCGGCAAGCCTATTGCCAATCAAGCACTGATCCAATCCCGAACAACGCTGTTTTTATCAGAAAACTGAATAAATTGTTTTTTTTATTTCCCGACCCAGAAATTTAACCCGGGACCTCAAGTGGTCAACGCCGAGACTGGACCGGACGCCGACGGGCGTCTAGACCAAATAGGTGATAATAATCTAATTATTGCCTATGTGGTCAGAATATATCTGATTTAAATCAAAAAGAATTATCTCGATATGGCTTTTTGTTTTAGATAAATTTTTAGACAACCGTACAAACATACATACGCTTACGAAATTTAGTACACGTGCTGAGACGTTTAGATTATCATACTAAATATTATCCAATTCCAAAAATATTACATACATACATATCAGTCACTTGAAAAAGAAGCTTATTATGTTAAATTCCAGCTATGACGAACTAAACATTGCTGTTTAAATGTATAGCAAGCATTTAAAAATTAAATATTGCTGTTTAAATGTACAACAGGCATCTAAAAAAACTAAACATTGCTGTTTAAATTTACAGCAAGCATCTAAAAAAACTAAACATTGCTGTTTAAATGTACAAAAAACGTAACTTTCGCATTAATAATTGACTATTTGATTTAATTGAAAGTTAATTATATGTAGTAAAGAAACAGACGCAAATATACGAATAGGCAAATCGCTTTTATTCATAATCCCATTAGTAAGTTTTTAACGCTTCATAGGGACAAGTAAAATTAGAGCCACGAAAGTGTGTTATGATAACAAGGTATGCGAGTAAATCAGATTTAGAAACAAAGAAAACACTTAACTCGAGCGTCAGATCTACTGCGTATGGCAAAATAATCTCTAACCTTAACGAAAACTCAAAACTATTAACAAATTAAACAGAAAGAACTTCATTCTTTTTCTTCTTCCATCCCTGATCCCGTTATTTGGGGTCGGGTCTCCTCACATTTTTGCGCCAAACTAATCTATCTTGGGTTGTCAGTTCAGGCTTTTAGGCTTTCTTGAGGTCTCTTTTTATATTTGACCACCAGGTCAATGGCGGGCGGTCCCTATCTCTATTCTGTTCTGGTAGGTTTAGCGCAATTTGTACAACGTGTTCTTCACTTTCTTCTTTTCTTTTGTCATGTGCATACCAACGAAGTCGATTTTCAGTTATTTTTTTCAGCTATTGGTAAACAGAACATTATAATCTATAAATTTATTTTTTAATGATAGATTAAATCAAATGAAATAAAGTATCACATTTTTTTATACATACAGTAAATAACAGGTTTACAGCATTAAGAATAATCCTCTTGTTTCATATTCATATATTTTGCGTTTTAATAAACAAACCACTTTACATGTAGTTACATGAAAAATTGTGATAAAAACTCTTAAAACTTTAAAATGATTACTTCCTTTTGAAATGTCATGGAAATTTTCCAAAAACGGCTTATTATATTTTACTATATTACTTACAAAAATTCATTCCGACGAAATTTATTTTGATTCAAGTACAACTTCATTATTAACATTTTATACAAGGTAACGTTCAATACAGGATGATGAATAAGAAAGACTACTGACTGCCTATACGTGTCACCATTATCGTGACTACTACGTAGTGGAGTTCCGCAACATCTCGCCCGGGTATATGGTACCACCACCCTACCTGTTGCTGCTATAACGGCGTTAATGCTTATCGTTATCATGTTCCGATTTGAAGAGTAAGGTAGCCGGTAGACTTATGCATGTAACGTTGCCAGCCCGCCACACAGATAGCAACGGGCCATCTACTTGTTTGCTATCTAATAATATAAAAAATAACAAAATGTCTACAGACGGCGGGAGTTTATGACATCAAAAAGTATCCTCTTTGATATCGTAGGCGCCTGCAGCCTACGCGCAGCGGCTAACTAAAGATGGTGTTGTCCAGCTTAAAATATACACTAAACTTTATGGCAATTGGAATGTAAATACGAGCATTTTGAAATTCCATAATATCTATGCATATAATAAAATCGTAGGAAAGTCAAAGCTGTACATTGAATATTTTTTAAAAAGAATACTTGGGGCGTGATCTACAATCGATATCGAAGCCAAAAATATAGTTTTTAGAATTTTTTTCTGTTTGTCTGTATGTATGTCCGGGGTAAACTCAAAATGTACTACATAGATTTACTTCAAATTTTGCTTGAATATTACTAACAGTTCGGGTCAACATATAGGCTATCTCGCTATCACCTACGGGGGGAGCTGTGCGAAGTAAACGAAGTCCGCGCGGACGAAGTCGCTGGCAACAGCTAGTTTTAATTAATACAAGGTAAAGGTAACACATTCTATATTGTCTATGAAGTACATGTTCAGCCTAAAACATATCTGAACTTATGAATTTTACTTTAAAATTGCGTATGACTGCACATTATTATCCATCACAAAGACCCAATGGCACACTTTTTTTGCACGCGCAAACGGTGATACAGTTTTGTACGAACCGACTTTCTCTTTGCAATTAAAAATGCCAAACTTTTTAAAATATATTCTTTATCTACTTATGTGTATTTATCAAATCATAGCGGTACATTACTTTTCTTAATTAGTCTCCTTAACGTTCAAATATGAAACACCCAAATTATCTTGGCTTACAGAATTGATATTTTTAGAGAGAACACTTAAATATTTATATAGACAAAATTCTAAATCTGGAAAAGAGTCGATAGGTTAGCGACTCGTCACATCATGGCACGTAATATCATTATCATTGTGCTTATCATAAGTGCACTAGCTGCAGCTCTGTCTACCTCTTTAGGGATATAATTTTTAACCGACATTCCGAAAAGTAGGAAGTTCTTAATTTGTCTGCATTTTGTATACTTGTTAAGTACCTCAGAACTAATTTTATTAATTGATTTAATTTTTTTTCGCTCGTGTTTAGGTTTCCTATTTAGTCCAACATAATTTAGTGAAGATCTATCTGATTTGGTGTTCTAAATATACAGGAGATTGGAAGTCGATTGTCGTAGTCTTACTGTGTTTAAATAACTTAATCGGGTAACCAAGCCTCTTCCTTGCTTCGTGCTTCTTATTACTTAGGGTCGTCACCTACTCCTTGGATCTATCTTGAAAGCACGGTACTATCTTCAGCAGCGTGGAAAGCTTTTTGGACTCGAGATAGGTGCAAAGTGTACTGTAGGATTCTCATGGGTAATTACGAGTTACTAATAAAGTTAGATAAAAAAGAAAATTTTAGAGTATCGTACTATGAAAATTTCTACATTACGTATAGGACAAAGTTACCCTTAAATTATAATAATAATTAACAAGCTGTTTAAATTTAAAAATTATGTTGATTTTGAATAGATTAATATCAATTTAAAAATCTCATCATTTCGATATTTTTAAATGGAGGACTCGTCAAGAAAATCATCGAATGTGTAGGACAAAAGTTTTTTCGTGTTTTTAACTAAGTAATCAAGCGTTTAAAGTAAAAAGCTAATTATTGTTATTAATTAATATTGTTCCTTCAACAAATTAACATGTTTGAAACTTTATTAGTTACCCGATTTGTGATTTTTCGAAGAGAGAAGAGACAGGCGTCTCGACAAAACGAAGCTGTTATAAAAAATTCAGCTTGTTATTAATCAAAAATAAAAATGTTATGAGACCATGGTCTAGCAGTAATATTAGGATACCAGAAAAGCTATAGAAAAATATCACAAATATTAAATTTTTATCGAATACAATACCGTATCAAAGTATTTAATGACTGCTTAAGAATTTAATTTATTGTTATCCATTAAATTTAAATAAAATAACAATCATTTTTCGAATCAGATTTAATCCGATAAATCGAAATAATTTTAAATTCGTTTTTGTAACAACATCCGCCCTAAAGAGATTATGTAATTCGTGACGAGGAGCCTTTAGAGAAATTATCATCAATCAAACTTGTGTGAATTCGTTCTCTAATATTTACTCGTTGGGTACGGTCAGCTTACTGTAAACTAGTTCGGCAAATAATTGTACGTGATTCCGTGTGGTAGGTAACAATATTAATCGGTTTCTTATCACGACCTCGGCTATAATTTCATATTGTTAAACCGGGATTTCGGAGACCATTTTAAAAAAAATTAAAACGCGCAGAGGAGAGTATAATTTTTCACAGCTTATATACATATAGAAAGAGTTTCAAAGTATTATCACGCCCTGTTCCTTGCGGGGTAGGCAGAGAAAACCGAACATCTATAAAGTTTTCGGTTCATCACGATTCACCAGTTTGTCGGTTGGCAAGATGACTGGTGATCCACATCGCCGCATTTCATCAACCTGAATCGTAATGATAATCGTTAATTATCGACTATTTCTAACGATAGCCGGGACCTCCGGCTTTACATGGCCTAACCCCTATAATTAATACTTGAAATAAAAATGTTTTCTATAAGTCCATTCTTCAAGCTTGCCGAAGAGTATGTCGACATTTTTTAGATCAAAGGAAGTTGTCTTCTGTTACTAAGTATCATTCTATGGTAAAAAACTACAGCTGCGGACGGTTGTTAATTCATACACACAAAAGTGTCTTGCTTACGATTAGATAAAATATTTAGTAACAGAAAACTATAGATATCTCAAAATTTTCGACTCTTATCGGAAAATACACCAACTGCCTACCTGCTAAGCAATACGTAAAAAGTTTCCCATGGGTGGTACAGTTCTAAAACATCTCACCAGAGTTTGATACCACTGCAGGTGGAAGTCCTTCCCTCTTGGTTACGTCCAATTCTTCAAAATATTGGAGCCGCATAAGATTTTTTATTTTAAGATAAGTATGCAGGTGAAATGAACTAAGATTCGCGCCTGTTCCGATTAGGAGGATATTTGTATTCTGCCCGTTGCAATTCGTGTGATGCAACAGACAGAATACCCAATGGTGGTTGTACGCAATACCCGGGCGACACGTTGCGGAGCTCTCCCACCTAGTAATAACGATGATAGTGACACATATAGCCAATTACCTCTTACGACCTGCCTAGCAGAATGGCAAATGGTCTATTCTTCTAAGGAGCCTACACCAACATGGAGAAAAGGGAAGTCTTTTTTAATTTTTCAAATTAGATGAGGGTGTCTTAAACGTTACAGGTGGATTACAATGTAAAAAATCAAAGGATTCGCCAAACGGATATGAATGACGTCGATTTCTAT
Source organism: Apodemia mormo (assembly GCA_036924255.1). NCBI lineage: Eukaryota > Metazoa > Arthropoda > Insecta > Lepidoptera > Riodinidae > Apodemia > Apodemia mormo. The sequence continues at coordinate 14,572,475 of JAUPFN010000002.1, forward strand.
GTCATCTACGTAATCTGTTGTCCGTGTATGGTACGGACGAACCGGTTTACATGTTTATTGATCCCATGTGACGAAAATCATATGACTAATGCTTATTGGAAATCCCAGCATCTTACGCAAGTTAAGATATTTCTGATTACGCAATCTAGACGTTCATCTGATACTTTTTCTTCAAAATAACTTTTTTACCCCGTGTTGGTCCGAGCTCCTTTGAAGAATAGATCAACTGCCGTTCTGCCAGGCAGGTCGTAAAAGGCGACTGATTGGCTATACGTGTCACTTCCGTCGTGACTATTTGGTACCACCTTTACCTATTTTTTTTTGAGTTTATCTCGAACAGATAGACAAACAGACGTGGTGGGGGACATTGTTTTATGTATAGAAGCCGATGTAGGTATGTATGTTTCCAAAAGATTTTCAAAACGACTTTGAACTGAAGTTTTAGGCAATAGTAGCGATCGGATCAACCGATTTTCTTTTACTATTTTAACAAAATAACATAATACATAATTTTGTGCATGACTTGAATTTTGGTGACGGCTTTAAATCATTATAGTACTACCCATGCGAAAACTGGGCAAATCGCTAATTATTAATGTTGCTCGTTTAATTTTGATGTTTAATAAAATGAGGTTGAACCCAAATCATATCTTGTTTTACTTACTATTTATGTCTCGGAAAGGTCGAAGTCAAGGCTGACTTTACACAAGTTCCGATTTATTAATGTGAAGTTTCTTAAACCAGTTTCGGTTAAGGGGATGCGACGCAGCTGAACTATAGCTTATTCTCTGTGGCATAAATGGCGTGGGTTCAAAAGGGAAATCCAGTGGAGGTAGCGTCGTGTGCGTCGTTTTATTGCTCCACTTTTTTATTCTCATAAGGTAAAGTCCTCCTAAAAATATGCTTTGTCTGCGTCAGACCAGGGCTAGAGTGTCATTATGGAGATTTTGTTAGTAGGTACTTTTAGATACTAATTAAGAATCAGTTAAAACATATACATATATCTACTAGCTGTTACTCACGAGTTCGTTCGTAGATCTTTAGATACCTTTTGCTGAGTTGAAGAAAAAGTAGCCTATGTACCTATTGAATAGTATAGCTTTCTAAATGTAAAAAAAATATATATTTAAGATTGGTACTGACCAATCTTAATACTACTGAGTTTTTGAATTTATTCGTTACACACAAAAATTCAATGTGTAACGAATTTTCTCTTTTACGCGTTTTACAAGTCTTCATGACTTGTGAAACGCCAGCCTCCTGAGGCCTGACTCCAGGTTGCCGAGGTTTTTTCTAGATATCACTAATACTGACTATCTGATTGTCTAGCAATTAACCTATTTGGTCCATTTTATAAAGGCTCTGTTTGGTTCTTAGTAACGACGAAAAATATTTACAAGATTTTATCTAAGATAACTCCCAGAGACAGTTTTTTTCTAGACAAAGCCAGTTAATGCTTCCCTTCCATAGACGGACACTAAACTGTTGGTTTAACCGGTGAACCTGAAGTTATAAACATTTTTTAAACAAAATAAATAATATAAAAAAAAGTATCTTCACGCCCATATCCCCGAAGGGGTAGGCAGAGGTACAACAAGTGCACCCACAATTAGCCGAAGATACTTGGTCCCATAAATGTGATAGGTGGTAAGCCTATCGCCAACCGGGCACTTTCCAATCCCGGGCAACTTTGAGTTTCTCAGAAAACTGAAATAACACTTTTTTTAAAGTGCCCGACCCGGGAATCGAACCCGGGACCTCATGTGGTCAACTCCAAAGCTGGACCACTAGACCACAGAGGCGATAAATAGTATACGAATAGGCGAATAGGCGATAAATAATATAATGATATATTATACAATGTTTCGTTTAGTATAGATTAATAAAACAAATTGCATTCCTAAATATTAAATTGCATTCTTAGGTGTGTATGAAAAACATGTTTTTATCTGAAATTTGACCATAGCTTGAAACCATTTATTACGTTTTAGAATGTTTCGTTGTTTATTGTCTACTTTACTTCCAAGCCGGAATATGATATCATCGACGTAACAACCAAGAGTAGGCAAAACCACTAACGTGGACGAGACACTGCAGAATTCAAAGAGCATGATAGTAGTGCCTCGTTAAACCTTCACGAATAATCTGTCAATTGACAGTGCCGACCCAAGCACAAAGCAGAGAACAATACAACCACACTTCTCTCTATTATCAGTCAAAATGCTACATTAAGAGGAAGTTTGGTCTTACAAAAAAACAGCCTTTAATGCGATCATTACAATTTCAAATTGTTATTTAAAATCTTACTGTACACTCTCCTCGCCCACTTCCTTAGAAAAACTGTTGTAATACGTCAGGCTAAAGACATTTCGAAGAAATATTCTTGGCAAGTAACATATATGTTAATCTTTACAAAGTTTGTTTTCTTACTTTAATTCGATTTTGTGCTACATTAAAGAATTTTAAATCTCGATCGCATTGGGAAGTCATTCTAAAATAGATAACGAAATTCTATTTTGACCCCCATTTTACCTCTTTTGGAAAAAATGTGTCAAATCCTATAATTGGTGTTAAGTATGTCAATTTAAAATTAAGTGAATTTCAATTTCAAGTATGTCGAGCGATAATTAAACGTAATAAAACTGCAACAACGGACTACAATCCAAAAAAATCTTCTTTTTATATTATTACAAAAACTACTCCACCAAAATTATTTTATAATTTCTAAGAGTTTAAATGAAAGCTATTTGGAAATGAACAACAAAGAATCAGAGTGCTAAGTGTGAGTTTTTCTTTTCGCATTCGATCGTGAGCGCGTTTTGAGTTTACTAGGAATTTGTATGTGATTTGTACAGCGCCACCTAGTGGTAAACTGGTTTCTCACGTTTACCACTAGTGGCGCTGTACGAATCACAAACAAATTCCTAGTAAACTCCAGATGCGCTCACGATCGAATGCGAAAAGAAAAACTCACACTTAGCACTCAGATCGATTCAGAAACAACGCAGTGAAAATATGGTCTGAGTTGAGATCCAGCTTCTTTTTTTTGTATCCCGTTAAAAATATATTTTTGTTTATATACATTTTTTAAATTGCTAACTTAAGCTGTATAGCTTTAGGGAGTATTCCCTCTCTCCCACACAAAGTTTCATTTTCTAGGTCCACAAAATATGCATCAAGCACGACACCCAAGATTCAAATAATGCATGAAAGTTGATCCATGGTATCGACATGTAAGCGACGAGATCCTTTAAGTGTCAGATTATCATAAAAAGCCGGCTATGAGTTGACAGCACTTCTGATAACTGCCTATAAGCAATAAAAAGAACTTATTTTTATGGTAAGCTACTATATTTATTACTTTTTTATTTAATTTCGTTTTATACCACCGCTTTAGAAAGTCTAAGTGTTTGATTACATACCGGAATTTGGGGTAGCTTAATGTATTTGATTGTGCGCTGTGAGAGGATTGAAGATGTGGTGCATTTGAAGATTAGTTTTCTTAGCTGTATCAGAACTTTCATTTTAGCAGCATTGTCCTGTCTAGTTTTTTTCTAAATTTTTACGGAAATTCATATGCCTTATATTTTGGTTCCAAAGAAACTTGTGCGGACGGACAAATATTTTGAAATAAATAAGACGAATTAGTTTAACCATTCTCAAGTGACACTCGTAAGATATATTTTTATTCCGTAGTTTCGTACGTATAATCAATGCATTTCCAGGATAGATAGGCTTCAGGATAAGTAGGTACTAAATTTATAGCTAATTTTATTGCAATTCGTCCAGCCGCTGACGCGCCTCTATAACGATCGGAGGATCGAACCCAAGACCTCTGGATTTGTGCCGAATACGTTATCTACTAAACCACGCAGCAGGCAAATCAGTGTAGTCTTTATGAGGTGTGTAAAAGTCACCGTAAAACTGTACTTAAATAACCTAACAGAGATTCATATAATCTACAGTAGTAATATTATAATCGCCTCTGTGGTCTAGTGGTCCGGTGTCGGTGTTGTCTACATGAGGTCCTGGGTTCGATTCTCGGGTCGGGCAATTCAAAAATATGTTTTTTTCAGTTTTCAGATAAAAATAACTTGGCCCGGGATTGGAAAAGTGCCTGACTAGCGATAGGCTACCTACCACGTTGTGGGACTAATTATCTTCGGCTAATTGTGGGTGCACTTGTACCTCTGCTTCCTTCTTCGGGGATACGGGCGTGAAGATACTTTTTTCGTCATATAATAAAAAACTGCTAACCTACCTACCTAATTATGAACTCTCTATTATAAGCTAACGGTTTTTACAATTTAACGTACGATATGTATATTTTGTACGCAAAATGTAATGTTAACGCCTATGATAGGAAATCTACACGAGGCATTATGTAGTTTGTGAGCACGATTCGTGTAGAATTTCATAGAATGTATGCAGAACGTATCACTATGCGGGAACTAACTGAATGTCACAGTCTGGTCGGCGTGATTCTATCTTATACAACCGTATACAATTCTATATTGCATGAGTAGAGTTACTGGGAAAGTCATACGTTTCCTGATTTTAAGGAAGAAACAGTCGAGTATTTTAAGAAATTTTATTGAATCAATGTTACATGTTACCTTAGACCAAAATAAAATAAATTTAATTTGGTCAAAACATGTTAAGGACATAAATTTAAATTTAAGGACAACATATGTCTTTTTATTATATTACTATCTGTTACCCGCGGCTTCGCTCGCGCTTATTTACCTTAGAACTTATTTAACCTTTCTTTATAACCTACTTCTCTTATTTTACCCCCTTAGGGACGAAAATTTTGAAAAACGCTTCAACACGTAATTCGTTATTTTCTTTGTACTCAATGCATATAAAATTTCATGCAAATATTTCCAGGGAATAAAATGTTTCATACAAACTTTTATTTCCTATTTCACCCCCTTCTGGGCTGAATCCTTCCTTGGTGGAGGTTTACATGCGGCATGGCATAGGACATAGGATACTTTTTAACTAAATAAAACAGATTTTTCGCAGCTTGTTTACATATTTATATATCTTCTAATATATAAAATTCTCGTGTCCCGAGGTTTGTTACTAAACTCCTCCGGAACTCCTCCGAAATTTAATGTGCATATCGGGTAGGTCTCAGAATTGGTCATAATCTATTGTTCATACCCTAAATGTTAAGGGAGGTGCAGTCCCAAAAGTTTTGAATTTTTGGGAAAAAGAATTTGTTTTATTTTTTATATGATTTAGCATTGAAAAATACATGAAACCCTAAATTTTCATCCTTCTATCATTAACCCCTAATTTTTAATAGCGATATTAGTATTTCAATAATTTATACAGCAAAACAACGTGTACCGGGTCAGATAGTAAAATCCATACTTCCATACTAATCCATACTAATATTATAAATGCGAAAGTAACTCTGTCTGTCTGTCTGTTACGCTTTCACGGCCAAAACACTGAACCGATTTGGATAAAATTTGGTACAAATATAGTTTGAGACCCAAGAAAGGACATAGGATAGTTCTTATCCTGGAAATCCCAGGGGAACGGGAACTATGCGGGTTTTTATTTTAGAATGTTTTCCACGCGAACGTTGTCGCGGGCACAGCTAGTGTATAATATAAATTCACCAAAAACTATTATACCGCGGTTACAGGTTATAGTTAATCTATATCAATATTATAAATGCGAAAGTTTGGGTGTATAGATGGATGACAGTTTGTTAATCAATCACGCAAAAACTACTGAACGAATTTGAATGAAATTTTGCACACATATAGATGATGATCTGGAATAGCACATAGGCTACTTTTAACCCGGAAAAATTGTGTGATCCCGCGGGATTCACCTAAAACTTTTAGAATGCAGCGGGCTGCACGCTGCAGCTAGTTAAACTCGGCCCATAACTTTAGAGAAAAGTTACATAATCTTGTTACTTAATTGTTTGCCAAATCTTCTGCAATATAAAGTTAGTGAATTACCATATTTATAATTGCTACTATCATAAATCTCAATAAAAATAATATTTTTGTTAACAAGCATATCAAACAATGGGCTATAAAATATTCCACTTAAAGGTCTTTAACCTACACAGCAAGATTATACCTAAAGATACGAAAAAAGTGAAGAACTTCTTTATTATTTGCATATTATATTTCAAATAGCAAGCAAGCAAACGGTTTTCCTGCAAAACCATCGTCTATGGACACCAAGGATCTTATGATGCGTGACCATAGGTACTTGTTATAGAAAAGTTTTTTTATATCATAAGATAGCAAACAAACAGATGGGTCTCCTGATGGTCCGAGTCAACCATCGCCTATAAACACCAAAGATGTTAATAGCGCGTTGCTATTTTGTGGCGAGATCTAATGCCACATGCATAAGTTTACCGGCTACCTTAACCTTCAAACCGGAACACGAAGGTGACAAGCACTGACGCTATTGCGGCAGGAATAGGTACCAGACCCGGGCGAGACAATGCAGAACTCTACCACCTAGTAATCACGATGGTAGTGCCTTGCATAGCCAATCGGTTGCCTTTTACGACCTGCCTATCAGAACGGCAGTTGGTCTATTTTGCAAAGGAGCCCGGAAACAACACGGGGAAACAAACGTCCAAACCAACCTTCAAATCAGGTGGTTGAAAGATTAATTAACCGGATAATTGTGGCTTTTTAGGGCCAAATCTTTGTGTATTCAGCTTTTGCTAGGCTTTTCGCAAGTAAAAGAGCAAAATAATGCCGAAATTATTTGACTATTAAAAAAGATAAGGTCCGGTTTTCAGAGCATAATGTTCGGCCTGATACAGCGCAGCGTCGATAATTTTTTTAAAGAGTCTCTACTACGGCAGGAACAAGTGAGGTGGTAATATCATACATCCAGGCGATGCGTTTAACTTTACACACCATTTGAAAAAATATTTGCATTTAGAAGAAAAGAGAAAAAATATGTAAATGGTAGAAAACTCTGCAGGCCATACCGGAAACATCCCGCTAAATTAAGGTATTTTAAGCCCCAAGGAACAAAAATCTTTAATAACATATTTTTAAGAGATCAAAAATCTAAATATATATATATATATATATATATATATATATATATATATATATATATATATATATATATATATATATTTATATATTAATACGTGAAGGAAAATTGGAGTTACGTTGAGATTTTAGATTTTCGGGAAATACTTCGAAAAAACCTTAATAACACTTTTGCCTGCCCCGGGGATGGAACCGGTTTTCTGTAACTATAAAAAAGTACCTACCACCGCACCACTTCGAGTATTTCTAGGGACCAAAAGTGGTACGGAAACAAACTACTGCCGGTTAAGATATACTGATTTAAAAATATCCAATTCAGATATGCATTTCTAGATCTTTGTCGACGTTATATCATAAATACCTATAAATACGTATAATTAAAAAAATGTGACGGTTATTACGTTATAATGCTTCTTTAGTTAATGAGTATGTACCTATTATTTAAGTATCTATTAACAAATTCCCAATCTCTTAAATTCCATTATGGACCGGTCGTTATCAAAGCAATTGCGCTATTCATAATAATTTTACTCTAACCCCCAAGTAAAAACACCTAATCCTCGTAGTGTGCGATTGTAAAGATGCGTCATTTTTTATTCTCATAGACGCACCTTAAATCTATTTCATTCTCATAAGAACACAGATTCAATTCCATTATAACAACAATGATCGTAGTTTTTAGTTTTAATGTAATGTAATGTAGTTAATTTTTAATACACAACATGAGTTGAAGGGGGTAATAACACAAAATTAAGTTATGGGTAATAAGGTGAATTCGCTTATTCATTTCTTAAATTAAGACGAATAAAGGAATGCAAAATGAGTATAAAGAAATACAAACACTACATCGATATTTTTAAACTGATTAATATTCAATGAGATAGGTACATACAATAGAAATTAACATAAAATTAGTTGTCTTATTATTTCGTAGGTATGTCGTACTTTAACTTGTAACCTTAGCACTTACGTCAACGACAGCTTAAGTGTCTAATTCCCTACGTAAACGACTTAAATATTAGTTGTTTTCGAATATTCTCAACTTTAACACAATAAATATTATTGGTATATCTGATTTTAATTTAATATGTTTAATTTATTTTTCTTTAATATGAGAAATTTTATTCAATCAATTAATTAATCATTCTTTAAAATCATATTAACTGAAAAAAATCTAGAAGATACTTAAAAGATTTTTGTAAATAGAAGATACTTAAATATACATTCACTTAACCGCCCCGTTGGTCGAGTGGTTAGCGACCCCGACTACGCAATCAATGGGGTCCGGGTTCGATTCCCGGCAGGGACAGGCATTTGTGTGACAAGCACAAATGTTTGTATTTCTGGGTTTGGGTGTTTATTAAATATATTAGAGTATTTATATATGTATTTCTATGTATTAGTATCGTTGACTGACACCCATACTACAAGCATATAATTTGCTTACTTTGGGGTCAGATCAATTCGTGTAATTTGTCCAATGATATTTATTTATTTATTTATTCATAAAATATCTTGCCGCGTTATTACGCTAAAAATTTATTATTTACGTAAAAAATAATTGAATTTGAATTCAATATTTAGGTATTTAGGTTCATTTCGCTTTTTTTTTTAATATTGAAAAGGTTAGTAAGGTCAGATAATATTCGTATAACAGATATATCACTAACTACAACCGTTAGAAATTGATTTTAGGTTATTATAATTTTATAGAAAATACATAATAAAACTAAAGTACCGACGTTAAAATAAAAAAAAAACATGCAAAAGTAATGCTATCAATCACATAAGGGCCTAAGATAATTAATCCGAGATTAAGAGTTAACTTGGGTTTTTAATAATTCGTGACGTACCTACCTACAATTCATTACCATCATTGATAGGGACCATTTAAATTAATTAGCTCGTAAATATATAATTATGATAGAACTTAAATTACTTACTCTAAACACGAAATATTTATCGTAATAACATTCATTAGTAGATAAAAACAAGTTTATCGTATTCATAAATGTGTGTCAAGATTACTAGATAACACTTTTAGAAATGTATCACTTACAACAAATAAATCCAATTAATAGGTATCTAATATAAATAGGACGAGAGAACTTTATACATATACTTATTAAAACATTTTAGTACAGAAAATCTCAAAAAAAACTCTCATAAAAATACCCTCTTAGAAAATTGTTCAAGCCAATTTAGGTACATAAAGTAAAACCTAAAACCTAAAAACTCAATATTAAACCAAAATTGAATTTTAGTGATACGTTTATTTCATTCGGTAAAAGCAACTGGTACCTAATTGTTTTTATGTGAATCACTAAAATATTTTAAGTTAACTAAGCGAAATATACATACACATTTTTTAAGAACCCTTGTTTATGGACAATTTAATTTCTCTTAAAATTTAACACAATTAAAAACATGTTAAAATAATTTAAAATATCAATTAAAACACTTACCAAAAACAATCGTGCAACTGCTAAAAAGTGATTGAATACTTGAATCAAATTCGAATTCGTTATCGATGAAAATGTACGAGTCCTTATGTATATTTTCCGAACACTATCTTCTCACTGACGCACTGTCACTTTTCAATTTGTGCACGGCCGGCGTTTTATTCTGTGGACATTACATATACGCCACGTCGTGCTATAGGCACTGGGTGGCGTAGTATCAAGGCGATGGTTCGGCGAGGACTGAGTACTGAGTGACGACTGTGCCGAAGACCAAAGTTGAATACACGCTACCCGCTTCGCTGCACCGACACCATTGCGATTTCAATGGACATAATAGAAATTGGAATAGATATACTGCGCCCCTGTTTTGTGAATACCTAGCAAATGTTTGGAATATGCATATTATCTTTTTCTACGTTTACATAGTCCCAAATGGTAAAGTTTTCCTCATTATTTCAATTATACCTATTAAGGAAAATTAAGATCTAATTTTCCTATTTTTATTAAATTTAAATCTTCGCAATGCAAGCAAGGTTAAATTATTTCACGTTTTCTTATTAAAGCATTGCTTTTATAAGCCGAGTTGGATGACTTAGAATAAATACATACCTCTATTGTAATTGAGAAACAGTACAAGAGTTTAATTTAAGAAAATCAGTACGATGTTTCACTAAGTGTCGACGATGAAAAATATGAAATGTATTTTTTTAATTTGTTAGTAATAATAAATAATATTGAAATAATAGTATAATAGTTAGAATAATAGTGAAATAAAAGTACAAGTGTGTGATAAACTACTTTCAACTAAAAATAATGGAATATCACCAAGTGCCGACGATTGAAAATGTAAAATCTACTTATTTGTTAATAAATTATTTAAATTTTTCCCTTTAAAAAAATAGCTGTTACATTAAAAATACTCTGAATTACCTTAAAAAACCTTGAATATCATCTATTTTGTAATATTCGTAACGAAATGGTTTTTTTTTGTGATTTCATCAAGTTTCATGTGTCCAAGACCTTGAAATATTATTTTAATAAGAAGATCTACAAGTCGGAATGAATATTGATCCAGTTCTGTATAATTAAATTCTTTTATCTTTATATCTATAACAGAATATTTATTATTCTGTAATAAATATTCTGTACGCGTGTAAGATGAACTTCACCTAAATGGCTTACACGATTTTAACAAAATGTTTTGTGTGTGCTTGAGACCTATGCAAATTTAGCATCTAATCTAAAATTTCCCAAAATGATGATGATCTTATTCGAAAGTGTTAGGTCCGTTAACGTTCGTTTTGTTACACTCACAGTTACAGTATCTACAAAAAATAATATTAAACCTAAGGAATATTTATTTTGAACAATTGATCATTCGGTATTTGTAATATTACTTTATATTATTAAATACATTGTACGTATAAATCTTATTTTTAGCAATTTATATATTGTCTTTTATATATTCATTCCACCTTAGTGTTCTCCGATTAGACAAGGATTTTTAAGAACATGATAACATACAAAATTCAAAATAAGGGATACAAAATCCAAATTACGCTTTTCATAGCCAGATTTTAGTTTATAAACATTTGTTAATCTTAAAACTATATACCTATCGTATTTTTCACGTATTAAAACTGTAATGTAACCTTAAATTTCTCGAGATAAACGAAACGGGCTGTGAAAAATGCGAAAGTAACAATCAGATTTTAAAGTGGGGTACTTAAACTGGTTACTGCCCCTGAACAAACTTTATTATGTTTATTATGTCCGGAAACACCACAAGAAAAGTAATGAGCATTGAGTGCCAAGCAAGGTGTCTGACTGAAATACCGGTTCAGACATGGCGTCTCGTACGATGCTCACACCACCTCTATTCGCAAATCACGTTAATTCTTTCACACTAATCTCGAGACTCGACGAAATACAAATCGTTGTGAGATTTTATTCATTTTATAAAGAAATATTTTTCTTATGCAAACATATTTTATGTATGAATGTGTAAATTATGCTAACGTTATAAGTTTTTATGTTAAACTAGTTTAATAGATAATATGTTTTTTTAGTTATAGGTATTTTAGCTTTATCAGATTTATTATGATTATCTTAGTAGATATATATACATTAAAATGATTATTATGTTATATCACAGGATAGCAAACAAGCATATGGCTCTCTTGGTGCAGAAAGAAAACCATCGCTTAAAGTTACTAAAGATGTTAATAGTGCGTTGCTATTCGTGTGGCAGGCTGCTAATATTTTATGCATTAGTTTACCGGCCGCCTCATCCTTTGAACACACATTAAGTTCAGACAAGCATTGCCATTACTGCTGCAGGAATTGGTAAGGCGGTGGTGGTACAGGGCATAAAAATTAGGGCGAGAAATATTCTCTATTGTTCGAAAATAAAATATATCATACTCAGGTAGCCAATTTTCATTTCTTGTTCTTAAATGGTTTAAGAATGTACAAACTTATCATTAAATAAATCATCTTTAAAAATGAAAACGTGTTATTTTATAATAATATATTAATAATATATATTTTATATAACCTAATAGAGTCAATGATTAAAAAAAAATAGGTAAGACCACCGCACAAATAATGACTAAAATAACATGGCCGTTGCGGTTTTAGAAGAGTACTACTATATAATAATAATATAGTATGGGCTACATTTCTAAGTTCTTAGCTAGAAATGTAAGTACTAATCGATCTCTTACTATCCCAGATGCCTTGAGTTACGATATCGAAATTTCGATAGCAAAAAGTTAATAGGTATGCTTTGATAATGTAGATTTATACTAACTGCAGCGTACATCCCACTGCGTTATAACAGTTTTTTCCAAATCACGCATGATCACCTAATTTTTCCGAGATAAAAAGTAGCCTGTGTACTATTCCAGGTCAAAATTTGTCACACCTAATTGTGTGACAAATTTTACTCAAATCCGTTTAGTAGTTTTTGCGTCATTGAGTGACAAACATCCATCCATCTATCCATCCAAACATCCAAACTTTCGTATTTATAGTATTAATATAGATAGAAGAAATGAAATTGTTAGGAAATTTTTCATCTTCACTCAATAAACTTGTTCTGAATACTGCGAACATCTAAAAATATTTAAATAAGTCCCGTCTCTTTTCAGATAGTTCCCCAGCAACGCACCTTTAAGCTAACAAAATTTTATTTTTATTTACGTACATTAAAAAGTCATTTAAATTAATTATGAAATCAATAGCTAGTCTTAAACTTGTCCCAAAAAGTTAATGATTAAAATCTAAATGTTAATGTAAATTTCATGTAAAAATTAAAAAAATCAATATAGATTTGATTTTAAATTAGCTATAGTGCAAGCAGACGAGTTACATGTACATACATGTTTGAAAATATCTTTAAAAATGTATAAAAGTTTTATTTATATTTTGACCACCCCGTTGGTCGAGTGGTTTGCGATCCTGACTACGCAGTAGACGGGGCTCGGGTTCGATTCCCGACGGGGACTTGTGTGATGAGCATAAATGTTTGTATTTCCGGGTTTGGGTGTTTATTATGTATGTAAAAGTATTTCTATATATTAGTATCGTTGACTAACACCCAACCACACACAAACAAATAATTTGCTTACTTTGGGGTTAGATCAGTCAGTGTGATTTGTCCCGTGAATAGTTATTTATATGAAGTTCGAAACAAGGCTCTCGATCTTCTTATTTCTTACCTAAATGAAATAATTCAGAAGATTGACATTAAAGGGAAAAGATCTGCTGATGCTGCTGTAATAATAGGTGTCCTGCAGGGATCCACTCTTGGTCCTTTCTTGTTTCTTATATATGTCGCAGTTAAGTTGTCAATACCGTTAGATTATAATCTACCTAAGTGATATTATAATTAAACTGCTAACCTAACCTAACCAAATTATAAAATCCATAGGTAGATTATAATTTAACGGCTATTGACAATTTCACTGCGACATAAGCGTTGTTTCTTAAACACGTAAAACTTACCTTACTATGTAGGGGGTAATTCACTTTTCAAAATTCAAAACGAAAAGACGATTTGGTAAGTATGACGAAGTGAATAACGCGATTTCAAAAGTTGTACACTAGTACAGTACAAACAATATTTTATTAAACGGTAAGAAACCCAAGTTTGTTAAATTTTCATACTAAATGTAAGGCATGTAGATATCAGTACCCATCTGGATGGAAACAAGCTGGATTCCACTGTGTATTCAGGTATAACTCTAGATAATAAATTGCACTGGGGACCACACATTAATATTTTAGCAAATAGACTTAGCTTTGCAGCTTACATAGTTCAAAAATGGTAATGTGCGTGGCAGGCCACGCGCAATAAAGAACTCTGATGTTGCCCATCACAATAATGCAGACTAAAATATTTTTATATCATAAAATAACAAACTTGCAGATGGGTCTCCTGATGGAAAGAGTCAACCATCGCCTAGGTCCAATGCCACATGTATAAGTTTACCGGCTGTCTTACCCTCCAAATCGGAACACGACAGTGGCTGGCACTGACGCCATTGCGGCAGGAATACGTAAGACACTTTTACTATTCCACTTGTACATAAATTTCACTTTTACACATTTTTTTATTATATTACTCGACCGGTTTCACTTTTTAAAGCATCTTCAGGATGTAATATACTTAAATGATAATTATTGACTGTTGTGGAATATATTTAGGTAGGTTATGTAGGTTTATATTCCACAACAGTCAATAATTATCAGTTAAGTATATTACATCCTGAAGATGCTTTAAAAAGTGAAACCGGTCGAGTAATATAATAAAAAATTGTGTAAAAGTGAAATTTATGTACAAGTGGAATAGTAAAAATGTCTAATAACAATGGAATTTCACCAAGTGCCGACGATGGAAAGTATAGAATATAATATGTAAAACGGTGGACAATTCAGAACTTTACTACCTAGTAAAATGATTTTTTTGTTTTTTACTACGAACATTTAACCTATTTAACGTCAATGTCGGATATATCCGCGCCACAGGTTCACCGTCAAAAATGACTTCTCCAAGTACATTTTATAAGTTTGTCGACTATTACTCAAAAACTTGCAAAGCTTTTTAAGCCATGATAGTTTCTCTTTTAACTTCATTACTCATCACTACGATGATTTTTTTCTATCCTCAAAACCAACCGTTGTAATGATTTCTTATTTTTGTTATGTTCATGGATTTGTATTTTAAATTTGTCTTACGAGAGTTACGAGAGCCTCAGGAATCTGATGACAGCTTATTTTGTGACTTGGATCCTCTCCCTCTACTCTCCATAGGGGTTGAGGCTCTAACGTTACACCATTTGGCTGGCAGAGGAGGGGGAAACATGATTCCAACAAAAAATAGCTTTTTAAAGTTTGATATTTCACAAACGGTTCCCTTAATCGAAAAACTGTTTTCACAAACCTAAAATAATTTTTAAAAACCTTTCCAATGATGCCACTCACTGTGGGGTACACGAGAAAAAAAAGACGTGTGGCACTCGGAGACTGCCGCGGTAAAGCTATTGCATAGCATTTTTTATCAACTTATGCAATTACAATTATATATATGATTACGTTAGTTTTCCAATACAACCAATGCCACCTAAAGGCAGGTTGCTGAACTAAAGAGACAAGCGTGATATTTCAAAAAGTCATTAAAAGTTCTGGTATTCATCGTTAGATGGAATGGATGCCGGTCGGAGTGGGGGGTGTTAGGTTTTTTCGTTACGGAATTTCTGGATTCGGTCTCCACGCTCAAGGCCCGCGATAGAAGCTATGCAATAGCTTAAAAATTAAACCCGCATTTCAGATGTAGAGGAACTACCCTAAAAAAATATTTTTCAAGATTTTATATCACTACTTTGTTGCCGTAACGAATATGTATATTCCTGCTAAATTACAGCTTTCTAGTACTAAGGACTGCAGACTTTGAGCTAGACTGCAATCGAACGGATGGATGGACGGACATACCAAAAATATAAACTAGGTTATAAAGGTTCCTAGTTTACTTTGGAACCCTAAAAATGAAACAGTTAAACTGAAGTCGTCACTGCAAAAATTGTATACTTTAGTTATAGTACGAGATCCGACCGCGTGATTTATACGTTCACATGTTTGATTAATAAAATATAATTTTTATCGATATTTATAACTAAACCAATGCAGATCCGCAAAGGTGGCCATCCAAATTTGGCCGCAATTAATTTTAATTAAAATGTAATTAATTATTTATTTTTGAACAATTACGTTCACTTGTAATTGTTAAAAAATATATTTCATTAGAAAGAAATATACCTGAGATACCGAGAAAGTTCAAGGTGCCATCCCTCACTTGGCCGCAACCTAATGTCAGCCAGGTGTAAACAGGTATAATTTCGTTAAATATATACGTTCATAATGTATTATCATGTTATACATACCACTACCACAACTAGTGTTTTCAATATTTTTTTAATTATATTCAACTAAAACAATATTTTTTAACTGTGAAACGTCATTTTAAATATAAAACTTATCTTTTAAATAAATTTTGTTTTATTACAATTTTTAACAATATTAAGTTTCGTTTATTTTCGGTCTTCATAAAAATGTCATAAAAATTACTATCCAAACCGGTGTTTTTAATTTTTTTTTTTAATTATATCCAACTCAAACAATAACTTTGAACTGTAAGACGTTAATTTGAATCTATATTAAAATTTATCTTTATACACAAATGTTTTTTTTATTTTTATTTTCATCAATATAAAGTTTCGTTTATTTTCCTTGAATCCTTGATTAAAGAACTGAATTAAAAACAATGGTAACAGAATTAAACAGAACTGATTTTTTAATTCTGTTGAATTCTGTTTCCATTGCTTTTAATTCGGTTCTTTAATCAGGGATCTGATTAATATAAATTTTTCAGTTTTATTTTTTGAAAACAAAAAATGTTGGAATCATTTATTTAACAATTATTATTTGTTTTTTAACAATTACAAGTGAACGTAATTGTTCAAAAATAAATAATTAATTACATTTTAATTAAAATTAATTGCGGCCAAATTTGGATGGCCACCTTTGCGGATCTGCATTGGTTTAGTTATAAATATCGATAAAAATTATATTTTATTAATCAAACATATGAACGTATAAATCACGCGGTCGGATCTTAGACTATTACTTCCACAGCATTATATCATACGGAATTCTTCTCTGGGGAAATTTGGATGTAATAAATACTATATTTGTATTGCAGAAAATTGCTATAAGATCAATTTACAATCTTATCCCGAGGATTTCTTTATGAAAAAATTTCAAAAAAATCAACATTCCATATTCTATAATATTCCAATATACTTATTTCTGTAAACTTAATGTATTTTCGTCATTGATATCTTTTTATATCAATGATTTTCGTAAAAATATTTGCTCGTTTAAGAAAAATGGTGATGTACGAGTACATTTACTAAATACAAAGAATAAATACAATCTTGTTGTGTATACATCTCGTCTCCAATCTCCATAGAATAAATAACTCATTTATGGAGCAATGTATACGCTTAACAATAAACTTCCCGATGCAATAGGAGATCTACCAGTAAACAAATTAAAAAAATGTGTTAAAACAAAACCGAGTAAGAAAAGCTACTATGAAATCTCAGATTATTTAGAAGATACCAATCTCTTATAATATATTTTTTGTAATATGAAATAAATATTGTAACGCATTTATTACATTAAAAAAATAGAGAAAAAAGACGAGGCTACTGAGTATCTTCCACCGAATCCTCCCATTTTTAGCCACATTTCGATCCATTAGTAATTTTTAAAATGTTGACCCGTCAAAGGTGGTGGTAAAGACTTATTATTTGAATACAATATTTTTTGATACTTATTGTTACGAGCTTAGAGTTCGTATTTTATATAATATATATAATATAATACCACGAAAGTTCTAAAAATGACTCATAAATAACTTAGATGTAAACAAATCATAGTACACGCTATTTTCACCCTATTTACCCTATGCGAGGAGGAATGAACCTCCCCGCATGGCATTGCTATTTGGCTAACGGCAGCTTTTGTTTACAGATAGCAGCTGATTTCTTTCGATTATTTCTAGATTTTTCCAGTATTCTCACACTTCACTTTTGTAGTATATTCGTAGCAATATTTTATTCAAATTTACTATAGAGAGGACCGTTAAAAAGTGCGAGATTTCAGAATAAAAACAAAATTGGACTTATTGCTTTTTGGACATTAGACAATAATCAATCGGATTGATGATCTGTAACTTGTCCATTTTTTACCAGTGTGGCACCGCGTGCCAGTGAAAGTCCCGTCAAGATTAGTTCAGCCGTTTCAGAGATGAGGCGGAACAAACAGACAGACAAAAATTGTAAAAAATGTTATTTTGATAAATGTACCGTGTATACATCCATAATATGTATTTAGTAAAAAGTGGTTATTTTAATATTACAAACAGACACTCCGATTTTATTTATTTGTGCAGATTGAAAAGTGTATTTGTTTTTCTTGCAGATAGCCACGCAACATAACGCTGGTGGATTCGTGGTACGAAGCTAGTCAGCATTTAATAATTTGAATTAAATGTTGAATTTAATGTTCATGCAAAAAATATAATAATGTCAAATGTTCTTGGTTGAGGAAACAAATTGTATTTAACACGTATTTTTAAACCGAACTTTAGCTGGAATATTGGTAAAGCAGTCTTTTTCAATCTTTTTAATCCCTTTGCAGTCGTATAAACATTATCGGTAATAAAGTGCTCCAAACAAATCGTACTGGCTTAAGTGGAAATAAATAGTTCATCCTGTCGATCTTGAGCTGCAATACGCCTCCATTTCTCTTTTCTTACTTCATTTCGTGGAAAACTAAAACGAAGGTAAAATAAACGTTGAATGAACATAAATAAATATTAAAAAATGAATAATTTAATATGTATTCATATTATGTTATATTCAAATTAATGTTATAAAGTGTCAACTCCATGTCTCATTTTATCAACTCTGTTCTAACATGAACAATGTCTATCGCATCCGCTAATGATTATTACGCGTAAGAGTGAAAAGGATAGTAGAAAATATGCCGCGAGATCTTTGCGTAGCTTATTTCGTTTTAAATAATGAGAAAAATCGTTATAAATTTAAAATTTTCTAACAAAATACAATACTTATTGAAAATATGGCACTCCATCCTTTTATTTGCCTTTCTACTACAGTTCTTCTTTTGCCTGCCTTTCTACTACACTTCAAATCACTAACGCTGACGCCAAGCGACTGATACCGAAAGAGGAGTACTTTTCATTTATTTGTCATGCTCTTTTAAGGGTGCTACTTTTTGAGTACTGACCCACTGATAATAAGTATAGATAATAATAAGTAATTAAATAAACCCTTTATAACTAAATAAACCCTTAAATAAAGTTAGGGTTTATTTAAGTACTAATTCACTTCTGTCAGCAGTTTCCATGACTGTCTTTTGTACTCACCTACTTAGTTCTATATACGTATGTCATGTGGTGCTCTGATTCAAATTTACAGAAGGTTACGTTGAGTATTACAAAATAGTTTCAATCGGAACTTCATATTACAATGCCGATGTGTCATCGTAATGTCTGGCGTATCGCGTGACAATTATATTAATATTTAAATTAAATTTACACGATATATAATCATTTTAAGCTATCACAAATGCAGCTACGAACATATAAAAAATGAAATTGAACAAAAAGTTTAAATATCGCGATAATTCATGATCCTTGAAAACAGTTTACACAGCCTTAGCAATCTTACTACGGTCGTTAATTTAGAAATACCTGATAATCAAGGCAGTACACTGCGCAACAAAATACGAATTTACTGCTTAGATTTTGAAGTACATAACGTAAAATGTCGTCGTAGTGAGTGGTTCACAAAATTTCATCATTAACATTATCATTCAAAAAAAAAACTCGATTTGCGGAAATCGATTCAAAATCAGTGACTTATTTATCTACATACGTGGCGGAAAATAAAAAAATCAACATATTTAGAGTGTGATTATAGTATTCAAGAGTGCTTCAATATTTCCAGACTTCGCTGTTTTCAACTGCCAGCAAATATGTCTGTTTATTTAAATCTACGATTGTTTTTGTGATATCCACTCGAAAGGTTCAATATAAAAGATATTAGAACAATGCAATTACATTTTAAAATAGGAGGAGATTTAGAGCGACTTAAGTACATAAATATTTTCACGGAAAGTTATATAGTAATAAAGCCAAGTCATTCGTTAGAGAAAGTTTATTAAAAACTTTATATGAAAAAAATTATGAGACAAGAATTATAAATATGGAAAAGGCAAAGGGCTTACATTATGCATTGGGTATGTAGTCTTGTCCCATAAGTAATTCAGCGTGAAGATACGTAGCTATATTATGTTAAACATAATAATAAATTTTAAGTCCAAGAATTATATTAAAGTAATGGCGCTTAAGCAAATTGTGCAAAATAAAAACGCCGACTATAGTAATTAAATATGTTTAACATGTTAGCAAAAATTTACTCGTGTTTCTGTATTGTGCTAAGGTGTCCAATTTCATTTTGTCATTAGTACATATAACAACATTGAATTTATTATGGTTTGAACAATATTTGTAATAAATCGCGTTATAATTTACAAATCTAGCAAACCTAGGTCATTGCGGACGAATTATACCTGATTATACCTATTTCCCACTCAGTGTGCTTAATTTAATAATCATAATTTAAACGCAGTAAAAACCGACTTTAAATTTACTGCAGCTCTGGAACCCTGATTCAGTTCTTTATTTTTCTCACATGTCTTAGATTATTTTTATCTCAAATTGAAAATGCAAGTGACCGGTAATATTAGGACACTTCAGCAGTTCAAATATCGATTTCGGTCTGTCAAAAACACTTCATGGTACGCTAATGCAGGGCAGAAGTAGGTTTGAATAATAATATGATCGCTCGCCGGCATAGGTCACGTGGTCACTGACTGGACCGTTAGATAACGCTTTCATGGTACTAAATAGCAGGACAGTTTAATGATCGGCTAAAATTGACCTGCTATAAGAGTTCATCGTAGGGCCGCTGATGGAACGCAGTCACTAACAGTCCCTAGCAGTGAACATTTACAACACAAAAAGGTAGTTGCCAACGCGATGCCAGCTTCTATGATTGTGTTATATATTTGTGACCCGTAGATATGAGTCTGCAAGTACATGAGTGTGCACTTCAAGGCCGCATTCTTTGGTATTAGAATCGTTATCCTACGACCGTCTTTACATTTCTGTATATGTATACGAATTGCCAGATTCGTAAAACTTGGTCTTCGATCTTTATAGATGATAGTTATCTCTTTCCAACAGAAGGAGGCATCTATTTGTTTTCTAAGCTATGTATAAGCTATATGTAAAAAAGAACGCACCAATCATCTCAACTCAAAACAACACACGAATTAACCTTTTCAGTAAAACATGCGAATAGTAAAGTAAAAATCTAAAGGTATTAAAATATCCCTACCATCGTCATAAAGATTATTTTCCCGTGTTGGTCCCGGGCTCCTTGGAAAATAGGCCAACTGACGTTTTGCCAGGCAGGTCGTAAAAAGCGACCGATTGGCTATACGAGTCACTACCATCGTGGCTACTAGGTGGTAGAGTTCTGCATTGTCTCGCCCAGATCTGATACCACCGCCTAACCTATTCCTGCCGCAATAGCGTCAGTGCTTGTCACTGTCGTGTTCCGGTTTGGAGGGTAAGGTAGCCGGTAAACTTATGCATGTGGCATTAGACCTCGCCACAAGATAGCAACGCACCATTAACACCTTTGGTATCTAAAGGCGATGGTTGACTATTTCCATCAGGAGACCCATCTGCTTGTTTGCTATCTTATGATATAAAAAAAGAATAATTAATTCTTTGAATATTTTGTCTCTACAAGATAAAAATAAATGTTGCTAAGTAAACGTTCAAAACTTCACCTTGACATGATATTGCATCAGAGAGGATGCTTTCGTGCAGATAATGTCTGGGCCATTTTATCGGCTAGACATCAAATAATTTTGACTTCATATTACAAGTAATTAGATTTTTTATGAGTCAATAATATTAGATGATTCAGAATACTAAATAAAAATGGTTTGTTAATAACTTAAACTATGTATATCTAATTAGTGATATTTCGCACTAGGACTATTTACAATTTGGACCCTACGAATTGGGCACATATTTGAACTAGCTGAACGCGCGGGTTTTTTGAGAGTAGATTAACATATCCACATAAATTTTATACCAATTTTTTTTTGAAAGATCAACCCCTGAAATAGGGGATCTATTTCAGGGGTTGATTTTTGAAAAAAAATGTAGGCTATTTTTGACCCTGGATCTTTATGCTATATTGCATTAAAATCGGTTCAACGGTTTTGCTGTGAAAGCGTAATAGACAGACAGACGGGTAGACAGACAGACTTTCGCATTTATAGTAATAGTATGGATATCATTAAATTCGGTTCAACAGTTTTTGCCGTGAAAGCGTAACAGACAGGCTACCGGACAAATAGACTTCCGCATAATAATATTAGTATGGATTTCATTAAAATCGATTTAGTGGTTTTGCTGTAAATGCGTAACGGATAGTCAGATGGACAGACAGACAGATTGCGCATTTATAAGTATGGATGTGTAGTTACTCTACTACAGTGAAAGCAAAGTGAAGGTTACGGGGTAAGCCTCATATGTGTATTTCTCGCATAACTTCTTATGCGTAATATTGATGTTATTAGAAACGTCGCTAACGATCTTTCGCTGCTTATATTACAGGTGACGTCGCAGTAAATTTAATATTTGCTTTAAATTTAATGCTATAAATTTAATAATATCTGATTTAATTTAAAATGTTTAAAATTTAAAAGGCTTAAAAATTAAGTTGCTTTATACTTTTCAGGATTTAACATGGTCTCGTTTTAGTTTTTACTAATCTTCTAGCACTATCATTTAATTAGACATTTCACATCTAATAATCGTCCAAGTTGAAGTTGTTTAGTAACGTGGGTTTATCTTTTTACTTCCCGCTTCGTATGTAGATAAGGAAGTTACTGATTTTGCGCCGATTTCCGAAAATCGAGTTTCCACCAGATCTTCACATTTTGAGGTTTTCCAACTATTTTCACGATGGCGTCAGTATGTCTCTATGTATATGTGTGTGTGTGTGTGTGTGTGACGATCGAAACGCGGTCGATAGCATTCGGTTGGATTCCACTCAACTTAGACTTCCTGAAAATTTGAACCAAGTCGGCCCAGGAAATTTTGAGAAGTTTTAAAAAAGCCCAAAAAACTTTTCGCGAAACAGTGTTTTTTTAATATAACTTCCAAATTAATGTACCGATTGAGTACAAAAACTAATCAGCTCATCCTCAAAAACTACGTCTAATGCATAAATTGCATCAAAATCGGCTTATCTATTTGGAAGTAATCGTTGACGAAAAATTTTGGAAGTGTTTTTTCACTGTCGCTACTGCGACAGGAATACGTAAGGGGGCATCCATAAATTACGTGAGGCAATTTTTTCTTTATTTCGACCCCCAACCCCCCTTGGTGAGATATGTACCGTGAGATTTCATTAACCTCTCCCTCCCGCCTCGCCTCTAATTTCATGTGAGATTTTCAAAATGCGTATTTTTGTGTTTATCCGTTAATTTGAAACAGAAAATAATTTGTTTACAAGATTTTATGTCCTTAAAACCAATTGAGACTAGTATTCAAATCTTCAATTAAAAGTGAGGTAAGTTAAATCATAGTTAGAGAATCGAACACTTATATACGTCAAAAGGAACTGTTGACATTCCTAGGTTTTTTTTTGTATGGAAGAGGGGGCAAACGAGCAGGAGGTGCACCTGATGTTAAGTGATCACCGCCGCCCATGGACATCCGCAATGCCAGAGGTCTTGCAGATGCGTTGCCAACTTTTTAAAAATGAGTAAGCTCTTTTTTTGGAGGTCTCCATGTCGTATTTATTCGGAACCGCACCTCAACCGGTAATTAATTCCACAAAAAAGTAGTGCGAGGCAAAAAGTGCCGGAAGAACCGCACGATTGTGGATTTCCAGACATCGAGATGGTGAGGGTGGAACTTTAAATTTTGTCGCGATGTCCGATGATGGAATACGATTTAACCACATTTTTGTAGATGTTTTACTTAATTTAAACAAGGTTTCCTTCAATGTTATAAACTGTTTTTTGCGGAAAACGTGATATTTGCCGAGTCACCCCTACGTGATATTTGGTGAGATTTTGTTCCACTCCCTGCCTCTCTTAAATCCCTCACGTAATTAATGGACGCCCTTTAGGAATACGTAAAGCGATGATACCAAACCTAGTCAAAATGTTGCGAAAATCTACCACCTAATAGTCAAATTGGTAATAATATATTTGGCCAATTGTTCGCTTTTTATATACTACCTGACAGAACGGCAGAAGATCAATGTTTTATTAGTGTCCGGACCAACATTGAAAAGCAGGATTACGCATAGAAGAATAAGCATTTACTCGACTGTTATAGCAGATAGAAACATAGTTAACTAATTAATAGTTGAAGTAATTCTTGATTTATGTTCCTCGTTTTCCGAAAATTATGCCAACGGTGAAGTATGAAATTTGAAACATTAAGGTTTACATTACGGAGGACCGTAGAAACATACTATTTTTAAATAATATGCATTAGAAATACATTAACGTAATAAAATTTAAATTACACACACTAAATTCATGTAACGTACGTGATGATATAGATGTATGTACTATTTATTTTATTTTTATTATCGATAGGGAAGCGCTTGACAACAATCTCGCCTGATAGTAAGCTTAGATGCGGCCTAAGATGGAATGCGCTTCCCTAGAACGTACCTGTTCACTCTTCTCTTGAAGATCCCAAGGTTGTACCCGTCGGAGAACACAAACTCAGGAAGCATATTCCAGTCCCTTGCGGTTCGGTACTAATTAATTTTCTGTTGTCAAACTTAAAAGAAATTACAATGTAATTAGCCAAAATTCGACTGTAGACCAAACAATATATGTCATATATTGTTTAGTCTACAGTCGAATTTTGGCCACAGGCGATCCCTAGGTAGATAATAATTAATCTGTGTAGAGTACCGAAACCAACATGATAAAATTATTGATTACGTTATATTGAGATAAGAACGTTTAATGCGACTTATTTACCATAAAAAGAATGGTGATATTATAAGGGAACTAGGTCGTAATTAACTGACTTTCGTTATCTCGCAATTAGTCACTGTTATCGTGCGACGACGGGTTGAGTGCTCATTGTCTCACACTCGATTACTCGGGGTATATTAGCATTTCTCCGGTAACATCCATTATTATGGATAACTATGGTGATGTTTGTAAGGTACAAAGTTGTAGTGGACCGGATCGACTAGCCTAATTGAATATAAGGAAGAATTTTATTCAACGGAGATCGATTTTACATTTTCAATCATCAGCACTTGGTTAAGTTACATTATTATTAGTTGAAACTAGTTTTAACTAATAAAACCCATATTCTATATTCGTGGAACAATGGGATTGCATTATGAAATATTTTTGGTTAATCCCACGGGAACACAATAGTTTTCCGGGATATAAAATATATCCTGTTTGCTGTGTCAGGTCATTATCTCCCTGTATGCCAAAGTTTATTGTTCTTCAGCCGTTTTTGCGTCGTGAGTAATAAAATCAAAACATTGAAAGTTTAAAAGTATCTTCACGCCCATATCCCCGAAAGGGTAGGCAGAGGTACAACAAGTGCACCCACGATTAGCCGAAGATACTTGGTTCCACAAATGTGATAGGTGGCAAGCCTATTGCCAACCGGGCACTTTCCAAACCCGGGCAACTTTGTGTTTCTCAGAAAACTGAAAAAACACTTTTTTTTAAAGTGCCCGACCCGGAAATCGAACCCGGGACCTCATGTGGTCAACTCCAACGCTGGACCACTAGACCACAGAGGCGATGAAAGTTTAAACCTACAAATTTTCATATTTATAATTTGTATGGGATATCTAACATACCGTATCACTGAAAAGCATTTTACTTCAACAAATTTAACCTGTTTTGTAATCTGACTCACAAGAATTGTGTGTAAAATGCTGACACAAAACAAACACATGTTAGTTGATCTCTATTTACTCAATTTAAAAATATAAATTGCAAGTTAAGAAAGTTTTTTTTGGAAGAAAATCACTTTTTGTTTGTTTGACTTGTTTTTGTCCTCTTACGATCTGCCTGACATCCGACATAATCAATATGCCCTCTTTAAAGCATAGAGTAAATTCGATAATTTTCGGTAAATGTTTCGTGTTTGGTTCATTGTACAGATTTTGTTGATGCTACTCACTCGGCTTGGTGACAAAATCGTGGAAGACAGCTTTAGTGCATCCCATTCCGAAAAAAGTAGATAGCTCTAATCCGTCCAATTATCGGCTCATAGCCATAACCTCCTTGTTCTCAAAGTTATGGAAACCATAATCAGTTGTGTGCTCCTGAAGTATTAAGAAAAGCACCAAATGATTAGTGACCGTCAGTACGGTTTCCGTCGTAATCTGCTAGTATATTTGACACATCGGTGGGCGGAAGCAGTTGAGTACAAGGGGGAGGCATTGGTAGTTAATTTGAACATAGCTAAGGCCTTTGTTCGGGTATGGCACAAAGCGCTTCTCGCAAAGCTGCCTTCCTACGGGCTTCCTGAGAAATTGTGCAAGTGGATAACCAGCTTTTTGGCTGATCGGAGCATCAAGGTCGTAGTCGACGACGCAAGCTCCGACCTTAAACCTGTCAATGCTGGTGTTCCCAAAGGTTGCGTGCTATCATCGACACTTTTTCTTCTGCATATCAATGATATGTTGCGAATTAGTAACATACATTGCTATGCAGATGATAGTACTGATGATGCTACACACTCTGGCCATAGCTGTATTTTTCGGAAACACGTTGAAGAGAGCCGGAAGAAGCTTGTGTCTGAAGTCGAGAATCGACTTACTGATGTCTCGGAATGGGGTCGTCAAAACTTGGTCACATTTAACCCCAAGAAGACACAGTTTTTCGCGTTCACCGCAAAAAAAGACACCCCTTGTCGTATCACCTCAGCCTCAGTCAGTGTCCAGTCAGAATCCTGGGTGTTGACATATCGAATACCGTTCAGTTTCGCGATCATCTGGAAGGCAAGGCGAAACTAGCCTCCAAAAAGCTCGGTGTGCTCAGCACAGCGAAGCAGTACTTCTTGCCGGTCCATCGTCTCCAACTTTATAAGGCGCAAATTCGGCCTCACATGGAGTACTGCTCTCATCTCTGTGCCGGAGCTCCCTAGTACCAGCTTCTTCTACTTGTTCGCATTCAACGTAGCGCAGTACGAATCGTTGACGATCACGCTATTTCGAAAAGGCTTGATTCCTTGGCATTACGCAGAGATGTAAGCTCGCTCTGCGTCTTTATGAAATGAAATTGAAATGAAATTTATTTATTGCTCAGAATACGGTACAGTTTTATAGGTTTACATTAGTTATAATACATCCGCGTATACAACCAAATGGGCATGCAATTTTTTTTTTTTATCGTATCTATCATTCAGAGTGTTCCAACGAATTGTTTGCATTCATTCCTGCTGCTAAATTCCATCATCGGACATCGCGTCAAAATTTGAAGTTTCACCCAAACCATCTCGATGTCTGGAAATTCACAACCGTGCGGATCTCCCGGCAATTTTTGCCTACTACTCTTTTGTGGAATCAATTACCGGCAGTGATGTTTCCGAATAGATACGACATGGGGACCTTCAAGAAAAGAGCTTACTCATTTTTAAAGGGGCGGCAACACAACTGCAAAACCTCTGGTATTGCGGATGTCCATGGGCGGCGGTGATCACTTAACATCAGGTGCACCTCCTGCTCGTTTGCCCCCTCTTCCATACAAAAAAAGCCACAGAGCCAACGATTTTAATTCAGTATATGCATTTATAGTAACCAATTTCGCATTGTTTTATACGAAAATGGCGCCAGTAATATACGCTTAGATTAACAATACTAACATTGTTGCGTGTCTTATGTAACACTTGCCTGTGATGAGCATGTGTGGTTTAAACGGGAAGTAAATCATTCAGTGTGACTTTGAGGATGTTTCTCAAATTTTGCCGTCATCAGTCATCATAACTACTTCCGAAAGGTTACTACTAGAATATTTCTATAAAAACTATTCGTCAGTTCACACCAGTACGATAGAAGATTTGTCTTATAATGAGAGTGACATGGGGTATATATTTGTTCTGTTTGGGTCGCAATCGGATATTTTAGATTTTTTGTTTTTCCTCCAAACCGGCACACGCCAATGACAAGCTATGATGCCATTACGGTAGCAATAGGTATGGAGATGGTACCAGACCAGGCCGTGTTGCAGAACCTAGTAGTCACCATAGTATTGACATGTTTCAATCTTTTTAGCTTTTACGAACTGCTTGGCAAAATGGCAGATCTTCAAAGGGGGGTCGGATCAACACAGGGAGAAATGATACTATAAGCGTGTATATTATAACAACTAGGTGGTAGATTTTCGCAACATCTCGTCTGCGTTTAATACCACCTCCTTATCTAGGTTTGCAATGAAATTGATATAAATTGTAGCTTATGTCACTCAGGAATAATCTTGCTTTCTCAAAAAGAATTTTCAAAATTGGTTCAGAAGTTTACAGAAGATTACTTGAGTTCTAAGATATATATATATATATATATATATATATATATATATATATATATATATATATATATATATATATATATATATATATATATATATATATATATATATATATATATATATATATATATATATATATATATATATATATATATATCCATAAAACCAACAGTTTCGCCGGTAATTGCTGGAAATTCAATTGTGTCTATTGATAATACATATATCACTGGCCCTCCGTCCTATTTAATCAATAGAGTAAGCACCGAAGTACAACAATTTGTTGTTACACACAATTAATTTAACTTTCCCCTCCTTCCCGTTCAATGTTCAAGTAACCGTAAACGAAGTAATGAAAAAAATATTTGTTTACTAGTGTTGAGGTGTATTTTTCTCGTAAATATAATTGAAACAATGTTTTTTCCGGGAGAACCTATGTGTAAATTCTACATGTAAACTTATAAGGATAAAAAATGCACATACACGCACACAAACATTCGGATTTATTGGTCAAAGATTTTTTCTAAATCCTACGGAAATAAAACATTGTTTTCAATGTTAAAAGTAGAATATTGTTGCGTGCTTCTGGGTTTGTAATTGTGCAATCAAACACCACTTATAATAAAACCGTAAATTTACAATACTAATGTATAATATACTACGATGAAATACGTAAATACACTGATAAGCTAACGTAAATACACTATACACACTAGCCACACCCGCTGTACTAACAATAAACTAAACCGACTACGCTGAATCACTAAAACACTTCTCGCTTCGCACTGGTCGTTTCAAGTATCGCTCTTGATCGCTTTATAAAAACTGCTCTCTATGTCGTGGGGTCTTCTCGCACTCCCCTTATGGAGGATGCGGGGAAACGGTTCCGGGGCTATGCCCCCTGCCCGTGATAATCTACGCGTTGCATAACTATACAACGGTCGTTGTGTTTGCTACCCTTAGGAAGTGATGGTCATTCTAGTAGACCGGGGGGTATTTCCCAATTCTTCACGCCGCTCCGCGCAGGTCAGCCGCTCGCCTCTCTCGCAGCCGCTGGTGGGAAGCCCGGCAGGCGACCAGCAGCGAAAGCGGCGGCTTTATCAGGTTATAGCCCCGGCCTCAGGGGTGTGGATATCCCGTGGGTAGGGCTTTCTATCCCAAGGGGTAGCTCTCCAGGGGGCAAGGCCTCGGATGTGGTCGTGATCATGCTCTCTATTTGTCAATACATCCCTATTTATACCCAGGATACAGTTCTACCTGGTTCCGGAAAAATCCAAATTTATTGCGTAAACAATAAACAATTCCAATTGTAAACAACTCCAAGTAAGTACACTCCATGTTCACTCTTATGCCCTATGACAGAAGATTGATTATGGCGTAGCTGCTTTGGTAACGGGAGCTATTGTTTATCAACAGAAGCAGCCCATCTCTTTCTTTTATTTCTAGATATTCCCAGTGTTTTAATTCTTCATTTTTCTAAATTATTCGTAACAATATGATAGAAGTCTAGATATTAACAGCAATTCTTCATTCAATTATATTTTTTACAAGTTTTACTGAAGGGCAACAATTTCTTAACCTTAAACCGGATCTTTTGTGACTATAGTTGAGAGTCATATTTTCTCTGTTATATATATATATATATATATATATATATATATATATATATATATATATATATATATATATATATATATATATATATATATATATATATATATATATATAACTATATAGTAACGGGTTAGCTAGTATATTATAAAAAAGAGTTCTATATGTTCTTTCTGATACAAGAATTTAGAATAGCAGTTTTTTCTGATACAAGAATTAAACCTTCGGTTCAAGTCTCATGATCTACCGTCAATCAGACTAACCACTGGATAAACAAAGAAAAATATTCACAAAAACTAATGTCTGTCAATATTAAAGCGTAACCCAAATAAAGCTATTACATTAAAAATCACTACTCGACATTTCTTTCACAATTTCAAAAACGTCATACAAAGTTCTCTTTCAGGTCGCTTTTCTATTCAACCTTTCAGTATGGCTCTTCGAGAAATTTGAAGCGCTCTTTACCTTGAGATCAAAAGCAGTAGTGATTTGACCTATATTCAAGGTTAATCTTAACAGCCACCGTTCGAAGCTTGACCATAATTAAAGAACTAATTTATTTATTTATTTTGACTTAAAATTAAATATTATATACATTTTCGTACAAAAGGCGAATTTAATGCCTGTTGGCATTATCCACTAGTCAAACTTTCGGCCAAGAGAATGTAGCTGTGGAGGTGCCACTGAACAACTTATGAACCACTGAACAATTAATATATTATTATATTACCATACGCATACATATATATTATAATATTTATGTTCACACATATTCATAAATAAATACCTAAACATATATACATAAATATATACATATACTTAAACATAAAAATACATATACATAATTTATACAAACATACATATTTATCTCTAGTTATAAAACATAGATTGAATTATGCCTATCAAAAACAAAATAAGATGGTTGAGACTGAAAGTAATAATATAAAAATAAACCGACCAAGTTTCACCTACGAAGGATTTTTTATATCAGATAGCAAAAAAGTAAATGGCTTTCCAGATGGAAAGAGTAACCATCGCTTGTAGATAACAAAGATGTTAATAGTACATTACTATCCGTGTGGCGGGAAGGCAATGTCACATGCGTAAGTTTACTAGCTACCCTACCCTCTAATCCGGAACAAGATAGTGACAAGCATTGACGCTATTGCGACAGGAAAAGGTAAGCCGGTGTTACCAAAATCCGAGAACGCTTCCACCTAGTACTGCCTGACAGAATAGCAGATGGTCTATTATTCATAGGGGGGCCGGACCAACAAGGTCTATTCCGGAAGTAAGATTCAATATTAATAATATATACTTATATTTAATACCAGCTACGCCTGCAATATCGTATTCAATCCAATCCGATTTATCGATTAGTCGAATAGCGACATTCGTGGAAAACCCTCATTACTGTAGTCTGCCTGCTTGATAACGACTGCTTGCACAATAATACTTTCATCCTATCCGGTGACCGGATCTCTGACCTCATAATCTAAACCAAATAGGCTAACCTCTGAACAATGAGGTAAACAATTTTATTAATGGAACAACAGTTAATCAATTAATCTGAGGAAGATCAAATACAATACAATGCCGCCAGACAGTTTACATGAATAAATTAATCTAACCCTAAAGCATGGCCTGGTACTGCTTGTGCTACGCCCAAAGTTAGCAAATTATTTTCTTGTAGTATATTAATCAAGTGTACTTATACATGAACATTATAATATATAAATACTCAAATATACTTAATAAACACCATAACCAACAAATACAGACATATATGATCATCACACATATGTTTGTACCAGTCGGGAATTGAACCCAAGCCCCGTTGATTCCATAGGTAGGGGCGCTAAACACTCGATGGGAGGGGTGGCCAAAATCATTTTGTTATATCTGATTAAGAATCCTGAGTCGACTGTCTCAGATTTAATTAAGATACTTTTCGGGAAGGAGCTAACCGAAAACACGTGAATATTTTACAAAGAATAAATCTGTTGTAAGATTTTAGCACCAAATTCTAGATTTGCTTCAAGTCCTCTGAATTCAATTTAACAGAACAGCGATTGTATTCTAAATAACCAGATCAAACAAATATTACTCAATCTGCATTACCTGATATCTGCGATGTAAGTAGGTTGTGGCTTACAAGCTAGATTGTTAATTTTCTGCACAAACAACGCAATTTTGCATTTCACGTGATCACCACTAGCAATGAAATAAATGAGCTGTGTAATAATATTCAAATTAGATACCGAGTATATATACTAATTAGCGAGCGCTCGCTGTCTTAAACATATGCTTTTTACACAAGTCTTAATAGCAAAGCAGCAGAGTTTTACCCCTTCCTTTACTAGAATTATACTAGCAAAAAGCAGAGCTTTATAAGGGCTCGCAAAGTTATACTACCTAGTAATATTGCTAAGAAATTATTTTTTATGAGAATTAAATCTTTTAATGTATGGACTTCATTTATAATTATCTAACCTAAAAAAAGCCAGCGTATTTTTACCCAAACATCATATTCCCATTAAAGTCGTCGTCAGGCTTTCATCTAGAAGGCGCAGGAAAATAAAACCAAAACAAAAAAACATGTTTCTAAGACAATTTTTTTTTAGAACTTACAAGAAAAATTCTTTAAAATTTTGCTATGATAAGATAGATTTTCGAAATATTTTTTTTTAATTTAATTAACATTCAAAATTTTTAGGATTAATATTGGACTTACCGCAGGCACGAAGAATTTGCGGTAGAAACTCAGCGAATAAATTTTTCGAATTTTTCTCTCAGGGAAACCCTCGGGGTTCGATTCCCGAGTCAGACAAATCAAAAATGTGTTTTTTTTTCAATTTTCTAATAAAAACAACGATGCCCGGGATTTGAAAAATGCCCGGTTGGTGATAAGCTGATCACCTATCACGTTGTGGGACTAAGACGTATCTTCGGCTAATCGTGGATGCACACATTGTACCTCTGCCTACCTTTTCGGGGTTACGGTCAGGACCATACCTTTTTGTAGCTTTTTACCCTCGGGCTAAGATTGAAAATTATTCTCAATACAATATTAATCAATTAATAAACTTGTACTGTTTCACAATAATCATATTGTCAAAAACTGTAATCGGTTGACCTTGCAGGCCATCCCTGAAACTTCCCGCTAAATTAAGGTATTTTAAACTCAAAAGAGTAAAAACTATTAGCATAGATTTTTTTTTCAGTTCTAAGTAATACTGAAATATCTCAATTGCTAAGTCACAAAAAATAGCAAGAAAACACGAATGAACCAACGAAACAATCATACATGCAGTTTATTTTGATAAAAATGTCAGTACATTGATTTTTGAAAAACTGTATATTTTGGAAACGATGATCAAATTGATCAAATTTCAAATGGCATTCAACTCAATTTAACTATTGCTTTAGCAAAATAATCGGTAGGTTCAAAAATTTCGAAGCAATGTCAAAAAACATTTTTTCAAAAACTTTCGTCATTGATAGATACCAAACAAAGTGACTGATTTTTATCCAGGTAACGGTACTTGACGCAGTTTTTAAAGGAAAAAAACTGATAAGATTTTGAGGTCAATCGGTACATTGGTTGGTCGGTCGGATCGGTTTCCGATCCGGTAGTAGTTTTTAAAAAAAATATGTTGACGAGTCAAAATAACTTGTAAAAAGTTTTATTGAATAAAGTATTTCTGATTTCTGATTAGCCTGAAAGTTATTTCAAAAACATTAAGTAAGTTTGCTAAACACAACGTAATTTTAATATTTGAAAAGCTGTAACTTTTGAAAATAAGATTCGATTTTAATTTTTAAAACGGCATTCGACGTTATTTTTTTAGTACTAAAATATTGTAGAATAATAAAAAATGATTGGTTGAAATATTTCGAAGTTATGTCGAAAAAAAAACTTTTTTCAAAATTTTCGTCAACGATTACTTCCAAACAGATAAACCGATTTGATGCAATTTATGCATTAAACTTAATTTATTTTGAGAATATAGCTGATTAGTCTTTGTACTCAATCAGTACATTAATCTGGAAGTTATATTAAAAAAAAAATCTGTTTCACCAAACTTTCTTTTTGGGTTTTTTCAAAATTTTATCAAAATCCCTTGGGCCCAATTGGTTCAAATTTTCAGGAAGTCTAAGTTGAGTGGAATCCAATCGAATGCCATCAACCGCATTTCGATCGGTCCAGCCGTTCAAAAGTTATGAGATGTTTACATACAGACATACATACACACACACGAACACACACACACATTCATACAGACACACTGACGTCATCGCGAAAAAAGTCGAAAATGGTTCCTAGGACCTCAAAACGCGGACATCTGGTGAAAATTCGATTTTTAAAAATCGGAGAAAAATCAGTAACTTCCTTATCCACATACGTAGTAGGAAGTTAAAAAGTACAAGTGTATTAATAGATTAATATTGTATTAAAATGGAGTGAATGAAAATGAATTAAATCTACCACGCCAAAGTAACATTTTAACTCGTTAGCGTTTTAACTCGTTAATTTCATAATAGATGGCGTTAGTAGTAATAAAATTCTAATACATGTATTTTTTATTTTTTTCTTAATGTTTATAAAATGGCACTTTAATAGTAGATAACATATCTAGACATGAATTAAAAACTACCACGTCAAAGCTCAAACCTCGAAGTGCGATATTTTTTTAGTAACAGATACCACAAAAGTGCATACAAAGTGGCCTAGTGTAGGGCTCGCTTCGCTCGCCCTGATAATGTTGAACTTCAATCCTTTTTAAATAGCATTTTACGCTATTAGGATAGGAAGGATTATATGTAATACTTGCAAAAATTGCCTGTCCACCCAAGCTTTTATCATTTATCATTAATTTATCAATCAATTCCATCAATAATTCCACGATAACATGAAAGGCACTGTTTTTCTATAACGGTGTTGTTTCAAACGATTATTATAACGATTATTTCCTACAATAGAAAAAAACGTTTCAAGTAAAAGTTGTAGAGAAAAAAATTCTACACAAAAAAGTTCCTCTTCATTTTTTTGTTATCTGCTTTAGTTTAGCTACAAAAAATAAAAATTAAATTGGTAGTAAAATATATAAATAAGGGAAAACATATGTAGTATTGTTAGTACATATTTATGTGATGCGCGCGCTGCATGGTACAGGGCTGTAATAATTCTGGTAAGTTTTTATAATTAATTACAAAGCAAATTTAATTTTTACTTTTTGTAGCTAAACTAAAGCAGCTAACAAAAATGAAGAGGAACTTTTTTGTGTAGAATTTTTTTCTCTACAACTTTTACTTGAATTTTTTTTCTATTTCCTACCGTTATTAGGTTATTTAAAAAGGCCTTTTTCAACCCTTTTTTTATTTTTTTTTCATCCCTTTCCCTAAATTTAAATCAAAATTTCTTTCATAATATTATTTAAGTATTAATGAACACATTTTTACTCATTGCGCCAAAACTGGTCAGATCATGGTTTCATTTAACTTTTTACTGGACTAAACCGCTTTTACGCCGATGACAAAGCTTTTATCACCAACTCTGCCGCTGAGCTCCAGTATATGGTAGGTTCGCTAGGGCATGTAATTTGTTCTCGATCTCAATCAATGTGAAGTAGACCGTGGTAATGGAGCAAAGGTTTACAAAAAAACCGTTTATTACTTTGTATAATGCACCCTCGGAACTGGTTGACTCGTTTACTTGCCTGGGGTCTACTGTAATGAAAAACATCTCGCTTGATGCGGAGATCGGTATTCGCATCGGCAAAGCGGTTACGATGTTCGGGAGACTCAGTACAAAAGTTGGGGGTAAAAAACACCTGACGACTAAAACCAAAGCGATCGTGTACGAAACATGTGTCTTGAGTGTGCTCTTGTCCAGTACAGAAAGGTTTCCGTACTGGACAAGAGCACAAGAGGACATCGTTTGCAAAACAGGAAAGACGGTTGAACTCCTTCCATATGCATTGTCTTCGAAGCATTTTAGGCATATCATGGAGAGACAAAGTGACAAACGGGAGGGTGCTATGATACAATTTTGACCACAGGGCGATTGCTAGTATAAGAAAATATGTTTCGATATTAATAATCTACTAATAGCTAGGGATATAACGAGGAGATAATTTTAATATTTTATCAATTATCATACAGGCAAAAATGAATCAAGAAAATTTCTGTAAGCAATATTTGTCATTCATTCTTCGGTTACGGCTTCCATTTCTTCCAAGCATAACCGTTTAAGATGTTCAAATCCGTGTCGCACGCAATAAGATAGATGGTGGTAGTAGTTGTTTAATTTATTTGTTCTCTCCTATCGCTTATGGCTTATTTATAACTTACATTAAGTTTAACATTATGAAAGCTAGGATGGCAATATGCTAGTAACAAAATGTTACTAGCACATGATGTTTTTATAAATCACCTGGAGGCAAGTACATTTTTCGGATATCTGAACGTTCGTGCTCAAGCTCATACAATGTTCAAGATGAACAGGCAAAGAGACTAGAGAAAAGGATTTCTATTAACAACGGCAAGATAGCATCAGCATACATGGCTAATGTATTTCGTCTCGTCTCTTAGCTCGTCCACAGACTTCACGTCTATGTAATTGACCCGTATTCTATCAGACGAGATATATAGTACTTGTGGACTTTGTTGTTATTATTCATTTTAAACCTTTTGTTCCTAAAATTTTTTATGAATTGACATATCATTAGGTGTTATATTTTATCATTCACGGCCATATAATCAATACATTGATTGCATTTATATATTTTATGGGCTATTGAAAACTGGTTTCTAATTTTACCAGTGCACAAAATAATTTAGCAGCCTACAAGTTACAATGATTAATCAGCTATAAATAGCATGAAAAATATTTAAAGTTAACAAATATTCATAGTTAAGTAAAAATTAATAGTAATTCCAAATCGATTTATTAAAAAATGAAGAAACTTATGAAGAAAGGGCAATTAAATGTCCCAGAGAAAGCAGCTTTCATTGACCATTGCAACGATAGCATCAGCATACACAAGTGTTACGTCCCGGCTTTCAGCTAGTCATATAGCCGTATAATTTGTTGGAGACCATATCGGACATAACAAGATAAATGTTTGCAGTAGTAGTAGACTTTATTTATTCGCCTTTGTTGCTTAAGGCTTATTAATAGTAACTCATTTGAAGTTTAACATCATGAGGGATGTAAAGGATGATTGACTTAAGGCAACAACATCTACAACACATAAAAACATTTTTGTTGTTCTAGATGTTTACAGTATAAAACGTGAAACTTGTCTTCATGCTGCATTCTACCAAATATAAAAATTTCAGGATTTTTAAAACTGACATATTTAGCTTCGAACGACACAATTGGTTTATTTTCCATAAAAAGCCCGGTCCAGCATAAGGAATATTTTATAAATACACTCGTATTTTCACTATCTCCATGAAATTTAGTAAAAAAAAAATATTATTCTTCATATCTTATATCAAAGGAAAGCCAACAAGCAAATATATTTTATTAGAATTCATCACGCACATACCAGAAAGTATAAAATCCAAGCCATGCATGTGTAAAAGAATCAAACTTGGGAAAGTGTTTCTTACTACATCTTTTCAGCTTTTTGGTTCAAAAAAATACCCACTTCACTTGCAACTAAGCGAGATATTCCGTTGGTCATACGTAAAACACGCGTAACTGAACTGTTTGTTCTGGCTAAAAGCAAATTAAACAGGCGTCTTATATGCACGTTATTACCCCTATTAGGCGTTATTGAGTTATGTGCTCAAGGATTATGTACATATTATACATACATATATATATATATATATATATATATATATATATATATATATATATATATATATATATATATATATATATATATATATATATATATATATATATATATATATATATATATGTCTTTGACCGCCTTGTCATTGTATTAATAAAATGAAAATACAATTTCAAACCCTAGCCTTGTTCGCCCACAGTGGGAATTTATTTGCTAACAATACTGGTTGCAAAATTCTAGAACAGGATCTAATCTTAATGTATCTTGACACCGCTTCTGAGACTTATTGTAACTTTACAATTATTATGTCCCATGACTTTATACATATATATAACCTTTCTGTGTATGCGTTTGTACGTGTGTGTGTGTGTTCATCTAAAACGTTTTACAGTTCTTAAGATATTTTATTTTAAATCATTTTTGTTACCTCAGATATTATAGAATTAAGAAACCAAACCAAAATTGATATGGTTACTAGCAAATGATTATTTTATTAAGTAGTTTGTTAAAAGCTTAATAAGTAAGCAAATAGAAATATAAAAATCATTTATTTATTTTGATTCCATATTTTGCTGGATCCGCGCTGGATCCAGCTGGATTCAGGTTAATCTTGCAAAAATCCAGCTGGATTGAAGATGCTACTGGATTGCAATCCCTAACCATGACACTACATCTCCCTTTAATGGGTACATAAAATTAATAAAAGATTCGAAAACACGTTAGAAAGAAGTTAATGGTCATCAGGTCGATTACCTGCGGCGTTCACTTTTTAATATCATCAGAGTGCTAAGTGTGAGTTTTTCTTTTCGCATTCGATCGTGAGCGCGTTTCGAGTTTGCTAGGAATTTGTATGTGATTTGTACAGCGTCACCTAGTGGTAAACTGGTTTCTCACGTTATATATATATATATATATATATATATATATATATATATATTATTTAAAGTGAAAAGACGAGTTGGTAAGTATGACGAAGTGAACATTGCGATTTCAAAAGTTCACCACATGTTGGTCCCGGCCTCCTTTGTAGAATAGGCCAACTGCCGTTCTGCCAGGCAGGTCGTAAAAGGCGACCGATTGGCTATTGAGTCACTACCATCGTGGCTACTAGGTGGTAGAATTCTGCATTGTCTCGCCCGGGTCTGGTACCACCGCCTAACCTATTCCTGCCGCAATAGCGTCAGTGCTTGTCGCTGTCCTGTTCCGGTTTGGAGGGTAAGGTAGCCGGTAAACTTATGCATGTGGCATTAGACCTCGCCACAAGATAGCAACGCACCATTAACATCTTTGGTGTCTATAGGCGATGGTTGACTCTTTCCATCAGGAGACCCATCTGCTTGTTTGCTATCTTATGACATAAAAAAAAATATATCGACAAATTAGCCAGTAGACTGAGTTCAGCAGCATTTGCAGTTAAAAAACTGAGACAGATTAGTGACGTCGACACTGCAAAAATTGTGTATTTTAGTTATTTTCATAGTATTATGTCTTATGGGATTCTACTATGGGGAAATTCGGTTGATATAAATACAATTTTTGTTTTACAAAAAAGAGTTTGTAAGAGCTATTTACAATCTCAGTCCAAGAGTATCCCTAAAAGAAAAATTTAAAGAAATCAATATTTTAACCGTACCATCGCAGTTCATATTTGAAAACTTGATGTATATTCGTAAAAATATTTCTTCATTTAAGAAAAATAGTAATGTACATAATGCAAACACAAGGAACAAAAACAATCTTGCTGTGCATGTATCACGTCTCCACAGAATAAGTAACTATTTTATGGGGCAATCCATACGATTTTACAATAACTTCCAAATACTATTAAAGATCTACCAATACACAAATTTAAAAAATGTATCAAATCGAGCGGATCTTTGCGAAGCGAGTTTTGTTGCGTGCGAAGCGGCTTGCTCCGTCCCATCACCAGCGTGCTATGGCGAGTGGAATTGAGCGAACGAGTTCATTCGTGCTTAAAATTTTCATTTAAAAATCACTTATTTATTGATCAAAACGATTAATAAGTTTAGTTCAAGGATTTTTTGATAACACTTTGTTATCAAAAACGTGCAGTCACCATGTAAGATACTATATAATGTACACAAAACCGTCCTGGCGCTTGGATGCGACCTAAAGCAAGTAAATGCTTCTGTTAAATGAATGATATAATCAACGCTTAGGCTCATGACGTTTAGGTTATTCAGGTCAGAATAATATATTCACTCTTCTAGCCCCAGCTCGTAAGGAAAACCGATGTGAAGATACGCCATGAAAAATTTGAAAACCGTTTACCCTGAAGACGATGTCTGAAACTTTTCGCTGAATTAAGGTATTTTCTACCTCAAAACAGTCAAAAATTTTCGGACTTCGTTTGCTCCGCACAGCCCATCTCCCATAGGTGATAGCGTGATAATATATTCCCTATATGTTGACCCGAGCTGTTAGTAATATTCATGAAAAATTTGAAGTAAATCCATGCAGTACTTTTTGAGTTTACTCTGGACAGACAAACAGACAAAAATTCTAAAAACTAAATTTTTGGCTTCGATATCGATTGTACATCACGCCCCAAGTATTGACTTTTCTTCGATTTTGTTATATGTGTAGATATAGATAATTAAATACAGAATTAGACACACATTTGCGATAGAAAACTGTGCGCTGTAATTTTGAAGGTAATATAAAAGTATCTAAATATTATGTTAAGTATTGCGAGCATAATTATACCATATCCGTGCATATAGACATCCGGGCAGACTCTGATTTTTTTTATTTACTCAATTTTTACTTCCTTAATAAAATAAATATCTTTATAAATATCAAATGTTGTAAAACCTGACATAAGTATATTTATATTATTCTATAAATGCATTATGATTATTATAAAGACTTTTTTTTTCAGAAAGTTGTTTGATTTTGGTAAGGCGAGAGTAGAGCATTTCCTCGAGCAATTCTAAAAACTTCAAATGTTATTAGAAGCTTTCATAATCTGACGTACACACACACGCGCGCGCGCACGCGCAAATTCACACATACACATACACACACACTCACACACACACACATGGACTTGATTTTCGAAAAACTTCTATAGCGGGAAGTTTAAAAATACTGCAATTACAAACCGAGTCTCTTACAATATGCTAGGAAACAAAGTCTAACTGGCGGCAATGAATAATAACAAAGAAATTAACAAAATGAGCTGCTAAGAGTGAAAATTCAAAGAAATATTTAATTTAGCTGGCAATTAAAATTCTGAGTTAATGAATTTAATGCTAAATTAGACTAATGTAATTATTAATGAGAGAATTGTGTATCAACAAGTAAGCCACAGAGTAAGCGCGCGCAGTAACAAAAAAGATTTTGTAAGATGCGCTAAATATATTGTTGGCTAATGTAATAATGTATGAAAAATATTTTTTCTACGTTAGCATATTGTTTTCTTGTAAACAGGACAGATTAATTCAGTTGGTACAAACTACGGATTAAATGGATACACTTTTCAAGACAATTTCTACTAGTATACAATGTCAGTGTAGCTTGCAATTACGTACAGCAATACAGAGTTATACTACTTTTTTAATAATAATAAATACTCAAGGGACAAATTACATTTACTGATCTAACCCCAAAGTAAGCAAATTATTTGCTTGTGTTATGGGTGTTAGTCAACGATACTAATACATAGAAAATACGTATATAAATACTAGAATATATATATAATAAACATGCAAACCCGGAAATACAAACATTTATGCTCATCACACAAATGCTTGTCCCCGTCGGGGATCGAACCCGAGCCTTGTTGATTGCGTAGTCAGGGTCTGTAACCACTCGACCAACGAGGCGGTCAAACTTACCAATAAAATAAAATCATTTCAAAGGTTAATTTTTAAACCTTGTCATCTCATTTGGTACGATAAAACAGTACAACATTGGTTATTTCTAATTTTTCACAATATATATTCGGGCCACACATTTCCTTCCCAGTGGCGTGTCTATTAGTATTCATGTGGTCTGTGGTACAAACCATGTGTGTAATACATAGAAATACATATACGACGTGGTCATGTGGTCTGTGGTACTAACCGTGTGTGTAATACATAGAAATACATATACATTTTCCCCGTGTTGGTTCCGGGCTCCTTTGAAGAATAGACCAACTGCCGTTCGCCCAGGCAGATCATCAATGGCGATCGATTGGCTATACAAGTCACTACCATCGTGGCTACTAGGTGGTAGAGATCTGCATTGTCTCGCCCGGGTCAGGTACCATGCCTTACCTATTCCTGCCCCAATAGCGTCAGTGCTTGTCGCAGTTGTGTTCCGGTTTGGAGGTTAAGGTAGTCGGTAACCTTATGCATGTGGCATTAGACCTCGCTACAAGATAGCAACCCACCATTAACATCTTTGGTATCTATAGGCGATGGTTGACTCTTTCCATCAGGAGACCCATCTGCTTGTTTGCTATCTTATGATTTAAAAAAATGCGAGGTTTGAAAATGAAACTTTTTGCCTACATTATTGCGTATATATTTCATTCATTTGTCATTTGTTTTAAGACTTTGTAATAAATGTTAGTTTTATGACTGTCCCACTTTAAATCAAAAACGGCTGTTACCGATCTTGATGAAAATTGGTATTCAGTGACAATATGTGCACAAATTACAGACATGATTATTGTCTGTTTTTTATATCATAAAATAGCAAATGGCAGACAGCTTTCCTGATGGAAATAACAACCAATGATTAAAATAGTGCATTGTAATATGTTAGCGGGATGTTAATGCCACATACATAAGTCTACCGGTTACCTTACCCTACAAACCGGAACACGGCAGTGAAAATCATTGACGTTAATGCAACAAGAATAAGTAAGACGGTGGTACCAGACCCAAGCGAGACGTTGCGGAACTCTACCACCTAGTAGTCACGATGGTAGTGATTCGAATAGCCAATTATTCGCATTTTACGAACAGCCTGGCTAAATGGCAGATGATATAATCTTCAAAAGGGGCCCAGACTAACATGGGGAAATAAATGCCATTAGATGT
The DNA here is from genome assembly GCA_036924255.1 of Apodemia mormo. Lineage (NCBI taxonomy): Eukaryota > Metazoa > Arthropoda > Insecta > Lepidoptera > Riodinidae > Apodemia > Apodemia mormo. Next base: position 14,615,245 of record JAUPFN010000002.1, read on the forward strand.
TATTTACAAAGTTATTTGTGACTTAGATAATAAGGAAGCTTTAATTTGATATTGTGATGCAAAACTGGACAGATAACTACTTCAATAATTAGTAATTACATATTCTGAACATAAAAATAATTGTACGGCTTATTCGATTTTTTGCCGTTTTACTCATATTTAATTTTTTTGCCTGTGTAATTTCGTTATCTTTGTTTTGTTTCTCACTATAATATAAGCTGTTGCCACACATATAAACTCGTTAACTATTGCTTTAAATACAACAATAATATAATATTTGTATTATATTGATGTGTGTTACTCATTTATGCAAAAACTACTGAACGGATTCGGATGAAATTTAGCACACAATTACAATTTTAACAATTTTTATTCAAAATAAATAGGATACATTTATATAGCTTATTGAATGTCATGTATATGCTAAAGATAAATTAATAGTAGGTACGTGTCTTTTCCCCGTGTTGATCTCGGGTTACTTTGAAGAATAGGCCAGCTGCCGTTCTGCCAGGCAGTTCGTAAAAGGCTATATGAGTCACTACCACTGTGATTACTATGTGGTAGAGTTTCGCAACATTTCGCCCATAGAGTAGTAGAGTTCTGCATTGTCTCGCCCGGGTCGGGTACTACCGTCTTACCTAATCCTGCCGCAATAGCGTCATTGCTAGTCACTGTCGTAGTCTTGTTTGCAGGGTAAGGTAGCCAGTAAACTTATGCATGTGGCACTAGACCTCGCCAAAAGATAGCAACGAAATATTAACATCTTTGGTGTCTTTAGGCAATGGTTAACTCTTTCCATCAGGCGACCCATCTGCTTATTTGCTATCTTATGATACAAGAAAATGTCAAAAAATAATAGCAATAAAAAACAGATACAATTAGAGTATGTCAAAAAAATCGTTAAAATTTAGTTGAAAAGAATTGAATGTAAAATTTGTGATGACAAATCACGTGTAAATGATGACCTGGAATATACTACACATACTACATCGTATTCCGGAAAAAAGTCTCTTCTTCACGCCTAAGCCACTGAAGCGATTTGGATGAAATTTGGTACAGATATACTTTGAGATTCGAAAGTACTCAAAAAACTGCGCCGAATGCCGTTTGATTAATTAAAATCTAAATATTCAAAAGTAGCAACTTTTCAAATAATATTGTTGTGAACAAACTCATTGCGGATTTTAAAAATAACTTGACTAATCTACCGAAGTAAGTCCATTTATGTTTTTTCTTCCAAAACGATGTCAATGCCGTAAATGGGATTTAAATCAATTATTAAAAATATAGATATGTATCTTAATCTATCCAATAAATCACCTCTGCGGTCTTGTGGTCCGGCGTCTGCGTTGATCACATGAGGTCCCGGGTACAATTCCTGGGTCGGGCAATTGGAAAAAAATGTGTTTTTCCAGTTTTCTGATAAAAGCAATATTGCCCAGGATTGAAAAGTGCCCGGTTGGCGATAAGATTGCCACCTATCACATTGTGGGACCAAATATCTTCGGGTAATTGTGGGTGCACTGATACTGACGTGAAGATAATTTTTTCAAGCTATCAAAATAAGTAAAGTAATAATTATATACTGACATATGCAAAGAAGAAAGAAAAGATAAATTTCAAAATGAATGCTCAGTTCAGACATCAACCTCTAGATAATACATTTTCAGAACATATCAGAATGAATTTTTATTTTGAACCTTCCGTAACTCGGTCAGAAGTTCATTCAATTAATATGTATAAAATATGTTATAGTGAGATAGTAGGGTAATAATGATTGTCACACTGTCGCCACGATTGCATTTACGACAAATATTTTGTTGACAACGAGCCGACATCCGTTGAATTGTTTACTACTCGTACATGATTTCCGGCAAGGATAATTTCTAGCATGTTAAATTATACCACATGCTTATTCATGGTAGAAATGTAACTGATTTAAATTTAAGATAACGTTGGTTTATCCAGCACGTGGCGAGTTCTCACGTCTTTTGACCACAACTGCCGGTGCAGTTTACAAATGCAGTCGATTTTCAACGTATCTAGACAAGCTGTTATGTGTATATACATATATACCTTATCATGAGAAAAATTCGTTATCTGATTTTTGTCTACACACACCTCTACGCATAATAATACGAAAAAAGTGCCTTAAAAAGGAAATGCGCGAATTTGATGTCCGGGGCTAAATACTGTGCTAAACAAAAATGTAATTACTCTAATACTAAACCACATTTATCGTTGTATAAACGTCTATGTACTAATTAATATATTTACTATCTATCAGAATAAACACATTATTAAATAAAAAACATTTCTTTAGGTAAATCAAATAAAAACCGCAATCAAATTACACTGAAATCATAGTGAATTTAAAGTCACAAATACTGTGTTGCACAAAAAATCTAAAGGTTGTAAAAATATTTCTAACTTATACATGGTTTTTCAAAAAACATGACTTATTACGACATAAATTTAAATAATCTATTTTAATTGTATTATGTATATTTATGTAATTTATCAACTCAAAAACTACTCGAAAGAGAAGAAAGCATAAAAATATCAGTAAGAAGTATAAAATACTCAAAACAAAAAATTAGAGCCACTCGTTTGTTTGTACTTACATCTTAATTTATTACATTTTGAGAGTCTGCAGAAATGTTTTGTGTAAAATGACGTGAAGTGGATAGTCACTTTAATTTTTTATAAAGGTCACTTTAGGCTTCTTGAGGGTGTGTCGCGAGGATAAATTATCTTCAGTCAACATTAAATAAGATTAATGTTATTATTTTTTAAGTCTGCGTCTAAAATTCCACGTGTTAAAAAGGCATATAAAAAAACTTCTCTAAAGTCGATACTTTTATCAAAGAAGACCTCAGTCAACCTGCCGTGGCGAGCAGGCCTTCGCGTAATCAAACGGCAAGCGAGTCGAAGCATTTAAGACACACATTTTTTTACATAATATTAAGCCGCGTCGTAGCATGTCTCGACGTTCTATCGTGTTTATGTGTGTGAGAGCCCTAAGCGCTTTGACTCAATTACGTGAATTGGGGGGCTGGTGTGGCCACGTTTCCGATCCGGTAGAAGTTTTAAAAAAATATGTTGACGTGTCAAAATTTTTCCAAAAGAGCCCTACTTAGAACTAACTTAGACATATATTCAAAAAGTTATGTTTCTTTAGTATATCTTTAGTATCTTTAGTAGCTTGTTTGCTATCTTATACTATAAAAAAATCATAAGATATAGATAAATTGACGGGATAGATCAATTAAATCATTAACAATCAATTTAACAAATACCGTAACCTCGATAACAAACATTTATGCGTATTATATCAATCAAATCGTTTTTCTCGAATCATATCCCAGTCTCAACGTATCATAGCCAGTATCGTCAAACACTAAACCAACGGGACAGTTAAATATTTTTGTATCATACTTTAAAAAACTTGTCATTGTTTAAAATTTAGTCACATTAGCATAAATTTTAGGCTGCACTTGTGAGTCAATGATGATAACGATCCTCAACATCCGGTCCTATTACCTCGTCTGGCATAATGTTTGTTCCATTTAAAACAAGCTAAACCTAAATCCCTCAATGAAAAAATGATTTTTATTTATGGAGTAGGAACAGACAAAAGGCTCACCTGATCACAAGTTATGAGCGCTGCCCATGAACAGCTGCAATATGGGGGTCTTGCTGTCAGGTCAGGTCAACAGGTAGCATATATATATATATATATATATATATATATATATATATATATATATATATATATATATATATCGTACTTCTTTTACAAATTACCTAGCAGTAAGGCAGTGGTTTATTCTTCACTAAGCCGGACTTTCAAAGAAGCCGGGCTACTATATAATTAAATAATAACATCTATTAATAGTAATTTAAGGCGTTCGTGTGAACATCAGAATGTTTGAGATTCAATTGAATAACAATACATTTATGGATTTTTTTCACATGAGACGACAATTAATAATTAACATCATTAATTACATATAGCACTTATACTATGAACTGCTTAGCAGTAGTTACTATTTTAATATACATTTTTAAATTTTCATAGAATAGTAAACAAGCAGATGGATCTCTTGATAAAAAAGACCACCATAGCCTAAGACACTAAAGATGTTAATGGTGTGTTGCTATATTTGTTGAGGGATGGTAATGTCACAAAGATATGTTACCCAGCTTTACCCTCCAAAGCTCTTCAAAAAATTCACAAATGACCTATTTCTGTCATAGCAAACATAAAAAACATACAAGCGTATTGAGTACCCCTCCTTCTTTTTGAGAAGGCGGTAGAAAATACAAACAAAAGAAGAACTACAATAATTTTCACATTACGTATTAAATAATTTAGATCAAATTACTACCAATAAAGTTTAAAGAACAATTTATGTAATCTGTGGGAGACCTTTACCGAATTATTTGATTAAATAAACGTGGGAAGTTCTCGGGCAGTATTTCTTGTCTGTAATCTAATGTTTGCTGATTTATGTGTACATACACTCACTAGCTATCTATTGTGATTTGTGAGTAATGTCGTTGGGGTGAACGTGATGGCATTTCTATCTATCATTTTTATCATCTCATCCCAATTATTTTTTGTTTAAGTTACAGTTTCCTCTTTTAAGCAATAATTATTATAGTTGAAACGCATGCAACAATATGATACATTGTTGGTTAAAAGTTTTATCTTTCTTCTTAAATATCTTTCCATCAGAAGAACATGCTGCTTTTAGAACAAAGTTCCTTATCGAAGGGTACGGACTAGAGATTGGAGGCTAGGCAAAAGAAACGTAAGAATTTTTTGCCACGAGTTATTATCACGAGTGTTTCTTTAGTCTAAACGATTTAAAAAAAACTTACGTAAACTTGTAACAAAAAAATTAATTTAGCCGTTAAAAAAAGGCCAACTATCTGAGAGAGGGGAGGAAAAGAAGGGAAGACGAAGAGTGAGGGGTTGGGAAGAGAGAAAGGAAAAGGGGGGTTGGGGAAAGGGGGAAACGAGGGGAAAGGGTAAAAAAGGGGAGGGAGGATACAGGAGGAAAAGGGAAGAAGGGAAAGGAAGGAAGGTTGTGTAAGACGGGAAAGAAATAGGGAACTATGAGAAAAGAGAGGGCGGCTAAAGGGGAAGCTAAGGGGAACAAAATAAAAAACTGGGGAAAATAAAAAACTTTGTTCCAGCCGAGTGTTCCATGACACACACGCATATTATCTTAATAATCTGTGGTATACATAATAAACACATAGAATATGACTGGACAAATTACACGAATCGATCTAACCCCCAAATTAGTAAATTAAATGCTTGAAATCGTCATCGATACTAATACGCAATAATAATTTAAGTATTGAAATCTCATTAATAAATTTATGCGTTTGGTATTACCATCCCGCCACACGCAGATCAAATAATTTACATCCTTGGTGTCTATGGGCAATGAGAAATATACTTTTTCTACACATATAAAAGCACCCAGAACCTGAAATACAAACATGCTCATGCTCGTCACAGAAATTCGTGATCCTAAGCATCGAGTCCGAGTCTCAAGTACAACCATCACTGAACAACGAGGTGGACAAAAGTTCGTTTGATATCAGTTTTACCCCGGTGCGGTCTCACCGCTTTGCTTATACCTGCCACCATGATTTCAGTGGTTGTCACTATTGTATCCTGGCTTTGAACCCGGTCAAAGTCAAAGAAAACAAATGTTAGCAAAACTACAAAAACAAATGTTTATTCAAACTAGCAATCGCCTGTGGCCATAATTTGACCATAGACTAAATAATAAAATCTCTTTTACGTTTGACAACTGACTGTAGCCGTAAAGAAAATATTATACCTACATGTGTGTATATTATCATGTATGTCAAATATAGTGTGTGTAATGTTTATTTTTATTACTTTAATGTATTTCAAATGCATTTTATTTAAAAATGTTATGTTTCTGCAATCGTCCGTAACGTAAACTTTAACTGGGCCAAATTTCATACTCCTAGTTCGCGCAATTGTGTTAAAAAGGAGTTCAAAGTTTTTCCTTCACGTATTAATCTATACATATAAAAATCAATTGCTGTTCGTTAGTCTCGCTAAAACTCGAGAACGGCTGAACCGATTTGGCTAATTTTGGTTTTGAATTAATTGCTCAAGTTCAAGGAAGGTTTAAAAGGTGAGAAAATATAGAAAAAAATAAGAGTAGTTAAAAAGGCAGAACAAAGTTTGCCGGGTCAGCTAGTCTATATATATAAAAATCAGTTGCTGTTTTAGACTGTACCGATTTAGCTAATTTTGGTTTTAAAATATTCATGGAGGTTCAGGTTAGGTTTAAAAGGTGAAAAAATGTAGAAAAAAATGGAAAAGTAGACACAAGTTGGCAGAACAACATTTGCCGGATCAGCTAGTATAATATATAGATTATTCTTTGGAGATATTTTTGATGCGTCACAATTTTAAAGTTCGGAAACGTGGTTGCGTACTAGATGATCTGGTGGAAGAAATTTGGTTAACTCATCGGAATAAAAACGCGCACAACTAATTTGTGGTAAAACACCTCATATTGCTGACACGTCAATAACGATACACAATTAACATTTTGTCGACTCTTCAATGTATTTTATAGGATTGGTTATCGCACGTCCAGAACTTAGATCATAGACTAAGTTCAGTGACATTTATAGTAAAAAAAATGGGCACCTAACTAATGTTGAGACAGCGCGCCTTGTGTAATATACTTTCATAGCATTATAACTTAGGAGTTCTTTTACGGAAATTCCGCGGAAATTAAATACGACACGTATTTTGTATTATAAAAAAGAACTACAAGGACAATGCACTATCTTAAGCTAAGAGTTTCCTTAAGAGTAAAATTCTAAGAACTTAATATTTTAACCGTAATTTCGCAATTTACATTTGTTATGTATGTTTATAGTTAATGTATGACCCTTTATCCATACTTTTAAAAACAAAGTCAGACTGTAGTTCACCTTTAGGCAACAATATGCTAGTTCCAGAGTATGCCGAAAATGTATGTACTTACATAAAATATTAGTACACTCACTAAATACAAACAACAAAATCAATCTTGCTGTACATGTAGATATCTCGTCTCCACATATTAAGTAACTCTTTTATGGGGCAATGATTAAGCTTCCTGATGTTAGAAATTTACCACTTAACAAATTTAAAAAAATTACTAAAACAAAACTAAGTGAAAATGGTTAGTATAAGATATTAGAATACTGAGACGGCAAAAAATGTGGGAATAATTATTGTTCTTATTATCAATTTCTTATTTTATTGTAGCATGTTCGCATACAAATTAAAAATTGTATGCAAAACATAAAAAAAAAACATAAAATTAAAAATGTGTAATATCTTATATAATGAAATAGATACACAAAAAAAGATAAGTCGGAGTTTATCCCGCCGGATCTTCTAGTATGTGGCCGCGATTCCGATTTGATAGTAGCTTAAAATAGTGTTAACGAGTCAACATAACTGTTTAAGAACTTTTGATTTGATTTAAATAACATTACCCTGTCTTTAGTGTCTAGTAGTGACCATTTCTTTTTGTCATTAGAACACTATTTATAAAAATAACAACACTAAAACATCATTCTGTTAACTAAAGTAATAATTTTCAATTTGTTATTGCAATTTCAACATCAATTAAATAATTACTTTCTTGAACGTAATAGTTCCCGTGGCATTTAAAAATTATCTCAATTAGTATAAGGTCTTTAAACGCAGACAGTAGTAATGCGCTAGACACGGACAAACACTTTCATTGTCCTTTTACGGTTACATGAATCAGAGTCAAGCTACGTTTCTGAACAAAGAAAATGGTTAAGAATAATGAAAGTGAAATCACTTTTCAATTTCTTATTCTTTGTCATTTGAGGGAAATAAATCAAACTTCTATTGCGAGGGACAACTATGTGTGCTGCGGAAACTATCTAGAGGAAGTATTTTTTGCAGTGCATCGCAAGGGTTTTCATCATCATACTGAAGTTATTACTTTCGTTTTATTTTAAGCCAGCAAAGTAAGATCTCTTTTAATGGTATTTATCTCTAAATTCTTTCATTTAAGTAAGAAACCAGAAGATCGAGAGCTTTATTTCGAACTCCATAATGGTGTAACTTCCTGATTAAAATGTTATGATCGACACAGTCAAATGCCTTAGACAAATCACAGAACACTCCAAGTGTATCCTGCGAATTCTCCCAGACTTAATGTTCAGCATATTGTTTTCGTGAAGCCAAAGGGATTCTGGTTATCGATGATTCGAACCACTCTACACTGAATACGATCAAGAGTTGCGAGAAAGAAGCTGGTACTGAGAAATTCCTACCAAAAATGAGGACAGTACTGCTACGCGTGAAGGGAACTTGTGCTCTTTTAATTTTCGGGTAATCTGACTCCAAAAATTCTAATATTTTAATTCTTTTTATAATTGTTTTCTTTTATATCATGAGAAAGCCAACAAGCAGATGGGTCTCCTGATGGAAAGAGTCAACCATCTCCTATAGACACCAAAGGTGTTAATGGTGCTTTGCTATCCGTGTGGCAGGATGCATAAGGCACACAAGCATAAGTCTACCGGCTACCTTACCCTCCAAACCAGAACATGACATTGACATGCACTGACGCTATTGCGGCAAGAATAGGTAAGACGCTGGTACCAAATACCCGGGTGAGTCATTGCGGAACTCAATCACCTAGTAGTTACGAAGATAGTGATACAGATAGCCAATCGGTCGCCTTTTACAACCAGCCTCGCAGAACGGCAATTGGTCTATAAAGGGGCCCGAACCAACACGAGGAGAAGTACTGGCTAAAGCTATCAGGAAAGTGTTTTTAAATTAAGAATATACGTAAAATTAGCTACAATAAAGAATATCGATCACAAATATCGAAAACTGAACAGTTGACTGTAGAGCCACAACATTATATGAATATATAACGTTAATTTAACACTGTTTTATATCATAGGATAACAAACAAGCAGATGGTTTTTATGTAGGATGGAAACAACTAAAACGAAGACATTAGGCATTAATAGTGCGTTGTATAGCGAGTTGAAATGTACAAATTTACCTACCACCTAACACTCAAAATACAAGAGTGACAAGTAAAGACACTATTGCGTCAGAAATAGGTAAAGCGATGATAGAAAACCAAGGCGAGAAGTTACAAAACTTTTTCACGTTATAAGTGACATGACAGCCATAACCACTATATTAAAACACGTTATCAAACACTAACGGTATTATGACAGGAACAAAATCGATTGTATCATATCACAATACGTCGTTTTAAAAATCTTAAAAATGTAAACACAATGTTGCAGATGAACAGTAATTTACAATAATAGACACTAAGCTCATTTATTTGCTTCACATAAACTAGCTGATTACTAGACGTAAGTTAACTGGAAGAAAGACAAATCTATTTCCTATTCTAACAATACAGGTATTTCTTTTTTTTAAATTTGTATACATTACTAGCTCTTAATAGCAATCCAAGGCCTGCAATTACTATCGAGTACCGTAACAGCATACATATAATACTTAAAAAAAGAATATTTTGTTGCGGAAATCATCAACATTTCCTCGGCATAGGTAAGTTCTAGAAGCAAGACACGTCTAATGACCTAAATTCACTTTGCCACTCCGCAAAGATCCCGGCGTGATATATCATGAAAATATTTATTGATATTTATTTATGTCAATGTCAAGTAATACTACTCAATGTTAATGTGAACCTTGACCGCCAAATGATGTGTAAGCCGTTATCAAAATAAGGACATCCTGCAAGACGTTGCATCGTCATCAACGTTGAGAGTCCAGTTGTTGTGGACAAAATAATCCAGGGTGGCTGCGATCAATCTTAATACGTGCACCAAAATACACTGCCATTTTGCTCTCTGTACGGTTTGCAATGAATAAAAAGAAATAAACCTTGAATTCATTCCACAAACAGATAATAACATCCAAGGTGTATTTTTTGCATTTCAATTAATTGCTAAGATTATTTTAGCATCCGGTTTTTGGGATATCTTAGCTTTCATTCGTTATTGCAAAAACACGTAATTTATCGTTTTAGTTTAAAAAAAAAACGATTGAATTAAAATTCACGTTGAAAAAACTGTATCCCTAGTGATTCTCTATGAACTGTAAACTCGCAACATTTTGACTTTAGGATTTTTGAACTTCATCTTGCAAGCGTTATATCATGGCAATCAAATAAATCAGTTAAAGGTTTATGTTTCAACTTAAGAATCATTTTTGTCTCATTAATTCACTTACTTATTATTCTCTATAGTATATAGTCTAATTAATACTTATGTCGTCGTCGAACAAACATTTATACTTCGCCCGCCAGATACGATTAGTTTCAGTAGGCTCAAAGAATTTTTCTCACATCACTTGGCCGTTTAATCAAGTTCATCTAAATAAAAAATACAGTTCTAGAATAATTTTGCATGCAGCACCACCTCTCACTAGATACTTGGTATCTAATATGCAACATTTGCCTAGAGCGTTGTTTTAGTGATTAACATCTTCGGCTACAATTATACATTTTACTTAGGGTTTATATACTTAAGGTTTATGAATGTAAGTAATTTTGCAAGAATGTAGTTATGACATAATACGAGTATGTTGCAGTCACTAAAAATAGCGCCTACATATTCTACTATAGTAGGGTGTGCAAATACTTTAGATTTTTAGAAGTACATTTTTTAAATAAATTAAAACAATATTAAAAGAAGTTATGCCATTCTATGTAATATTAGAAAAAATGATTATACACAAGTATTCTTAAAACAAATTATTATCGACCGACAAAAACACGAAGGTTTTCAATTAATTCAGGTATTTTTGGAATTGGATAATATTTAAGCATAATGATCTATTAAGGCGTCCAAGCACGTACGTGTACTATAATATTTCAAAGGTGCAGTATGTTTAAATGTTTTTTTCCACGAATTTCTCGGGAACTAAAAGTCATATCGGAAATTGATTTAAATTATGTATATTCCAACTTAGGAAACAGTTCGTCAGTTCTATAGTTATTGAGAACCACACCTCAATGCTAAATATTTCAAGTCGGTTTAATTTTTTTAAATATGTTTCTTATTTTCTATAACAATATAAACATAAGATTTCATCACCTGCTTAATAATATTTGTACACGGAAGCCGCGGAGGTAACATCCTTCTTCTATTCTTCGATCTACCCAAGACCGTCGTATTTCAAGCCGTCGAGGTTGCCACTCGCCACCGCAAACGAAATAGCATTGCTACATACCCTGCTGCTACAGCAACACAACAATAACATCCCAATCTAAGCCCTTATACCACGGTAATATTATCTATACAGTATTGTAACTCGGCTGTAACTTTCAAATAAATGCCTACAGCCGCGCGGTACATATACATGCAATAGGGCTGCCCGCCTCCAGTATTTAATTACATTTGCCTAATTGTAAATATACTTTTTTATATAAACAAATAAAATACTTTTTGAATTGAACAGGAAGTGTTCAATTAAAATGCGTGTTGCTCTTGATTAGTAGATTTAATTAAAAAATCATATTTATGTTTGAATAACAAATCGGTCTAATAAATTTGCGACCGAAAAATATTTGCGTGATTGTTAAAAAAACAACACACCGTCTATTTCTCATTGCGACACAGTCGCGACAGTCTGCATGCCGAGCGCAATACCGAGATCAAGGCGCGTAGGAATATCTCGCGCTTTGTCCGTTTGTATGAAGTTGGAATACTGTATACATAATATTACCGTGCTTATACCCTTGTAGTACTGCGCGGAACCTTGTTCGAAATACGTACATTTCTACTGGAGCGCAACCGCAGACCCATAATATTAATATTATAATCCTACTAATTTTGAAAATGCGAAAGTATGTTTGGATGGATGGATATATGGATGTTTGTTACTCCTTCACGCAAAAACGATCGAAGCGATTTGAATGAAATTTGTGACACATAAAGATGATGACCTGAAATAGCGCATAGGATACTTTTTATCCCGGAAAAGTCAGTTGTTCCTGTGGGATGTACCGAAAACTTTTATGCGGGCTGCATTCTGCAGCTAGTATTATATATACTAATGTCTATATCTGTCTGTCAAGCTTTCACAGCTAAACCGCTGAACCGATTTTAATGAAATTTTGCATGGACATATTTTAAGATTCGGCATCAAAGATAGGTTACTTCTTTATAAAAATCTGTAAGGAGTTGAAATAATGAATGAATGTTTGAATTAATAACTTTATCGACGACATGTTAATCTAATCGCGAGTAAAAATGCACGTATTAACTAGTATTGTATAAATCATAATCTACGCTTAGTACAGCAATACTATTTCTACGAATATTGCATTTATTGTAAATTTTATTATTCAAAACCTGACCGCTATTGCAATAATTAATGTTATCTTCACATTTAGATTACGATGAATATTCTAAAAAATAAATTTGTTTGAATATTTTAATTTAACTTCCTTATTCAAAGGAGGCCCGGGTAAATGCTAAGCTGTGTATAAAATCTATATGATTGTCCAAACATGACACTATCTTCGTGATAGGTGGTAGAAATCTGCAACGACTCGTCAAGGTTTGACACCGTTTTACCTGTTCCTATCGCACTAGCATCAATACTAATTGTTACGGTCGTATTCCTATCCTATCAATACTTATTATTACATATATTCTAGTATTTAAATATGTATTTCTATGTATTAGTATCGTTGACTAACACCCATAACACAAGCAAACAATTTGCTTACTTTGGGGTCTGATCTAGTAAGTATAATTTGTCCCGTGAATATTCCTTTACTATTTATTATAATGTACTAGCTGATCCGGCAAACGTTGTTCTGCCTTTTTAACGACTTCAACAATTAATTCAAAACCAAAATTAGCTAAATCGGCTCAGCAATTGGTTTATATACCGATATTTTAGACGATTATTCCGTTCTATTAGGTGAGTTATTTCATTTTCCCTATTTTTTAAATTTTTTATCCTCTTTATTTTACATGTTTACATGTATTTACTTTTATTCTCTTTATTTCACATGTAGATTATCACGTTCTTAATTTTCAGATTATCTTTCAAATTTAAACAGAATATGTGTAATATATTTTCATTGAATTCTTTTTTAAGTCTCGCCTTCAATTTTTGCTTTGAGTAGACTTTGCTTTGATTTATTTCAAGCTGTATAACTGAACTGATTTCTGAACGAAACTAAAACAAAACAAAAGAATCACATAGAAATAATAGTGTTCAATATGATCAATCCCGAAAATTACCGTCAAAATGTAAAAAAATGTATTTTTATATAATATATTTAGATAGCAAACAAACAGATAGCTCTCCTGATGGAAAATAGCAACCATTGCCTATAGACACCACAGATGTTTATGGTGCATCGCTATCGTCGTGGCAGGGTTTCAATGCCACATGCATAAGTTGCCAATCCGCAACACGACAATCACGAACACTGACACTATTGCGGCAGGAATAAGCGTAATAATAGCGAAGAAGATAGAAGAGGCGAGACAATGCAGAACTCTATTCTTCAAAGCGAGCCAGGATGAACAGGAATTTATATTTATCACTCCTATATTTCCTATATAACTCCTATATTATTACGGGACCACTCCAATACGCACCAATAAAAACTACACGCTAATGATGTAAAAAATATAGATGCGTTTTTCGCATTTCAAAATGGCATTGCCTGACTTTTATTTAGTCTCGCACGTCACATGTCATAATAGTAAAGTAACTGTAGTAAAATTTACACTCGCGCTGTTTTAAATCGCAGTAATGTTGTCGTATGACCTGTCTATTAATAAAATGTCATCGCTACACGCATTATAGACGTGTCTGTCAGTAATTCATAAGATTGCTCCTAAAATTTCCTCGAATTTCTGAGCTCCAAAGAGTACTATTTTAACATCACTGAATATACATAAGGTTTGGGTGAATTTCCAACCTCCCCATTTTGTAAGTTGGTTAAAGTCACGTGGTTCTGTTACAACACTCAACTAACATGAGTAGCGTGAATTGTAACAGAAAACAGTGCTTACAATACATGAATGGAGATAAAGTGAGTCAATTTTATTTTCTAACGCTCCATTAGGAGCCCGCATTACGGCAGTAATCTTCGCAGTTATATAGTTAACGGCCATCTCGTGACCTTGTGGCCAGGACACAATTAGAAACGTTCCGTCGTGACGAAGAAATCAACTGATCCTTGAATGCATCCTTGCTTCTAGACACCGCTAAAAATAGTAAGGACTAAATTGACCATTCACTAGTCACTTTTCATCAAAAATAGTTATAGCTTCCCTGTAACATTTACATAAATTGAGTTTTATCCGTCAATATACATTGCGTCGTAGAAAACACCGTATGAGATCGACCTTGACCATCTGATAACCAGATGAGACATATTTTTTATAAAAAAATATTTATTTATTAACACGTCCGTGATTACGTGTCATTCGAAAAGTGTGCATGGCTATTTTTAATTTAATTAATTTTAATCAGTCTGATTTTTATAAACTTTAAAATATCTTCACGCCTATATCCCCAAAGAGGTAGGCAGAAATTCAACCAGTGTATTATTAGCCGAAAATACTCAGTCCCAATGTGATAGGTAGTAAGTCTATCGTCAATTGGACAATGGGCACTTATCCAATCCCGGGCAACGCTGTTTTTATAACATAACTGAAAAACACATTTTTTGAATTGCCTGACCCGGGATCTTATGTAGTCAACGCCGACACCGGACCACTAGCTAGACCACAGAGGCACAGAATACTTAGAGACTAACAGAAGTCAATGTCACATATAAGTAATATTCAAGCATAGCACACATAGACACCTCTCACGGACGCGATATCTCGGACTGGTGCGGAACCAACTGTCCCGAACCATTCCGAGATATCGCGTCCGTGAGAGGTATCTATGTGTGCGTTGCTCGAATATCACATGTATGTAGATTGACTACTGTTAGTCTCCAGTATACTGTGACAGAGGCGACTTACTTTATTATGCATACATAAACTTTACTCTTTTAAAAACTAAATATTAAGTTTTAACAGACAGTTTATAAAAAAATCATGCCTTCGTAGGCTTGCCTTCTTATTTCTGTTCATGGATACCTGGCAAAAAGTTATGAAACAGTCAAGTCAATATTAATAACTATAGGGATAAATTAATCAATTAATATTCGTAACAGAAGATAAGTAATTACTTAATTACAAAAGTTATTGTATAGGCTTGCCTATAAAAACTGATCATGGAATGTTATTGCCGTGCTTCTAAGTTTACACGACTATTGCCAAGCGTGTCATTGATATTATATGAACGGTGTTTTACAGACAATCCTATTACCTTTTCTATCCTGTTTTTTTGACCTTCGACTTTGAAAAAAATTTTTCCATACAGAGGAAAAATGGGGAACTTTCAAATTTTATTTTTAATCATATTTTTAACAACCTTACTGATTTTCAGCTTGATGGGAATTTATGTAGCTTCGAATGTTTAAATTTGATCGGATTATATATTTTTGTAATTAAATTACCTTTCTTCTGATACCATTATTTATTGGTCAAGTATCAGTGAGGTTTTCTACATTGACTCACTTTTTTATACCTACCTGCTTGACAGGTAGCCATGAACAGAAATGAGTAGAAAAGCCTACCAAGGCATGTTCGCTTGCATACTTATGCATGTGGCATTTGACTTCGCCACAAGATAACAACGCACCATTAACATCTTTGGTGTATAAAGGCGATGGTCGACTCTTTCCATCAGGAGACACATCTGCTTGTTTGCTGTTTTTTAATATATAAAAAATGTGTAAACGGTTGACCCCACGGGCCATCCCTGAAACTTCCCACTAAATTAAGGTATTTTAAGCTAAAAAGAGTAAAAAATATAAGCATATATTTTTCAGTTCAAACATCTATTTTGTTAAAAATGGCAGTATATTAATTTTTGAAAAGCTGTATATTTTGAAAACGATGATGGCATTCAACTCAATTTTTGAGATCAAAAATATTGCTAAATAATCGATAGGTTAAAAAATTTCAATGCAATGTCAAAAAACATTTTATTTTTAATTTTCTTAATTGATAAATCCCAAACAAATTGACCGATTTTGCTTAAATTGAAAAAAGCTGATAAGATTTTTAAGTCAATGGATGAATTAAGTCGAAAGTTATTTAAAAAAAAATAAGTAAATTTGCTAAAAACGTTTTTTTTAAAAAAAAACAACGTATTATATTATACAAGTTTTGAGAATTAGAATCGATTTTGATTTTTGAAACGCAATTTGACGTAGTTTTTTTAGTACTAAAATATCGTATAATACCAAAAAATAAGTAGTTGAAAAATTTCGTCGCTATGTTGAAAAAACACTTTTTTTCAAAATCGTTCGTCAACGATTACTTCCAAACGGATAAACCGATTTTGATGCAATTTTTGTATTAGATGTAGTTTTTTGAGGAATAGAGCTGATTAGTTTTTGTACTTAAATGGTACATAAATCTGGAAGTTATATTGAAAAAATACTGTTTAGCTAAATTTTTTTGGTTTTTTTTTTCAAAAATTCTCAAAATCTCCTGGAATTCGGTCCAAATTTTTTTCCGGTCCAGTTCAAATTTTTAGGAAATCTAAGTTAAGCGGAATCCAATAAAACGCCATCAACCGCGTTTCGATCGGTCCAACCGTTCAAAAGTTACCTTTTTTTCTTTTTTTTATATCATTAGATAGCAAACAAGCAGATGTGTCTCCTGATGGAAAAAGTCAACCATCGCCTATAGACACCAAAGATGTTAATGGTGCGTTACTATCTTGTGGCCGGGTCTAATGCCACATGCATAAGTTTTTCGGCTACTTTACCCTTCAAACCGGGACACGACAGCGACAAGCATTGACGCTGTTGCGGTAGGAATAGGTAAGGCGGTGGTACCAGACCCGGACCAGACAATGCAGAACTCTACCACCTAGTAGCCACGATGGTTGTGACTCGATAGCCAATCGGTCGCCTTTTACGACCTGCTTGGCAGAACGGCAGTTGGCCTATTCTTCAAAGGAGGCCGGGACCAACACGGCGTATGAGATGTTTACACACACACACACACACACACACACACACACACACACGCGTGCTCACACGCACACACACGCGCACACACGCACACACGCACACACACACACGCACACACACGCACACACACGCGCACACACGCACACATACACGCACACACACGCACACACACGCGCACACGCACACACGCACACATGCACACACGCACGCGCACACACACACACGCACGCACGCACACACGCTCAAATGCACACACACATACACGCATTCGCGCACACGCACACACGCACGCGCGCAGACATGCACGCGCGCACTCACACACACACGCACACACGCACGCACGCACCTACGCACGCACGCACGCGGAAATCGTGTCATCGTGAAAATAGTCTGAAAAGGTTCCTAGGACCTCAAAACGTGGATATCTGGTGAAAACTCAATTTTCGAAAATCGGGGTAAAATCAGTAACTTCCTTATCTACATACGTAGGGGGAAGTTAAAAAAAAGTTAAAAACTATCCTTTGAAACCTTTATTCGGTTATCAAAAGAGTGAAGGTATAATTTTTTTTTTATTAAAACTAGCCATGAACACTTTCAAATGGCAATCATATGTGTGTTAATATTTCAATAAAATAATCAATAAAATTTTATAAAAAAAAGTATGTCTCATCTAGTTATCAGATGGGTGAAGGTCGATCTCCCGACATCCATTAGAGCGTAATTCTGGTAATAAGTATAATATTATGTGTGTGTAACACACAAAAATCTCCGTAGATACAGCATCTAAATCGGCTGTTACAAACACGTTATATAATTACCCCTGATTTATGATTAGACATAATAATTTATATGCTAATAAGTTAAGCAGAATGATGCCCTTTCCAGTTTCTAAAATATTGCAATCACGACGGTAGTAAGTGAAATTTAGCATAGTTAGTATTTATATGGACTATAAGTACAGAAATCTGTTATTATAGTAATATTTAAAAAAAATACGGTTAAATATCTGTCATTGTGTGATCGTTAGTTCATAACAGACATTTGTATTTAAAAGAGATATCACAGCGTTCTGATATATACATATGACACAGGATTATTATTGTGTATGTAAACAACGAAGACTAAGTTGGCTATTAGCTATTCACTTTTAACAAAATGGAATAATAAGTAAAAGAGATTCCATGTTGTATTCATGTTCTATGTGAAGTATAGAAAAATATATCTCCTAGAGTGTGCAATTTTTCAAGAAAAGACCCGGGCGACATGTAACATTATTGAATAAAGTGCTTTTGATTTCTGATTTCTGATTACTGCTTTAACAACTTTTTTCAGAAAATGTATTTTTTAAAATAGATTTAATAAATATAATAAAATAATTAAACCACACAATGTATACTTCTGTCTTGTCACTTTCGTATTCATTAAAAAATCTCAGAGAGAGGACAGAGAGGGGGCCGGACGGTGGCAAACGCCGCCCGGCTATTCCAGTGTACAAACCTGTTTACCGCACAGAATTGAACCGAATCATCCGGCCGAACATTCGCTTCGGTACATT
This sequence comes from Apodemia mormo, assembly GCA_036924255.1. Classification (NCBI taxonomy): domain Eukaryota; kingdom Metazoa; phylum Arthropoda; class Insecta; order Lepidoptera; family Riodinidae; genus Apodemia; species Apodemia mormo. The sequence goes on from JAUPFN010000002.1 coordinate 14,633,974, forward strand.
TTGGACCGAATATTCGGCTGAACATTCGTATTCGGTTGAACCGTCGTTCGGCGCATCTCTAGTAATTATCTTTTTCCATCAGGAGTAAACCCTATGTTGGTCCGAACCTCCTTTCAAGAATGAGCGTCTGCCGTTATGCCAGGCAGTTCGTAAGAGGTGAACGATTAGCTATGCGAGTCACAGCCATTATGGCTACAAGGTGGTAGAATTTTGTATTTTCTCGCCCGGGTCTAGAACAGCCCTAAAACGTCAGCGCTTATCACTGTAGTGTTCCAGTTTGGAGGGTAAAGGTGGCCAGTAAACTTATGCGCGTGGCGGCCTCGCCAAAAGAATAGCAACGTACCATTAACATATTTGGTGTCTATAGTCGATGGTTATCTCTTTCTTTTAGGAGAAGCATCTGCTTGTTTGCTGCCTTATAAAATGTAAATAAAAAAACGAAATTTGTGAAACTGTTCAAAGTCTATTTGGAAATACCTACATGTTTATGATCTTCTATATATCGATCTATACAAATAGTAATAGTTCGTAATTTATTAAATGCGTGTGGACAATTTACACGTTACATATACCAAAACATTTTTTACAATTTTTATTTGTCTGTCTGCTTGTTTTGGCTTATTTCTGAAACAGCTGGACCGATTTTGACGGGACATGGCACTGGCAGATCGTAAATGTAATAAGATGTATCTTAGGCTAACTTTGTCTTAGAAATGTTTCGACGCGCACGAAATCGCAGGAAGTATACCAATATAAATGATGTCTATTTATTTTTTCTCCCTATAACTCATTCAAAAGTGACCCCAAATTATAATCTACTCAGGGAAGGAGAGAATTATCATCTTATCTATCGAGAAATAACCGTTACGAAAAGCAAAAAATCTTAAAGTAGGTATATACTTTATTACATTCCAATTATTTTTTTCACCAGACATTCTTTCTAAAACCAATTAACATGCATCTGCAGGCGAATGGGAAATTACACCGCGACGTTAAACAGTAATTACTGTTATCGTGTACACCAACTCCTACTTCTAAATCGTATCCTGATATCGTTTAACGGTTCCAAATTAGTACACGCTGACCTGTTGTTCGTGAAAAATTAACGTGTCCGTGGGTCATCGTACCTAATTTATGATGGTAATTACTGTTAACGGATATTGAAACTAGAATTGAGCTAGATGATAGCTGCTCTTATTTCCTAGTAATCTTTTGACATGCTTTTAAGGCTAAGCAAAGCGGCTAAGCATCTACGACACGAAAGCGGCTGATATCAATACATTCACGGTCTTATTAAAAAACATTGATTGAAAATAAAATATACTAGCTATTATTATACTATTATATAATTAACTAGCTAGACAGCTTCGCTGGGCAGAAATTCATTCACGGTCTTATTAAAAAACATAGACTGAAAATAAAATATACTAGCTATTATTATACTATTACATAATTAACTAGCTAGCCAGCTTCGCTGGGCAGAAATTTAGTAACGTTAGTAATGTAGTGTTCGTTTGTGCAATCTCGTGTTCTCACTATACCTATTTTCATTAAGATCGGTTAAGCCTTTTTTGAGTTATAACGCGACATAAAAATAGGCAGATAGACAAAAAGACCCATCTATAGCTAATTTCAGAACCCGATATCACGTCAATCTTCAATCCCACTCTATCATTTTGCGATGCCGTTAAGTCGCAACTTCTCGTGACTCCAAAAAGTTTACCTTTGCATAGTCCTTGAAATAATTTGGTCTCTTTCCACTTAATAATTTCCTTGAACGTTCCTTTTTTGATCGTATTGAGCTTACAGTCAACAATCGCACTTTGTTGATTTTTTCAATCACCAGACCAGTAGACGGGTGCGTGCTAACCCATATCCCGTAACAATTTCCATCGTCACAAATCGGGCTCAAACGAATAAGCCAAACGCTCTTTTATGTGAGGAAAAAAGAAGATAATTTGGGTTTCGAAGTTAAGACCTCGTGCGTCTACACCGAAGTTAGCAACGCTGGACCGTTTGTTGTGGCATTATTTTATTATGTAAAGGATATCTCTTAATATAAGTAAATTACGTGTCACGTTGTTTGTCCGCTATAGATTTCTAAACCCTAAACACCAAACTGATTTCAATGAAATTTTGTAGATAAATTGGTCTCAATCAGCTATTGAGTATACATGTCAGAGCTGTGATGATAAAATTGAAGAATTTTCTTGTAAATCTGGACACTTGAATCTGTTTTGTGTGCTGTCTTTCACTCCAATTGTGGGCCATCACTATCCAACTTGTAAAACATGTAAAATATTAGCAAGGCCAGAATTTCATGATTTTGAGCCTAAATGTGTATATTGTGATTCCTATTTAAATTAACGTTTGCCAGGTCAGCTAGTTTTTTTTATATTTCTTTCCGATGTATGACCGGGCCTGTTTTGAATACCACTCCTTTGGCCTTCCTGCTAAGCACCTCATTCAATGCGATCAAAAAGTGGTAAGTACTAAAAAGAAATGTACTAACTACTAGAAGGTATAGTCCTGCAAAGTCTTATTAACATATTTTATAGTCTTGCAAAGTCTTATTAACATATTTGATCATGTATCTATAAGCGATAGTTATTACTTACCATCAGGAGAGCCATCCACTTGTTGGCTATCTAATAATGATATGAAATAATATATGAGAGCTAAGCTATAGACAGCTTCTTACGTAAGAATTAATCCTCGATTCGAGGCCCCAGTGCCCTAATGAGTTTTTAGGATTACTAGTATTGGGAAGCCAGATAGGTTGAATGTCGGCAAATATAAATAATTAAATAAAGAAAAAATAAAAATTTGCTAGCGTCCTTTAAACGCGTATTATGAACTCTGAAACTCTCTTTTAACGTAAATAAATATTATGTAATTTCTCATAATATGGGGTAGACAGAGTGAACTGATAAGTCAATCTAGTTAAACACTACTGAACTTTTTTTTATCAAGGTAAGGAGAATGTACTAAACTAAGTTTAGGCATTCAAGGTTTTCATATTGTAGCGGTTTTATCGTCTGAGATTTGGGTAATGACTGATGATTCATCGCCTATACACACACATTAACACATATATATATATCGTCTATGTTGTATTGGAAGCCGTTCAGGTCATGAATTCCGTAGAAGACCATTCCTAGGTTTTTCTAGAAAATAGAAATCCACAGGAAATTGTAACACCATCAATCTTGCGGTCGTGTGAGGTGCGTTCGGCGCACTCTGCCTAGCTCTCGAAGGAATCGGCGTAATGATACTTTTTCATGATTTATTTATGATTGGACTTCAAGCAAAACATGTTCACACGAAGCGAACCGATAAAATAGGAATCAAAACAGTAATAATGAGGTCAACTGAGATGCAGTTAGAGGAACTTTATCTGTTTCTTAATAAATATTTACTACTGGTCGCTCAGTCCACAAAACTTGTATACCTACCAATCAACATGAGAAACTAAAACAATATTTTGACATATAAGATTCCAGTGTCCATATGTATGTGATTCTTTTATGAATAAGTCAGTCTATAAAGTTTGACAAATTGCAGGAATTAATCTTAAAGTAAGCGATTTGTTTGTGATCATAATTGGTAAGTACGTAAAATACATGTGTAGTCACCACAGAGCACAGAATCGCAGTCGGTCGGGGGCGCGACCGATTGCGATTCTGTGCTCTGTGGTAGTCACGGTTAAAATAGGTTCGTCACCTTAAGATCTAGTTTCGCTTGCACGAGTGTACAAATCAATCATGCCAACATACCAGTACAAAAAACAGTTCTACTAACATTAAATAAATGTGACGTTTTCTATCAAATAAAGTTTATCTCAATTGAATAGATTTAACCTTTACTGCTAATTTGAAAATTATTCGAGGAGGATATTATATTTATGGCAAATATATTTTGCAATAAAATATTGAATAACACTAAAAATCTAGAAATAATAACGGTGACATTAACTATGACAATAGTTTTATCATAAATATTAATGGTAGGTCAAAACAACAAAAATGTTTTAATTAAAAAAAAAACATTAACGTCTCTTTAGATAATAATAATGTACACAAGATAAAATAAGGAAATAGTGTTTATGCAAGCAAGTCTGAACCATGTTATCGAACAGTTAAGCATAGTTTTCTATGCAACAGTCTATTATGTGACAAATTTTCAAAAGATCATATGTGCTCGCAGCTTATTAAATGAATCAATTTGAAAACTGACGAACCTATTCGTACCTTCCTCGGATAAGATATGTAGTTTATACCAAATTTGTCGATAGCTTGACCACTTGGTTCTGATGGTAAGGTAGCTAATGGTCATGATGATAGAGACACCTAGCATTTCTCTTTCAGGTTTACTGGCAGATAGGAAGGTGACCTGTTCTTAAAGAAATCTACATCAAAGACTCGTATTAACGTTGTAGCGACAATAAACCCGAGTAACACGTCTGATATGACTACCACCTAGTAGTTAAGATGCTGACGACACCTAGCATTTCTCTTACAGGCTAACTGACAGAAAGGAAGGCGGCCTGTAGTTCAGAAATACGTATCAATAATTCGCATTGATGTTATGGTGACAATAACAGTTAAAGCTTTTGACACTGAACTGAGTAATTCGTCTGATATAGCTACCACCTCATGGATACCGAGCATTTTTCTCTCAGGTTACCTATCAGAAAAGAGAGTATATAATGGTGCTAATAATAGTAAAAGCCTTGGACACTAATCCGAGTAAAGTCATTAAACTTAAAAAAATCTGGCAAAGTATTCGTAGAAAGGATGTCGCTAAATAATGAGTCCACGGCCATTATAAAGTTATCCTACCTTTGATCTGGAGATATCTTCTCTTGTCATCTTTCGCCTCGCATGTTACGACAGTTAAATCTGAACCAAAACTGTATTTTTGCCATTATGTCGCGTGCTCTGACTACATATCTTACTTTTAAATCTATCCAAATAAGATCACGTCGAAAAAAGTTCACTTGTTTACTGAAAACCTTTTTAAAATCTGCGTTATTTATTAATTAACAAATACGAATTTACTACAGGCATACGCATAAACATGAGGTGCCTATAGTAATTTATTATAGTTATTTAAAAAAACAATAACTTTAAATTAATGTTTTCCTAAAATTTCTTCCATTTGCGCAATCGAGTTACAAAGTAGTGTCATACCCAAATATATATTTTTCAAAACCAACTCATTCTAACAACCAAAAAAATCGGGTTATTGGATGATTCGCACGAATTTAACTCGCACGAATGTTACCTACATAACATTACCGTGCTGTAAGATCGGATTCTTTTATTTACCATAAAATCAAGTACGTGGTTTATCTGATGGTAAGAGGCAATCATGACCTATGGACATTGGACACCAAAGAATGTTAATTGTGTGTTAAAGGAATGGAAAGCTATAACCACAAGTTCACTGGTTATCTTAACCACCAAATCCCAAAACAACGACAAAAACTGTCAGAAGTAGGTAAGGTAACTTGTGTTTAGGTGAATCGATGTATCACCTAACCCTGTGTTTAGGTGGGTCGTTTCATAACACATATTATTAAGGATAATAGACTTATACCTATTTAGCCTCTCTCAAAACTCACTAGCATTCTTTCGTTCGCCTTTTACGAACTGCTCGGCGCAGAAGCAGAACATCAACACGGTGAATTTATTTATATCTCTGGAAACGTGTATTAACAATTTTTTGACAGAAAATATCAAGGTTTGATTTTTAACCTGTTATTTCAGCAGTCATGAACATGGAGTACTAATTATAGCTTCATGGTCATGAGTGAAAACTGAACAGAAAAGTAAGAAAAATATTTTCTATTACCATTTCCTGTGTTGTTTTTTAATGTTAATTATAATCAAGTTTTTGACAAAGCAAACCAAGCAAGCAAGGAGACGCAACCATCTAGACGGTAAATATGTTCTAGCAGGGATGTAAGGCCAATAGCGTGAAGTAACAGGTTACCTTACCCTCAAAGCTAAAATACGATACGAATACAACTGAAGTTAATGCCGACAGATTGTGAACCGATCCAAATTAATAATTTTAAAGTTTACCACAATACTTGCTTTTAGTAAAAACTATTAAGATTTAATTAAACAAAATATCATATACAGTACAAGTATATTCTTAGTAATAATACTAGATGGATGATATTTTTTACTGTGAAAACGGATCATCACGGAGATGATTATCTTTTTTTTATATCATAAGATAGCAAATAAGCAGATGGGCCTCCTGATGAAAAGAGGCAACCATCGCCTATAGACACCAAAGATGTTAATGGTGCGTTGCTATCTTGTGGTGAGGTCTAATGCCACATGCATAAGTTTACCGGCTACATTACCCTCCAAACCGGAACACGACACTGACCAGCACGGACGCTATTGCACCAGGAATAGGTAAGGCGATGGTACCAGACCCGGTCGAACCGATGCAGAACTCTACCACCTAGTAGTCACGATGGCAGTGACGCAAATAGCCACTCAGTCGCCTTTTACGACCTGCCTACCTAGACCGATTTTAATAGTAAAAGACTACAACTATATATACCTATATAATAGGCATGACATAATCATAAACCCATAAAAACAGTTATAAGCAACACGGACGGCCAACAAAAGTGAAATTTATCATACACCTACATAATAAAACACAGAAAATGTTTCTGCCTGCAAATACGCCCGTCAATAGGCTTTAAAACCATCCAACCAATTTGCCCCAAACTGGTTTCATTTGAAAATGTGTAAATAGTTTTATACCACCATAGGCTAATTCTTTAGCCGATTAAACAAAAGGATGGAATGAATGTTCTTGGATAACGTGAATGAAGTCGCGGGCAAAAGCTACTTTAAACTGTACTACTTAAACTACACAAAAAGTAAACTAACTACCTAATGAAATACAATACTCTGTTAAATTCAATATTCATACTGTCCCGAGATATTTGTGGCCCAACTCGTCTCGTGTCAATATGAATTTAGCTTACGTCACTCAAACCCATGAATTTTAAACCATATCCACAATATAAACAAAAATCCTATATTACTCTAAAAATCCAATTTTTAAACCCAAGGTACAAAAGCAAGACTTTAAAAGTCTCGTGGCTATAATCTATGTTTCCTTTCAAAGAACAGTAATTGTGAAAGATTAAAGCTTTCCTTTAAACAGGAGTGGTCGGTTTTTCGGTATTAATCTCTTGCTTATATTGATTTATATTACTCAAAAACTAGAATTATCTGCAGCGATTATACTACGGATACAGAAGATAAATGATTGTGTCCGAAATAATTGAAGTGTCCGTTCACTGCGATCACAATAGCATTGTCCAGTTATTGTAATGAATAAAAAAATACGAGACTGTGAGAAAGTGGGCCTGTCATTGACACCGGCCGACTAGACCGCCGCTAGACACCGTAGGCATAACACACACGTACAGAAAAGTTAAGAAATTTTTGGGGAATTATTAACCGGGCGAATAAATTATAAATGAATGACTGTTAATGAGATACTTTAATACTAAACCGAGCGGCGTTAAATTATTTGCAAAAAATACCTTAACGATTATTAATGAGAGAATAAGTTACTAAAATGAGATACTAACAACGAGAAAAAGTTGATCTTAGTCAGCAAGCAAAAATTCAAGCGTTCGAATTGAATAATAACTTGAAAGAAAAAAATACTGAAGGGCCGAAAATAATACTAAGTAAGTGATTATACAAGGTGTAAAAAACCTCTTTCCGATCCGAAAGACGTATATAGGTAGGTCAATGATATTTTCAAAAACAAATTTTTTTATTAAAATAAAAAAAAATCGTACATTAAAGTGCCTCATTTTAGTCCTAAACTTGAGGAACTTTCCCTTAAATCAAGTAAATATTTTTAAAATTTATCTCTTGACTAGCTGCAGCTGCAGCCCCGTTATAAAATTATCGGTGAATCCCGCGGGAACTAGTCATATTTCCGGGATAAAATTAAGTCTACGTGCTATTCCAGAATGTGCTATTCCAAATTTCATCCATATCCGTTGTGTAGTTTTGGCGTGATTGAGTAACAAACATCTATCCATCCATCCATCCATATATCTGAATATCCAAACTTTCGCCTTTATAACAATAACTAGCTGACGCGCACAACTGCGTCTGCGTCACATAAGAGGTAGTAGATCCTAGCAACCTATAATACCATTGTAGAGGAACTGTAACTTTAATTAATCGACGAACCAACTGAAAACTATTGAAACAAACAATCATACCTACAGTGCTAATTAAAACCAGGAGAGTTTGTACCTGCTTGCTATGTTGTAGGTACATTCATTTGAAGTTTGGTTATGTTTTTTAATATTTACGGTAAGAGTGTAACAAAGCCTATTATATAGTCATCCCACTACGACCGTGATCAGGAAGACAAACTATAGCAAAAAATATGTAAACGGTTGACCCTGCGAGCCATCCGTGAAACTTCCCACTAAATTAAGGTATTTTAAACTCAAGAGTAAAAACTATTAGCATAGATTTTTTCAGTTCAAAGTTCAAACGTCAATTTTGCTATAAATGGCAGGTTATTTCTTTAATTAATCCACGAACCGCTTGAAAACTATTGAAATAAACAAACATACCTACAGTGCTAATTAAAACCAGGAGAATTTGTACCTGTCTGCTATGTTCTAGGTACATTCATTTGAAGCTTGATTATGTTTTTTTAATATTTGCGGTAAGAGTGTAACAAAGCCTATTATAAAATAGTCATCCCATTACGAACGTGATCAGTAAGACTGAAATTGTAGTAAAAAATATGTAGATTGTTGACCCTGCGGGCCATCCCTGAAACGTCCCGCTAAATTAAGGTATTTTAAACTCAAGAGTAAAAATTATAAGCATAGATTTTTTTCAGCTCAAACATCAATTTTGCCATACTGATTTTTGAAAAGCTGTAGATTTTGGAAACAATGATCGAATTTGACTTTCAAATGACGTTAAATTCAATTTTTGAGATCTAAAATATTGTCTTAGCGAAATAACTGATAGGTTGAAAAATTTCGAAACAATGTTAAAAAACATTTTTTTTCAAAAATCTTCTTCATTAATATAATAAATCACAAACAACTTAACCAATTTTGATCTTATTTATGGTATTTCACGCAGTTTTTAAAGAAGAAAAGCTGATTAATTTTTTAAGTAAATCGATGTATTAGCCTAAAAGTTATTTCAAAAATATTAAGTAAGTTTGCTTAAAACAAAAGTAATTTTAATATTTGAAAAGCTGTAACTTTTGAAAATTCGATTCGATTTTGATTTTTAAAACGGGATTCGACGTAGATAATTTTAATAGTACTAAAATATCTTGAAATACCAAAAAATTAATGGTTGAAAATTTTCAAAATTATGTCGAAAAACACTTTTTTTATCAAAATTTTTCCTCAACGATTTCAACGGATAAACCGATTTTGATGCAATTTATGCATAAGACGTAGTTTTTTAAGGAATAGACCTGATTAGTTTTTGTACACAATCGGTACATAAATCTGGAAGTTATGTTAAAAAATACTGTTTCGCCAAAATTTGTTTTGGGGTTTTTATCAAAATTTCTCATAATCTCCTGATCCGACTAGGTTCAAATTTTCAGGGAGTCTAAATTGAGTAGGATCCAATCGAATACCATCAACCGCATTTCGATCAGTCCAGCCGTTCAAAAGTTATGAGATGTTTACTTACACACATACACACACATACATACATACATACAGACATATTGACGTCATTGTGAAAATAGTCGGAAATGGTTCCTAGGACCTCAAAACGTGGAGGTCTTTGGTTAATTGGTTACAAGAGTTTTTCAATTTTTCCGAATACAGCTTGCCCGAGACGAGATATGTACCCAATTGTTAAACGAGTTACAAGCAGTAAATGGAAAACGTCTCATTATTTCATTCATGAGCTTTTAACTTCGCAAACTACCATTTCAACAAAAATGACAAAAAACTATTAACTTTTGGCACAGATATCCCATAGTATTTAGAAAAAGTAAGGACACGAATTGAAAGCTATTTTTTTAAAAGTCCGTGCTTATGTGTAACTGTTGCATTCTACGAAATATTTAGAGATGGCAATATCTTAGTTTTATCCTTAGTCAAAAGGCACCGCCGCACTAGTAACCAAGCCTTATACAATGTACAAAAGCATTACATAACTTGGAAAGGTTATTGTAACTCGTGCGAACATTTATCACTTTATTAACACACCAATGGAGTCCCATTAGAAACGCTAAAATACTACTTATGATCCTTATGCAATTGTTATCGTTTGATAAGTCTGGGGCCCGTAGAAAGTTATTTATTGGCAAATATACGCGATAAAATAGTTATCGATTCGATTATGTTTGCGTTTTGTTATTAATTAATATTGAAATTTGAAACCACTAGGATACTAGAGGTGTGTAGCCCCGGAAGTACTGAATCAAAGGTTCTGATTCCGGGACCGGATACGATAAGCTTATTTATTCCTTCAAATCCTTATCGCCTCCGCGGAATTATTTATTCCGGCCAGAATGGTGAGCGAATGAGCATACTGCGCTTAGAATGTGAGAGAGAGTGAGACGCGACAAGCGATAATCAATCTAAAAAAACGGTACGAGTCGGACTCGCGCACGAAGGGTTCCGTACCATCATATTTAAAAAATATGAAAAAAACACGTTTGTTGTAAAAAAAAAAAAACTCGTGTGTCCCTTAATATTTTCATTTTTTTTATTTTTTGTATTTGTTGTTATAGTGGCAACGGAAATATATAATTTGTGAAAATTTCAGCTTTCTAGCTATCACGGTTTATGAGATACAGCCTGGTGACCGACAAAGAGACAACGGAGGCTTAGTAATAGGGTCCCGTTTCATCTTTTAGGTACGAAACCCTAAAAACTATTTGTATTACATAGTTCTATGGAGATGGTAGGACCGAGAAAAATATATAGAGAAACGTTCATTTAAATTTACGATCACAGAATATGATACGCTGCAAAAAAGGACAAAGCGAGGCAAAAGAATAAAATGAATAATTAAGAACATATCCGTGCCTGGAGCCAGAATAAGTGAGTAAATTCACCCCGAGGAAAAAACATTACCCGCCGCTATAGGATACACTGTAAATACTGTAAAAATGCACTTAAAAAAACTCTAAGATTCATTGTAAAAATAGTTTTGGGGACCAATGTCTTCAATATATTTTACATGCCACTATTCAGAATAAAGCATCATGACCAAGTGTGTTCTTGTTACAAAAAAATTAATGTCACGTAAATATTTAAATAAATAATACAATTACGCCAAATCCCTTGTGGGGCAGGTGTCTTATATTAAACAATTATGATTTAAAACACTTTGTTAGGTTACCGTTTGGTATGAAATGATTGAATTTCAACTAATTATTAGCCTGCCGAAAAAATTACACATAAGTATAGCCAAGTTTTTGACTTACCGCAAGGTCGTTGATGCGCAATCGGTAAATGCCGGGATTGCCCAAAGCTCTTTCGTCCACACTCTTTATCTATATTAATATCATAAATTATGAATGCGTGTTTGGATGTTTGTTACTCAATCACGCAAAAACTACTAAACGGATTTGAATAAAATTTGGCACACAGGTAGATGATGACGTGGAATAGCACATAGGCTACTTTTAATTCCAGAAAAATTGTATTTATATACTGGAACACAGATACACATGGAGTATCTACTCACATTTGTGTATTGGGGCCCTCAACTCGCAAGTATGCAAGCACTCCAATTTTACAATGTATAAAAGTGAGCTGAGGGCATATCAATGGTAGCTCTGTTACCTAGAGCTCCTTAGTTTTATGAAAGATGCTGGGTGTCGGAGTATGCTCTAACGTACATACTATGAGGAATGCTCTAAAGAATTATTTAATATAATACCTCTAGGATTATTTTACCGATAACTTACAAGCCGCAATAATGTCAATGTACTACAATTCTTGGAATTTTACCAACCCAGAATTTATCAACCCGCAAGCTCAAACAAAAATACATCGTCTCTTTAATCCTGTAATCGACGTTACTAATGAATTAATTGATAAGTGGCAGTCGCGTTGGTGTTGTTCAACTAAAGGACGGCATTTATATAACTTTTTCCCATGCGTCCGGGATCATTTAAGTAAAACATGGATAGAAATATACCATTGTGTTGCGCAGTTTCTAACTAGCCACGGTAATTTTAAAGCTAAATTATTCTCGTTTACATTAGTTCCTTCTCCTTTTTGCGAAAGCTCTTCATTAAATTGTAAATATGAACAAACTGTACACCACATTCTTTGGGAGTGTAATCTTTGGCAAAACGAACGTAGTATGATTGATAGTATCCAATGTATATCCGGTGCAATATATTACTCACACCTTGTGGGAACATGTGGAAACTTCCGTGCCTTCAAGCGATTTTGTCATACTTACTACTGGAAGCAAAATTAAGTAGGCCATTTTGGTAGGTCCCTAATTTCCAAACTTCCGTGGTGCAATAGCAATCAGGCTTAACCTGATTGTAAACAGTAATAGTAGCGATCTGGAAATTTATGGACTTTATATTTTGATATATAATTTATATATTTTTCATGTATTTTTCATATATTTAAAATATATAATTTTTATATTTTAAAATATATTTTTTATATATTTTTTTTTCATGGGGGTTGTGTGGTTCTGATAAGAGTGAATTTAGATAGTAAACAGATGGTTTATTACAAATGTATTGTTGTAGAAGGATTGATGAATAGATTTTGAAGTATATAGCTTTTTAAAATTAGAATTAAAATTTTGAACAAATATATTTTGTATGCTAAGAGATAAAAATATAATAATAAACATTAAAAAAGAAATCTGGTTCTTTGAATTAAAAAAATCCATAAGTATAATTTAGATGAAAAATATAAAATATTTGTAACGTGATTGGTCAAATATATCATAAGCATGAAAATATATATAATTCTATACTAACAGTTAGTTGCGCGCTTGCGATTAATAATTGCAATTAATAAAATAAAAAACCCAAAAGACTGCATATCTTTATATATTGTGTACATTGATTCCACTATTGTTCAGATTTTTCATCGTAATTTTGTGGAAATATTTTAATGCGTAGATACTTTATAGGCTGACGAATTACAGTCAAATGCTCTTTTCGGACAAGATTCGTTAGATTTAATAACATATACTTCAATAGATTTCTTCAAATTTGGCTTACGTGACTTATGTCAGGACACGTTTGTTTATAAATAACATCGTAACCTGATAGCCACCTTACCTATAACTTACTGTCAATCTACATCCGCAATTTGAAGCAAACTTGACGGAAAGAGTTGGCAAAGCGAGCGATTACCTATTAGTTACCTATAACTACAAATCTAAAAAAACTATTTTTTCAGCGTATCAAAAATTAGTCATAAACATCTTGACAGTATTACATATTTATACACTATATATTTTCAGTATTTTTGAATCGCTTGTCCTATTTTTCCTTGTTAGCCACCGGAAATCCCAGAAATTCGCTAACGAGATTATCAGAATTACCTAACAAGTATTTTAATTATAACTCAAAGTAGGAAATTTCGTTTGACGTCAAGTTAGTGTTATCAGGAGGTATATCGGTCTTTATAATTTGCCTATAACTTCCGTTAATTAGCCTAAAACCCAATAATATTCGATAACAAAACTCAAACTAGGGATGTACGATTCCAAAAAAAATCGATCTTGAGAATCGCGACAAATATTTTATTATTTGTTATAAATATTTTATTGACAGATATGAGTAGAGTGATTATCATTTTGATAATATCTTAAAAAGCACCCCACGCTTTTTTTAAAATAAAATATATTTTTTTTATTCACACTATTATTAATTTATATTTATTGAAATTTTCAACACTATTTTTAATTTAAATTTATTAAAATTTATTTTCTATTTTTTGCTTTGATTTTCTATAAAAAGCGTGCTTTTAGTTTTTTTAAACTATTATTTATTTTTTACTTTTTAGTTTGGTTTATTCATAAAAGCGTGATTTTTTAGTTTTTTAAAACTATTATTTGTTTTGTAAAATTAAAATTCTCCTTAGTATTCAAAAATTTGTCAATATTGGAGAAATCGGCTAAAGATAATTATTGGAAATTAAAATTATCATCAAGTCCTGTCTTATCGACTGTAGGAATAATTATAAAAAATTAAAATTAAGTTTCTTACCTTATCGACTATAGACGAAAATTATATAAAATAACAAAAATCATATTTTGCAAATTAAAAAATGGAATAATTTTATCAAACATACAAACATACAAAAGTACAAACGTACAAACATACAAACATACAAACATACATATAGGTGAAGCTAATAAAAAGTTTGTAAAAATTATATGTCTCAATTTTAGAATCAAATTTGTAAATTACTTAAAAAATACTTTCTTTGAAAATTCGGGAAAATTGAAAAATCGGGAAAATTAAAGTTATAAATAAGAGAAAAAAATCTATTAAACACTGCGTAGGTCATTTAAAGATTAAAAAAATTCGATACAATCGAACGACAATCTGAAATTCGAAAATACGGTTATTTTGTAGCTTCTCTTTACATGCTATTTTTTAAAAATTTTGTCAATTTTTCAATTCTAAGATCATATTCCAGCTATGAAAACGCACTTGCAAGTCATTAACAATTGTGTTTAATAGATTTTTTTCCCATATTTATAACTGTAATTTTTCCGATTTTTTTTTTGGTATTTTTAGATTTTTTTTTAATTTTTAGCGCGCGCATAAAAATTTCTAGTAGAAATTTATTTCGATGTCGATGGTTCATTATTCTACATCGACCATCGATGTTTCGATTCCAAAAAAAATCGACCAAAAAAAAATGATGTTTCCCGGAAAAAACATCGATAGTCGAAACATCGATGTATATCGGCCATCCCTATTTGACTGCTTTAGTTATCAATTAACAGGAAAAAACCAATTTATTTTGCGCATTATTAATACATTTTATGGTCCGTTCTCTGAGTTGAGGTTATCGCTGTTTTCGATATAATAAATTTATTAATATATTTTCCGTATTACATAGCTATTTTAAATATTAAATAAGCAAAGGAAAGTTTTGAGTTGATGAAAACCCAAATAATTTAGTTTAGTTTTGATTCAAAATGATACTACTCCACTATCAGTAGAAAACAATAAAGCCCTTGAGTTTACAGAATGTTTTGCGTGACAAAAACAATTTTTTTTTTAATTATCAATTTTTTGGGTTCCAATTTCTAAATTTCGACATTGAAGCGAGCCCTGGTAATAGTCTCATTTTGTAGCATTTTTATGCTTTTAATATTTTGCTGTCTCCTGCTTAAAAGGGAGGGAAACAGGATGTATTTTCCTACTCCTCCTATATAACGAGAGGTGGGCCAATTGCCAAAAATAAAAAAAAAACGCAATAAGACTATTTATATGGTACATATGGAAGCGTTCACTGATGAATGCGGTCGAAATGAAAGCATTACGAAAAATCTGTGGTGTAACAGTCGCGGATCATATTCGTAATACCGTGGTGAGGTAGAGGTTGGTATTGAAAGACAGTATGGGTGTAAAATTGAGAAAGGGCATGCTTCGTTGGTTCAGATATGTTGAAAGAATGGCAGATGAATGATTAACAAAACAGATATACAATGCGAATGTAGATGTATGTAGGGATAGGGAAGGCTAAGACTGACACACCATGATCAAATTGGTCGGGTGCTGGCCAAAAGTGATGTCTTTAAAAGCGGTGTGTTAATGGAAACAGTTATGAATATACAGGAAGCAAGGCAAGTCTGTCTGGACCGCAATTTATGGCACTCAATTCTTTCTGCCTACCCCTTAAAGCATTTGGCGGGAAGATATGTATATACAAAATTTGTAGCTCTGTGACAGTACAGATGCTTCAAATCTGTTCACCTTCGGGATAACGTTTACATCCACATTTAAAGATCTTCTTCAAATTTCAAACTTATTGTCTCTAAATAGCGTTTCAAATAAAATAATTGGCGACAAGTGTTTTGTCATTACATGACAAATTAAACCCGGTTCCGCCACACGGGTGGCCTTATTAACCGTGATATTCTACTATTTATCACTACGATTTCACTTTGTCTTCATCATCGTAGTACATAGATTATTTTCCAGACTTTACAAACTAATTTAATCCATATCGTTAAGAACATAAATTACATATTGCTTCTAAAATTGCTTGTACAAGTATACTACATTATCATAAAAGTTATACGCTTAATCACTCCAAATCGTGACCATAATGTTTTGCATTATGTTTTCTAATATTACCTTTCTCCTAATATTTAAAACAATAACTATATATCTATTAAACGTGTTTTGAAATATAACAATAATTAATGACCCATTACTCTACGGGTCTAAGTATTTTTATATCATAAAATTGTAAATGAAATGAGATAACCACCACCTATTATATAAAGACTTTTATGATGTTTTGCTATCCATCTATAAAAGATATAATAGCGTATGCGTAACTTTACTCCATTAATTTTCCTTTCTTTCCAAACTGGAATACGACAGCGTCAAACACCGCCACTATATCATTAGAAATAGGTAGGGAATACCAAACCTAGGCGACACATTGCAGAACTCTACCACCTTGTTGGCAATCGTGATTATAGTGATACGTTATGTCTCACGGAAAAACGGTCAAATTGCTATACTTACAACTTATAATTTTTTGTGCCGTGACTGCGTACATTTTTCGGCAAACGATACATTTACACGTCTCCAAAATATACTTGGGGACACCAGGACATAGTAGTTAAAACCGGGACAGTCCCGCTAGCGTACCATACTTACACACAATGCAAGCCATTTTGCGCAAAAGGTATAGTGGATAAGTATTCCAGTCAACCCAGCTCATTCCAGAGAACTAGGGTTTTTGTAGAATTACTGAATAACTGCTGGCCTTATGGGCCTTCACAACTTCATAGGCGCGTGGCCGAACAGAGTGCTCAGTCAGGGCTTAAAGTAGTGGGGCTGTACGCCCTCCACTCTAACCGTGTCTCCTGTGATACCAAACCTCGGCTTTGGGTGGGGTCGTGATTTGCGACGGGAGGTTTAGTGGAATTGTTTTGTTCATCAACTGAACCTTGACCTTTATCTCGGTTACTTGATGGGCAAAACGAGGGTCCTCGTCGCCACCGGCGGTAACAAAGTCGGGTGTGTAGGTATGGTGTGTGTTCGTGTGTTCCGTTGGCCAGAGTTATTACGTCATCGAGATCGGTGAGAGAGAGATCAAGTACTGTAGACGATGCTTAAATAGCAGAAATATTAAATAATTAAAAAAGGGGTACACTCACATTTAATCGGTGTAGGTTCCGACTAGTTTCGGACCCATATATTAGGTTCCATTGACTGATTATGATTATTCTTTTAATCCTATTAACTATGGCTCTGGAACGGAGATCCTTCTTAGAGATGAATTAAATTCCTTCAACTTAAAACAATATGGTGGAATTAAAAATGATTTTGATAAAATTTTAGACTTAGTTTTGTGCAATTTTCCCGTTTTCGTTCAAGATACTAGCCCTGAGGCGCTGATGGCTATAGAAATCCAAAATATTTCTCATAATTTTCTTAGCCGTGCACCATATAAGAAATATCTATACTACCTTGCTAATTATAAACATCAACTCCGAAATACCTGATATACGCTGAAATCTAATTTTCTCATCTAGTTCTTTGAATAATTCTATTTTATGCTTCTGTGGAATAATCGACGTATTACGTGAAAAACATGTGCCTATTAAACTTATACGTAACAAATCGTACTCTAAATGGTATTCTCGAGTATTAAACAAAACTTCAAAAGAAAAATTAAAATATGACCGGAAGTTTAAGACATAC
The DNA here is from genome assembly GCA_036924255.1 of Apodemia mormo. Lineage (NCBI taxonomy): Eukaryota > Metazoa > Arthropoda > Insecta > Lepidoptera > Riodinidae > Apodemia > Apodemia mormo. The sequence goes on from JAUPFN010000002.1 coordinate 14,651,935, forward strand.
GGTAATTTGTCAGACTGGGAGTCATTTAAGATGCTGCGTAGTAGAGCTAAACATATTGAAAGAGATAAAAAAAGAATTATAATCATTATATTTTATCTATTGAACAAGCTGTTACTAAAAACCCTAAACACTTTTGGACCTTTTACAAATCCAGATCGAAATCTACAGGATTCCCTTGTGCATTAGAATGTAATAATAATTTAATCAAAAAAAATCAAAACATTCTTATTCGTCTTGTAACTACTTATATCTTTGCAAAAAATTCCACATTCTTCTTCTTGAGTTTAGATGTGAAATAGCAGATCTAATTTACCTTTCAAAGATAACAAATGTGGTTGATTGTCCCGAACTTTTATCTCAAATATTCATTTCAGTACAATGAAGTCTTTCTGTAACTACCCTTATTGTATACTTACCTTTAGTCTCCACGAACTATAAGCAAAGTACATTTGTATATCAAGCTGGTAACAAGATTAACGCATTCCTAAGTAAATTTGATTTGGACTTGTCTTACACTAGGTTAGCGAATATAAGCAACTTAATTAGTAGCTCATTGAACACCTAGTTTTGTAATGTAATACAGTAATTGTAAGAAATTCTCCGTCACTACTAGAGGGGAATTTGTTCATCCTTCTGATGCTAGTTTAGTTTTATTTATATTTATCTTATGCTGTTATTCCTTCTAAATAATAAATAAATTAATTGATTAATTAATAAATACATATAAAGTCCTCATGGTGAGTTCGATGTTCACTCGGTAGCGACTCGTTTAGAACAGTTCTAGACGATTCGCTAGACCGTCTAGAACATGAAGGACCTCGTGAACTAGTCGGGACCTACACTTGAACTTTTAAATTATTAAACTTGAATCTAGCCATTTTTAATTATTTAGTTTATAATGTTTCACCTAAGTTTTAATTATTTTATAGCAAAAATATGTTTATTTTAGTGTCACTTATCAAAAATCAATGACATCAAAATCGAAAACCGTATCGAGAATCGTTTCGGTCTAGCGCGGTCGCAAACGAGTTGCTTCTCGACCTTAGTTCATAATGTAAGTTTGTTTCTTAATTAACGCGACAAAAAATATGCAAAATTTGATATTTGTGGCTGCTCATTAAATTTTAGAATTAAAAGACAAAGTTCAAGATGTATGTTAGTAACGCACCTTAATACAAATTACTCTTTATCGACGCATTTCCGCAAAAATGTTTCTAGAAAACATGTCAAATATTCTAGAAAAAGACTAAAAATATATCATCATCGTTGACCCCATGTGGGTCTGTGCCTTTTTAGAGAATAGGTCACCTGCTATTCTGCCAGGCAGTCCATAAAAGGTTTGCTTTACATTTCACTATCATTGTGACCAGTGGCGTAGCTAGGAAACTTAGGGCTCTGGAACAAATCAAAAAATGGGGTCCCACTGCTATTAAGACTGGTAAGGTTTAATAATGTAAAATCATTACATATGTAAATACTTTAAAAATGCTAAGCTACTTTATCATCAGCTCTTTTTCATGCATTGCAGAGCATTGAATCTCTGTTTATACCAGTACAAAAAAAAATATTGACATAAACTTACTCCTGATACAACATTAAACTTTTTAACCATTCTCGAAAAAAAATCTTGACTCGAGTTCACAATCGCGAATCACAAAAACGCACTTTGATAAATAATGAAACGCACATATTGATATCCGTCAAATTGATAACACTGTCAACCCTCAGAAATAATTTAGGAGAATTCCCTTTTTATAACTTTCGAATTTATCTGAAACAGAGTTGCCATGATCAAAGTCATGTTGCCACCTGTCATATTTATTTTGAAAATGGGAGAAATTTTCAAAAGTTGAGTTTGATTGTGATTTTCTGTAAGAATTCGAAACCCCCTGAGTTTGAGGGCCCCGGGGCACTGCCCCGCCTAGCCCCTTAGTAGCTACGCTACTGATTGTGACTGTTAAGTGGTAAAGCTCAGCCCGGGTATTTGGTTCCACCGCTTTCCCTATTCTTGCCGCAATAGCACCAATATTTTTCATTATTGTGTTCCGGTTTCGCGGATAAGGTAGCCGGTAAACTTATAAATGTAGTATGGCAATTCGGCTATACAGAAAGCAACACACCATTAACATCTTTGGTGTCTGTAAGCGATGGTTTCTCTTTCCATTAGTAGGGTTCATTACAGGTGGTAGAGTACTGCATTGCAATTTGCATTGCATTGCAATCTCACCCGGGTCTGGCACCACCGCCTTACGTATTCTAGCCGCTGTAGCATCAGTGCTTGCTGCTGTCATGTTCTGGTTTGGAGGGTGAGGTAGCCAGTAAACTTATGCATGTGATGATGTGACATTAGGCTTCGCCACAAGATAATAACGCACCATTAACATCTTTGGTGTCTATAGGCAATGGTTTATCTTTCCATCAGGAATCTCATTTGCTTGTTTGCTATATCTTTATTAATATTATAAATGCGAAAATTTGGATGTTTGGATGGATGTTTGTTACTCAATCACGCAAAAACTACTGAACGGATTTGAACGAAATTTGGCACACAGATAGGTAGTGATCTGGAATAGCATATAGGCTATTGGTGATCCCGCGGGATTTACAAAAAACGTTTATAATGCAGCGGGCTGCACGCTGCAGCTAGTTATAATATAAAAAAGGGTCATCTGCTTGGTTGCTATTTATAAAACATCATGTAAAGGTTAGAAAGGGTTTATTTTTATGGGTTCATAATGGAATAGATAGGAGACAACTCTCCTGATGGTAAAATACAGATTTCATTTCTATACATCTGAGACGTTACTGGTTATATATACGTAAGGCGAAAATGAAATTCAACATCCGTGAGCCAGAAATACAACGATCCTGTTGATGAACCTGTTTGAAACTGTTTGTAAATCTATTTTTGTTTATCGCTTTCAAAAAATTGTCGATTATTTTGATGGTTGACATGGCCAATTGAAAATTTTTTGGCTTTATTAGTTGGCCTAACTACCCAGCCCAACGACACAAGGACCAAGGAACAAGGACAAGACTCAACTACACTATAGGCAACCCTTTAGTTGCCTCCTTTTTTGAACAGAGTAGCATGTTTTCTTTTCTACGGTTTAAAAAATAAAGTACTAGACTGAAAAATAAAGTATTATTAGTTAGTTGTGCTATTAGTTTCTCTATACATATTGTTTTTGTTTCTAGCAATATCCAGCAATATTTGGCTTAAGTTAAGAGAAGTTCTGTATCATTCGTCCAATCATGTCGCTTGGTATTCCTCGATAAACATACTCTCTTTACAAATTACAGTTTTATATATCTTTAATTTCATTACTATTTTGATACTATGAAAATACGATTCTGACCAAAATTATATCAAATATTGTTGTGAAACATGTTCAGAAGCGCTCAGTTCCGTTCTATAATTAGGGGTCACAATCGAACATTCGAATATTCGAAAGAGTCGAATTTTCTTTTCAAATTTATATTCGAAGAATAAATAGATATATATTCGAATACTAACAAAAAATCTATAAATGGTTGACCCTGCAGGCCAGGCCCTGAAACTTCCTACTAAATTAACTCTCACTTTATACGTATATAATACGTAAATAATAATTAATAAGTCAAAAAATGTGACAGTGCCATGCTTAGCTGAATGGGCCGGCACAACGGGGCAATACCACTACCTCACTTAAAATAAACGTAAAGTAACAGGGGCAAACGGAACAAGAATCTTAAGGCACCCCAATGTTGGGCCCAGGCTCCTTTGAAGAATAGGCCACTGCCGTTCTGCCAGGCAGGTCGTAAAAGGCCACCGATTGGCCATACGAGTCACTACCATCGTGGCTATTGGGTGGTAGAGTTCAGCATGGTCTCGCCCGGGTATGATACCACCGCCTTACCTATTCCTGCCACAATAGCGTCAGTGCGTGTCACTGTCGTGTTCTGGTTTGGAGGGTAAGGTAGCCGGTAAACTTATGCATGTAGCATTAGATCTAGGCCACTAGATAGCAACGCACCATTAACATCTTTGGTGTCTATAGGCGATGGTTGACTCTTGTTTCCCATAAGACACATGAGACCCATCTGCTTGTTTGCTATCTTATGATATAAAAAAAACCTTCCACACTCCACGTGGACTTTACGAATAATAAAGGTCTTCACCCGAATTTAAATGCCGTCCACTACCTTGAGACGGCTAAGCCGGCCTTGTTTTTTTTAACTGAGACGCAGATACCTTCTCCTGCTGATACCTCATATCTCTCCTATCCGGGTTACAAATTTGAGCATTCATTTATACCCCGCATACCCCGTGCGGGAGTTTGTGTATATCTGTTCTCGACGTCTTGAAGGCAAGGACCTCTGCTGACCTCACACCCGGACAATTATCAGATTTCTGTAAACGCTCCACTTAGTTCATCGGACCACTGCCTAATTTGGAGTAAAATGCCGGTTACGCGCTTATCACGGCCTCGTTCTTCAGGCTGCCGCCGCGTTTGGCACTACAGGTCAGCAGATTGGGAAGGAATGCGGTCCTTTTTTGCCCTATAATACCCATGGGGGCGTGTGTGCTTCTCGCTGAAAGATCCAGATATCGTTGCCGACTGCGTTGCTGATGTGGTGCTGATGAGAATTAAACTTTACATTCCGTTTTCTGCTGTATCCGTGGGTGGCAAGTCTCAGCCTTGATTTGGTCGCCAATGCAAAACGGCTTCACGCCAAAAGCAAGAATGCTACCAGGCCTGGGCCATGGCGTCGGCATCGCAGGATGTAAACACCAGCACATTCAGAAAGGAGTAAAATCATACCTCTAAGTCTTTTAAAAGAATCAAAGCTAAGGCAGAATTGGTATGGCACATTGGCAGAATTTGGTGGGAGGCTAGTTCGCCTTCCTTCGGGAGTACGTGCATTCTGGTCCCTAGCCAAAGCAGTCCAAGGGAATTTCTGTCTGCCTTCCTTTCCATCTTTGCACAAAGATGATGGCTGTCTGGCCCATTCTGCAAAAGAGAAGGCTGATCTTTTGGGCTCACTTTTTGCAGCCAACTAAACTCTGGACGACCAAGGGAATGCACCACTGCCATCCCGCAGTATAACACTTCCATGCCAGAGGTAAAGTTCTTGCAAACTGCAGTGCGCAAGGCACTCATTTCATTGGACATCCACAAGTTGACTGGGCCTTATAGCGTGCTCAGCATGTATGCTCCAGAGTTGACACCGGTCTTAACGCGTTTATTCCGGCTCTCCTACTCAAATGGCGTAGTACCCAAAACTTTGAAGATCGCTTTAGTGCACCCAATCCCTAAAAAGTTGATCGTGCGGTCCCGTCCAAAGCGATAACCTCCTTATTCTCCAAAATAATGGAGTCTATAACCAACTGCCAGCTTTTGAGGTATCTAGAGAAGCACCAGCTGATTATTGACAGTCAGTACGGTTTTCGTCGTGAACGCTCAGCTGGTGATCTTCTGGTTTACTTAACACATCGGTGGGCGAAGGCAGTGGAGAATAAGGGAGAGGCATTGGCAGTTAGTTTAGACATAGCGAAGGCCTTCGATCGGGTATGGCACAAGACACTTCTCTCCAAGCTCCCATCCTATGGGCCACCTGGGAAACTGTGCAACTGGATTGCCACTTTTTTGACGGATCGGAGTATCAAGATTGTTGTTGATGGTGCATACTCTGACCTGAAACTCGTCAATGCTGGTGTTCCTCAAGGCTGTGTGCTAGCACCTACGCTGTTTCTTCTGCACATTAATGACACGATGCGATCTAGCCACACTCATTGTTATGCGGATAATAGTACAGGCGATGCTTTATGTTCCGGCCGTAGCGGAATTTTTCGGGAACACGTCAACGAGTGCCGGAACAACAGCTTGATTCTTTGACGTCACGTAGAGATGTGGCATCATTCTGCATATTTTATCGGTTGTATCATGGGGAATGTTCCGAGGAACTGTTTGGATTAATTCCTGCCGCTGAATTTTACCATCGGACATCGCGACAAAATTCAAAGTTTCATCCTCACCATCTCAATATCTAGAAGTCCACAGCCGTGCGATTCTCGAGGCACTTTTTGCCTCGCACTACTCCTATGTGGAACCAGCTATCGACAGGAATTTTTCCGAACGGATACAACTTAGAGACCTTCAAGAAAAGAGCCTACTCATTTTTAAAAGGCCGGCAACGCAACCTCAAGACCCCTGGTAGTATAGTCTATGGGCGGCGGTAATCACTTACCATCAGGTGAGTCTCCTGTCAGTTTGCCCCCACTTCTATTAAAAAAAAATAACGTTATGCGCTGTGGTGATTTTCGATATTATAATATGTAAATCTAAATTTATTAGTGTAATATAGTATATGAAATGTCTTGACGAAACCTTTACATTTGTGTTTTTGTCATTAACGAGTTTAAGACTTTTTAATTTGTTTGAGAATTTTATTATTGTTTTCATTAAATAGAATCGTGAGATTTATAAGAACATAACGTTTTTATTCCTACAATTTTTGGGAATTTGATAATATTTTTTATTTTATACTGTTTACGATGTATAATGACTATATTCTTTTTGTTATGATATTTTATTGGCAATGTATAAATTAGAATGCATCGCACTTGTTAATTAAAAAAATACTTTTCACTGACAATTTTCGTTTATTTTAATGTCAGTATTTTTTTATTATAGATGAATTAAGACTTCTTAATTTGTATAATAATTTGATAAAGTAAAGCTCGACGTTTCGGCCAAGTTACAAGTAATTTCTATATATGTACGCGTTAGTTTAAAAGTTCCATTTTATAACTGTATTAAATTTTAGATTAGATTTTAGAGCTAGATTTACTTACCTAAATAAATATACAGTTCCTAAAGCATTAAAAACTGATATATTATGCTTTTTCATTTTTTGTAAATATTCGAATAATATTCGAATATCACTGAAGAAATATTCAAATATTCGAAAATCAAGACTATGGAATTTTTGCAATCTCTAGTTACACGCAAAAAATAGCTTGAGTTTATTATTTCTTTTAGTAAATTATAAATAATAAAACTAATCATATTGTCAGGACAATCCTTATAACCCTTACAATTAAGATGTTACTGAGTTAGGTATAATTATAAAAATACCAAATGTTTTACAAAACACAATATAGTTTGCAATGTAAAAAATACCAATCTAAGTAGGGTTCATATTTAATAGCGTAGCGCGCACTTTAATGGCGTGACGCATTACAACTATTGTGTAAAATTCAATTGCGGCACTAACAAGTTACGTTAATTTACTGAACTTAAAATACGTCAGTGACAATATGATATAAAGTCAAGTCCACAAAATTACATCCGTTATAAAAATATCAATATTAAATTAATCAAAAATATCCGTTTACTGGGCTGGGTTAATACGAAAAGTAAAAATACATATAAGTGATGTACGTGCGAAAAATATAACCATAATTTGGGTAAGTCTTTGAAAGGGCTGACACATTGAATGGCAATTACATATTAGGGATGATTAAATTAGATGTAACAACTGTCGTTATCATTCTCTTATGGACGCATTTTCGTTCGTTTTGTAAACCTATTGGCATTTTTCAACAAATTTATCGTCAAGGACCGTATAAACAAAAATTACAGGCTTCTTCTAAAATTTATACTCTAGAAAATATTATTGACCAAGCAAATGCTGCTTGCATATATATGACAGGGCACACAAGGCAAACGGACATGAGGCTCACCTGATGTTAAGTGATTACCCCCGACCATAGACAACTACACTACAAGGGGTCTTAAAGTTGCGGTGCCAGCCTTTTAAAAATGAGTAAACTCTTTTCTTAAATTCGTATCCATTTGGAAAAACTTTTGCCGATAACTGGTTCGTACATGGGAGTAGGGCGGGGCAAAAAGTGCCTCGAGAATCAGACGGTCGTGGATTTCCAGACATCGAGATGGTGAGGATGAAACTTAGAATTTTGTTGTACTATCCGATGATGTGATTACTAAACACGTTTGAACTTATTTCATCATTTTAATGACAAAAGCACGCAATACGCAAAATATAAATCAATGGCAACTTAAACTTTAAAGCACCATACGATGTACCTAATATCAATCAAAAATCTATACAATAGATAAATTTTAATCTTCTTTAAGTATATAATGACTTTTATAACTAGTATATCGGATAGCAATACAATAATTTGAATTCAAAAAACTTTATAAACGAAAGAGTTAATATTGAATTAAGAATATACGTAGTGGTTCTCTGAAATATTAATTTTTCGTCTGTATGTGTAATATTATTCTTGTAATGTAGAAGTAATTAGAATTTAAATGTTATTTGAATTATTTGTGTTTCTCTTTTACTTGTGCACAATGCTTAAATACCACAGTTTAACTTTCTGGAATAGCTGGAAAAAATTTCTGTCTTTAGAAATAAGCCTACGTTTTTTGCATTACTTTAAGAATCACTTAAGTTTTTGTCGTTATAGAAGTGTACAAAAAGTAAGTATTCATTAAATAAATAAATAAGCTTCGGAAATTTCAGATTAAATTATAACATACGTATGTTTTTTAATAATAATGATATCTGTGTTATTATATATTTCCATAGAATTATATATATATATTTCCATAGAACAGTTGTGCATTGCCATGCGATTATAGAATTTTTTATCCTGTATCGACCCTAATTTATTTTGAAGAAAATATCTACTGCCCCCTACTAGGCATCTTGTTAAATGTGAGAGAATTCTAAAAGTAGTAATAGTTACTATTATGATCAATAACTAGGTAATAAGGTTCTGCAACGTCACATCCAGCATTGGTATTACCACCTTACCCTTTTGCGCTAGCGTCGGTGCTTGTAATTGTCGTATCTCGATTTGAAGGATAAGGGGCCAGATTCACATAACAAAACGTCATGGAATTGAAGTGTTTGGGACTCTTCCACATTTGCTTACATATTATGTAACATGTATATGTATGTGTATTACATGTTATATGATATCTATGTGTGTAAGAGCCCTAAGCGCTTCGACTCGATTGTTTTTTTTTTACGTCGTTTGAGGGAAGATCGACGTTAAATGGCATACATCCTTGTACACACCTGTTATCCAGCAGCATATCATTAGCCTATTTGATGTCTATAGGGTAGGCAATGTTTATTAAGGGAACCATGAGGCCGTTTAATATCTTATGATGTCGAAAAAATCTTATTATATTTTTGGATGTAGACCGATTTTACAAATTTTATTACTCCATTCGGATTGCTGTGTATAGGCCCTAAGCTCTTGCGAAACATGTGCGCTCAGTCGCCTCAGTGTGCGCCGCACATGTATTGTACACGTTGTAATTGCTTTTGTATCAAAGCGTAACTTTCCTTTCAAAGCCTCGTAAGTCGTTAGTCGTTACTACTGCTATTGTGATTATAGGATTCTACGGTATACATAGATCGACTAATTTCAAAATAATTATATAAATAGGTTGTCCTTATAAAGTAAATTAAATTTACAAAAGTAAACTGAATTTTAATTTTAATTTCAGTTTTATTGTATATGTAAAAATATTACATGGGATAATCTATATATTCATATTATAAATGTGAAAGTTTGGATGTTTGGATGGATGTTTGTTACTCAATCACGCAAAAACTACTGAACGGATTTGAATGAAATTTGGCACACGGGTAGATAATAACTTGGAATAGCACATAGACTATTTTTTATCTCGGAAAAATTAGGTGGTCCCGCGGGATTCGCCAATACGTTTGTAATGCAGCGGGCTGCACGCTGCAGCTAGTATATACTGAGGCTTATAGCTGATTAGAGCATTATGGACCCTGTGAGGCACAGCAACTTAAAAAAGGAGAGGGGCCACTTATAAAAACTTTAAAATTAGTATTATTAATTAATTTAATTATTAGTATAAATTGTAGTTACGTTGCTACATTATATTAAAAATATATATTTTTGCATTATTTATTAGAGAATAAAAACAACCCATTCCATTATTACGCTGTCGATTCTAGCTTTTATTGAAAATATTAATAACAACTAATAAATTATTTAACAATAACAATCGACACGCATTTTACTAAATTGATTTAATGGGAGCAGATATAACTTACTCGTATAACGACAACTAACAACGTACAGTAAATACTGTTATTACGACTTTACTGTCAAACAGATTATCTAGTGAAATGTATACGCTTATAACAGACTTTTAGAAACAATTTATAGGTAAGTTACGTATTGCCTGCAGCTTTTTACTTACCGAGATTCGAGAATGGTTATTTTTACCACAGGTTTGTTAATATATGTATAACGCTGTTAATTGTATTTGCTAATAGAAATAGCGCAAATTAAACGTAAATTTAATCATATTTATAAAAGATAGTCTAAATATCTTATAACTATAAATATTGTTTTAAATTATTGATTTTTAAATTAAATGCACGTACACGTATAGTGTCAACTATCAAACAGTGAAAATTTTGTATAATATCTTTATAGAAAAGGTGTACAGACACAAGCATTAGTTTACGAACTACCTTACGCTTAACAGCGATACATGTGGCCTCAAATTGCCACGACCTACTGCCGCAGCTGTGCGACGCTACCACGTATAGCGTCTGTATCCGTACCATCGGATAGCATCCGTAAAGACAGCCGCAGCTTGAGCTGCGACTGCCACTAGCAATAATCAAGGAGTTAGTGTGAACAGTTGTGCGTTCGGTCGTGTTTTGTGTATCAGAACTATGTTATCACATAATAAAATGAAACGAGAACTCCTGAAGCGATTTATAGAGGACGAAGAAGAGGATTATGCAAAATTTTGAACAATGTTGTCTTTATACGTTTTAAGTCGACAGTCTTAAAGTGGCATGTTTTTAGGGTTCTGAATTAAACTAGGAACCCTTATTAGCAATTAATTTAATTGAAAACTCATTTTCATCAATAAATGACGCCGTTTTAACTACCGTAATTTACCAAGGATTTAAAACGTTATAATATTGATATGTTTGCTGTTTCGTGATTGGTTCGCCGCGGTTCATGCTGTTTCGTGATTGGTTCGCCAACTAGCGCTAAAAGACAACGTCATAATATCATGTACCATAACCAATCACGACGACGCGGACGTAAACATATCGAAATTATAACGTTATAAATCCTTGGTAATAAACGACCGGCACGACCATCTGTAGTGCTTTCGGAGCGGCTCGGTGGCGATGAAGGGCCAAGGGGTCGTGCGCAGGCCACCTCCGGCCGCGCTGCACAGTCGCGCACATCGGAAAGCGATACAAATCCCTACAAAGCGGTGTGGCACTGCCAGGGCCACTACCGCCGAGTCGCGGCTGCCGAGTCGTGGCAACTGGAATCATTCGGATTCGGTACTTTAGCGCTCTGACACAGCTGCATGCCAGTATCGCGCCACTGCCATCTAGTTCAATAAGAATCTAGTGTTTGATCTCGCCGCCACGCCACAGATCGCTGACATCCGGTTTAAGCCCTGACTGTCTAATTATTGTAGATCGCCTTAATGCGAGGTATTTCGACACGTGTCAATTCTATAGAAAATGGATGGCGCGGTATGTTCTGAAACCGCTGGGAAACGTGTTAATTTTCGGAAAAATAAATACAGGACATCAGCTAAAAACGAAACTTTAGCACATTCTTTTTTATATTACAACTAAATATCACCATATAAAAATCATGTGGAAGATTAGAAATATTATTAACAAATTATTTGTTTCAGAGATTTTTTTAGCCTGTTTTCGTAATTTTATTCGAGTAAAGTACATTCTATCATGTAATAAGTTAGCACATTCTTTAGATAATATCTTCAGGTATATCGTGTAATTTTTGTAAAATTGTTATTTAACAATCAATACAAAAAAAAACGTGATTTAGCAAGTTTTTTCCCGTTTGTCGCAATGCCTCGCCTTAAGGTCGGCTGGCCTATCACCTAACATTTGCAATCCGCCAGCAACCAGCGATGACTTTTAAACGTAACGAAAAACCATCGAAAACGTCGCCAATTGCTTGCTAATCACTAGATGCACTTTTTACAATGTCACAGCACCAAAACTAATCAAGCGGCAACGACTGCAACTAATATGCAAGGCTGTTATGTGTCTTGCAATAACAATTACGATAATTTCGCATTGCCAATTACGTGATAACCCCGCAGGTTGGTAGTAACACATTTTTTTAATTTAAGTTGTTACGGTTTTTTAGTTCAACAGGTAGATATTAGGTACAAAATTACAATGATGAAACTAAAGACATACTATAAGAGAGACACAAAGAACGATCTATTGTTAATGTTAGGAGTTTTAACATCGATGCTTATGAACAGTGTCTAGCCAACACAGGATAAGTTAATTTCAAAACACCTAAATATATTGTTATTTCGTTTACTAGAAAAAAAAAATTTTTTGCATTTGAATAAACTAGGAATCTATTATATTGAAATGATATTTTAGTGTTAGAGAATATGAGCGTCTTTTTTATAGTATAAGATAGTAAACAAGCAGATGGGTCTCCTGATGAAAAGCCTAAAGACACCAAAGGTGTTAATGGTGCGTTGCTATTATGTGGCGAGATCTTATGCCACATGCATAAGTTCACCGGCTACCCTACACTCCAAACTGGAACACGACAGTGTCAAGCATTGACGCAATTGCGGCAGGAATAAGTAAGGCGGTGGTACCTGACCGGGGCGAGACAATGAAGAACTCTACCATCTAGTAGCCACGATGTTAGTGACTCGTAAAGCCAATCGGTCGCCTTTTACGATTTGCCTGGCAGAACAGCAGTTGGCCTATTCTTCAAAGGAGCCCGGGACCAACACGTTTTAATAATAATTTTGTATACAATGCTTTCCGTTCCACCTTCTCTTAAAAATATGAATAAAATATAATTTACAATCCGACAAAAACAATAAAATTTAATGACCAAAGTGACATTCGTTTTGTCCTTGTTGAACTGATTTAACGATAGCAGTTATAACTTATAAGTTGCTCGTGTAATAACGGTAAATACTGTAATTACGAATGTACTAATTTTCTAGTGAAATATATACCTACGTCTTCACTGGCGTTAAGAAACAATTTATTTTTATTATTTATCTTATAATGTATCTAAAATCTACATGTACGATAATAGTCAATTCCTACAATTTAAATGCAAAATTTAATAAATTTAACATAATGTCACATGCTTCGAGTTCGTAACTGTGCAGTCAAACACCACTTATCACAATAATAATAATGTCACAGGAAAGTCAAACCTTAGTAATTTTTACTGGAATTGTACTTTTCACCAAATGGACCAAACGATCAAAACAACAAAAATTTAATTAAACGTAAAGGGCAAAATACTTATATAAAAGGTACAAATATTTTATGTAAATTTAATATTATAAAGAGAAAAGATTTGATTTTTTGTTTGTTACGACTTAATATCTCTCACCTTTAGCAAGTTACATTATCCGGGAGTAACATTGGCTACTTTTTTTATCCGAGTGAGTAAAAGGAAGTAATGATTTTTGGTTTACTGTTTTTATCAGGTCTGCTTCTTTGCTATCTTATGATATAAAAAAACACCAAATATTTTAGATGGTAACATACATTAGGCTTACAATTACAGGTCTCTTATTTCCTCTAAGTCTTATGAATTATCTGATAAGCAAGCAAATGGTATAATCTCCTTAAAAACCTAAATCAACATAGAAAATTTTAAAACATAATTTCAACTAAAAATCTTAAAAGATTGTAATTCTGTTTTTGTATAAAAATATTTCGCGCAAGTTAAGGCAATTAAACATTTTACAGATACTTAAAGAACCAGAATAGATCAGGCAATGACTTTTAAAGTACACAACCTTTTTATTCAAAACCAGTAAAACCTGAAAGCGAATGGACTCCAGGTGTATACACCATAAGTTATTTAATTACAGAATCACTTTCAATGCCTTTCTCCTTGATGTGGCTCTAATGGATACCACATTAATCAATCATGATTATCTATAAAAACAAAAGCAGACGTGTCTTTCTGTCAACAGGCGATATAAAGTTTATTAATGAATATTGCGAAATTGCATACAATTTCTAAATAAATGTATTTCTAACGAGATATAGTATTGCATTGCTCCTGCCGACAGAATGTATTGACAACGCTAACTCAGGCCTTCGCTTTTACCTTGAAATTAAAATGATTGTATTATGTTATTAAACTATTATTTTTCATTACCACGCTATCTTCCAACACTTTTTATAGATTAATTGAATCCTCACTTGCGGGGTGGCGGCGCGGCAGGGCGGGGCGAGCGCTTATAGGCTTAGTAATGAATTTTATAAATTTTCAAATTTAAATTTTTATTACAGTTTTTATGTCACCAACAGATTGAATATTTAACTTTCTAGTCGAAATTCGACCAAAAAATAAACAATAAAACTTCTTTTAAGATCGATAACGGACTAAAGTCGGCTAAAGCCGTAAAGAAAATAGTACACATGTATGTATATTAAGTATCATGTATGACACATGAATGTAGTGTTCGTAATATTTAACTTTATTAATTTAATATATTTCATAAATATATTATTTAAAATATTAGGTATTTGCAGTCCTACTCCTACGCATTGTAAACTTTTACTATGCCAAATTTTATATTCACGTAATTCTCGTAAAAAAGGGTACAAAAGACTGCGTCTATTTTATAAATTGCATCAAAATCGAATTAACCGTTTGGGAGTAATCGTAAAAAGTGTTTTTTGGACCTTACTTCGAAGTTTTCCAACCAATCATTTTTTGATCTTAAACAATATTTTAGTGCTTAAAAAACTAAGTCAAATACCGTTTCAAAAATTAAAATCGAATTAAATTTTTATAAGTTACAGTTTTTCAAATATTAAAATTACGTTGTTGTACAGCAAACTTACTTTATATTTTTTAATTAACTTTCAAGCTAATATACCGATTTATTTAAAAATCTCGTCAGCTTTTTTACTTAAAAAACTGCGTCAAATACCGTAAATCAGATTAAAATCAATTTATTCGTTCTGGGATTTATCAATGACGCAAATTTAAAAAAAAAAAAATTTGACATTTCTTCGCCATTTTTTAACCTATTGATTTTGTAGCTAAATAAAACAACCTAAAGCTCAAAAATTTATTTAAATGCCATTCCAAAAATAATAAAAATAAATAAAATAGTCACTAAGTGCCCTTTGATAATACCCGATTACCATGCCACGTTAGTGTTTCTCCCACCTAGTGTATTTTCCATCTTGTATCTATCTTTCGTCATTTTTATCATAGGATATCAAGCAAGCAAATAGCACCTCAGATGGAAAGAAATAAACCGAAAATGTTAATAATGCAATGCTATCCATAAGGCGTGGACTTGCGGGATTTAATACATACATGTTTTTAAAATATTAGCAGTCTTTCTACATCTTAGAACCAAAAATAAATGGAAACGTAAATCACATAGTATATTACTAAACTACAAAACTAGCAATTTCGAGAGTATACGCGTAATAAAATTGTAATACTTGACTGTGTAATGGCAACTCAATAATTCGTACCTAAGCCGATAAACAACATAATATATTCTTATAGCAGCTACATCCAGTTGCTTATTTTATAAGCTATATCCATACAATTTAGGTACTTACTAATATTATAATTGCAAAAGTCTATCTGTCTGTCTGTTACGCTTTCACGGCTAAACCGCTGGACCGATTTTCATGCAATTTGGCATGGAAATAGTTGAGGATCCGGGGTCAAACATAAACATTTTTTTTTCAAAAATCAATCCGTAAGTGGCTGAAATAAGGGATGAAATTTGTATGAAAAGCTATATCGACGACATATTAATCTATTCACGGGCGAATGATCAGACTGGAATGGGTTGACTAAATTACTACTAGTAAGAAATTAAAATCCTATTATTACGGATATTATGTCATCTGTCCTTTCCGTGGTCTAGTGCACGGGGTTTTCCTCGAAAACTGAAATCTCAATTCTCTCTCTCAGCTTTAGAAGTCTTGAAGTTACCATCGTGGCTGTCAGCCAGAGCCTTTCCTTAAAGTCTTAACCAGGACGAACACCCTGGTTAATTTTTTTAATAAATTCACTGGCGTCACTTATGCATAAATTAAGTAGGAATGTTCCCCTTATGAAGAATAGATCAACTGCCTTACTGCATGGCATAGGCGAGAGAAGGATTATATGTGTCACTAAATATGTATCGTGACTACTGACTATTGACTAGGACTAATAGAGCTCTGCAACTCCTCAATCGGATTTGGTACCATCGCCTTACCTATTCCTCTCGCAATAGCATCGGTGCTTGTTGTTATTACTGTCGTGTTCTGGTTTCGAGAGTAAGGTAGCCGGTAAACTCATGAGTTTTGCATTCCTTCCCCCAGTAGCATAGCAACAAACCATTGTGCCATTATGCGATGGTTTCCACTTTTCACCAAGAAAATTAATTCCTTTTTTTTATAACAAGCTAGCAAACAAGCAGATGGGTTCTATTCCTGATGAAAAATGTCAACCATCGCCTATAGACACCAAACATGTTAATGGTGCGTTGCAATTTTGTGGCTAGGTCTAATGCCACATGCATAAGCTAACCGGCTGCCATACCCTCCAAACCGAAACACGACAGCGACAAGCACTGACGCTATTGCGGCAGGAATAGGCAGGGCGGTGGTACCAGACTCGGGCGAGACAATGCAGAACCCTACCACCTAGTAGCCACGATGGTAGTGACTTGCATAGCCAATCGGTCGCCTTTTACAACCTGCCTAGCAGAACGGCAGTTGGTCTATTCTTCAAAGGAGCCCGGAACCAACACGGGGATAGATACTGTAAAATTGTGAAAATGTTATTTAAATTAATTGAGTAGGTAATGATATCAGTAACAAAGTCGTAATAAGCAAACACTAATTCGATACAATTAAATAAATCGCTGGCAAACCTACGGTTGTTATATCACTTATAGCCTTAGAGCCTATGATTATATTTTCATATTTTGCGAAATACTAACTTTACTATTATATAGACAAAGTGATAAACGATCATAATTTTATTAATAAACATGACTTAAAATTTAAAATCAGTAAAACTCAAAATAAAATACAAGTATGACATATGATATCACATGAAAATTATAGTGTTAAATGCATATTAGGGTGCGTCCATAAATTACGTGAGGTGTTTTTTTTAATTTTCTGTCCCTCCCACTCCCCTGGTGAGATGTCTAAGAGTAATCTGTTTATATACTCGAGTCGAATCAAATTTCTTTAGGCAATTACAACACGAGCTCTAGGCATATCATTAAAAAGCAGTGAGTTACTGACTGGACAACTTTCTCGGTTACAATCACTTGTCCCTTGTTTATCGTTTGCCACAGCTCCGGGATAAGCTTCTGGCAGTTTTCTGCGCTTTCTGAGTAACCACTCCTTGAGTTACTTTGAAATGACAGTTGATTAGTTTTCTTTGAACATTTGAATTATACTTTGACAACTTATTAAATGCTATAAATTGTGCTGCGGGTCTAGACAAGTGGCATAAACGCTAGGAGAATAGAAAGATAAATGTACGGACTTGACGTAAGCGTTCGATTATGCTTATGTCAAATCCATACATTTATCTTTCTATTCTCCGAGCGTTTATGCCACTTGGCTAGACCCGCTGGCCAGAATTAAACAGAAATAGAATAATCAAGCACGTGATCATTATCACATTACCATCTTCATTAACATATTAAAATCAATACTGAATAAAAAAAATAAACAAAATCAAAAACTGAATAAGTCCAAGTTGAACACACACCTGAAGATTGTAGATAGACTAATGTTTGGAACCTTGTGTCCGATACTTTTTTTAGGACTAGCAATCGCCAGGTGGTCGAAATTTGATCTCGATTCGACTTAACTATATACTTATAACTATATGCTTAACAATAAAATATCTTTGAAGTTTGACAAATTTTGGAGATATTAATGAAAAATTGTTAGAGGATTCAATATTGGCAACTTTACGTGTGTACTTTGTCATTTCATATGATTGTTGTAATCTTTATTTTTTACTATTTTAATTAAATGCATGCTTGCATGCATATTATATGCATATTATAGTAAGATATCAGGTTACTTCGTTATGTATTCTTTGACTGTGCCAAATTTCATAGTCCACCTTTCGTATAATTGTTGAAACAAGGGGTACAAAGATTTCACTGCACGTATATATAGATTATATAGATTTTTTATATATCATAAGATAACAAACAAGCAGAAGGGTCTCCTGACGGAAAGAGTCAACCATTGCCTATAGATACCAAAGATGTAAATGGTGCGTTGCTATCATGCGGCGAGGTCTATAGGGCCACATGCGTAAGTTTACCGGCTACCTTAAAAATTATAAATGTGAATTTCATCTGTACCGATGAACTGATTTAACTAGTTAAAGGTATGAATACCTAGCGATCAGTACAATCGACGTAATCGATCGTATAGCAAAGAAGAATTTCGCCACGTCGAGCCTGTCGACACTAGCTTAGTGGAACAGCGTTCCGGCTTTAGGGAGATATTTTTCTTTGTTGTTTTTAAAGTTTTTCCAGTTTTCTCAAGCACGGGGTAAGTGCTATAACACAAAAATAATATAAATATATAAAATCAAAGAATATAGATTCTTCGATATTTTTTTAATTCCTTGCATCAATTGCTTACGGTATAAGAAGAGCGGAACGAGTATATCACGATCTCTACACACTTTCCTAGCCTCTTCCACATTAACGTCTCTATTTATACAAACAGGAAATTGTTAATTCATATTGCTGCATCTAATATGAATTAACAATTTCCCGCGGGAAAAACGAGATAAAATGTAGCCTATTTTATCGCCTCTGCGGTATATATTTTAACTACAAAACTTCTTCTAAATATTGTATCTTCGGCTAATCGTGCGTGCATTTGTTGTACCACTGCCTACCTTCTCGGGGATACGGGCGTGAGCCGTGAAGATACTCTATTTTACTATATACCTACCTATAATGTAGTTTACTTTGGATGAAAGTATTTTTAAATCGGTACGGGAGCCTCAGAAATTATTTATTTCCTACAAACAAATTTACAAACTTACAAATACCTCTTTATAATATCTATATACTTATACGTGAAATATAAACTTTGTACCCATTTTTATGACATTAGGCAAAGAGAGGAGTTTGAAATTTGTGACACTTAAAGTTTAGATTGCTTCTGCGCACTGTAAACTTTCAGTTCGTGTAAAAAGTCTCATTCGCAAAAACCTAATATTTTTTTAATAATACGCATTAGAAATACATAAATTAATAAAAATAAACATTATATAGGTACACTTCATTTATGTGACATACATGATAATATACTTACAGACATGTTTATCATTGATGATGACCGCCCCGTTGGTCGAGTGGTTAGCGACCCTGACAACGCAATCGACGGGGCTCGGATTCAATCCCCGACGGGGACAAACATTTGTGTGATGAGCATAAATGTTTGTATTTCCGGGTTTGGGTGTTTATTAAATATATTCTAGTATTTATTTATGGATTTCTATAAATTAGTATCGTTGACTAACACCCATAACACAAGCAAATAATTTGCTTACTTTGGGGTTAGATCAATAAGTGTAATTTGTTCCGTGGATATTTATTGATTTATTTATATATCATTTTCTTTACAGCTGAAGTTTGTTGTCAAATTTAAAAGAAATTTTAATGTTTAGTCTATGGTCGAATTTCGACCAGCTGGCGATTGATAGTCCTAAATAAATGTTACGAACATAAAAGTCCAAACATTATACTATCGAAAATCTTCAGGTGGGAGTTCAATTGCAACTTGAACTCACACCCTAAAAGTTATTGTTTACTAAACAATGTTTAGTATATGGTCGAATTTTAACCAGAAAAAGACAATGGTTGTCTCTTTCTATCAAAACCATCTATAATAATATATAAATACACATTGATTAATTCCCATATATTAGTTTTACTGCTTTACACGAAATGATTTCCAGGGATTTAATTGCATTTATTTTATTATAATAACACAGTTCTTAAATAACTTAACTATGACAAATAATCATCACTAAGATATATTATTTACGAGACGCTCCATAATATGCTCGTAAAATTAATTTCACTCGCAGTTAAATGTTACCTAAACTCTTAAGAATCAAACCCAGTAAAGCGAAAGTAATCAACAGGGGAAATCACTACAATATTAACGCGAAATCGCAGTTTAGCACACAGTTTAAAGACATTTTAATCGCAAGAGATAGCAGTTTACTTAACTGCTTGACAAATAAGAAATTAAACTTATTTAATCTGTAACTTTTACCGGATACATAAAATGTGTCACTACTGTAGTTACATTGAAACGAGAAAGAAGGCGCAACAAATGGTATGAAGTTACCGCACACACAAACATACACCATACACGTGCCTACTATTAATTTTTAACAATATCAAGCAAGGTTTTGTTAACAATAGCAAGTTTCATTATTTACATGTAATTACATTTTGAATTATTTTAATGTTTTTTGTACTACGACACTAATCTATACATATAATAATACATAATACATAATACATAATACATAATACATAATACATAATACATAATACATACATACATACATACATACATACATACATACATACATACATACATACATACATACATACATACATACATACATACATACATACATACATACATACATACATACATACATATACATACTATATAATAAAAATGTAAGAGGTCGATTTCTGTACATTGAAGATATTTTAAAAATTTTTTTTGAGAGATACTCTTTAGTCGATACTAAAGCGAAAAATATAATTTTTTTAATTTTTGTCTGTCTGTCTGTCTGTCTGTCTGTCTGTATCAAGGCCGCGCATCACGCCGAATCTACTGAATGGATTCAAATGAAATTTAGCATAATTAGCGTTCATACTCTGAAGAAGGTTATAGGATATTTTTTATCCCAAAATTCAGTACGATTCCCGTAGGATAGGGGATGAAAACAAAAACGTGTATTTAGCTTTAACTCATTAACCTTTAGTCCAAAATCCTTTATTATTTTTTTGTTCAAAAGTAAATACTATGCATATTATTCCTTAAAAATTTCAAGGTCATGAGTTTTATAATTTAGAAGTTACAGACATCACAAGTTTCAACAGTTTCGGGTGCTATGTCCAGTTGAACGTGACACCCGGAATATATACAAAACCTTTGAACGCACGGCTCATTATAAGTTAGCGTTTCATTTCATAGTGTTTGTATGTATGTATATTGTATAGTGTATATATGTATGTATAGTGTCTGTATAATGGATATAATCCGAGAGAATCAGTTCAAGAATGTGTACTTTTTTATTAAAATGTTATAAATGCAATTTTACTAAATATGTGTAAAATATAAATCTATACATTTTATTTATTTATATAAGAATAATTATATTATATTTGAAAATAAAACAGGTAATTTTTTAGGTTTTTGCTAATATCTCAGAAAATATACATCTAATCGAAATTGAGTATACTAATAGAATTTGTTCTTTATAAATTTATACTTTTCATCGTCGGCACTTGGTGAAACTGCATCATATTGATTATATGATATAAACACTTGTACTGTTTCACAAATGTAATTTAAATTTTATTTATTACATAATCACTTTTAAACTTACAGTCAACCGGTTTCGCCTATTAAAGCATCATCAGGGCTTTCACAACGAATGTGAAACAGTACAAGTGTTTATATTATATAATCAGTTCTTTATAAAATTTAACGTAAGGATAGGCTATTGCGAAAATTCACTATTTTCTTTTTACATTGCATAACGTAAAAAAGGGTAAAAAAGTATCTACACGCCCATATCCCGGAATACGTAGGCAGAGGTACAAGAAGTGTACCCACGATTAGCCGAAAATACTATCTCACACAATGTGAAAGGTGGCAAGCCTATTGCCAACCGGGCCCTTTCCAATCCCGGGCAACGTTGTTTTATCAGAAAACTGAAAAAGCACGTTTTGTTTTGCCTAAACCGGAAATCGGACCCGGGACCTCATATGGTCAACGACGATACCGGACCTCCAGACAACACGGTAAATATTTCAAAATTAGATACATCAATCAGTTAACTTTTAAAATGAATGAAACTTCTGCAAAGTGTAGATGTTGAAGTGCCTAAGCTACTTAGTATACTCACTAAAGTCGGACTTCAAAATACTTTAAAAAAATTGTTAAGTAGAATATACGAACATGTACTTATAAGTTCAGTCCAGAATAAGATCACATCTTACAGAAAAACTTTAGACACATATAACTTCATCAAAACAAATTCAATCAAAAGATACTTAAAATTTCTTTATTTGTGAGAATCAAAAATCAAAAATGTGAGAAAAAAATGCGTGGCGTTGTTGTTTTTTATTAAAGTATCATCACGCCCGATTCGCTTGCGGCGTAGGAAGAGTAAACCAACCGTCTATAGACTTTCCGGTTTACCACGATTCACCGATTTGTCGGTTGGTGAGATAAATGGTAATCCTCATCGCCGCATATACTGACACGTTAACGATTATCAACTATTTTTAGCGATAACTGGGACTGAAAGTTTTACGTGCCCATCCGAGGTACGAGAGTGGTAATATATATACCCCACCGCCAGTATCCGAGTTGCTACTGAGATTTTAGATTTTCGAGAAAATCCTCGAAAATATCTCAATAACATCTTTGCCCGACCCGGGGATCGAACCCGGGACCTCATGATCTGAGCCGAATAGGCTGTCCCTAGACCACGAGGTAGAGAGTTTGTTATAATAATAAAAAAAACCCTTGACTCCTTATCTTGCTTATTGAAAATGATACAAATTTACATTAAAAATATCTTTTAGAGAATTGAAAT
This sequence comes from Apodemia mormo, assembly GCA_036924255.1. NCBI lineage: Eukaryota > Metazoa > Arthropoda > Insecta > Lepidoptera > Riodinidae > Apodemia > Apodemia mormo. Next base: position 14,674,904 of record JAUPFN010000002.1, read on the forward strand.
AATAATAAATTTAAGAAAAGTGCAACAAGATTTTTTTTAAATTGCAAATTGTTTTCAATAATGTTCTTAGTCAAAGGCTTATTTTTTTTATTAATAACAAACTACAAAGCCATGTCTTAATTAATTAATTTTTAACTTTCCGCTACGAAAATTGCCTTAAGTAAATAAAAATTATTCAAAAAATAAACCTGAATAAATAACTTTTCATCTTTCTAATTAGGTATACATTTTTAACTTCCCGCTACGCATCTAGATAAGGAAGTTACTGATTTTGCCCCGATTTTCGAAAATCGAGAGTTCACCAGATCTCCACGTTTTGAGGACCTAGGAACCTTTGCCGACTATTTTCACGATGACGTGTGTGTGTGTACGTGAATGTGTATGTGTGTATGTGTGTATGTAAACATTTAATAACTTTGAACGGCTTGACCGATCGAAAATAATTAATGGGATTCGATTGGATTCCACCCAACTTAGATTTCCTGAAAATTTTAACTAATTCAGTCAGTTTTAACTAATTCAAGAAGATTTTGAGAAATTTTGGAAAACCTCACAAAGGTTTTTGGCGAAACAGTATTTTTTGATACAATTTCCAGATTAATGAACAGATATAGTACAAAATTTAACCAGCTTTACTTCTCAAAAACTGCATCCAATACATAAATTGTATCAAAATTTATTTATCCGTTCGGGAGTTATAGTTGACGAAAAATTTTGCAAACATGTTTTTTTGATATAACTTCAAATTTTTTAACTAATCATTTTTAATCTTCTGCAATATTTTAGTACTTACTAGAAAAACTACATTAAATTTCAAAAATCAAAATCGAGTCAAATTTTCAAAAGTTACAGCTTATCAAACATTAAAATTCAATTTTCTAAAATCGGGGTAAAATCAGTAACTTCCTTATCTACATACGTAGTGGGAAGTTAAAAAAAATCCCACGCGGACGAAGTCGCGGGCACAGCTAGTCTAAAATAAACTCGAATGAGTTTATGTTAGTACATATTAGAATTACGCAAACGTATATTTTATTCTATACTTTCCATCGTCGGCACTTAGTGATGTTCCATTGTTATTAGACACTTTTACTATTTCTACTTTTACTAGGTGGTAGAGTTCTACAATGTCTCGCCCGGGTCTGGTACCACCGCCTTACCTATTCCTGCCGCAATAGCGTCAGTGCTTGTCACTGTCGTGTTCCGGTTTGGAACACGACAATGACAAGCCGTAAGGTAGCTGGTAAACTTATGCATGTTGCATAAGACCTCGCCACAAGATAGCAACGCACCATTAACACCTTTGGTGTCTATAGGCAATGGTTGACAATTTCATCGGGAGACCCATCTGCTTGTTTATTGTCTTATAATATAAAAAAAATCACTTGTAAATAATAAATAAGTAATAAATATAAATATTCACGGGGCAAATTACACAAACTGATCTAAACCCAAAGTAAGCAAATTATTTGCTTTTGTTATGGCCTACGGGTCTTAATTAACGATAGTAATACATAAAAATACATATATAAATACTGTTACATACATAATAAATACCCAAACCCAGAAATACAAACATCTATGCTCATCACACAAATGCTTGTCCCTGTCGGAGATCGAACCCGAGCTCCGTCGATTGCATAGTCAGGGTCGCTAACTACTCGACCAACGGGACAGTCAACTTGTACTTAACTAACTACAACTTGTACTTAAATTTCACTTTTAAACATATATTTTTAATATATTACTCGACCGGTTTGACTTTTTAAAGCATCTTCAGGATGCTTAAGGATGATTAACTTAGTTAAGTACATGTTTAAAGTGAAATTTGAGTACAAGTGCAATAGTAATAGTGTCTAATAACAAACATATATTGTTTAATAGTAAAGAACAAATAATAAATAAACCATCTTGACGCAGCTGAAAAACAAAGGACAAGAAGACCACTTCACTTAATTAATTTTATACCTTCCACAAAAGATTTATCACTAATACTACTACTTAACTGTATTAGCATTTAAGTTCTTCGATTTGACCCGTTGAAAAACGCTTTGAAAAAAAGGACAAACTGTATGGCTACTCTTGAAAACCGATTTCAATTTTAAATGAATATTTAATCAATTTTGAAGTATTTCGTACTCTGGACAACTATATTCAATAATTGGATTGGTCGACAGCGCCACACGGATTTCGAAATTTTTTTGAACTACTCATTATTGCTTTTATTCGTTATTTTGTTTAAAACGGTACTAAAAATTTCCACTTGTAACACTAGCTTGACGTATAACGACGACATCTATTACCAATAATTATTGTCGTTACTATACTGAATCAATGTGGGCAATATTGGTTTCAAGAGTACCGTTTTTTGACGACATTCGAAACTTATTGTTTTTATCAATATTGGTTTAAGATTTATATTGTTTTCAAGAGTAGGCCTGCTGATCTTACAAAATGTCGCAGTACACAGGGGTGGTTTACAGCGTGTAAGGGACGGCCAACAGAAAAAAAAAAACATTCTTTTTTTATTTTATGTTTTAGTCATGATGGTACCTTTTTTGGGAGAAATGCAAAATTTGTATTTTATAATTTTTTTTACACCATGCACGCAATTTTACATTTTTTAAAAAAAAAGTGCAGTAGAGTATTACAATAAATCAAATTATACAAAACTAAGGTAAAAATAAAATAACGCAAAAAATCCCCAAAATTTCCAAAGGTTTTCATCTCGTAATCATGATCTAAAGCTATGGTTTCGATTTTCTGTAGACCGTCCGTCCCCTTCAAGATGGAACATCAATTACTACTCCCATTTTTAGGAGTCCCCTACTTGCCATTACCATCTTACTTTACCATCGCCTTACACGTTCCTACCTTACACACCAGCGCCAGTGTTTGTATCTTGTAACTGCCACGTTCAGCTTTCAAGGGTCAGGCCACTAGGCCAAAAAAGTCATTACTGTCTTTAGTATATAAGCATCAGTCGTCTCCCGCAAGAAAGTTAGGATAAATGTAGCCTCCCTTCTTAAGACGGGAACTAAGAATTATAACTGAATTAGTGGCAAATAGAGGAGACGATTTGATACTATAGACACAAGATCAGGAAAGAAGAGAAGAAAGATTTATTAATACTTTTGAAAAGAACTTGAAAAAAGCTGAAAATTAAAAGAAATTTTGTACATATCAGGAGGATTTGCTAAGAAGAAGGAAAGATATTTATTTATTTAATAATTTATTGAACATAAAATACATTTTTTAGAAAAAAAAAATATAAAACAGGTACAAAGGGCGAGCTTATCTCAGAAATCTTCTAGCAGACTTGAGATATACAGTGCCTGAGAGGAAAGAATGCACAAATATAAGTAGAGCACAGTGTACAAGTTGGTGCAAGTCCGCAATATTGACCGCCGTGTTGGTCGAGTGGTTAGCGGACCTGACTACGCATCAATGGAGCTTAGGTTCGATGCCCGACAGGGACAAACATTTGTGTGACGATAAAATCTATGTTTGTATTTCTGGGTTTAGGTGTTTATTAAATATATTTGAGTTTCTGTACATGTATTTCTATGTCTTATTATGATTGACTGACACCTATTTTACAAGTAAATAATTTGCTAAATTTGGGGCTAGATCGGTTCGTGTAATTTGTCCAGTGATAATTATTTATTTAATTACAATAATTACACTGGCTGAGCTAGTCAGAGCGTCCGAGCTAGAGGGATATTACAAGTCCTGAGGTGTCGAAATATTTCTTTCTTGTTTTTAATTTTTTAAGTTTTCCCAGGCACAGGGTGAGTGCTGGAAACACACATATCGCACACCTAGATCTAAACTGAGGCAACTAAAAAAGGTAGAGCTAAAACTATCAAATTTTAGCTCCAGCTTAAAATGCAGTGATATTTTGCAAGCCATTTATTGTCTACAGAATCCTTTGACAGTAGTTTCCTTAATCTAAGATAGAATCAAATTAGTTGTTAAGTACCCTAAAAAATGTAGATATACTTTTATTTCGTCACCTGAAAAATAACCTTTTTTGAGTTGTCACAGTTTAGATCACTTTTTTTCTCATAGACTACATAGAAACACGAAAGTATTGATCAATATTATACATATATGTGAACTTCATCTGTAACGATGGCTAATTTATATGTATGTACATCTATTATCTCGCGACCAGTACCACGGATTAAATGGATACGTCTTTCAAGACAATTTCTTAGTTTGAAAGTGTAGCTTGCAATTACACACAGAAATACAGTTACACTACTTACCGATGATATAAAATCACTTCAAGGGTAATTTTTAAAACTTATCATCTCATTCGGTACAATAAAACAATACAACATGGTTTATTTCTATTTTTCTCGATATAATATATCTACAAATTTATGGCATTTTTGACAGTGATAGGAGCGTTTGCCCTTATGCGCGTTAACACGATTTCTCTCAATGGCGTATCTATTAGTACTCATGTGGTCTGTGATCAGTACAATCGACGAAATTAATCACAAACAATTTTCATTTTATTCAAGAACTAGCTGTTGCCAGCGACTTCGTCCGCGCGGACTTCGTTTACTTCCCTGTAGGTGATAGCGTGATAATATGTAGCCTATATGTTGACCCGACCTGTTAGTAATATTCATGCAAAATTTGAAGTAAATCAGTGGAGTACTTTTGAGTTTATCCCGGACATACATACAGACAAACAGACAAAAATTCTAAAAACTATATTTTTGGCTTCGGTATCGATTGTAGATCACGCCCCAAGTATTCTTTTAAAAAAATATTCAATGTACAGTTTTGACTTTCCTACGATTTTATTATATGTATAGATATACCACTTTGAACTAGTCGACACGGTCTTAGCTAGAGGGAAGGTTGCAGGTTCAAGTCCTGATGTATAGAATCTTTTCTGATGTTTTTAAGTATTCCAATATTTTTAAACTACGATTATTTAAGAAAAAAACCAAAATCAAAACAAAAAATTTAACCTATGCCTTATGATGCCTTTGATACATGAGCGGTAATGTTATTTTAATGCATTCTTAAAAATATGGAGCGATCCGTTTTTGCGAATATCATTAGGGAGAATACTCCAAAACTTAACAGCTGTAAAAGAGAAAGAATTAATTTAATAATTATAGCTAATTATTTTATTTATTGAAATGTCTATTTCAAAAGGGAATGTTAATATATTTTGAACTTGGGATTTACGGTCTGACTTAAAAGAATATAGAAAATTAATTCACTCGCGGACATATTCAGGGAAAATCTATGTTCTATATCTATATATATAAAATCAATTGCTAATCGTTAGTCTCGTTAAAAATCGAGAACGGCTAAGCCGATTTTTCTTAGTTTGGTTTTGAATTAATTGTTGAACTCGGGAAGGTTTAAAAACTGAGAAATATAGAAAAAAATAAGAGTAGTTAAAAATGCAGAACAGCGTTTGCCGGTTCAGCTAGTATATATATAAAAATCAATAGCTGTTCGTTAGTCTCGCTAAAACTCGAGAACGGCTGAACCGATTTGGCTAATTTTGATTTTGAATTAATTATTTGAAGTCCAGGGACGGTTTAAAAGGTGAGAAAATATAGAAAAAAAATAAGAGTAGTTAAAAAGACAGAACAACGTTCGCCGGGTCAGCTATTATTATATAAAAGATAGATTTGTCACATTAAATATTGTATCGTTCCCAACACATATTTTAAATGTAGTGGCTGTTATAGAATATTAAAATTCAAAATGGACGTCATGCTTGTTATACAAAGTAATTTTGTGTGCGATTGTTTAGATTTTCTATTCATTTTCTTATTCACTTGGCGCTTTCAAAGCTGTAAAACTTGGAAACTTGTTAGATTTCACCACGTGTTGCGTAATATTTAGCATAGAGGCTCGATTCATAAACCGAGACCAGTGATACTTGAGAAACACATCCTGCAATTATTACTACATACAGATTTCCATTTATTTAGATTATAACTATGTCTACCTAAAGACCTAATCTCCGCTTCTTGATAAGTATCAAATAATTTATACTAATATTAAAGAAACAAAAAACTATTTTATGTTTATTTCATAGGTAATACACAAGTAGATGGCAGCCCGATAGAGCGGATGAGTTTGCGTGCTACCACTGGTCTGTACCACCGCCTCACCCTTTTCTGCCACAATAGCGTTAGTTCTTGTCACGTTCGTGTTCCGATTTGGAGGGTGTAAGGTAGCCGGTAAACTTACGCGTGTGGCATTAAGATCCCGCCACAAGGATAGCAACGCACAATTAACACCTTTGGTGCCTATAGGCGATGGTTGTCTCGTTCCATCAGGAAAGCTTGTTTACTATTTTATGATATAAAAATAATATTAATATTATAAAATTTTTACGGGAGTAATTTGGGAAAAATATATCACACCCGGTAAAATTTTCGTACTCATAATATTACTAGCCGTTTTCCGCGGTATAACTAGCGAACATTCCGATCCCGCGGGGAAAAAAGAGATAAAATTTAGCCTACGTCACTTAGAAACAAGATAGCTTACAATTGGGGAAAAAATGTCAGTCAGTTCTGTACTGTACAAGCTGGTACAAACAAACTTACAAATTTCACTTCTTTATAAAGAATTAAAATTTGTAAGTTTCCTCATATCAGCTTATCACGGTATATTATTATATTACTAGCAGTTACTCGAAACTTCATTCGCGTGACTAACATCATTACTTCCCTTTGCATGTCGAGTAAAAGTAGCCTATGCTACTCCTGAGTCCTGGATAATGAACTTTTCTAAAAGTGAAACAATTTTCAAAATCGGTCGAGTACTTTTACAGTTAAATCGTAACAAGCAAGCAAACACAAAATCAAGTCTTTCCTTTTTATAATATTACTCGTGGTTTAGAGTATAGTATATAGTATTCTCTTTATGTAATAAAAAAAATATCAAGATCAATCAAGCCATAACTGAGACACACAGACAGACAAACAAAAAAAATTAAAACAGTGAAATTGATGTCAGTGAGCGATGCATAAATATGTATCGCGAAATTAATTAATAGTCGCTTTCTTTCTTATTTTCAAAACTAAAAGACAAAATAATTCAACCTTGTGGGTGCCAGGATATCCTTTTCAACCAAATCGTTTACACAATATTGACATTTTGGCAACATTCAATTTTATTGGAAAAAAGATTTTCTAAACAGAGGAACGGTCAATCGAGCCAGCGTCACTTGTACTGTTATATATTCTGTGCCAGCGTGTTGAAACACTTTTTTTAGATGGAAAGATGGAATCATTTTGTTTGACCATTTCACTACCATGGTGACTACTGGATGGTAGAGTTCCATAATATAACGCCTCTCCCGGGTACATGTTACTGTATCCTCTTCCGCTTCGGAGAATTTACACTGTTAGGCTACGTTTACTTGGGTTACTGGTGCTAGGGACTTCTATTTATTATCTATACATATAATAAAATTGTAGGAAACTCAAAACTGTACATTGAATATTTTTTTTTAAAAATACTTGGGGCGTGATCTACAATCGATACCGAAGCTAAAAATATAGTTTTTAGAATTTTTGTCTGTTTGTCTGTTTGTCTGTATGTATTTCCGGGGTAAACTCAAAAAGTACTGCATGGATTTACTTCAAATTTTGCATGAATATTACTAACAGGTCGAGTCAACATATAGGCTACATATTATCACGCTATCATTTACAGGGGAGGCCCAGTGCGGAGTAAACGAAGTCCGCGCGGACGAAGTCGCAGGCAACAGCTAGTTAAGTAATAAAAGACCACGAAGACTGACTATAGTTTTAAAATAAATAGACATATAAAATATGATAGTACATCATTTAAAATTACATACTTCATAGACGTGGTATCTATTTCTGGCTACACATACATTTCATAATTAATGTGTTTCAAAAGTATTCTAGATATTTATTCTACATCGAATATTTTATTAAAAATAAAACAAGTGGCCAGGGGTCTGTAAGTTGAAAAATTTATAACACCAAAGAGGTGTTACGTAAGAGCTCTACGTATAATATTACCATCATACCATTAATTTTAATTACCATCATACCATTGTAGACTTAAGTATGAATGTGGCATTACCATTCCGCCACACAGATGGCACTTTCATTAACATCTTTAGTATAGGCGATGGTTTCTCTTTCCATCAGGAGAGTCATCTGCTTGTTTGCTATCTATATGATATGATATAAAAAAGTTACATATCTTCACATCAGATGTGATGTGATCGTTACATTAGATGTAAGGATACAAGGTAGGCAGAGAGAACTGAGTACCACTGTCACGATTTTACAGATTTTTCTTGCTTCCTCCACAATCTTGACACCACCTTCGGATGGTACTCGACCAATCTGATCGTGGTATGTGAATCTTGATCTTTCCCGGTACCTACATCCTTCTACATTCGCATTGTATATATTTGTTTTGTTAACCTTTCATCTATCATTCTTTCTGCATGTCCGAACCAACGTAAAAAGCCCTTTCTTTCTTTCTTTTGGCTTCGATATCGATTGTAGATCACGCTCCAAGCATTCTTTTTAAAAATATTCAATGTACAGTTTTGACTTTCCTAGGATTTTATTATATGTATAGATTCAGTTAACAATAGAGTTCTTATCACAAATTGGAAGTTGCGACATTCCTGCATAGCAAAGTGTTATCTAAATCTTAATAAATATGTTCGCAATTTCGATGCATTATGGGGCAAAGCGACCTTATCTAATCAAAATGACCACCCTCCGTGTTGCAAGCTTTATGTGGAATCTCCTAGATAACAAGTAAACCCTGATAGCCGATATCTATGGCTCTAACTGTAACTCCCAATAGGGAGGATATTCATAGGTGCGTGTGTGTGTGTGTGTGTGTTTGTGTGTGTGTGTAACTTGTGTGCGCGTGACAGTGTGCGTGAGTTTGTATGTGTTTGTGTGCGAGTGTGTGTTTCTTACTTATCCACGTCTCAAACGCAGGACGAGTTAGATACCGGTAGGATATAGTGACAAGTGACAAACACTGACGCAATTGCAGCAAGAAAAGGCAAGCCGACCATACTAAACCTGAACAAGACATTGCAGAACTTTTCAGAAAGTAGCTTTACTATGAAAGTGTCATTTTTAACGTGTTCTCATTTCACAAATTGCTTGGCAAAAAGACAGGTAACCCTTTTATATAAAATGGGGGAAGCACAGGATTTTTCTGTTTAGAAAAATCTGTAATTTTGCTGATTACCTTGCCTAACTGGAGCATGTAAGTAAGTCGAAAGATCCCCTCCACAAGGAAAGCAATGCACTATTGATATCTTTGATGTCTATAAGCCATTGTTATCCCTTTTATCAGAAAAAAACATCTGTTTCCATCCATCCATCAATCACTTTTAGCTTTCGTGGGTAAATAATAAGGACCCCACTATCCGATCCTGGAGAGGCATAAAGGCGTTTTATTCTTTAGTCGCGGATTTTTGACGTCTTACTTTTGCTATGCAAAGAGTACTGGAATGAGTTACCTATCCCAATTTACAACAGTGCAAATTTTTGCGACCTAATTGTAAACACCAACTTCATTCATACTGTTAAATTATTAAAACTTTCGTGAGACATTATAAACTAAATAATTAAAAACGGCTGCACTCACGTTTTTTATCGGAGTAGGTTCCGACTAGTTCCGGACCTATATGAGGTGAGTGAGGTCGAGGTGGTTGGCGCGTTCATATCATTAGTAGAGTTTATATTCATACTGTACATTCTATTAACTAACTCTAAAAAATTAACACTCAATTTTTTCTCAAACGTGCCAAACAGAGAGTTTAATGTACGTGTTAGGTACTAAGTAGAAATCGTGTTTCATTTCCTTAACACTCACCGCAGCTCTAAAATAATAATAAATCGTCCAACCAAAGTCAAAATTAAGCAGCGTTGCGGCGTATAACAGAGTATAACATATATTCGCAGTCAAAAGGTCGTAACCGCCGTAAATTTAGAGGTGCTTACACGTTTCATTCAACGAGCTCTGATGTAGGTGCAGTTCATGGTGGTCCATTTTGGTGATACACAAGTGCCGTGGCGCATGCCTTGTCTAGTACCTTAGTACATAAAATCTTTGGCGCCAAAAGATCTACAGCTTCACATTAAATACAACGTTCCATAAAGATACCTACAAAACGATATCTTGAAAGTATGTCTCTCTTTTTTCGGGACTCAACCTGCACTTACATAACAATTTTGATATGCAAATTTGGCTGCATTTGGCTGCCTCATCGTTAAATTATAGGCTATTTGGCTTAGATCATGTAAATCGTGGTTCGGCCTTTTAGACATTAGACAATAGATAGACAAATGTTGATTTGACACCGGCTGCAATAAAGTAAAAAAAACTTCCAACTTAAATTAGCCTCAGTAAAAAGAAAACCTTTCATGGAGTAAAAGAAAACAAAACATCCATACTAATATTATAAATGCGAAAGTCTATCTGTCTGTCTGTTACGCTTTCACGGCTAAACCGCTGCACCGGTTTTCATGAAATTTGGCATGGATATAGTTGAAGATCCGGGGTCAAACATAGGCTAATTTTTTTTCAAAAGTGAGTCCCTGGAGGGCTGATATAGAGAATGAAATTTTTATTAAAAGCTATTTGGACGACTTATTAATATACCCGCGGGCGAAGCTGCGCGGGGCAGCTAGTAACCAATAAGTATGAGGCGTCAAATTGGAGTTTTTCTTGATTTAACAAATTTACAAATGTTAGTAAATTTTACACTTACAGCTCGGGGTCTGGTGGGGATATGTTAACAGCCCGTGAGTTTGGATAACTCCAGGTCGTTAGAAGTTAGCGGTAATCGTTGTCGGGTAGAAATCAGAAAACAGAAGTAACTTTATTCAATAAAACTTCAACCATATTTTTAAAAACTACTATCGGATCGAAAACGCGGCCACATACTGAGAAAATCCAGCGGAAGAAAATCAGCGGGCTTGTTTTTTATTCATACAATCTATTTTTTTTATAGGTAGGTAAAATACGGCGATAGGGATCACCGCCTATCTTGTAAATTATGGTGAATTGGAAAGCTATAGAATATAGACATTCGATTCTCTCCACTTACCCTACAAGGAAACCGGTGTCACGATACTTTACTTTGATATGCAAAACTGCAAGTTTTCTTTGGCCAAAATCAGTTTCGACAAAACTAGCTGTTGAAACAATGTATAGTATCTCATCAGACAATGCAACGCCGCTGAGTCAGATCGCCATGACGTAACTACTACCGGTGCGATACAGGGTCATTTACCCAACCGCAACAAATTCTGTCGCAAGGCTATGCTGTAACAATTATGCAGCGACATTAATTTGAACATCGACTGAGCTTGTTAATCTTAATTTATTTTGGATTTTTTATCTGACTATCTGTTACGCGCTACTTTGTGTGTCCGAAAACTACCTTACTCTCCAAATCCGAACACGATAATTACAAGCATTGACCTTATTGCGGCAGGAATAGGTAAGGCGGTGGTACCAAATATCCGGGCAAGATGTTGCGGAATTCCACCACCTAGTAATCACGATGGTAGTGACACGTATAGCCAATTGGTCACCTTTTACGACCTGCCTGGCAGAACAGCAGTTAGTCAGTTCTTCAATATACTCCGCGCTGAATTCATAGATGAGAAGAGACAAAAATTTTGCTTGTTATTAATTAAAAAAATAATATAAATAATTAAAAAAAAATGTTTGTTCCTGGGACCACTGTCTATTACTAAATCTTTAAATTCTTTTTAAAACTACTTAAAATACAATGTATTCCTTAAGTTTAAGTTATTCATAATTTCTAATATTACAACATTATTTGCTATCTTTGTTGTTAAATAAATAATGCTTTCTATTCTAGGCCGCTATCACGCTACAATATATATATATATATATATATATATATATATATATATATATATATATATATATATATATATATATATATATATATATATATATATATATATATATATATATATATATATAATATATATATATATAAAGCTTGGCGGATAAAAGATCAACATCTGCCATTCTGCCTACCGTCTATTCTGTCACTACCCTCATGACTACTAGATGGTAGGCTTACGCAACGTTTCGGCCTGATACGGTTCCACCCCTCTAACTATTCCTGCTGCAACAGTGCCGTGTTCCGATTTGAAGGGTACGGTAGCCGGTAAACTAGTATCTCGCCACACACTAATAATTTATTACATTACATAATAAATATAACACAGGCGCCATTGACACCTGCTTGCCATTACATTGCTTGATGCATTACATTGCAGTTTGTTTGCTATCTTGAAATTTAACGAAAACACCTTTAATGCGTATTTAAAAGTATGTAAATACCAGGAAATATCAAAAATAATTTAACACGTTCAGAGTGACTCTCTCTTCAGGGAATCTCCAATATGATATCAATTAGCAATCCAAATGAAGTGTCAAGGATCTCCTAGCCGACGTGTTTGTATGAAAAAGAGTCATAAATGCGAGGAGGCTAGGTAATCTACATGAATCAAGATATATAGCACTCGATTCTTTCTAACTGAGTTACACGGGATGGTTTGAAGATATGAATACATGTATGCATGTATACTTCATGAAAATTAATCTGAAGTCAATCTTTTGGGATTCCGCAAGTGCAATTCTGAAGATTTTTAAAATTGGAAGTAATAACACAGTGTTTCCGAACGGATACGACTATTTTTGTTAACGAATATAAAAATTTTACTAGGTGGTAGAGTTCTGCATCGGCTCGACCGGGCACCACCGCCTTACCTATTTCTGCCGCAATAGCGTCAGTGCTAGTCACTGACGTGTTCCGGTTTGGAGGCTAGCCGGTAAACTTACGCATGTGGCATTAGACCTTGCCACAAGATAGCAACGCACTATTAACATCTTTAGTGTCCATAGGCGATGGTTGACTCTTTCGCTCAGGAGACCTATCTGCTTGTTGGCTATCTTACAATATATAAAAAAATAGCTTAATTTTAAAATGCCAGCAACGCATTTGCAATACTGGGGGTTTTTTGCGTTACGGATTTGCTGTTACGGATGCCCATAGATAGTGATGATCTCTCAACATAAATTACAAGTAAATTTTCTTCCACGTTTAAAAAAAAATCCAAAGTTGGTCGTTGCAGTTTTACTACGCTTAAATTGATTTATTTTTTACAATAGTGATTCATAATAGTGCAAGGTTTCAAATAATAGGTAGGTAATAACACTTTATAATAATGTCACTGTAAACAGTTTTGAGGTCGCGTTCATGCTGTCTCGGTAAATGTTGATCGCTACAGGTTACCCTTTTAATAGATCGGCTGAGGTCGACTAAGATAACCTGTTGATTTAATTATTTCTCACTGAAACATTTTGTTTTTAAATAATAGGTACCTAGCACACAAGCTTGTGACTCGAAATTGTTTCGATAGTCAACAGCAATGTATATTAAGTGTCAATTTGGATATAAAGTAAAGAATCTATCCCTTGCCAGGTAGCTTACGAAATGCAAGCTAATTTTAAACCTTTACCACCATTTTGACTACCTAATAGAGTTTTTCTGGCGATTTTGTAAGAAAATGATCAAGATTCTTGGCTATTAAATCATTTACGACAACTCGAACGCGATTTCTGGTCATATCCCATATTATGTTATTGGTAACCTTTTCTGCAAAAACTGTTTTGCCTTCGAGGTTATCACCTCACGGGAAAGGAAAGTTGACGATTCCACTAGAACCTGACACTTGAAATTCTCTAAGTTCACTTCGGTGTATATTTTTTTTTTGCGAAATGAACTTAAGTCTTGGTCCGAATTACCGCTACTGCGAAACTGGACGTTTTGGGTGAGCAGAGTGCTTAGCCAGAGTTTAAGTGAGCTAAGAACCCGCCCTAAGGGTATCTCTTGTGAGACCGAACCTCGACTTAGAGCAGTATCTGGACGATGTGTGGGAGAGTAAATGTCATCAGGATTTCGACTCGTTAATGAATTTTGAGCGGTAGGGCTACTCTTGAAAACCGATTTCAATTCTAAATGAATATTTAATGAATTTTGAAGTATTTCGTACTCTAGACAACTATATTCAATTATTGGATTCGGCGACAGCGCCACACAGATTTCGAATTTTTTAGGAATTACTCATTATTTCTTTTATTCATTATTTTGTTTAAAATGGTATTTAAAATTTACATTTGTAACACTAGCTTGACGTGTAACGATGACAACTAATTCCAATAATTAGGTCGTTACTGTACTGAATCAATGTGGGCAATATTGGTTTCTAGAGTACCGTTTTTTGACGATATTCGAAACTTATGGTTTTTATCAATATTGGTTTAAGATTTACATTGTTTTCAAGAGTAGGCCTGTGGGTCTCGAGTGCTGGCGGGCCGAAATAGTGGGCTGAGTCGCCACCGGCGGCGACTTTGGCGTGTGCGTGTGAATTGCGAAGTGTAAGTTGTGATGGGGTCATCGGGATCGGATGGGTCGCTGTATACTTATAATGATGTAGATACTTTAACTCACATGGCCGTATCGAAGAATAAGTTGCCGATGTTAAAATGTATAAAATGTAATAGTAACTTCTTTCAGTATAGACGTGTAATATATCTATGAGTAACTTTAAGATAAAAGGCGTAAACGTAATTAAAGTAAAAGGCGAAATTACCACCTTTGCTAAATTTAATATTAATAGACTATTTAATTCGTAGCAGACTTCATGCTGTCAATATATTTTTGGAGATAAAAAAGGTAGGCATGTTAATATTTAAAAGTAAATAGGTATAAGCAAAGACCTACAAAAAAATATAGACTTAGCCAAGCGCTCGTATCTTGAATCCCGTAATATGAAGACTGTACGGCAACATGAAGACGGCGGATTACTAGTCGGCCGCTAACTAGAGAGAGTGAGAAACGTTCTTTTTGTGACAGTAATTATTTCGAAATCATGGCGTTTTGTGTTATAAATAATTGTAAAAACAATTCATGGTTTAAAAAGAAGGCTTCCAGGATCACTTTTCACAAGTAAGTTTCCAAATTTTCGTATAATTATTATAAAATTGAAATAATATTTGAAATTATTTCTCAGAACACAAATTTGAAGCGCTATTGTGACAGTGTGGCAAATTAACACACGAATAAACTTCCCCAAACATTAGGGAAATATCCTTTTTATTTGGGAAATATATGTTAATGTTAAGCTTATTGTTTCAATTGGATTCACCGTACTATATATGTATATATTACATAAATACATATTTATGAAACATACGTATATATGTAAAATAATTATAATAATATATAACGTGTAATTTGATCCCACAAAGAGATCGACCAAGCTTGGCTAGTTTCGGACTTTCATTATATTGTTATATATCTACCGCCTATTGGTCCAGTGGTTACCGACCCTGACTACGCAATCGATGGGGCTTGGGTTCGATTCCTGACGGGGACAAGCATTTGTATGATGAACATAAATGTTTGTGTTTCCGTGTTTGGGTGCTTATTAAATATATTCCTTTATTTTTATATTTATTTCTATGTATTAGTATTGTTAACTAACACCCATAACACAAGCAAATAATTTGCTTAGTTTGGGGTTAGATCAGTAAGTGTAATTTGTCCCGTGAATATTTATTTATTTATGTCATTCCTTTATTTTAGTTATTAGTAATCTTTCTATACCTAATAATATATAACGTGTAATTTGATCTCACAAAAAGATCGACCACACTTGGCTAGTTTCTGACTTTCATTATATTTTTATGTACCTACCCTACTTACCTATGTATGTATGTGTATATGTATACCTATGTATTTCTATGTATTAGTATCGTTGACTAACGCCCATAACACAAGCAAAATAATTTGTTTACTTTAAGGTTAGATCAGTAAGTGTAATTTGTACCATGAATATTTGCTATTTATTTACCTAGTAAGCTCATATTTTATACATCATTTTATATGTTAGTTTGCACATTATTATTCTCGTGTGAAAAATTAAGTGTAGAAATATGATGATTTAAGATGATTATTAAGAATGTGTAATAGTTAGCATTAAATGTGAAAAAAATAATTAAATAACTATTAATTTATTGTTTGTAATTATTTAGAGTAAAAATGTAAAATATGCGGGAAAATGTCCGTAAAATATTATCCCATTGTGTAATTAATGCATATTTACATGTTTAAATATCCATTATTAACTTAATTGCATATCTACAGTAGATAAAATCAATAAATCTTCTAAATTTATTTACTTTTTAACGTAGGAAGGTCTTATTGTAAAACAAATGAATGCCAAATATAATTAATATAATTAAAATGCAATATAAGTTATAAAAGATAATAGTCAAATATTAAAACAGTAACTGGTACTTGGAAAGCAATGCTTGCAACATTTTTCTCTAGCAAACGTATGTAATGTTTTACGATGCTTGCAAGTGTCGACGTTGTCTTACGCACACATGTACGAAACATATCTTCACCTATTTGTTTCTAATTGTTCACAATGGCTCTGTCTATATTTTTGTAGGTCTTTGGGTATAAGATAAATTTATTTCTCAAAAGAATACATTTATTCGATTACAGAGAAATAATACTAACTCTTCTCCGTGTTGGTCCCGGGCTACTTCGAAGGATAGGCCAACTGCCGTTCTGCCAGGCAGATCGTAAAAAAATTGGTTATGCGAATCACTACCATCGTGGCTACTAAGTGACAGAGTTCTGCATTGTCTCGCCCGGGTCTGGTACAACCCCTTATCTATAATTCCTGTCGCAATAGCGTCAGTGCTCGTCGCTGTCGTGTTCCGGTTTGGAGTGTAAGGTAGCCGGTAAACTTATGCATGTGGCATTAGACCTCGCCACAAAATAGCAACGCACCATTAACATCTTTGGTACGTAGACGAAGGTTGACTCTTTCCATCAGGAGACCCACCTGCTTGTATGCTATCTCATGATTTAAAAAAATCTAGAGGTTTTAGAATATTTTTATTTTTATTAACACATAGCTAAAATGTTAAAATAACAAGACGGACTAGGTACTAAACCTAGGCGAAATGTTGCAGAAAGAATTATGTCAGGCCCTTCTAAACTGTTGAAACACTCTACTGTTTCTACATTTTAGATGAGTCTGGTTTGCCCCGATACTGTGTTACCTGCCGGATCTTCTCACAAAATAATCTTACGGGCTATCTACAATTATTAAATATATAGTCTGACCTTAGACATCAGCCGTGACCTACATAAACACGTTATTTTCCGTGAAACCCGTTTTTTGCGTAAAACATAAAAAGGCCGCAATATTTCTCGGTACGCGTAAAGGATAAATATTTAAATGTCTCTCTGTGAGTCAGTTCTCAAAGTTGCGATTGTCCGACGTAGAACAACGAACTAACGTATTCGGTTTACCGGATATTACTCACTGATAACGTATCATCGCTTTCACGAATTGCATTTTTTGTCAGAAACACAAAAAATGGTCGATGCTGATAACTTTTTAGGATGTTGGAAACAGCGCGTGACATTGCTTGCATAACCCCTGTCAATTACTATTAAAACCTAACTGAACCGGCGAAATTCGTTTAGCAATTCCAAAATGTGTGCTTATCTACGTAATCTATAGGTTGAAAAATGTCGAAGTAATGTCAACAAACTTTTTTTTTCAAAAAATGTCGTCAGTGATTAATCCCAAATAAACCAACCGATTTTGATGCAATTTACGGTATTTCACGTAGTTTTTTAGAGAGAAAAGCTATTTAGATTTTTAAATCGAACGGTTACCCTGAAAGTTATTTTAAAACTTTCAAGTAAATTTGAGGTAAACAACAAATATTAATATTTGGATTGCTGTAACTTTTGAATACTTGGTTCGATATTCTAAAATATAAAAGAAGGTCGAAAAATGATTGGTTAAAAAATCTCGAACTTATGTCGATAAAAAATTTTTTAAAATTTTTCATCAACGAAAACTCCCGAATGGATAAACCGATTTAAATGCAATTTATGCATTGGACTGCCCTTTTTTGCCTAACAGGAAGACGGATAGTTTATACTTAAAAGTGGCCGAACAAAGATTGATTTAAAGTAATGCCCGATTCAAAGAATTGAAGAAATGCATATGGATGTATACACCGTGCATATACCAAAAAAACATTTTTTTGTCTGTCTGTTTGTTCCGGCTAATCTCTGAAACAACTGGACCGATTTTGACAGGACTTTCACTGACAGATAGCTGATGTAATAAGGAGTAACTTGGGAAAATTTTATTTTAAAAAAATCCACGTGACAAAGTCGCGGGCACAGTTAGTTTTAACTAAAATGAGTCGTTTTAGTAACATACCTACTAGGTACTACATGCATTAAGCTGACTATTGGTATTGCATATGCCATTTCATGACGATATAGAAGTTTATCTTAAAACAGAACTCCGCTTTTAATTTTTGAAGACTAGCTGACCCGCGCAGCTTTGCCCACAAAACCCCCCACTAAATGGTCGACATGCTCAATTAACATGTCCATATAATGTTTCATACAAACTTTCATCCCTTCTTCTGTCTCTTAGGGGTTGATATTTGCTGAAGAAAAAAGAGTTAAGTTAATAAATAATAAATATGCAATGATCATCTCTTTCAGGAAAGCCATGCGCTAGTTATTCCATCTCATTATATATAATAGTAATTTAAAAATTTAAACTGTCGTCAAATATCAACTATAGCCATATCTCGAAAACTACTGAATCGATGTTGATGAATCTTGCACTGTTCCCTAAGTTGGAATATACATGTTTTAAATCTAAAAGAATTAGCTATGTTTAAACTCAGATGTTGAACTACCTTTAATCTGTGTACCAGATGATAATAATAATAATAATAATCTTTAATCTGCTTACTCATTATTAAAAGGTCGGCAACGCAACTGTAAGACCCCTGATATTGCGGATGTCTATGGGCGGCGGCGGCCTAGTTCCTCCTGCTCGTTTGCCCCCTCTTCCATAAAAAAAGCTGTGTACCAAATTTCATTAATAATCGGTTCAGCGGTTTGGCCATGGAAGCATAGCAGACAGGTAGCAGACTTTCCCATTTATAATATTAAGTATGGAAATATAGATATTACATCTGATTTACGCCTTCGGATATTGAAACGCACGTCATTTCCAAGAGCCAACCTGTTTAAGACAGTTTCAAGGTGACTGTTTTGTTTATCGACCATTTCACTATTACCCAACAAAAACTTATGGGCCGGAAGAAACATCTAATGAGTGCTAATTATTCCTTAAACTTCACTTGCGCCATCTGGCTGCTAACGAAATTCGATTCGGTGCTAATATGGCATGGCGGCAACTCCTAACCTGTGGGTCAATACCATCTAATTATAACCAGAACCAATTAATGGCAGTTATAAAATGAATAAGCAAAATATTATAGGGTTTGATTTTGGAACGAAGTTCCTTATCGCGCGTTGTGAAAGGGGACTAGACGGAAAAAATTCTTACGAGAAGTTGTCACGACATTTTTTGCTATAGTAAGCTATTGTAAGCTGTGCGGCGTGCGCATGTTTCTCTGTCTGTCTCTCTCTCTCTCTCTTGTAGAAAGCAACCCAGATATTTTCATTTCTATTTCGCATTGAACAGTGTGGTGTCGCGACGATTATTTTTGTTGAGTGTATACAGGTTTTTTGTATCGAAAGGAACTTCGTTCCATCCGGGTGTCCCTTGACACCTCTCAAGTTTTGTATTATTTTATATCATTAGATATTAAGCAAGTTCTAGTGGTAAGAGAAAATATCGTCGATGGACACCAAAGATGTTAATCTTGCTTAGCTATCCGCGTAGTGGGATGGCAATGCTATATCCATAACCTTATCTATCTAACCAGTATTCATGTGGTCTATGATCTAACCCTTAAACTTTAACCGAAACGTAATAATGACAAAAATTGACGCTATTGTGGTGTGGCGATGATACCAAATACGCGGGTGAGACATTGCGAAACTTTACCGACTGGTAGTCACAATATACATATAGCCAATCGTTCGCCGTTTACGAACTGACAAAATGACAGATGGTGTGTTCTTCAAAATTAATTCTTCACTTTAGGTTTTAAAAAAGTATCCTTACTCCCGTATCCCCGAAATTGTAGGCAGGGGTACAACCACATGCACCCACTGCAATGCACCATCATATGGGTTCCAATATATATGAACTACAAAAAAAACATTTTAGTAATTACTTGTTAGTACACATGTAGAAATGAAGAAAGTCTTCGTCCATAGTTACACGAAAATGATTGAGCCATCTTGGATTACTGCATGATAGTTCGTGCAAAATATCGTGTTGTAGCTAAACAGCTGTTAACGCGATATTTTTATTGTCAAATCGTATAAAGCTTCGGCGCATATTACACATACGATAGACGCAAGTGCGGCCGCAGAATAATATACATCATATGGAAACCAAGTATTTAAATATCGGTATAATATGGTACCGTCATTGCTCGCGGCATGACATACCTAACGTTATTTTCAAGCAGAGCGTAATGCAAAAATGATACAGAATTTGTTACTATTTAATAACGTTATTCATTACGGTCTATTGTCCACTACAAATTAACGTTATAGTATATGGTATTATGATACTGTCTTCTTCACTAACTAGTGCTCTATTCGTTGTCTTTCCTTTTTTTACATATGGGAGACGTTAAAGTCAAAATAAATAATAATTAAAAAACTACAGAAAACACGTATTTATAAAAACATAGCTAAAAAATTAAAAAATTGAAAGTAGTAAAAAACTTGTAAGTAGATAACATTTGCTGCGTTTTCGTACTTAGTTGCTAACTTGCAGTCGCGTTAGTTGGCGAAACAATCATGAAACAGCATGAAAGGCCTCAACGTCGCATAAATATCGATGATATATCTCACGTTATTTAGCGTTAACAATTTCGATCTGTTATTTGAGTAACGATGCATATTATAGTGTTTGAAAATAATTTTGTTACTGACGATCGCTACAGTAATAACGGTAAGTATCGCAAAATAAGTTCTGTTATCTGATAACGTTTTAAATCCTTGATAGAAATGCTAGTTCTCCAAACTTGTTCTCATTTATTTTTCCTATTTTTGATCAGAACTGCTCCTCGGACTTAAATGTTTACTTATGACCATGTGTTTAATATGTACAATTTTTTACCACTCAACCTGTATAGATGATGTTTTTAGTCTGTGACTGCAGACGTTTATTCTGCTAATTACATCCCAATGTTTTACCACTTTTATCGAACTATTGTAATCGTGTGCACCGGTAGATAATGTGGTATTGAAGTTTCCAGTGAACCGGCCGTCGAGACCGATTTGCCAATGTCTTCTATGTATTGACATAACGCTTTCGCAAAATCAAACCGAGTGTCCGGTTCATTGCCTTTTTAATGCTTGTAACAGTAAAAGCAAATTAATTTAATCGATACTTTCTGCTTGCGATTTCATACATTAATAATTTGTCATTTTAGCTTATTTTTCAATCCAAAAAAAGGAGTTGTTCATTCAGCTTTATTTTTGTTACATCATAACATAACATCAATCAGCAGATGACTTTCTTGATGGAAAGAGTCAATCATCGCCTATAGATACGAAATATGTAATGTTGCGTTGCTATCCGTGCGGCGGTATAGTAATGCCACATGTATATGTTTACCAGCTACCTTATCCTCCAAACAGGAACACGACTGGTACAACCAATTTTCCCCGTGTTGGATCCGGGCGCCTTTAAAGAATACACCAACTGCCGTTCTGCCAGGCAGTTCGTTCGTGAAAGGCGACCGACTGGCTACGCGAGCCACTACCATCGTGACTACTAGGTGGTAGAGTTCTGTATTGGCTTATTTACTATCTTATGATATAATATATACACTTTTACGAACTGCCAATCAAAATAGCAGGTGGTCTGTTCTTTAAAGGGGCTAAACCAGCACGGGATAATTATTTATGTTCGCTGTCTCAGATCTTCATCTTATATTGAAACCATTATTTTTTTTGTTTGAGGAAGTATGTATACTTACTATCCGTTCGGTATCATAGAATTCGATAAAAATCTAATTCAGGATTTAAGAGATATAGGAAGTTGGAGGTCTATTGTAGCAATTTTAATTCCTGTAAACTTTTTTTGTAAACCACAAACAAACTTTTTTTGAATAACAAGCTGAATTTTTGTGAACAGCTTCATTTTGACAAGACAACCATCTTTTCTATCTTCAGAAATTCTCGAATCGGGTACTAAGTAATAAAGATAGATAAAAATGAAAAGTTTAGAGCGTCGGACTAAGAAAGGTTTCCACTTTACGTGTACTAACAATATTACCCTTAAATTACAATAATAATTAACAAGCTATTGTGAGAAAATTAGATTGTTTTTAGATTGATTAAAATCAATTTAAAAAGCTCATAATTCCGAAACTTGTCGGAAGTCAGAAAATCCATCGAATGTGTAGGACAAAAATTTCATCGTACTTTTCATAAAATAATCAAGCGATTAAAGTTGAAAAATAGTTATTGTTATTAATAAATATTTTTCCTTCACCGAATCCAAATTTTCAAGGCCCCATAACTTTATTAGCTACCCGATTCGAGATTTTTCGAAGATAGAAAATATGGTTGTCTCGTCACAAGGAAGCTAAAAATTCAGCTTGTTATTAATCAAAAAAAAAGTTTGTTCGCGCGACCACGGTCTAAAAACACAACAGCGACAAGCACTGTCGCCAGGCAGACTTCACAGAACTCTGACACGTGTATCTTCACACAATTCTAGTTTATTTTCTTAACTTTCACAGTATGTGCAATAAAACTTTGGAACTCTTCGCTTCCACGTCATATTCGAAATAGTACTTCTCTGTGCACTTTTGAAAAACAATTAAAGTTAATCACATGTTCGAAATAGTTGAAGTTCTTTTCTTTAAAAAGCTAATGATATATTTTAGAATCTGTTGTGTCTGTCTGTAAAAACCACTTGATACTTATATATATTTAATACAAATCTCTTTTTAGTTATAAGCTCGCCTTTTGCACTGTTTTTACTTGGGGTCTTCTTTTTTTATAAATATTATGTGTGCAATAAAGTGTAATAAATATACTCTACCACTCGTAATCACGATAGTAATAAAGACACAATTGGCTACAAATTACATATCTTCAAAAGAAAACAAGGAGTAGGTTTACTCAATATTCTAAAGGCTTTGAAAAATTCTAACAAAATTACACGTTGCTAACCATCCCGTTTCATCCATATTATTAGGATTTTGCATGTGAAAGACGGGTAAACAAAAACAGACTACATTTGAGATCGTCGTATGTAAGCTTTATAAAAAAATCCTTTAAAAATTATGTAAACAAACACAATAAAAAGGAATTGTTATGCCCACCCATAATAAGATGTTAGAAACAACCTTTACATTATAAAAAGCATCGTATTAGCATAGAAAAGGTTCATGGCAGCTCACGGGTGGTCTCACGTTCGACTTGACAACGGCTATTGTGTTATTACATACTAATCGGATTACCATAAGGAACAACAATTTTGGTAGCGATATCAACTATTGTTTGAAAATATTGTTTTAGCTTGAAGTAGATAACTTCTTAAGTAGATAACTTGTATATACACCAAAGATTAATCTACGTCGAAGAAATTGTGCAACACGGCGTAGGTTTCCTGTATTTCAAGGTTACATATTTTAAACTTCCACAATAGAAAAGCAAGTTTAGATTGCTTTTGGGTAATAAAAACAAAAGACACACACGTACACATATGCAATATGAAGGATGGAATTATAAGGTGGAATATGTAATGTGCAGTGTGAGGTAGTATTGTAGTAGTTACCTTACAGTACTTACTTACCTTACTTACCTTACCGTATTTTATTACGGGAAAGCAAGTAAACGTATGGCTATTCTTATGAAAAGAGATAACCATCAGCAATAGGTACCAAAGATGTTAATATTGCGTTGACTTCTGTGTCTCGGAAATGTGAAGCGATATTCATAAGTTTAACTAATCGTCCAAACCGGCACACATGTTAATAAGCCCCAAGTCCTGACGTATTTGCAGCAGAAAAAGGCAAGGCTAATCCAGGTGAGACTTAAGATAGCATTTTCTTTAAACGGAACTGGATCAGTTAGCCTTAAATAAACATCTAATATAATTAGTCAATAGAACAGAGGATACAAGTTACAAGAGAAGATGGCAAAGCAGCAATGCCTTTAAATATGAAAGTACGTACAGCGTCAGGCTGGATAAACAGGGTGTAAAAAATCCTGTCCGATCCGAAAGTGGTATATAGATAGCTCAATGATATTATCAAAAAAAATATAAAGTAATTCTTTTTATTAAAATAAAAGAAATATCGCAATTTAAATTGCCTCATTTTAGTACCAAACTTGAGCAACTTCCCCATAAATCAAGCAAATATTTTGAAAATTGATCTATTAAAATCCATAAAATAATGACACAGACATATTTGTATTAAACTACCAAATAATGCCTTAGACGATCAGACAGGGATTTTACACACTGTAGAATCGTGGACTGTGGTGGATTCATTCGAACCGCAAGGAACATGTTTTCTGGGTCTGTTCCCCGACGAAAGCGCGTTCCATCTTAGGCCGCATCTTAGCTACCATTAGGAGAGAACTTGGTCAAGCGCTTCCCAATCGATAGTAAAAAAATGGCTAATTATTCCTTGCAGAAAAGCAAATGACATAATATTTAAAAAGGCCCTAAGGAAATTCGTATTACCTGTATCACTTCTTTCTTTTAACGTGCTTTTCTTTGACTCAACGTTCCGCAACATAATATCATTTATCATCTTTGATTATTAACCATTCGAGTTTAATCAACTTACTGATAATGATGTTAAAACAGCAATATTATCTATCACTTCGAATTTGGTAGGCTGCGATAATATTAGCCGGAATATGATTCTACGTATTCTTGATATAATTCTCCCCGTCCTTACACATATCTACAATAATTCCTTTTCAACTTCCAATTTTCCAGACAAGTGGAAAAGGGCTATTCTGATACCTTTACCTAAAAAGTCTAAACCTGTTAGCTTCAGTGACTTTCGACCGATATCTGTCTTGCCATTCTTAGCCAAAATTCTTGAGAGACTAGTTCACAAGTAGCTTAGCTGTTTTTTTGAGAAATATAATATTCTCGATACTCTCCAATTTTGTTTTCAACTCAAGTGGCTCCCAATTCGTCTTCACCGGAATGCTCACATGTACCACTTACTGTATCGTGTCCTCTTTGACCCGGCTGCTCCTTATTATCTCAAGAACTTTTTGGCCTCTGTCAGTAAAGCTTCTCGCACTTTTAATAACCTTATTTTAAAAATTCCCACTCATTTTACAAAATTTTACTCACAGTCATTTGCTTTGCAGAGCATTAGATTTTGGAATGCTTTGCCTGTTAACATTCGAACAGCACAGAATTTAGCTAGTTTTAAACGACTCCCACTATCTCTCTACTAAGAATACCTGATATATATTACAAATATATATACATTACATACATATATATATGTATACGTATATGTACGTTTATTATTTTTTTTTTTTTGTAAGACAAACACCAATGCCCGCGATAATTTAAATATTTCCTAAAGTCGCTGGTTGTCTGGAAGGGATCACTGATAAGTTGAGCACCATTCACTACTTTACTGTGCTGCCAAAATACTATTGTGTTTAATATAAGTAGGTTTGAAAGTATAAATTAGGTTTTATTTGTGCCAACACAGAAAAAAAGTTATAGACGGTTCCCTGTCTTCTGTTGCTAAGTTGCATATTATAACTTGTATAACTTGCATATTTATAACTTAATTCTCTTCTTTCAAGTTGGTAAACAAGTAGGTAACTATGACATACTCAAAACTATGTATGTAGTGGCGGTTTGTTATGCAATTGTTTTCTGTGACATTTACATGCAAATTCATTTCGTTTTTATTCCTATATTTTTCCAGTCTTAGAGTGCTCTAATATACCTACCTATATCCGTAAGTACATTACATACGGATACACATTAGCGCATTAAGACGGGAAAAATTAATGGGTTTTAAATTTAATAAATTTTTAATTTGTTTGATATATCGTGTTACATCTACAATAATCATTACATAGTATAAAACAAAGTCGCCTTCTCTGTCTGTCCCTATGTCCTTATGTCCCTTATGTGCTTAAATCTTTAAAACTACCCAACGGATTTTGATGCGATTTTTTTTAATAGATAGATTGATTCTTGAGGAAGGTTTAGTGTATAAACCTTTTCGATATTCCCACGGGAACAAAAGCTGCGCGGGTGAAACCGCGGGCAGGTCGCTAGTGTGACATAATTTTGTCGTTGCAGGGTAGCTAATATGTTTTAAATACTAAAAGGTTTTAGTCTATTATCTATATAGTTAAGCAATTACGTAATGTGTTGTTTTAATCACTGAACAGTTCACTAATGTGTTAACTAATGGATTAAGATCCATTAGAATATAACAATAAGTCGTTATATTCTCTAAAAGCAATATGTGACTACTTCTGATAACATTAATTTTTAAGTACCTAGGTACTTATACAAAAACATTACTGTAGAAATCAAACATGACTCATGTATATTTACTAATGATACCATATATTCTAAAAGTCTTATGTTCACAAAAAGACGATATATATGTTGCGTTGCGAAATTTATGTATGTATTTAATACATAAATGGGAAAGATGTACAACCATGCCCCTAATTTTTTAAAATAGGTACAGCTACGCCAAATTAACAGAATTAGCAAGAGACTAGTTCGCTTTCCTTGGGTAACTCACGCGACTCTATCTAAGGCGATTCTTGTTGACCCTCCATTCCACCTTTCCACACAGTTGGTGGCTCTCTAGCCCATGCTGCATAGATGAAGGTCGATTTCTTGGGCTTACTCTTTGCAACAAACTCAACTCTGGATTATCAATAGAACACACATTCGGCAGTGTGACAGTACCATGCCCGAAGTAAGATTTCTTCAAATTGCAGTGCATAAAGCACTCATTACTTTGGACGTTCATCTTCAAGTCCAAGTTCATGTTCACGTCGAAAGGCTTGACGGCACCTCTCTAATCGTGTTCAAGATACGTGCTTCATAGTAGGTACCGGTGCTAATGTATCTTTCCCAACTCTTATATTTACATGGCATCGTACACAAAACTTGGAGGACCGCTTTAGTGCAGTCATTCCTTAAAAAAAGCGATCGCTCTAATCCAACGATCGGCCTGTAGCGATAAGTTCCTTGTTCACCAAAATAATTAGTCCATTAAGAATTGCCAGGTCTTGAGGTACCTAGAGGAGCACCAGCTGATTAGTAATCGTCAGTACAGTTTTCATCGCGGCCGCTCAGCTGGTGACCTTCCAGTTTATTTAACACACACGTGGGCGAAGGTATTGAAAATTAAGGGGCAGTGGTAGTTAGTTTGGACATAGCGCAAACCCTTGTTTGAGTACGGCACAAAACCACTTCTAATCAAACTTCTATTCTATGGACTTTCTGAGATACTGTGCAATTGGATCATTTGTTTTTTTTGTGGATCAGAGCATTAAAATCGTTTCTGATGGCATATGCTCCTATCACTCTTTTTTACCTGTCATTGTTGTTCTCCAAGTCTGTGTGCTATCACCTACACTGTTTCTTTTGTTTCAGTTTCAGCCGTAGCGAAATTTCTCGAGAATATGTCAGTGCCGGATAAAACTTTTGTCTGAAGTCAAAGCACAACTTTTCGTAGCTTCGGAGGGAGATCGACTAAATTTACCTCAGTTTAACCCTAACAAGATTAAAGTTTGCGTGTAAATCGCTAAAAATTGCCCTTTGTCATCTCGAAAAATCATTCGGTGACAGCTTTAGCCAGTATCAGCATATTAGAAATTGGCTTATCGAGCGACGTTCAGTTCCGCGGTCACTTGCAAGGCAAGGCTAAATAAGCCTCAAAAACACATACACACACATATCTTCACTCCAGATCCCTTACGGGGTAGACAGAGAGAACCGAGTGCCATATATCACGATTCTTGCAGGCTTGTCTCGGTTCCTCCACATTCATCACTCTCTTCATACACACACGCCGGTTGCGATGACTCTTGACACCACTTTCGGACAATACTCGATCAATTTGATCATGGTATGTCAGGCTTGGTCTTCCCGATACCTACATCTGTCCACATTCGCATTGTATATCTGTTTTGTTAGCCTTTCATCTACCATTCTTTCTACATATCCGAACCAACAGAGCATGCACTTTCTCATCCTTACACCGACACTTTCTTTTAAACCTAACCTCTCTCTCACTTCCACATTACGAACCCGGTCCGCGAGTTCGGACCGGGTTCGTAATGTGGATCGCGAGTCCGGTCCACATATTTTTCTTAGCGACCTCATCTAGACCGCGTTGATTCTACTTTCATGTCCTTTCTGACATACCCAACTCTCACTTCCATACAATAGCGTTGGGATAAGCACATAATTATGCAGGGCTAGACGGGCACGCTGACTTAAAATTGTGCTCTTAAGTAATCTCCCTAACGCTCCATTCACTCTGTTCCCTGCACACACTCTTCTTTCAACATCAGCGGTGTACCTTCCATCCCTGTTAAAAGCACATTCAAGATATACAAACTCATCCACTTGTTCCAGCACTACATCATCGACCACAACTGTTACATCCGTTCTGGTTACTTCTCTTTCAAATACTAAAACTTTAGTTTTCTTCGCATTCAAATGTAAGGTCATACTCTTACAATCCTCATTCACAACTGTGACCAGTGTTTGCAGCTCAGACGGAGTTGAGCCTAGAAGTACAGCGTCATCTGCATAGAGCGGGTAGCTCACTCATGCGCATTCCCACGTTCAATGACCTCAATCTTTTGCCCCCTTTTTATCCGTACCTGAAACTTCCCACTTCCTGCTAAATTAAAGAATTTTAACTCAACGGAACAATTTATATATATATATATATATATATATATATATATATATATATATATATATATATATTGAACTCAATGGGTGAATAATAGAAATAAAGCTTTTGAAAATTTTGCATATTAGTCTTAAAATAAAAGTATTCATATTTGTAACTTTTGAAAAATTGATTCAATTTTGATTTTTGAGACTGCATTTGACATAATTTTTTAAGCACTAAAATGTTGTATAAAGTCAAAAAATTATTGGTTAAAAAATCTCGAAATTATGTCGAAAAACACTGTTTTCAAAGCTTTCTTCATACAAGTCTTAATTTCGGAACCTTACACAATTTTTTATTAACATCTCTAATAATCAATTTCTTTTTAGTATTTTGTATATTTTTTGATAATTGACACGATACAATCGTAATAATATGACTATGTTTTTATCACTAATTTTAAAATATGTCAAATATTTTAAAACAAGTGTAATAACCGTTAATAAAAATGTAGTACAGTTATTTCAAAGAAACTGGATCCAAATTGAATTATGTATATCTATTAAGAATACAAAATTTTGTAATAATTTAGCGACGGAAGCAAATATTACTTTGCTAATGACAGATACACGTTTGCACGATTTATAAAATATATTTACGATAAAATGTTATGAATTATTCAGCATAAAACGGAAACAAGAATGTATTGACATACTATCTAAATGTTAATAAATAAATATAATTAATATTTAATATGATATTATGTGACATATTAAACACACTAAGAAATCAAATATATTATTATGTTATTAATTTTTATTTATAATGACAATTTAAAAAAATCCAATTTTAATATCTGCCGACTACGTTTAAAATGCGATGCGATTTATAGTCCGCGGGACGACACGCTTTTTGTTAAATTAGCGACCCGCCCTAGCTTAGCACGAATAATGATATGCTGTAAAAATCTTTTAAATTCTCGGCTTTTCCCTACTATTTTAAGCGTGCATTATACATACAAACATTCTTCCTGAATTACTCTGTCTGTTGAAGAAAACTGCATTAAAATCCGTTGCGTAGTTTAAAAGATCTAAGCAAACATACAGCGATACCGACTTTGCGATTTTTATACTATGTTAAGATGATCAATACATAATTGAAACTTCCTTTTGTTGAGTCTAACAAAAAATGTATTCAAAAGTGTCGTGAAAAATAATATAATGTGTTAGCAACTGCGCTTAACGACAAGTACTAGCCGGCCAGATGTGTGGTGCACCTGTGTTATGCACCTGTTATTGTGAAATAATGATGTCATAATAACAATGGACAAAATATATAACGAAGAATGGTATAAATAGGCGAGAAAAACGTGTTTTAGAATCATTGTAGTTCTATCGCTTCTTGATGGTGCTACTCTGTTCAAAAATTGTTTAGAGCATGTAAAAGAGAATTAAGTGTTTTATTTGGTCAAACTGCTTCTCGGTGATAAATAATAACATCATATTTAACCTATCGGTCTGAAGCAAGGAGGGAGGGAATTTGTCAAACGCTATGACCACTTGATAACGTTAATAATAATTATTAATAAACGTAGAGAAAGTGCTCTATGTATGTTTTGATTCCAATCCCAAACAAATATGCTAAATACGACATATATGCACGGTATTGACAAGCTCGTCGATGGCCGATGAAGAATGTTTGTCGGACAAAACATTGTTTGAATTACGTATCAAACAATTATATACTTACAAAGTTTCAAGTTGATTATCAGGGCGAGCGAAGCGAGCCCTACACTAGGCCACTTTCTATGCACTTTTGTGGTACATTTTACTGAAAAAATATCGCATTTTTAGGTTTGAGCTTCAACGTGGTAGTTTATATTCATGTGTAGATTTGTTATCTACCATAAAAATACCATTTCATAAAAATAAAAAAATAGAAGGTACAATTTGTATCAGAATCTTATTACTATTAACGCCATCTCTTATTAAATTAACGAGTTAAAATTGATAGAAGATACATTTTCTATTAGAATTTTTGAACTTATTAAGAGACTACCTACTTCATGAATTGATTCTTCATATTTGACTTCGGCGAGGTTCAAGTATAAACTGCAATAGCTATAGGGCCATCAGTTTGATCAGTTTGGCATCGAAGGTGTATGATAAAATCATTGAAAGGAGAATGCAAGGGAAGTTCGAAGTAATATTATGGGAGGCACAAGGAGAATTTAGGTCTAGAGCAGGGATGTTTGCTGGGAACAGAGTAAATAGAGCGTTAGAGAGTTTCACAATATGCTTATTGAGTAACAGTACAGATAGATTAATTGATTTATATTGTATTGAGATCAATTCCCAATCTTAGCCCGAGGGCGAGGGTAAAAAGCTAAAAAAAGGTATATTTACGCCCGTATCCCCGAAGAGGTAGGCAGAAGAACAACGTGTGCATCCACGGTTAGCTGAAGATACTTAAGTCCCACAATGTGATGTGATGTGTGGCCAGCCTATCGCCAGTAGGGCACTTTTCCAATGCCGGGCAAAGTTGTTTTATCAGAAAACTGAAAAAACACATTTTTTCATTTGCCTGACTCTGGAATCGAACTCCGAGGGTTTCTCTGAGAGAAAAATTCGAAAAATGTATTCGCTGAGTGTTTACCGTCAATTCTTCGTGCCTGCGTAGTCCAAAAATTTTGAAGGTTTATTTAAATAAAACATTTTTTGATTTTGATTTCGTAAATCGACGTAAAACCAGGAACTTCCTGATTTTAGAAAAAATAACAATTATTTCAGCAAAATGCCAAAAATGTGTTTTTTATAAGATCAACCTTCATTTTTAATACATATTTTTCCTTTAAAATACCAACAAACAAAAACCAAGTATTCCTAGTCCAAAGCCTGACGACGCGGGCCTTTGATGCGAATGTAATGTTTAGGTGAAAATACGCTGAGTTTTTTAGGTTAGATAATTATAAATAAAGTCCATACATTAAAAGATGTAATTCTCATAAAAATACTTTTATAACAATATTACCTACTAGATAGTATAACTTTGCGAGCCCTTACAAAGCTCTGCTTTTTGCTAGTTTAATAATAAGTTGCTATGCCGCGGATTATTCTCTTTTTACAGCATCTTCAAGGCTTAAATATTATAGCCATTTAAATTTAGTAAGAATTTGTTAAAAAAATATAAGTGCTGTTTTACCATAATCAAAGTTTAACCTATTAAGAAATAAAATCTCACCTAGTGCCGAAGAAAAAAACTTTAAAATATATATTTATCTTAATACCTTTATTTTGTAAAATTCGTAACTAGTAGTAACTAAAACATAGATTCTTTGGTTGAAAAACGATATTTTATTCAAAGTTAAAAATTGATCATTTTTATAGGATAACAAACTCGTAGATGGCTCTCGTGATAAATAGAGATAATACACGTCTTCAAACACCCAAGATGTTATGGCGCATTGTCATCTGTGTGACATGCTACCTCACAATCCAGCCGGATTTTCATCACAAGTCTCATGCACTGCCGATATTACGGCAGGAAAAAATAAAACAATGGTGCCAAACCTGGGTGAGACGTTGCAGAACTGACACCTAATAATGATTAGACACACACTGACACAATTGCCCAATAGTTCGCCTGTCATGAACTGCGTAGCGGAAAGGTTTTGTACTTCAAAAGGGACCAACTTAAAAAAGAATGTTACGCAATATCCGTTCCAGCCTGTTTTTCCCGTGTTGGTCAGGACTCCTTTGAAAAATAGGCCAGCTGCCGTTCTGCCAGGCAGGTCGTGAAAGGCGGCCGATTGGCTACGCAAGTAACTACCATCGTGACTACTAGGTGGTAGAATTCTGCATTGTCTCGCCCGGGTCTGGTACCACCGCCTTACCTATTCCTGTCGCAATAGCGTCAGTTCTTGGAGTGTTCCGGCTTGTAGGGTGAGGTAGCCGGTAAACTAATGCATGTGGCATTAGACCTTGCCACAAGATGACAACGCACCATTAACATCTTTGGTGTCTATAATAACACATCAGCTTTTTATATGGTTGTGTAAAATATTGACAACACTTGTCAGTAATCACGATGTTAGTGATATGTATTAGGATTCTCTCGCCTTTTACGAGATGTCTAGTAGTTGCAGTTGTTCAACGAAGGTCTCGAATCAGGGCGAGGAAAAAACGTTTATAAAAGTATCTTCGCGCCTGATCCCCGAAGAGGTAGGCAGAGATACAACCAGTGCACGCACAATTGGCCAAAGATACTTAGACCCACAATCCAATTCCAGGCTACGGTGTTTTTTAACAACGTTGTTTTAATAAATTATTATATACTAGCTGTTGCCAGCGACTTCGTCCGCGCGGACTTCGTTTATTCCGCACAGCACCTCCCCCGTAGGTGATAGCGTGATAATATGTAGCCTATATGTTGACTCGACCTGTTAGTAATATTCATGCAAAATTTGAAGTAAATCCATGCAGTACTTTTTGAGTTTACCCCGGACATACATACAGACAAACAGATAAACAGACAAACAAACAGACAAACAGACAAAAATTCTAAAAACTATATTTTTGGCTTCGATATCGATTGTAGATCACGCCCCAAGTATTCTTTTAAAAAAATATTCAATGTACAGTTTTGACTTTCCTACGATTTTATTATATGTATAGATTTACTACAATTCAAATATACGAACTTTCGCATTTTTCAGTAGAATTTACTGTTAGTTATTATTATAAAAAACACTTTAATAAAGAACACTTGAAACCGATAGACTTTTTACAATTAAAGATACAGTAAAACCAGTGCAAGTGTTTTTAGAAAAATTATAATAGAACATCATTGGACAAATCACACAAATCAATCTAACTCCAAAGCAAGCAAATTATTTGCTTGTTATGGATGTTCAACGATACTAAAAGATAAAATATATTTAAATATAAATACTGTTATTTATGAATAATAAGCACCTAAACCAAATCATTCAGCTCATCACACAAATCTTTGTCCCTGACGGGAATTGAACCCGAGCCCTATCAATTTGTGGTTTATTTCGCAAACCAGTCGACCGACGAGACAGCCAAAAATACGTGAAACAAAACCTTTGTACACCTTCTACAATATATAGGTACAATTTTATTTATGGCTAAAGTCTGTTATCAAACTTAAAATAAATTTATAATAATAATAATAAATATTCACGGGACAATTTACACTTACTGATCTAACCCCAAAGTAAGCAAATTATTTGCTTGTGTTATGGGTGTTAGTCAGCGATACTAATACACAAAAATACATATATAAATACTAGAATATATTTAATAAACACCCAAACCCGGAAATACAAACATTTATGCTCATCACACAAATGCTTTTCCCCGTCGGGGATCGATCCTGATCCCCGTTGATTGCGTAGTCAGGGTCGCTTACCACTCGACCAACGGTCCACGGCGGTCCGTGATAGTAATAATAAGAATGTAATTTCATACATTGTACAGAGAGCTTTTTCAGTATAATTATATGTTTAATTTTTTAACATTCATATACAAGGAAGTAAACGTTAGGACATTAACAGCACGTGGCGTGGGTCACGGAGTTCATGGGATATTTACCAAACACAACATGATTCAGGAAGCGCGCCTCTCCTATGCAAGCTCTTTATACGCTAACTATAGGCTGTTTGTAAATACTCATAATTCACTCTCATCATCGGCTTTTAACTTTTAAGTCTAGAGAGTGAAAGTTTACTTGAAAGGTATTAAATAATATCTCTACATATTATAATTAAACTATGACGAAGCTGTAACTATACATGGTTAATCTTAAAGGTATGCCCAAATCTTTAGAGGCTGTTCAGAATCAATAATATGTTCGATTTAGGTAATAAAAAAATTTCAAAATTCAAAATTTCATTTTTATCCAACACAAAAGTCAAAACGCTTGGATATAATTTCAATTACGCCAAATTCGAACTAAAATATTTTAGTGCCTTCAACCAAATTAGAACGACATATTACATTATAGTTACTATCGTAATTATAGATATATGTAAAATGACACACTGCCAGCATGACAGAGTTCATTCACTACACACCGTGCATCGAATTCATAAATTAAATAGGATATGTTTGAACGAATATTTTTATGTCATCTGGTAATAATTTTACATTAATAATTAAAACGCACTTTCAATTCAATATTTAGATCCTAATTTTATGTCATCTGGTAATAATTTTACATTGATAATTAAAACGCACTTTCAATTCGATATTTAGTTCCTAATTTTATGTCATCTGGTAATAATTTTACATAATTAAAAAAACGCACTTTCAATTCAATATTAAGTTCCTAATTTTATGTCATCTGGTAATAATTTTACATTAATAATTAAAACGCACTTTCAATTGAATATTTAGTTCTTAATTTTATATCATTTGGTAATAATATTACATTAATAATTAAAACACACTTTCAATTCAATATTTAGTTCCTAATTTTATGTCATCTGGTAATAACTTTACATTAATAATTAAAACACACTTTCAATTCAATATTTAGTTCCTAATTTTATGTCATCTGGTAATAACTTTACATTAATAATTAAAACGCACTTTCAATTCAATATTTAGTTCTTAATTTTATGTCATCTGTTCATAACTTTACATTAATAATTTAAAACGCAATTTCAATTCAATATTTAGTTCCTAATTTTAAAAGTTGGCTGGAACTTAAAAATAACCCTGTATGTAATGTTTTGGATAAACTTTGTTAAATTATAATGTGAGATAACGAACAAGCTCTCTGATGGAAAGGAACAACCATCGCCTATGGACACCAAATATATTAAGGCGCGTTGCTATCCATGTGGCGAGGTGTTAATGCTACGTGCATCAATTTACCTTACCTTCCAAACCGAAACATGACTGCCTGATCTGACTACTAGTCACGATGGTACTAACAGTACAACTAATTGTTCGCCTCTTACGAACTGCCAGGCAGAATGGCAGATGGTCTATTCTTCAAAGGAGGACCGGACCTACACGGATAATTTATCTCGGATAATTTTTACTATCATTATTATCGAAACACACGTTAAATTATCCTTTTTTATATCTGTTTCTGTTATTGCATTTAAACAACTTTACAGATTTTTATACAATTCGATACGATGTAAATTAAAAGATCTTAGTTAATCCATGCTAATATTATAAATGCGAAAGTAACTCTGTCTGTCTGTCTATCTGTCTCTTCTTTACGCCTTGACCACTGAACCGATTTGGATTAAATTTGGTACAAAGATAATTTGAGACCTGAGAAAGGACACAGGATAGTTTTTATCCCGGAAATCCCATGGTAACGGGAACTATGCGGGTAAAACTCCGTGACTGTATCTTTTAAACCGCGGTAATAAGGAGTAACTTAGGCTACTTTTATTTTATAAAATTTTCTACGCGGACGTAGTCGCGGGCACAGCTAGTAATGCATAAACAAACATTGCTAAACAAATTATTTGAATTGATCTAATCGGAAAGTAAGCAAATTATTTGTTTGTGGTATGCTTGCGATACTAATACATAGAAATACATATATATTTAGATATTACGTTATCCTTTGTAAATCACCTAAACCACAGAATATTGTACAGAAGACAAACTCATGTATGTACTTCACTTTTTATACCTAAACTCGCCAGTCACGCTAGGGTTGTCACTTTAGCTTATGCACAAAAAGCCTGGCACTAGTACTCCAGTATCTTCAGTATCTTACTTCAGTAAAATAAAGTTTTAAATCAAAATATGTCACTCTTCTTTACATTTTGCTTATAATGTAGGTCTTAATGATATGAAAACGATATGTAAAGGTAATTTGGTCGGCAACCACCGGCAAGCGTTGAAAAAAAATTTAAGTGTTTTGAATCAAACGTGTAGAACTTATAATTTTACATCAAAGCGGTTATATAACTTTTCCTCCTCTGGTCAAAATTACCCGAGTTAGAGAGGTTTTTAAGTTTAAGGTAAAACCTAATTTAAAAAAAATTGCTAGTATGAATAAGGAAATTTTAATTCTTTCTCGATTTTTATCGATTACAAAAAAAATCGCTTATTTCTACTAGCTAAAAATTTTTAAAAGTTACGTTTTCCCTCTAACTCAAAAACTCTCTATATAAAAAAGTTTTTTCAATCAATAACCCAAATACTCAAAATGCAAACATTTTGATTTTAAAACTTTATTTTACTCGAATATCTAGTTGTTTCATTTTTTGTTCAGAATAAAGCAGAACGGAAATATAAACCAATAATAACTTTAGTATGATTTATTAATACGTATATTATTTATCTTTTAAAAATTTCTCTTTGTACCAAATCTATCTTTGTACTAAATTTCATCCAAATAGATTCAGTGGTTTAAGCGTAAAGAAGAGACAGACGGATTATGGGACAGAGATAGTATGGATTAACGACATTTTATTATCGGCGTAAGGCATTTTCTAAAACGAAAAAACTTTATCTTTGCAATCTGACGACGCCATTTGTATACGAGCAAATTATAGAATTTGCCTGCGACATCCGTATAAGATGTACGTAAGGGAATACAAACAAATACCTACTTATCTCCATGAAACAACTGCTAGCTTAAAAAACGATAATTCACGGTTTAATGTTGAGTTTAAGCAACCGTCCACTGCACAATTTGTGGTTCCATTTTTGTACAAAAAAGTAATTAACTGCCGTACGTGTATCACGGGCGGCATCCGCCCTCGCATTGAACCGAAACACTCCGAGTTAGTTAAGTATTCTGTGCCTAAACCCAGAAATAGAAACATCTACCCTCATCACATAAATGCTTGTCCCTGTCGGGAATCTAACCCGCAGGGTTATTGCGTAACTCTTAACGCGAAATAATCGTAATTATTTATTGCAAGATACGTAACAGCCTTGTATATTAGTGGTAGTCGTTGCCGCTTAATTAGTTTTGATGCTGTGACATTGCAAAAAGTGCATCTAGTGACCGGCAAGCAATTGGCAACGTTTTTAATGATTTTTTCGTTACGTTTAAAAGTCATCGCTAATGGTTGGCAGATTGAAAATGTTAGGTGATACGCCTGCCGGGCCCCATTGATTGCGTACTCGATCAACGCGGCGGTCAATCAGATATTTTTATTGCGGTAAAATGTCTGATTGCCGAAATTAAAATTTCAATTAATAAATACGTAAAATAAAACTTTGTACCCCTTTTTCCAACAAATACACGAGCGGTGGAGTATGAAATTTAGTAAAGTTAACATTACGGAGGACTGCAGAAACCTGATATGTATTAAATAGTATGCAATAAAAATACATTAAATTAATAAAGTAAAAAACCATCTTCACGCCCGTAACCCCGAATAGGTATGTAGATGTACAACAATTGCACCCATAATTAGCCAAAGATACTTGATCTCACAATGTCGTTCAATTATGTATCGAATTCGGCCACGGTCTTTAATACATGATGAATATTAACATATATGTATTTTTGTGATGTGCTTTAACAAATAGTTTTTCTTAAAAAACCTGCTTAAATAACATCAATTTCAACAAATTAGGCCTTGTCAGTTTCTTAATGAAGCAATTTTACAACTAACAGAAGTGCCAATAATAGAAAGTTATAATTTATCTAAATTTAATTATGTTTGTATTGTGTTCGCCTCTGTGCCCTAATGGTCTGGTGTCGGTATTGACCACATGAGCGCCGCATGCAGCGTTCAATTCGCTAGTCGGACATTCTAAAATGTGTTTTTTCAGTTTTCTGATAACACCAACGTTGCATGGGATTAGATAAGTGTCAAAATGGCGATAGACTTATAGCCTATCACATTGAGGGTGCACTGGCTGTACCTGTGCCTACCTTGTATACAAGCGTGTAGATATTTTTGTATTGTTTAATTGTAATAATATTATATATGATAAAGTTACTTAATATGCTCCTTTAATGTTACGAGTAAGTTTCTATTTCATTGTTTATATCTGTTGGTATTGATTACTTAAATCGAAAACAAACAGCGCGATTTATATCGATTCCCGTTTAATAAATCATATGTTTGTGCATTTTCGATTTCTCTAGTATTTTATCTTGTCCAATATTTCATTTACAATACAATAGCGAGGCCTACGGGTCTGCATCGAGATTGCTTGTCATACTAGTTGCGTGCGTACCTCTAATATCAGAAGTAACTGGATAACTGAATTATGTGAACAAAGTTGAATGTATAATTGTTGCACGCATAACTCGTTCATCTCTCCTCATCATGAACCTTGGCAGTTTTTATATCTAATCCATTGCAAATTATGCATTTTTATTTTGCGATACTAAAGAAGTTAAGTTACTAGTCTAAAGAAGTTCCCGAAAACAGAAAGCAAATTCGACACTCACGATTATAAAACGATATTATGTTTTTAGCTTGCAAAATTATGGATATATCAGACTAATCCAAAAAAGGTAAAGTAACATCGCTAAGTAACGACACGATATCTAAATTCGTCAACGTCTCTAAAATAAAAATTATATATTTGCTAGCCACTGTCACACTGTTGTCGCGATCGTTATTTTCAATACCGTCTTTATCATAAGGGCACTCATGGCCAGTGCCCAAGGCCCCCATCCTCAGAGGGCCCCGGAGGACCAACAATTTCTCTCACATTTAATATAAAATTTACTGGTCGGGCGCAGTACACGATCGTTTTCAGAATTATTCAAATCATATAATGTCTATTTTCAAATTTCTTATTTAACTTTTTGAGAGTTATATCAAATGGGTCCAAATTCTTGTGTGCCCAAGGGCCCCAGCATAGACTAAGACGGCCCTGGTTATTTTGAATAGTTTTTTCGTTACGAAAAAGAAACAAAACCAACGTGACTGCCGACCAAAACCTATACAATGAAATTATGAGTTCAAACAATTCGTTTTTTCACGGTTTCGCTAGGATTTTTAACCTTGTCTACCAACTTGCGATAACGAGAACGATTAACCACGTGATTTAGCGTGGCTTATGTCTGTCAATTACATTTTATTATTTCTAACTTTATTATCGTTTTCATATTGTTAATTTGTCTAAGCCTCCTGTATAGCTATCGATTAAAGAACCGTAAGCGTATACACGTTGTATACGGCAAATCAATGGCCATTTACAGTGCAGAAAAGTAGGTATCCTTCATTGCAATGTATTTTTTATGTCGGTGCTATAGGTAACCTAAAATAAAGTAAAATTCTATCTCTTAATCAAATACCCGTTTATGCAACAATTCAGGTAAAGTTCTAGCCAATGGAGCAGCCCCTTTTTCTACATAGGAGATCTAAAAGCTACCCGACAAACCTATTTCATTTTTATTTCACAAGTCGGATAGAGACCAACTTATGGCTATTTCGAGCCATTGTTTATTGTTCCGCACTTCATGATACTATAACTGATAGAAATACAGTGTCGGTATATACATACACTTCCTACAACAAATGGCCTGAAAAATAAATAAACACTTTTCATAAAAGTTTTTAATGTCGTGCCTTGAAAATTAAAAAAAAATACTTTGATTCAAATTTAAAAAATATATTAAAAAAATTAAAAAGAGCATAATGAGTTATTATTAAACAAATAATGACATTGTTAATAGTTTTATGTAACAAATATCATTAAAATTTAATTAATGGTAAACAAAGTTGATATTATATATTGACATAAAACAAAGCGCTTAAGGTGTTTTATTTTATCAAAATTACTCTATCTTGTTGGTTAAGTGATTAGTGGCACATCGTAAAACAAGCTTTAATCGGAATATAGTAGTATTCAGCTTGCGGCTGAGAATCTCATGCAAATGGTCACCGCCTTATGAAGAGTGTAATTATCTGTTATCTGCGGAATACAAAATAATTATGTTGCTAGTTTAGTTAGCGTAATTTCAATCTAACGGTAACCACTCTCAATAACACTTAGAAATAGATAAAAATGTTACTATTTTTCTGCAACAAATAAGAAAAATATTAAAAGCTTACTCAATATATAAAATACTAGCTGTAACACGGTACTTGGTTTCCAATACGCAAAAACATTTTTCTATTTACTTAGTCGGAAAAAATTAACCTTTGTTACTTAAGAGTAATGCAGCTTTCTAATGGTGACAACATTTTTAAATCAGTGCAGCTGTTATTAATTACAAACATACAAAAAAAAATTTTATGCAATGATACTGTTTTTATGTATTGATAGATATCGTTGACACCCATAACAAAAGGAAATTATTTGCTTGTGTTATAGGTGTTAGTCAACGATACTAATACATAGAGATACATATATAAATACTGGAATATATTTAATAAACACCCAAACCCGAAAATACAAACATTTATGCTCATCACACAAATGCTTGTCCGCGTCGGGGCCGCTAACCACGCGACCAAGGGGGCGGTCAATATTTATATTTATTTTTATTTAATTATTTATTTTGAAAGGTAGTACATTAGTAAGTCAATAGGTAATACCTATACAACTAAATATTCTGTGAAAATTTTAAGCATCTACCTATTACCTACCAATATTGAGCAAAAAAATACGAAAAAAACACGTTGATTGTATAGGGACTCCTCCTTAATATTTTTAGTGTTTGTTGTTATAG
Source organism: Apodemia mormo (assembly GCA_036924255.1). NCBI lineage: Eukaryota > Metazoa > Arthropoda > Insecta > Lepidoptera > Riodinidae > Apodemia > Apodemia mormo. The sequence continues at coordinate 14,716,562 of JAUPFN010000002.1, forward strand.
CAGCAACGGAAATACATAATTTGTGAAAATTTCAACTTTCTAGCTATCACGGTTTATGAAATACAGCCTGGTGACAGACAGACGGACAGACAGACAGCGGAGGCTTAATAATAGGGTCCCGTTTTACCTTTTAGGTACCGAACCCTAAAAATGTGTAATATCCAGATCTGGCTACTCGTAGTCATATATTCTTTAATTTTAATTTCTATCGAAATAACTATTTTGAAAATTCATGCTCTGTAAGAACGGAATTCCGACAAAAGCGGTATACGCTTTCACTATTGTAGGAGTGTTACTTTAAATTTGCAAATCGTTCTACTTCAAACTCGTTTACTCGAATATGTTCGGCCTACAATTTTAATCACCTAACTGTACATAATTAGCTTGTTGTTTTATCGTCCTGATAGATGCCGCCAATTAATCTTTTATTCCGGTTAAATCTTTTAACGGTTCAAATAGAAATACCAACAAACATACAACTAAACCACGTATGATAAGCTAAATAAATGAGAAGTGGGGGTGATATGGCAGTAGTCTATTAAATTACAATTTTATTAACTACTAGCTGCAGCGTGCAATCTGCTACATTATAAATTTTTGGTGAATCCCGCGGGATCACCTAATTTTTCCGGGATAAATTAGCCTATGTGCTATTTCAGGCCATCATCTACCTGTGTGCCAAATTTCATTCAAATCCGTTCAGTAGTTTTTGCGTGATTGAGTAACAAACATCCATCCATCCAAACATCCAAACTTTCGCATTTATAATATTAATATAGATTTATTTATACTAGTGATCGCGTTACGGCCGAAATTGCATCATATAATTTTATATTAACTTTTGCTAATTTTTCTTAAGAGTTTAAGATTAGGCGTGTTTAACTTTAATATCGGGATATTAAAGTTAAACACGCTTAATCTTAAACTCTTAAACACGCGCGTGTAAATAAGAGATGCACAGTTTCCGCTTTTAACACAGATATTATGATGGTATCCTTGAAGGTTTACACAAATTCAATGCAGATAATGATGTCCCGGGTTCGATTCCCAGATCGCCAGATCGCCAGAATTCCAGTATCAGGTCATAGTCTGGCATACGATACGGTGTGCTAGCACCCCCGTGCCTGAAATAAGCACGTATACCTGTCGATCCCGGTTATCGTTGGAAATAGCCGATAATCGCCATTAAATCGATAAAATACAGCGTTTCATCTCACCTACCGAAAAAACCGGTGAACCAGAAAGTCTATAGACGTTCACTTCACTTGGCAAAGTTTTGTCAAATTCCACAAGGAAATCGACGTAAATGCAAACGCGTTAATTGATACAACATTTCAAATTTACACTGGTAAAATATTTGTAAGTATTTGATGATAAATTTTAGTCTTCCCAATTTATTTGGTTGGGGAGTGTATGTAAGATAGACCTTTTTAATCGTTTAATAAAGCTACATCGTATCTTGATTTTGTTTTACTTTTATCTTAATTAAAATATATTATACTAGCCGCAGCGTGCAGCCCGCTGTATTATAAATTTTTGGTGAATCCCGCGGGATCACGTAATTTTTCCGGGACAAATTAGCCCATGTGCTATTCCAGGTCACCATCTACCTGTGTGCCAAATTTCATTCAAATCCATTCAGTAGTTTTTGCGTGATTGAGTAACAAACATCCATCCAAACATCCAAACTTTCGCATTTATAATATTAAATAATAATAATAATAATATAGATACAAAAAGCCGTAAATAAACTAAAAAAATTAAATTTTTAAAAAACAAAAGGTTTCTATTACAGTAACAATTGTATTGGAAACAGAAATCAAAAACAAATACAAACTTCGATTATTTATTGTAAACAGGAACAATAAAGACGTAATTTTAACATTAATCTTACAATATTTTCCTGATAATACTAAAAACAGCTGCTTTGTAAAAACCAGCACACGATTGTTGATTAGCGCCCTTTTTGCGACATTTTCACCATTTACAAACGATGCAAATTGCTATCAAAATTTTGTTATTCGCTCTAAATTGTTTCTTGAATTTGGCACTTTAGCGTTCCTTAACACCTGGTGCCTAGAACGAACTTTTCTTTCGCTGTGCACCAGTGCCGTCTTCGATAATAGATTCTTATATTGGCAAACAGGTTGCTACCACGTTCATGCTGTTCGACGTTAAATTTTGCAATGAGAAACCTTTGTCCTTTATTAATATTGTAGAGACAGTAGGCACGATCTCTGGGGAAGCTACTTCTTGGCAGCAATTAAACTTGTACCGGTGTTCAGTGTATTACTATATAGAATTTAACCTTATACAAAATAGTACCTATATTAGAACAGATATTAGACTGCCCTGTTGGTGGAGTGGTTTGCGAACCTGACTACGAATTGATCAGGTTCGGATTGGATTTCCGACAGGGAAAACATTGTGTGAAACATAAATATTGAGCTTCTGGGATTTATTATTTATATACTTAACAATATTTATATATGTATTTCTATGTATTAGTATCGATGACTAAAAACCCATAACACAAGCAAATAATTTGCTTACTTTGGAACTAAAACAATAATTAGTGTATTTTGTCCAGCGATATCTTGGTATATACGTGCTTGTGTCAAACGTAGTATATCGACTTAGCAGTGTTTTAGTTTATCCATTACAAATAGAATATTATCGTAGTTGAGGGGCCATATATCCCCAAATTACCCTATTAGAGTTCATACAAAAAATATAAAACAAACCATTATCGTATTGTTTAACCCGTGACAATTCGAAACGACAATAAACGTTGAAATAACAGAATATCACCGTGCAAATCGCACCCAACAGAAAGTTGTTTGTTCGAATGATACTCCAAAACTGATCATCTGAGAGCGAACTGTAATTATACGAAATTGCTAAAAAAAATTTGTCGCTTTCTACACTTTAGATGTGCTTTAGACTTCCTTGAATTGTTAATGTTTTTTAATGTTCCAAAGCGTAATATGGATATTCCGTATAATTTTATTTATTCTATAGATTAGAGATCAAACGGGCAAGAGGCTCACCTGATAGTGAGTTATCACCACTGACCATACGAGAGGTCTTGCAGGTGTCTGCCCGGGTTTTGGGGGCTCATTTTTTGAATTCCCCCAAGGCGGATACATCGGTTCGGAAACATGCGCTGGCAATTGGTTCCACAGAGTAGTGCAAGGCAAAAGAAAATCCTTAAAAACCACACTGTTGTGGACTTTCAGACATCTCGATGGTGAGGATAGAATTTTAAATTTTGGCCTGATGTCCTGGCAGTTTTCTTTTCTTTTTTCTTCCTTGTCTTTATCTTCCTTGTTGGTAGTGACTGATTTAGCCCCGATTCATATGCCACTCTTTCGCTTTGTGGGAGTGATGGTTGAAATTTAACATTTGATAATATTTAAGTTTTTACCGATATCATTTCATTAAATTACATATAACGAAATACTGGTTGATTTTTATAATAATAATAACAATGAGAACAATTTTATTTGCCAGAATAGGGTAATTACATTGTAATGCTTAATATTAATTTATCAATTATCAAATACTAGCTGTTGCCAGCAACTTCGTCCGCGCGGACTTCGTTTACTCCGCACAGCACCTCCCCCGTGGGTGATAGAGTGATAATATGTAGCCTATATGTTGACCCGACCTGTTAGTAATATTCATGCAAAATTTGAATTACATCCATGCAGTACTTTTTGAGTTTACCCCGGACATACATACAGACAAACAGACAAAAATTCTAAAAACTATATTTTTGGCTTTGGTATCGATTGTAGATCACGCCCCAAGTATTCTTTTAAAAAAATATTCAATGCACAGTTTTGACTTTCCTACGATTTTATTATATTTATAGATGATTTCGAATGCAATTTATAAACTTGAATATAAGTTTTGAAATATCCATAGATAATGAAATCTTATTTAAAATATCACTTATTGAGATACCTAACAATGAGGCTTGTTCTCTTATAATTAGGTAGGTTAAAATACACCAATACTATTTCACAAAACACATTTTATCTGATTTACATCTCCAACCGGTTTCGGTTTTTACGACATCTTCAGGGCTATCTTAATACACTTCACAGTTCTAGTTTTGCAGTTGTACTGTTTCCAAAAAGGGGATTAACACAAGGTTTTGATGTTACTCTTAAATTTCCGAAAGCAATCTTTAATATCTAACTTATATTTCTTTTCAAACCATTTATTTAATCTAATTCTTAACAGTTTATCTGATTTTTATATAAAACTAAAAATAAATTTAAATTTATTACAGTTTGGTGTACATTGTACAACGAAACTAATTTTAATTTCACTGTTAATTAAAAAGGTCTTTAACCCGGTAGATAGTACAGGTTATTCCTGACACTTGCAACAAAATTGAGGTGAGCTCAATGTAGCAAAAGTTAAAAATATTTTGTAACATACCTAAATGTGTCTGACAATGTGTCTCAAAAAATTTTCAATTCATTATTACTTTTTAAGTAATTAACATTTATTGATAAAGAGTAATTGGTTAATTACTAAACTAGTTTTCATACTTTTTTTGCCTCTGTTTGTTGGAATAGCTCCTGACTTGTTTGGTTAAATCGTGAGGTCGATTCACGGGTTGGACAAAGTGCTATTTTATATTCAAAAACAAAATATACTATTCAGAAGAAAAAAAATAAAGTAATTAGTATCGCCAATAACATATGAAACCATTGCAGGGAATTAACTTAGATCAAGGCCATTTAGATAATACCAAATTTAACTATAAAAACCGATATTATCAAATAGATATGTTAAAGGCAAAAATAACGGAGTACGAACCCTTCGTGTGCGAGTCCGACTCGAACTTTGCCGCTTTTTATTAATCACGTGGCTTTTGTTCTTTATCTTCTTTTACACATATACTAGCTGACCCGTGCAGTTTCGCTGCGAGTAGACGTCCATATAGTTTCATCCCCTATTGCATCCCCCATCGTCCAAACTTTCATCCCCTATTGCAGCCGCTTAGGTGTTGATTTAAAAAAAATCGGTTCAACGGTTTAGCCATGAAATAATGTATAGTGAAAAGTAATTAAAAATAAAAAAATGAAAATATTAATAACTGTACCATGGAAGGTAACGAGGTGACTAAGACAAGTGATGGGTTGCAGTTATTTATTAATTAAACTTACAAAACAGTGTAGGTCTTAGTCTATACAAATACCTAGCTACGTATGTGCATACAATATCTTTCACTAACGTGAGCTTAAAGACGGACAGCATAGGCTTTCTCGTCTCGTACCCACTTCGGTATTCACTTGAGGATAGCATAGGCCGTCTCTCAAGCTAGACCGCTGGCTAGTAGCTACGGAATGAATTGATGGCTGCTCCGTCGGCTTTTATATGCTTCCGCGCGGTGCGTTCGGGCACGATCGGACATATTCGGGCCGCCTCGGCTGTCACACGTTTGCTATGCTGATTCACGTGATTTACTACGCCGCTTCATTCTCCCCCTCTGGTACTCGATGACGTCCCGGGAGAGTACCAGTATCCGAAATCGAAGGCTTTTTCTTTGGTCGTCGTCCTTTTCGTCTAATTGGTAGAACTGGATCTGGACAGACATCACCTCTGTTTTCAAAACGAGTTATAGCCGATGTGTGATATTTTCCTATTGGTTTGTTAGGCTCGTTTAAAGTGGCAATTTCATAAATTGAGCTTCCAATCTTTTTAGTGATACAGTACGGGCCATCTCTACGAGGTGCAAGCTTTACAGAAAAACCACCTTCTTGTCGACTGATCGGATGAGTTTCAATCAAAACTAGGTCTCCTTTATTATAGCCAGGATCAGGGCGTCGCTTATGATTGGATTTGGCTCTGTTATTGTCTTGCATAATTTCAATATTTTCTTTTGCTATTTCTAAATCATGTGCCAATTTCCTTAACTGTGGAGTAATTTCGGGCACAAAATTTTCGGATTGGACTATTTCACTTAAGTTATGAGCTACTTCAAATGGAGTTCTCATTTCTCTTCCGTAAGTAAGATAAGCTGCTGTAAAGCCTGTGCTTTCGTTGAAGACAGTGTTCATTGCGAAGCGAATTGCAGGCAAGGTTTCTGGCCATCTGTCGTGCTTGTTTGACCATGATTCCAATTTGGAATTTTAAATCTCTGTTTTTCCTTTCCACCACATTAGGTTCAGGGTGATACACAGGACTAAGTATTTGTTGAATATCTAGGCAAAAGGTCAGTTGCTGCATGACCGCTGATTAGAATGTACTCAATAAAATGCTTTTTCTCGCCCTCCCCCTGCACTAAAGCTAATCCGATAGCATATTGACTGGCATCAGTTTTAATTATGTATGGTAGGTTGCTGTCCAGTTGTTTTAAAACAGGGGCAGTGGTTAATGCTTTTCTAAAATTGTTAAAAGCTTCCTCTTGCTCTTGTTCCGCATTCCACTTCTTGTTTTACGGATGCAACAATTTCTTCGCGTTGTTTCTCTTTCGTTGCAACCATTTGAATATTTTGAATTTACGTTGGGCGCCACAATGTACCATGGAAGGTAACGAGGTGACTAAGACAACTGATGGGTTGCAGTTATTTATTAATTAAACTTACAAAACAGTGTAGGTCTTAGTCTATGCAAATACCTAGCTACGTATGTGCATACAATATCTTTCACTAACGTGAGCTTAAAGACGGACAGCATAGGCTTTCTCGTCTCGTACCCACTTCGGTATTCACTTGAGGATAGCATAGGCCGTCTCTCAAGCTAGACCGCTAGCTACGGAATGAATTGATCTCTCGTAGTCTTCACGCACCTCCCGTATGGGACGTGGGGAGATGGTTTCGGGGCTGGTTTGCCCCCTTACCATGGATTCTTCTCGCCGACCGTAAATACGGCCGGGTCGTTGGGGTGTGATCTTGCACGTAGTGTTTCTTGTTAGTTATAGGGATTTAATAAATTGATTGTGGAAAATCTAATTGGATTAAAAGTAATTCACTCGACCTCCCCGCCCGTTATTTTCTTCACGCCGCCCCGTGCGATCACCCTGCCGGGGGCGACCCGTGTGGGAGACCCGACAAAGCAACCCGCGAACAAGGACAGCGGCTTTAAGAGGCGGGGTGGAAGAGAGAAGAAGAAAGTCTAATTGGGTGCTGAGATAAGATCCCTAGGATAGGGTTTTGCGTCCGGTGGACGTGCGTGCCAGGGTGCGATGGTTTTAATGTGAGGATGGGATGAGGAGGCAGCTCGTTCGTACATACGTCCAGCTGTCTTCTTGATAAAGTCTTCCAGACTCTCCATCTTCAGGTCTCGATGTATTACTGAATTCTTGACGGTGTTAGGGGCATTCACGACCCTACGCAGCGCAACATTCTGTTGTTGTTGTAGGGTCCTTTTGAGTGTCGGGGATGTTAGGTAATACCAGCTTGCCGCTGCGTAGGTTATTCTTGATCTTATATACGTTTTGTAGATGCTAAGTTTAGTTTTGATGGGGAGTCTGGAATTCATTATTGGACGAGTGGCCGCCATGGCCATTCGGGCTCTGTTAACGACATTTTTGACGTGTGTTTTCATGGTGAGTCTGGTGTCTAGGGTCACTCCGAGGTATTTTACGTTTCCTGACCACTTTATTTTTTCACCGTTCAGGTGGAGCTCTGGCAGGTTTCCTCTTTTTCTTGGCCTCAAGGCTTGCGTCTTATTTGCATTGGCCGATAGACGCCATTTGGATAGCCAGCAGGGTAATAAGTTGAGGCAAGCTTGGATCTTATTGGCAGCATGTTTGGCAGATATTGATGTAATGAATTGATGGCTGCTCCGTCGGCTTTTATATGCTTCCGCGCGGTGCGTTCGGGCACGATCGTACTAATTCGGGCCGCCTCGGCTGTCACACGTTTGCTATGCTGATTCACGTGATTTACTACGCCGCTTCATAACTAAAAAAAGTAAGCAAATTATTTGCTTGTACTTCTAATGAGGGTTTTCTTTTGCAGAGCTTTTTAAATCTTGCTTTGCTTGCTTGCTTGCTCCTGCTCTTTTATACTATACCAGTTGTTGTGATTTTAAACATATTTGATCTTCGTTTTCCATTTACAATCTGCCTGATAAGAACAAAAATGTTCTTCACCATGAACCGGGGTTATTTTGAATAATAGATCAGCTGCTCTACTGCTAGACATTTTGGTAAAAGACGGGAAAACGCTTATTTGTGTCAGTAACATCATGACTACTAACTCGGTGGTAGAGTTCTGTAAAGTCTCGCCCGGGTTTCAGTACCACCTACCTATTCTCGCCGCAATAGAGTCGGCATTTGTCCCAGTTTGGAGTTGAAGTAGCCGGTAAACTTATGTATTTGACATCTCATTTCTACCAAGTGAATAATAATGCACAAGGTGCACAAGTAACATCTCTGGTGTCTACAGGCGATGGTTGTCTCTTTCGTTCAGGAAAATCATCAGCTTGTTTGCTATCCTTTAACATAAAAAGGTATATTTTTCAGATAGGGCCCAGACTACCACTTGGGATTAAATATAAGATACATCATTAGAATTAGACAGAAGACTACAATTTATCGTCCTTGCCTCGATACATTAACTCATATTAATCTTGTAACATAAATATATTAAACTAAACTAAATAATTTTACGAGACTCCGCCAAGAGTATTGTGACAGATAATATCATTCAATTAATAAGCCCGTTAATACAGGTGAAAGCGTACAGTTTATGGAACACCAATGAATGAGACTGAGAGGATGAGGTATTATTATTTGTTTCTCAAAGACATACAAATTTTACACTGTTTTTTCTTTTTTTTTATTCTACATATATTTTTTTTAGTATAGATAAAAAGGCGCCTGATGGTAAGCTAAGATGTGGCCTAAGATAGAACGCGCTTCCCTGGAAGGTACCTGTTTACTCTTCTCTTGAAGATTGGGGGACACAGCGCGGGAAGCATGTTCTAGTCCCTTGCGGTTCGAATGAAGAATGTCGAGTCGAATCGCTTAGGAATAAATATAATAAATACTCGAATATCTAATAACGTTGTAGCGGTTAAGGAACCTACAACGCTACAATACACAAAAAAACAAGCAAGTACTAAATTAGATACTATTACTATTGCACTTGCACTTGCACTTGCAAATTTCACTTCTAAACATATAAATGTTTAGACACTTACATACATATTAGCAAGAGTGTTTAGACACTTTATTAGTAACAATGGAATTCCACCAAGTACCGACGATGAAAATTATAGAATAGGTATATACAAATACTAGATCACGGTATAACAACTACAACTCCTCCGTGCTGGTCCCGGGCTCCTTTGAAGAATAGGCCAACTGCCGTTCTCTTAGATATGTCGTAAAAGACGACTGATTGGCTCTGCAAGTCACTACTATCATGGCTACTAGGTGTTAGAGTTCTGCATTGTCTCGCTCGGGTCTGGTACCATCGCCTTACTTATTCCTGCCGCAATAGCGTCGGTGCTTGTCACTGTCGTGTGCCGGTTTAGAGGGTAAGTTAGCCGGTAAACTTATGCATGTGGCATTAAACCTCCCCACAAGATAGCAACGCACCATTAACATCTTTGGTGTCTATAGGCGATGGTTGACTTTCCATCAGGAGACCCATCTGCTTGCTTGCTATCTTGTAATATAAAAACTACAAGATAAATAATTATATTTATTTTGTTACACTATATACAATTTTCAACGCTTCTCACAGAATTCGATCCCGAAGCAGGTCACCTTGCCTGGCTAGGAAGGTCGTCCCTTTTCCATCCTTGTGTGGTGTCAACAACCTCCATAGTTACGTGATACGTGACCTCGATGACCGTCATCCTGACTTCAGTTAGCCCGCTGACTCTATGACTCTATCGCTAAGCTCTTCAGTGGTACAGACCAGCAACGCCACAGTGTCAATTTTTTTTCAGGGGCACCCTTTGTACTCTTTAGTAGTATCTTCTCGCCCATATAACTAAAGAGGTGGGCAAAGGTACAACAAGTGCACCCACGATTAGTCGAAGATTCTTAGTCCCACAATGTGATAAGTGGCCAGTCTATCGCCAACCGAGCACTTTTTTCAATCCCGTTGTCTTTATCAGAAAACAGAAAAACATATTTTTTAAATTGCTCGACCCGGGAATCGAATGCGAGACGTCTTGTGGTCAACACCGACACCTTACTAATAGACCAAAGAGGCGACTTTTTAGTAGTATTGAAGTAAATTGATGCAAACTGTTAGTGCTTATAATTTTAAACAATTTTCTACTCTCTCTAGAGGACGATATCAAATAATTTAAAAAAAGGACTTTTTAATTCCATAGGATAGCAAACAAACAAATGAATCACTTGATGGAAAAAAATAACCACCATCTATAGACACCAAAGATGTTAATGATGCATTACTATCCGCGTAGCGGAATTGACATTACAATCAAATACATGCATAAGTTTACCGGCTACTTTACCCACCAAACCGGAAAAAGACAGCGACATTCACCAACGCTAATGTGGCGGGAATAGGTGTAAGTGCTAATGCCATACATCACGATCCTTGCAGGGTTGTCTCGCTTCCTCCACATTCATCACTCTCTTCATACACACACGCCGCTTGCCAAGACTCTTAACGCCACCTTCGGACAGTACTCGATAAAAAGGAATAATAATAAGGTTTCCCCAACCTGTATTTAGATATACAGGGTACAGGACTTTTTACGTTTACATGGGTGAGTGATAATGTGATAATTAAGAAATTTGCCTAATTTCATAATTTTAAACCTCTAAAATTTCTATGTAGTCATATGTGTCACTACCATCGTCTCTACTAGGTGGTAGATCTACGCAAAGTATCACCTGGTTATTTGATCTACCGCCTTATCTATTCCTGCAATAGCGTCAATGCTTGACATTGTCGTGCTCCAGTTTGGAGAGTAACGTAGCCGGTAAACTCATTAAAGTGGCAACAAGTCCCGCCTTGTGACGGGGATAGCAATGCGCCATATTTAATGTTTATATGCGATGGTTATCTTTTTCAATCAGTAGAGTCATCTACTTGTTTGTTATATTCAAAAAAAGCACTAAGAGGAAATCCTTTTTTCTCGTATACCTCTGCAGTAGAGATTGTAATGTGTCAGTACCTGTACACGAAACAGCCGTCCCGGTTATCGGAAGAAACATGTGATAGTCGTTACAGACACCGCTTTCTTTTTAATCAAACCATTACTTTCAACTCTTGTTGAATTAAGTGCTATTTGTTTCTCTTAAGGATGCTTCAGTTACGAAGTAAGCACGCGTTAAGTAATAATATGCTGAGTATTCTTGTTTTGCAACTGATGTGGTGAAAAATATGATGGACGTGGGAGGATAATTGTGACGTTATGGTCTTCATTATTTTCTGGAGCTTCGGCGCAGATTATAATAAAATAATATTGTCGTAACTTTCGGTTAGTTTGTTTTATTTATTCTCGTTTGTGGCTGGGCAGAAGTTACATTTGACACTCCGCAAACGGTTGCAAATTAAATCATGTAATTGAGAATTTTCAAGATTACGCCAGGAACGCAGATATGTATTTTTACGCAGAAATCCGATTAAACGTTGAGTATATAAACCTCAATAAAATTTGCATCATAAATATCAGTCATGTCCTCGCCGGTCACATCATATCCTTGGTGAGTAAACTAAATAAATCGAAAAATGATGGACTTTGCTAGTTTTGTCACGCCAGTCATAAAGATATAAAAGAATATACTAGCTTTTTATTTTCCGCCGTGTTGGTCCCGGCCTCCTTTGCAGAATAGGCCAACTGCCGTTCTGCCAGGCAGGTCGTAAAAGGCGACCGATTGGCTATCGCGTCACTACCATCGTGGCTACTAGGTGGTAGAGTTCTGCATTGTCTCGCCCGGGTCTGGTACCACCGCCTTACCTATTTCTGCCGCAATAGCGTCAGTGCTTGTCGCTGTCGTGTTCCGGTTTGGAGGGTAAGGTAGCCGGTAAACTTATGCATGTGGCATTAGATCTCGCCACAAGATAGCAACGCACCATTAACATCTTTGGTGTCTATAGGCGATGGTTGACTCTTTCCATCAGGAGACCCATCTGCTTGTTTGCTATCTTATGATATAAAAAAAAAAAAAAAGCTGACCCGTAAACGTTGTTCTGCATATAAATTATTTGTTTCGAATATTTGGATGGGGTGGAGGTTCATAGGGGTGGCGGTAAGAGTGTAAAAATTTGTGGTTATATATTCATGGCCCCAAATAAAAAAAATCAAAAGATATTTCGCCAAAAAAATGAGGAAAAATCTCGATAGTACTCTAATTACCTAGCGGTATAAAATATACTTTACGATATATTTTCATACCTACCGACATACCGAATATGCAAAAAAAAACATAAAAATTGATTGAGCTGTTTTGAAGGAGTGCGATTACAAGGGACACGAGATTTTATATATCACGTTTTAGCGAGACAGGCGTTACAACAAAATAAAGCCTGAATTTGAACAATGAATTCAACAATTTAATGAAGAAATCGAGGAAATAATATCTGGAAATTATATTAATTGAATAATTAGAAATTATGGTAATATTGACCTCACACTGGGAGGTGTGCCGCAGGAGTCTCTTTTTTACAGACATTCAGTAATTTTCATCTATTCTTAATATGTACGGACTCACGATTAGCCGATAGAATCAAACAAATAAACAAGCATACTTTTATATTCATATAAAAATATGGATGTGTCGTTGACACAACGATAGTTGATTTATGGCGTCGTCGATTATATGTTTAGTTTAATTTATTGTTAGCATTATAACTACAGGGTTTCAATAAATTCGCATAAATTAAATTACTAGGTTCGAAAGTACCGTTCCAATAATTTAAATAGTCTGTGACAGGCATTATTCAAATTCCAAACACACATTCTAAATATTTACGGTTCTGCCTCACCTCACTACATTTTAAATATTTCATTTAATAGTCATTTGTTTCAACAAGTCTTGGTTTCTTCAATCAGTTTTTTGGTAATTTTATTTTCATTCATTTACTAACAGTAAATTCAGTACAAAATCACTTTCTGTGATCATTCATACATTTTTAAGCCCCTTCATTCCTACTAATCTAAGTCAGAATATTTTAGGCGTTTTTTGTACAATCTTAATTTTCTTGAACTTGCACTTTACATTTAAAAACTTAGCAAACTTTTTTTAACGGTACTCAGGTAGCAAATAATTGTTTCGTTGCATGGTGTTACATCTTCTTAAAAACTTGGTGAACTAAACCGAATTAAGTAGGTACATAGTATAGACAACACTCATTCAAACATATATTAGTAAGAACCATAGAATAATAACGCAGTCTATGGTAAGAACATTCATACAGATAAATATGCGCCAAAATTATAACCTTTTTAATAATTATTAAAAGAGTAGTAAGTCAAGGTGATTTTTAGTAACATTAACTTCTCAAACGAAAAATATTAATTCCTCTAACGGTATGCTGTGACTAAAAGAATCTCACAAGGCTCAATTCATGGTTCATTTCTGTTTCTCACATCATATTATGTACATTAATTCCCTACCTTGTTTGCATGCAACTCCTCTACACAGAATAAATAACTAATTAATGTACCTTTACGCTTTTTCAATAAACTTCCCGAAGCTTTAATACCAGTACAGATTAAAATAAAAATCTTAAACCAAGTAATGGTTACGCCATTTTTCTTGCTAGGTAGAGAGCATTGACTACGTAGGGAGTGAACGAATGCTTATCGATTTCCCGGTCCACCACGATTCATAGTTTTCTCAAAAATTGTGAAAATGTCAGATTATTTGGAAGACAAAAAGAGCTGAGTTTTATTTCTCATTATAGGAATCATCAAGTAAATATTATAACTAATTCAAAATTGTACATTACTTAGGTATCCTTTTATGCAAATATATATAAAAAAGACAAGCTCGGTAGTGCTTTCCGCCGATTCTTCTCAGTGTGACGATTAAATTGTTAATCCATCAAAATTGCTTGTAAAGGGTCCTCCTAGTTTAAAAGCTTTTTATTTGATTCCAAGTAAGAAGTAAACTATTTCAATCACAAAAACTGCGTAAATATACTTGCGATAAATTCAAGTGAAACCAACCTTACGCACTTAACAATCAAATATATTTTAACGCAGTGAAACTGCAACAATTGACTTCCCATTCCCTGTATCTCTGGGACCCTGCATCAGATCTTCACCAAATTAAAATAAGGCCACACAAGTATACCTTCTTTGCCAAAAAAACGAATTTTAAAAATCGGTTTTTCTTTATTATCGATAGGAAAGCGCTTGACCTTGATCTCGCCTGATGGTAAGCTAAGATAAGGCCTAAGACGAAACGCGCTTCCCTAAAAGGTTGTCTTGAAGATCCCCAGATTGTACTCGTCGGGGAACACAGACTCAGGAAGCATGTTCCAGTCCTTTGTGGTTCATAAATGACCGAGTTCTAAGGTAACAAACATAAATTTAAAAAACATACAATCGAATTGATAACCTGCACCTTTGTGAAGTCGGTGAAAATATAACACGATTATACGCTCAAATACAAATAAATAAAAATCAAATATATTTTATCACTTGAAAATAAATTTCCATGACAAAATATAGATTTGAAAATATTTTTTATTAATTAGATTATAAATATGCATATTATCTATATTAATATTAATATTATAAATGCGAAAGTTTGGATGTATGGATGGATGTTTGTACTCAATCACGCAAAAACTACTGAATGGATTTGAATGAAATTTGGCGCACAGGTAGATGGTGACCTGGAATAGCACATAGGCTACTTTTTATCCCGGAAAAATTAAGTGGTCCCGCGGGATTTGCCAATAACTTTTATAATGCAGCGGGCTGCACGCTGCAGCTAGTACATAATATAATCATACAAATGCACTTGTAGTGTTGCCGCCCCGTTGGTCGAGTGGTTAGCGACCCTGACTACGCAATCGACGAGGATCGGGTTCGATCCCCGACGGGACGAGCATTACTATCACCTAGTAGCCACGATGTTACTTACTCGTATAGCCAATCGGTCGCCTTTTACGACGTGCCTTTGGCGGCAGCTGGCCTATTCTTCAAAGGAGCCCGGGACCAACATGGGGAACTTTTCATTTTATTTTGTGTAAAACTATTTTGTGAAACAATACAAGTGTATTATTATTATATTATAATATAATACCTAATTAAAAATGGAGTTCAACCAAGTGCCGACGACAACAAGTTTAAAATATTCAAGTACTGTTCAATTTAATTATATCAAACTTTTATGAAATCTAAATGAATTCTTTTTTACTGTATCTCCAAGGCTTATTTAGTTTAAAGTTTAATTCCAAGAGCTGACAACTAAAAGTTATTTAAGTTATTGCAAACAATTTATTTAAATTTAAAAAGTATATATTTCGATTGTGAGGCCCCAATACTTGTATAGTAAACGAGACCGATTTTTTAAGTAAACAATACCTGGTTGACCGAGCTTTGCTCGGTTTTTCACATACCCATATCTTGGGAACCGAGCTTTTCTTGGACCTGGAACCTTGATAAATCGATTCCTATAGAATAATTTTTTTTTTCCGTACCTGGTTGACCGAGCTTTGCTCGGTTTTTCACTTGCCCATATCTTGGGAACCGAGCTTTTCTTGGACCTGGAACTTGATAAAATGATTCCTTGACCCGAAAAACCCCTAATTTGTGACTTTCATGAAAATCGTTGGAGCCGATTCCGAGATTCCAATTATATATATACAAGAATTTTACAACGTTTAAAGGTATTAGATTCGTTATGTTCTGAAACATTAAAATTTGTTTTGTGACAAAACTCAGTGTTTTAATAAGGTATATTAATAAAAAGGGCCAACTGCGTGTCGGACCATGTGCAATGTAGGGTTCTGTATTTGCCTATTTTCATTGTTTCTTCTATACCCTTATATATCCGCTTTTTCTTCTCCAAATAAATTTTGTAAGTTTGCCGACTATTACTCGGAAACTGATAATATTTTCTCAGCTATGAAAGTTTTTCTTTTAATGTATATAATACTAACACCATGAATTTTTTTATACATCTAGAAACAACCATTTAACTGGGTAAAAGGGCATTTGACTTTAATAATAATTTACACTATAACATAAACGGATCCCTTAATTGAAAAACTGTTTTTAGAAATCCGCAATATTTTTAAGGCCTATCCATAGACACCACACACTGTGGGATACGCGAGAAAAAATAAATATTAAAATATTCACGGGAGAAATTACACTTACTGCGGCCCTACCATGAACTCTTATAGCAGGTCAATTTTAGCCGATAATTAAACTGTCCTGCTATTTCGTACCATGAAAGCGTTATCTAACAGGCCAGTCAGTGACCACGTGACCTATGCCGGCGAGCGATCGTTTTACTATTCAAACCAACTTCTGCCCTGCGTTAGCGTACCATGAAGTGTTTTTGTCAGACCGAAATCGATATTTGAACTGCTAAAGTGTCATAATATTGCCGGTCACTTGCAGGTGGGAAAAAGTAACTTTTATTGGATTGCTTTGTCTTAAATGTACTGTAAACGTAGGTATTTTTTATTATTACTGCTCTTGTCTTATTTGGAATTTATATTGCATATTATTTGACATTAACTGTGTTTTAGAAAAATATTGATATTAGTATAAAATATAGTTCCTAATTCATTACTTCTATTTAAAGTTATTTATTTATTATTTAATATTTACTTACCTTTAAAGCATTTTTTATTTATTTTTAATTTTAGATAAAAAATACTTTTTTTTCACTTCACGCCCAAAATTACTTCACGCCCGTATCCCCAAAGAGATACGCAGAGGTACAACAAGTGTGCCTACGATTAGCCAAAGCCTATATCGCCACCCGGGCACCTTTTCCAATCCCGGGCAACATTGCTTTTGTCAGAAAACTGAAAAACACATTTTGTTGAATTGTCCGACCCGGGACCTCATGTGATCAACTTCGACACCGGACCACTAGACCACAAAGGAGATACACATAAATTTAGATGTGTGATGAAAATTAACGTTTTGAGTGTGCACTTTTATTGAATCCCGTTGCAATATCTTTATGAGTATTCAAAATATCTCATAAAACTTCCAATTGTTCATTGAATATATTGATATCATACGATCGTTTTGCTTCCGACATCAATCACGTTCATTAAATCAATGTGTAATTTTAAGCTTTAAAATAGTCACAAACTATTCCAAAACTCTAATCTCAAAAAATCAAGACGTACTCAAGTAATTTAAAAACCGCGCTCATAACATAAATGTCTTTATTGAACAGTTCAAGGTCATGTGTAATATTCCCAGAGTTGCGTTCTTTAATGGATGCCGCTTAACAAATATTACGTGGTTTACTTTATGTTCCATATATTTTACGTAGACTTTAAATAACTTAAAACTCGATCTCTTTTGCCAATTTGTATTCTTAAATTCAAGATTTCTAATTAAAATGCATTAATAATAGTAACTTTATACTAAAATTTAAAAATCGGCAAGTTATGTGTTTCTCAACGTTAATTTGATATGTTATGCAAGAGATAATGTAACCGGCCAGAAGACGACGCATTGCAGTTCAACAAAAATTAGTTCATGGTACGATCGTAAAACCTGACAGGTTAATACTCATAGTTGAACTGCCTGGAACTTGACAAGTATTATAAGAGTTCATGGTAGGCCCTCTGATCTAACCCCAAAGTAAGCAAATTATTTACCTACTTCTGTTATGAGTGTTACTCAACGATACTCATACATACAAATACATGTATAAATACTAGAATATGTATAATAAACACCCAAATCCGGAAATACAAACATTTATGCTCATCACACAAATGCTTGTTCCCGTCGGGGATCGAACCCAAGCCCCGTTGCGTTGATTGCGTAGTCAGGGTCGCTAACCATTCAACCAACGGGGCGGTCGAAAAAAGATATTCCCACTTTACCTGCAAGGAGATACCTAAAAAAAATATTTTTTCATATTTTATTTTACCACTGTCATCATGACTAATACGTACGAGTATATTCATGCCAAATAACAGTTTTCTAGCACTAAGAGTCATAGTGTCACTAAATGATAATGATAAATGTAGACTTTTGGAATGATTTTCTCTTTGGAAATCGGTCAAAATAATACACCTTCACTTAGAGCACGCACCATGTAATTACAAACATTGTATAAGGTTATAACTTATACCTCAGTATTCACTACTGTGACTACCGTTGACACGGTGAAATATGGACTCGCAGTTGTATTTCAATTTATTGCCGACACAATAAATAAACTACTGGATTCGAAAGTACCATTCAAATGATTTAGAACTAATTATCTTATAACTTACAATATCAATGTAAGGTCTTGCTACGGCAGTTATGGTAAATCGATGGACATTAATATTGCAAAGATGACAAAAGTGAGTTGCCATTTTCACTGAAATTTACAAATTAAGACAATTTACGTTCTTAACATCATAGATAGTGGAGTTCTGCTACGATAGGATTTGATGCCAACTTTTTCTGTCATAATTGTATAGTACGTGTGTTTATGGTCTTTTTTGTGTTCAGTTTCCTAGTTTTTCTGGTTTAGACGGGAAGCTACCTGATAAACTCATGTTTGTGGCGTTACGTTTACGCCATGCAAAACTTTAATTTTTTTCAGAAATGTTGACCCTCTTTGAAGGATAAACCATCTGCCATGTTGTTTTTAAAAGGCGAATTTTTGGATAAACGTATCACTACCTTGTGACTATTGGTTGATATAGTTCTGCAACGTCCGCTCCGGTCTTTTATTTATTTTATTTAATTATTTTTACAACCCGCATTACCTATTTCTGTTATTGATAACAACGCGCTATTAACATCTTTGGTGTCTATAAGCGATATTTTCTTATCTCGGGACAGCGATCTGCTTTTTTAACTTCACTCTACATTAGTAGTACTCGTAAAAAGAAGTTACTGATTTAGCTCCGATTTTCGAAAATCTAATTTTCACCCGATTTTCAAGTTTTAAGGTCCTAGGAACATTTTCCGGCTATTTTCACGATGACGTCTGTATGTATGTTTGTGTATGTATGTATGTATGTATGTATATAAATATCTCATAACTTTTAAACGGCTTTTTCCGGACAGACAAATCAAAAATGTATTTAACTTCCCGCTACGTACAGTAAGTCTGTATGTATGTTTGTGTGTGTATGTGTGTATAACTTTTGAACGGCTTGATCGACCGAAACGCAGTTGATGGCATTCGATTGGGTTCCGACAAACTAAGACTTCCTGGACATCTTAATACATTCGGCTCAAGAGATTTGAGAAAATTTGAAAAAAAAACACATAAGAAATGTCGCCGATACAATGTTTTTTAAAAAAACTTCGAGATTAATTTAGCAATTGCAATCGAGCAATCGAGGGTCAAGACTTTTCATCCATATGATTTTTGACCTTCTCAAATATTTTAGAACTTAGAATAATGCATCGGATGTCTTTCTAAAACTTAAAATCGAATCAAGTTTTTAAAAGTTACAGCTTTTGAAATATTAAAATTATGTTTTTATAACAAACTTACCTACTTCTTATTTTTAAAATAATTTTCAGACTGATATACTAATTGGTTTCAAAATCTAACCAGCACTTCTGCTTAAAATACCGTTAATTGGATCAAAATCGATTATTTCATTCGGGATTTAAAAACGACGAAAATTTTATTTTAGTTTTTTTAGGGTTCCAAACTAAACTAGGAACCCCTATAGTTCTCTCTGTCGGTCCGTCTGTCCGTCCGCAATCTAGCGCAAATATTCTTAGTACTACATAGCTGTAATTTGTGGGTTATCGTTATTCAAAAAATATGGTGGATAGGTTTTGGGAAAATAATATTTCGATTAGACACTCGTTTGTGAAATATCAAGCTTAAAAGTGCTAATTTTTCTTAGAGTTTAATGTTCTCCTCTCCGCCAACTAAACGGTTGGTTTTGGAGGTGGGAAAAAATCATGGTAATAGTAAATATAATAAAGTTGAAAGGAAAACTATCAAGGCTTAGAACAGAAGGCTTTTAACGTTTTTGAGTAATAGTCGGTCAACTTATAAAATGTACTTGCAGAAGTTTTTATAGGCGGTAAACTTGTTGTGCGTTATCCGTCATTGGCGTTAAATAGTTTATGTTCATAGTATGAAACAATAAAAATCCTCTTCTTAGTCCGCAATATTGTGATGAACAACTTAAGAACCCTACATTGCGCTTGGCCCAACATACAGTTTACCAATTTATTTTAATTATTTCGACATTTTTCAACCAATCGATTTTGTAGCTACAATATTTTAGAGCTCAAAAACTGCGTTGTATGCTATTAGAAAAATCAAAAGCGATCATCGATTTGAAATTATGCGGCTTTTCACAAATTAAAATATTGACATTTTTGACAAACTAGAGTTTTGAACACTGAGGTCAAAAATATATACTGAGGTATTATTTATACTCTTTTGAGCTTAAAATACATTAAATTAGCGAGAAGTTTCAGGAATGGCCTGCAAGGTTGCAAAAATTGAAGAACCTTAATAGTCCAGTAAAAAGTTTAATGAAACCATGATCTGACCAGTTTTGGCGCAATGAGCAAAAATGTGTTCATTAATACTTAAATAATGATATTATGAAAGAAATTTTGATTTAAATTTAGGGGAAAGGGATGAAAAAAATGAAAAAAGTGTTGAAAAATGCCTTTTTTAAAAATAACTTAATAACGGTAGGAAATAGAAAAAAAAAGTTTCAAGTAAAAGTTGTAGACAAAAAAATTCTACACAAAAAAGTTCCTCTTCATTTTTTTGTCATCTGCTTTAGTTTACTTACAAAAAATAAAAATTAAATTTGCTTTGTAATTAATTATAAAAACTTACCAGAATTATTACGGCCCTGTACCATGCAGCGCGCGCATCACATAAATATGTACTACCTCTACTACATATGTTTTCCCATATTTATATATTTTTACATATTTTACTACAAATTTAATTTTTATTTTTTGTAGCTAAACTAAAGTAGATATTTTATTTTAGCTACAAAAAATAAAAATTAATTATTATTAAAGTAGAATTTTTTTTTCTACAACTTTTACTTGAAACTTTTTTTTCTATTTCCTACCGTTATTAAGTTATTTTAAAAAAAGGCATTTTTCAACCCTTTTTTTATTTTTTTCATCACTTTCCCCTAAATTTAAATCAGAATTTCTTTCATAATATCATTATTTAAGTATTAATGAACATATTTTTACTCATTGCGCCAAAACTGGTCAGATCATGGTTTCATTAAACTTTTTACTGGACTATAAATACAAAACATATATCACTTGATTTCGGTATTGTGATGTATTGATGTCGGTCGTTTGACTTTACAACTAAACCAACTTATTGTTAACTATAACTTATGGGATATGTATTTCAAACATGTTTTACTTTATTTTTCAGGGAAATATGCCTTATAAAATAATAAAAACAACTGAGAGAAGCCAAAACTGTATTTGCATCGTATCCAGTTTGTGGGAGGATAAAGGTGAATTATAATGGCCAAGAAAACAAAATGATATAACTAAGTTGATCAAGAACGAAAAATCTAGCCCTTTAAAGATTGGTCTATCACAAAAATATTTTTAAGAAGAATACGTTATTTCGTGCTTGTGATTTAATATTATTAGTTCTTCAAAGAGAAACACATACTCTCTTGCCTGTAATTGTATCTAAGTATATAATATTTTTAAAATGATTGTAAGTATACATATATACGGGTGTTGCAAAAGTGGTACAGTAAGCCGAAAGAGAGTGACTCAGGGGGTCATTCTTAACAACTTTTGTTTAACGACTTTTGGAAATTCGCGAAAAAAATATTGATTCTCCATAGAAATTTTGTTGGTCACGTGACTTTTCACAATAGAAAAACAAAATTGTGTATCGCGAATTTTCACAAATCGTTGAACAAAAGTTGTTCAAAATGACCCTCTGAGTCACCCCCTTTCGGCTTACTATACCGCTTTTGTAACACTCCGTATAGTAGCAAGTTAAAAATAAAAAATATATATATTTACTCAGTGTAATGATTTTTATTTCTCTTTTTAACTCTTTTTTATATATTCTTAGAAGAATAGTCCAATTGCCTATCTGCCAGGCAGGTCTTAAAAGGCGACCGATGAGCAATGCGAGTCACTTCTATCGTGGTTACTTGGGGATAGAGTTCTGCATTTGCTCGACCGGGTCTGGTACCACCACCTTATCTATTCCTGCTGAAAAGCGTCAGTGCTAGTCACTGTCATGTTCCGGTTTGGAAGGCAAGGTGGCCGGTAAACTTATGCATATGGCCGGCCGGTAAAATTATGCATTAGACCTCGCCACAAGATAGCAACGCACCATTAACATTTTTGCTGCGTATAGGCGATGGTTTACTCTTTCCATCAGGAGACCCATCTGCTTGTTTGCTGCCTTATGACATTAAAAAAAATTAAAATATTATAAATTACCAACCAAATAACCTTAATGAAGAAGATAAGCCTAAAAAATAATAAATCAGATAACCTACAATCACTTTTTAATGTTTTTGTTATGGAACCCTTTTCCTTGAACATTAATAAAAATGACGATTGTAGGTTACCTGATTTAGTAATTTTTCAGCTTTATCTTCATCACGATTACTTGGTTGGTAATTTATAATATTTAAATACTCCTTTTCAATCTTCTTTTACAGATTTTGCTTTTTCCCTGTGTTGGTCCGGGCTCCTTTGAAGAAAAGACCCACTGCCGTTCTGCCAGGTAGTTCGTAAAAGATGACCTGTTGGCTACATGTGTCACTACTATCGTAACTACTAGGTGGTAGAGTTCCGCAACGTCCCGCTTGGGTATTTGGTACCACCGCTTTACCTATTTATGTCGCAATAGCGTCAATGCTTGTCAATGTTGTGTTCCAGTTTGGAAGGTAAGATGGCTAGTAGACTTGTGTAATAGAAAGAAAGAAAGAAAGAAAGAAAATACTTATTTGCAAGAATATGGGTGTTACAAGTTGTTAAAAATAAATTAAGTTACCGACATATTCTACCAATATATGGTGTGCAAATATTTAAAAAAAAATATATAATACATAAATCACCATTAACATATATGGTGTCTGTAAGCGATGGTTTCTCTTTCCATCAGAAGAGTCATGTTTCAAAACAGTCTTCGTTATCTAATGACATAAAAAATCCTATAATCGACTCTCCTAAGAATGCATCGGTTACGAAGTTAAACGTGTGTTGAATACTTAAACTCTGTATTTCTGTATTTAGTACTGATGTGGAGGAGAGTGTGGCGGACGTTGTTGCCTGACTGTAGCACCTTTTTTTATATCCAGACGATCGGTAAGTTTGTTCTATTCCTTACATTCTCCTCTATAAATAAAAAGCTATATTGTTTACGAAATAATGCTTTGTAAATATTGTTAGCAACGAACGTTTACTCTTTTTATCTTTTTAATATGGATTTGTCGTTATGTAATCATTAGTCTTATCTAGTAAACAAATTAAGTCAAATCTTTAATCATGAATATGCATGTAATAAAGTGGTAGAGAAAACAACAATCAGATAAATTTGTACAAGGTGCTTATTCATCAATTCATCAATTTTTGAAAACATATCAGCCATAGTTACTACTACTTCGTTTGTTATACATATAAGCTGAATAATATATATATATATATATATATATATATATATATATATATATATATATATATATATATATATATATATATATATTAAAGAAAGCTCGTAGTACCTATATTATAACAAACGGCCACACTTTCTTGCAAGTTTAAAAAAATGAAATTAGCGCCGTTAAAATTCTCTGGTTTCACATTATTAACAATGATATATTTTAGCACTGATCTCGTGTTAGGGAAATTAAAAACAAAACGAGCGAGCCTAACAGTAGTCGCACGTAAACATCTGAAATTTAAGTGATTAAGGTACAAGGTACAATCTATTGGCTGCACGCGCTCATTGGTCAATTCAAATAGCGCGCTCTCCTTGGTCAATGCAAAAAGCACGCGTTCTTTGGGCAATTCAAATAGCACGCGCTTATCGATAATTTTAAATAGCGCGCCGTTTCTCGGCTTCCTGTTACACATTTCCGTTGCATTTCACAAAATTACTCCCATAGATTGCAGGAAAGCGAGAGGAAAAATGTGACACATCAAAAAAAATGTTTTGCCGTAACTGGGACCATTAACCAGTAAACATCATGCCTTAAGGCCAAGCAACACTCTTCCAGTTGAGCTACGTGTCGAAGGTTCAATGTGTCTGAATTCTCCTTTGCTTTGGGATCAGTTCCGTTGATTGTACTGACCACTATGTATAATATGAAAATGTATCTTGTGGGTTATAGTATTTTAGGAGTTTCACTATAAAACAACTACATTGATTGATTCGCCATGTTGGTCCCGGCCTCCTTTGAAGAATAGGCCAACTGCCGTTCTACCAGGCAGGTCGTAAAAGGCGACCGATTGGCTATCGAGTCACTAACATCGTGGCTACTAGATGGTAGAGTTCTGCATTGTCTCGCCCGGGTCTGGTACCACCGCCTTACCTATTCCTGCCGCAATAACGTCAATGCTTGTCGCTGTCGTGTTCCGGTTTGGAGGGTAAGGTAGCCGGTAAACTTATGCATGTGGCATTAGACCTCGCCACAAGATAGCAACGCACCATTAACATCTTTGGTGTCTATAGGCGATGGTTAAGATTTGACATCAGGAGACCCATCTGCTTGTTTGCTATCTTATGATATAAAAAAAAAACATTGATGACAAAATATCAAGAAGTTATCCAATAAACTTAGTTCAGCAGCATTTGCCTATAAGAAATTAGATAGCTAAGTGATATTGACACTGTGCGCCTTATGACTATTGACTACAGTATGTCGTAATATGTATATAATATACATACTATTATATATTTTGTGACTATAGTAAGTTTCGCAACATTATGTCATATGGGAATCTTCTCTAGGGGCATTCTGCTGTAATAAATACAAAATTTCTGTGACAAAAATGCTATAAAGATCATTTACAATCTCAACTCTCGCAACTTATGTTTGAAAACTTGATATACCTAGTAGATTGTAATGTACATTCGCTAAAAACAAAAAATAAAAAATAAACATTTTGCAGGGATCTCGTCTCCACAGAATAAGCAACTGTTTTACGGGTCAATGCTATTTAACGCTACCAGACATTTACTAGTTAAGAAATTAAGGCGATGTATTTCGAAAAATTAAGGCGAGGTATGTAAACATCTTATAACTTTTAGACGGCTTGACCGATCGAAACGTGGTTGATGGTACTCGATTGGGTACCGCCACACCGATATCATCGCACCATTATCATCTTTGATGTCTATAGGCGATGGTCGTCTCTATATATCGTCTTATGATAAAAAAATAATAGTTTTTTTACAAAACTCCAAAAATGTTTTTAGTGAAAGCAAAATACAAACTGTCCCAGTCAAACTAAATTAAAAAAGTTTAATTAGAGCAAATTTCTAACCAACAAAATTGAATTTAAAACTAATTGAAAGTTGCTGTTGGCCAAATTTTGCTTAATTTTTTTTCAACAAAAGATCATACTAGAAATACAGTAATTGTATTTATTTACCTCAAGATTATCTGAGGCCCAGAGAGAAAGTTTTTATTTAAGCTATTATCAGAGACCAGTATAACTATCTGGTCTCTGCCATTTCTAATAACCGCAGGCCTATTGCCATAAAAATATTTCTATTAATGTCAACAGCAAACATAACGTCCACTGTTAAATAACCACATGATTAAAGTCTAATCGAATTTGACTTTCACAAGCCAAACATCACTCAAATTGATGTATTATTACTTGGCTCTCATGAATAATCTAACCATCAGTCGGCTTGTTCAAAGAGACGAATAATATTTGCAAACAGTACTTATACACAGGCTGTTTTATAAATGTAACAATATCGTTAAATATTTAAGCTTTTGATGGGTTATTTATTTATTTATATTAATTCTGTGGTCGCCTCTGTGGTCTAGTGGTTTAGCGTTGGCGTTGACCACACGGGGTCCCGGGTTCGATTCCCGGGTCGGGCACTTAACAAATGTTTTTTCAGTTTTCTGATAAACACAAAGTTGCCCGGGATTGGAAAGTGCCCGGTTGGCGATAGGCTTGCCACCTATCAATTTTGTGGGACCAAGTATTTTCGGCTAATCGTGGGTGCACTTGTTGTACCTCTGCCTACCTCTTTGGGGATATGGGCGTGAAGATACTTTTATATTAATTAATAAAACTTTGTTTGTCGCCTCTGTGGTCTAGTGGTCCAGCGTTGGCGTTGGCCACATAAGGTCCCGGGTTCGATTCCCGAGTCTGGCACATAAAAAAAAAAATGTTTCTTCAGTTTTCTGAGAAACACAAATTTGCCCGGGATTGGAAATGCCCGGTTGGCGATAGGCTTGCCACCTATCACATTGTGGGACCAAGTATCTTCGGCTAATATGGGTGCACTTGTTGTACCTCTGCCTACCCCTTCGGGGATATGGGCGCGAAGATACTTTATTTGTTTCGTCAATTATTTTTGAAGTTTTTTGAAATTTCTCAAAATTGGTTTAGATTTTCAGGAAATCTAATTTTGTTTAAACTCAATAGAACGCAGCCAACCGCGTTTCGTTATGACAAATCGTTCAAGGTGAAAAGCTGTTCCATGAGAGGTTTATATACACACAGACACACTGACGTCGTGTCGTCGAAAAAATTGTGCAGCTTCTGAGAGCTCAAAACATCAAAATCTAATGGAAATTCGATTTTCAAAAATCAGAGTGAGTTTAAACTTACCGATTTTTAAAAATATTTTTATTTTCTTGGCGGGAAGTTAAACAACCTACTGGTCTGCATCATTGGTCTGGTAGTTGACTTTTTTGACTCGGATTATGAGATCCTAAGTTCTATTCTCTAGGTCGGGAAAAGTATTTTTTAGAAATTACTTTTATTTGTTATTTAGAAATGTCTCAATGGAAGCCGGAAGTCTGGTAGTGATGCATTGCTACAGTCCCTTAAAAAACACGTTAAACTGTTCATCCCGGTTATCACCTTAGCTGACAACCTTGTGAACTGTTAAGGACTCTGAAACAATTGAGACGTTTGCTTCACTTTTTGTATTCTGAAAAAGAACTCACCGTTGATCGGTGAGTAATTTATCATAGTGGATTTTAAAATCATACCCTTACACCTTATTAAGTCGTCGTAAAAGTCAAACCCATTTTTGCCTGGCCTGAGAGGCTTGTTTTCGTATCTATTCGTATCTATTATAACTATAATGAAAAAAACTCTAAGAAATAGATAGTAAGCAAATAGTCAAATAAAACTTCATTAGTCTGTTAATACCTATTAGCTTTTGTTTAATTATTTTCTGGTAATGATTCGGGCCCCTTGTAAGTATAGACCATCTGCCATTCTACCAGCCAATTCGTAAAAGGTGAACGATTGGCCAAACGTGTCACTACCGTCGTGACTACTAGCTAGTAGAGTTCCGCAACGTCTCACATGGGTTTGATTGACCGCTTCACCATGGTAATGTTATCTACAGTATTCTATCTTCCTACAAACGGGTGGAACGCGAGTTTTATACCTACGCGCTCGGAGTTCGGCATGCACTCGATACACAACAGATTGAGGGTTGCGCCGCAGTGACGAACGGTTGATGTGGCAGCACAGGTAAATGTAGTTAAAATATTGAAGGCAGGCAGCCCTATCGCATTTTACATACAACACGCCACGGCTGGCTGTAGGTATTTATTTCAAGGACAGGGCCGAGTCAAAATAGTGGTAGATAATATTACCGTGGCTTTACCGTTCTGGGTGCAATCGCGTCAGTGCTTGACGTATCCCGGTGTGCAGAGTAACGTAGCCGGTAAATTTAATATGCATGCGGCATTACTGATTACAGCGAGATGGATAGCAACGAACCATCAACATCTATATTATTTGGTGTCTATAGGTGATGATATCTCATCCGTCAGAGAGCCATGTTTGTTATCCTACGGTATAAAGTACCTATGGTATAACGTACCTGTGGTACGAGTAACAGCCGCGATAATAATGACTAAGGTTAAGTTTGTCTTGCAAGATTTTTTTGAACTATTACTATATTTTATTCGATTAGGAATTAATTACTGAATTCCCATGTATACACACACGATTATGGCTTTGTAAAGAAACCATTTATAGGCCCGTTAATTTCTTTCCGACACTTTTCTGAACAGTATCAAGTAAAAGTAGTTTGTAGAAATTAGTGTTAAACCTTTTAGGTGATACTAAGGTGTGAGTTGATAACACGTATTTACGAAATTGTGAAATATTATCGTGGCCAAATCATCAGAATAGGAAAACCAAAAAATGATCAAATTAAATTTCGGAGTAGAAAATAAAACGCAATACGAAAAAATAGCTATTTTTTTTTCAAAATAACAATTTCCTAGTTAGCCTTATGGGCTGCAAGTATAACACTTAACAACTTTGAGTATGGTTTTATACTCAAAGCTAAACAGTGAACTTTTGGGGAGAACTTTCAGTGCTCAACGTGAGTTAATTAAATTTGGGCTACTAGCTCTTGTGTCTTGACTATCTTTGTGAGACCGAACCTCGGCTTTGTTCAGAATTTTGACTTATTATGAAAGAAAAAAAATCATAGAATTGCACCCCGTGTTAGGCGTAAAAAGATGGTGTCGTGTTGTTCGAAACATGTAAAAGTATATGTTGGGATTATTGAGATTTACGAAATTACGAAAAACAAATTACTCGTTATTACTGCAACTACTATGATGTAGTAGTAATAATGTTATATTTTTTCTTTATAAAATATTTATATTACAATGTGCTTTTTCTTAATACATAATTTAAACGCAGTAAAACTGAAATAATTGACTTCCAAGTTCTAAGCGCCTGTATCTCTGAAACCCTGAATCATAACTTCACTAAAATTAATATGTGATTTGAAATACTTATGAGAGTATATTTAACAAAACCTAATTTTAAAAATTTACATATTACGGAGATACCTGAAAATACATATACTATACATTTGATATGAGAACCTCCTCCTTTTTTAGGAAGTTGGTTAAAAATTATTAAATAACTAATTCATCGAGCAAAAAAACAAATTTACTAAACTTGTTTTTTTTGCTCAATGAATTCAAAAAAAAATTATTCAAAAGCTTAACATCCCTTGCTGGAGTATAGCAAGCCAAAAGCAACTAATTGCATCCTAGGTGAAAGAGTCCCGCAGCGTCTCGCCCGGGTATTTGGTACCACCACCTTACACGTTCCTGCAGCAATAGTGCAGCAGTAGTGTTCCAGTTTGGAGGGTAAGGTAGCTGAGAGACTTATGTCTATTACATTATCATCTTGTCACACGGATAGCTTTTTTTTGATAGCAAGATTAACATCTTTGGTGTCTATAGGCGATGGTTTCTCTTTCCATCATTTCTATCTGCTTGTTTGCTATCTTTTGATATATACGTATAAAAAGTCTTTAAATATTAGAAGGTATGCGGGATGCACTAAACACAAAAACTATGAGACTGTTTTCGGCCAGAATTTCACACTTTCCCTTATAGATCCGTGTCCCTTTAAAGAATGGATCAATTGACTTACTACTAGGCATAATAAAAGGCGAGAGATACCTAATAGGCACTACTAACCTTTACTATCTAAGTGATAAGGTTCTACTGCGTCATTATCATGTTAGATGTTTATGGACAACAGGTGCCTTTTATCACCAGGAGAACCATCTCCTTGTATTTGTAGAGTCGATGGAACTCTAATATAGTTAAATTTTATTAGAGCACCATCTAGTTTAAATCGATGGAACCTTGTCGTTGACTCCTAACTAAACCTAAAACGATATGAAGTTATTTTGTCTATCACTGTTTATTTTAATTATCCAAATGTTTACGAGATGGCGCTTGGATAGTTCTTAATAATTCAAATTTCAATCACATGATGGCTTTTTATTTTTAAAGAAAAATAAATATCATTCAAAACGTTTGAAAATAGTAGAGTCAAAAAGATTTACTTTCATCATACTTTGTTATAGAACAACTTTTAGAAACATCTTTATAACTAACTACATTAATATGACCTAAATTAAACATTTAACATGTTTAAGACAAGTTCTAGGTAACCTATTTGTTTTTTTCAGTAGTCAAATAAATTGCGGCAAGCTATTAAAACGAGCACTAATCGAAATATTTCATCATCATTTAAGACGAAGGTGTGTAAATATTTTGCATCAATTCTCAGGCGTTGGATACATAGGACATGACGATAATTCAACTTTAAGCGCACCGGTGATGTAGGTTGCTGCACCACAGGTATAAAATACGAAACTAGCGTTGTATAGCCATTTCACTCTATCATACTGTTTCATAGTCCGTCATAAAAAGAGACACGAGACTCGGTTATCGCGTCACTGAACAAACAAGGCTTAGCCTTCCGAGTCTGAGTAACACTCGACGGGTTGGAAGTTGGAACGAACCGGCGGCGCCATTACTCTCGACGTATCCGTACGAACGTGACTGTGTCTGCTTTTCATTTGTTTTTCATCGATCGTGTTAGGACATCATTACTGCGCAGTGTAAGGTAAGGGTGTTAAATTTATTAGTTTTATTGGATACAGTGCGTCAAATTTCGGGAAGTGAGTGTAAAAACTAGTTGTTTGTGGGCCAAAGAAGCTTTCTCGCTTATTTATGCAAAGAATTTACCGAGGGCGGTGTGTGCATAAGAGTCCGGAGGCTCACAAGCGAGGCGCGGCGCTGCCTTCATCGCCTGCGCAGCCTGTTAGTACCTAAATAGTGAACCATTTGGATGATTACGTATTGCTCTTCGAGTGTTTTCTTTATTGTGTTCTTTGTGAGTCGCGTGATGTTAAACTAATTACCTACTATGTTACAGTAACGTCTCTACGTACACAGAAAACTTTTATTAGTCCTTTGTGCGTTCTACTAAGTTTCCGTAGAGTTGGCTCATACCGTGAAGTAATCACCTTAGTTAAATGTCTTATCGTGGCACTTAGGTTTATTATAAATACAAACGAACACAACGTATTTTGTTGTATACATATATATCACATATAGTCACGTCTCTACCTCCCATATATGTACTTATAACGTTTGTTGGAATCATTATGTTTTAATCACTTCGCATTCCAAAAGACACTTCGAAGATAAAGTAATGATTTGATTAGAATGTACTTGGGATTACATTTAGAAACAATATTAACTTAGCAGTTAACCTCAATAATAACCAAATTATTCAAAATATACATTTAATAAATTTATTTTAATCTTACATACTTATGCCCTTTATGAACTGTTTAACGATACTTACTTAAGCAAGAATAAATTTCCATAAACTTCTACAGTACTTACAAAATATGGAGATATACGTCAATTTGCAAGATTTAGCATCGTGACAAAAATATATCATACAAACAATGTACCTATTCACACATTGAAGTAAGCAGAGTTCGTATCGTTGTTTTCGTTTTATCTAATCGCTGTCATTCAAATCAAACAGATATTTACTTGGTGTATATTCTATACATAATTTTATAAAGAAAAGGTTCTAGACGTTTTTCGGTTTTGTACCTACTTTGGATTTTCCTTTCAGAATGCTAAAACAGATACAAAAACTTCTTATATAACGACTTGATACTTGGCCTTCACACCAAAGCGTTTGAGTTAATTTCTTGTTATATCAACATTAGCAGAAAAATATTCACTAACAAATAAAACGTTCAATTTGTTTTGTCTAATGTATATAAATTACATATGCAAAATAAAACCAAAAGGTATATGCATGCCAATTTTTAGTAGCTAAAAATATCTTTCATACATGAAGCTTGTAAATAATCAGCATGATAACACGAAGGAATGGAAAAAATGTTTTAAAACAAAACGAGTAAACAGCTTAAAATAAAATTGAAATTGCCAGTTATTAATGATTTGCAGTTTTCACAAATTTTTAAACTACTTGATAAATATGAAGCTTCTTTGTTTTGGATGACGTTGTTATCTCCTGAAATATGAATTATCATTGAACCATAATAAAATTAGTGTATGACAGCATAATCAATAATTCGATTAATACGCATAGTCTTTCCTCCGAGTTGATTCGGACTTCGTTTTGACCATCCGCTATTCTGCCAGAAAGTTCGTAAAAGGCGAACGATTGGCTACATGTGTAACTGCCATCGTAACTCCTAGGTGGTAGATTTCAGCAACGTCTCGCCAGTATCTGTTACCACTACCTTCTTGTCGCAATGCCGTCAGTATTCTGCCACGGTTCCGGTTTTAAAGCTAAGGTAGCCAGTAAATTTTACATGTGACATATATATATATATATATATATATATATATATATATATATATATATACTAGCTGACGCGGCAAACGTTGTTTTGCTATATAAATTATTTAATTAAAAAGTAAGGGTTGGTGATAGAAGGGTAAAAATTTAGAGTTGTATGTATTTTTCAATGTTAAATCATAAAAAAATAAAAATAAAAAAAAATTAGGGATGGACAACCCTTAGCATTTAGGTGTATGAAAAATAGATGTTGGCCGATTCTCAGACCTACTCAATATGCTCACAAAATTTCATGAGAATCGGTCAAGCCGTTTCGAGAATTATATATATATATATATATATATATATATATATATATATATATATATATATATATATATATATATATATATATATATATATGTGACTTTAGGAGAATCATTAAAATGAATCTTAGGAAAACATTTCAATAATACTATTGACATGATTTATATTTGTTCATTG
This sequence comes from Apodemia mormo, assembly GCA_036924255.1. NCBI lineage: Eukaryota > Metazoa > Arthropoda > Insecta > Lepidoptera > Riodinidae > Apodemia > Apodemia mormo. The sequence goes on from JAUPFN010000002.1 coordinate 14,749,496, forward strand.
TCAGTCAGTCTTTTCACATAAATTATGTATACTTAACTATGGCATTGTTAAACAGTAACGAGTGAATAGCTTACTTCACAGAAAAACTATTTCATTTAGATGTTTGTGATGTAAAGACTCAAATAAACGTGTCTATTCTCCGCTAAACGAAGTCCGCTCCATCTATCTCCGTCTTTCCAGGGTGTGGCCATGCCGATAAATGACCACCTCGAGATCCTTGGTATCACGTTAACGCCTACTCTCAACTTTTTTTGAGTTGTCTCAAAAAAGCTTGGTATTCTGGCGAAGGTGAGAAAGTATTTCAGTCCGGGACTGTTGCTCAACCTTTATAAAGCACAAGTCCGTTCGTGCATGGAATACTGCTCTCACCTCTGGGATGGATCCGCTAAATACCAGCTGGAGACACTTGAGGCGATGGAGAGGCGTGCCAAGAGGCTCATAAACGACGATGATCTGGTAGACAAAAAACTCCAGAGCCTCGCTCATCGCCGCAGAGTGGCTAGTTTATCGGTTTTTTAGAATACACTTTGGAGAGTGCGATGCGGAATTGCACGACTTAATTCCGCCATCCCCGTTTTTCTATCGATCGTCGAGGCGCACAGATTCTAGGCATCGTTATATGGTGGACTTTCCACGTACCCGGACAAAGCGGTTCGACTCAACATTCTTCATTCGAACCGCAAAGGACTTGAACATGCTTTCTGAGTCTGTGTTCCCGGACGTGCACAATCTGGCGATCTTCAAGAGAAGAGTGAACAGGTACCTTCTAGGGAAGCGCGTTCCATCTTAGGCCTTATCTTAGCTTACTATCAGGCGAGATCGAGGTCAAGCGCTTAACTATCGATAATAAAAAAAAAACAAATTTACTCCCCAGCCAGGCATATTGAAAAAGTTGAAATAAATTGATCAAACATTAATTTTTATTAAACTTTAAAGTTCTTTTATAATCAACATATGTGATTAATCTTAATATATATAAATTTCCGCCGTGTTGGTCCCGGCCCCCTTTGAAGAATAGGCCAACTGCCGTTCTGCCAGGCAGGTCGTAAAAGGCGACCGATTGGCTATCGAGTCACTGCCATCGTGGCTACTAGGTGGTAGAGTTCTGCATTGTCTCGCCCGGGTCTGGTACCACCGCGTTACCTATTCCTGCCGCAATAGCGTTAGTGCTTGTCGCTGCCGTGTTCTGGTTTGGAGGGTAAGGTAGCCGGTAAACTTATGCATGTGGCATTAGACCTCGCCACAAGATAGCAACGCACTATTAACATCTTTGGTGTCTATAGGCGACGATTGACTCTTTCCATCAGGAAACCCATCTGCTTGTTTGCTATCTTATGATATAAAAAAAAAACGTGTCACGTTGTTTGTCCGCGATGGACTCCGAAACCACTAAAGCGAATTCAATTCAATTTTGTAGATATCTACTGTTTGCTCCAACTTAAAACATAGGATAGTTTTTATCTCAATTAACCCCGCGCCCCCCTCTCAAGTATCCCACCAAAATATTCAGTACGAGTAATTCGTATTATAAAACAACCTTTATCGGGTCAGCTTAGTATCCTTTGAGTATATACCTTATCTATTTTAGTATCTTATAATTACTGTTCGTTTTGTCACTTTAATTAAGAATGACAGATGATATTTGAACAACAATGCGGAGACTACACCGTATAAATTTTGTAATAAGTCTATCGGGTAATTTGAAATAACACCGAAAAATCTCTTAATCCACGCAATTGTACTTATCAAAAATCGAGGTAATAATTTGCCAAACATACAACTAATTACCATATAAAACTAGAATTAAAATAAATTGTAAATTGAAACTCAACGAGAGTATTTGTTTTTCTTCATACTTGTTTGAGAAAAGGTGGTAAGACTACAAAAAACTAGCTTTTGCCCGCGACTTCGTCGTGTAAAATCGGTTGTTATTATTGTCGTTTTTTTTATTATTCTGCCGTCTAAACCTAAACTGCAGCATACATTTTAGCTAGTCGCATAAAATACGGAATTAATAATATTTTTGTCTTTTTTTAATTTTTCTGCTGCAATATGCAGTTTTTAAGTTAGGCCTCTAGCAACGCAATGAAGAAAATTGTATTCAATTCCCAAAGACCTACAAAAAAATAATATTTTTTGTAGGTCTTTGTCAATTCCATGCAATAGTCTTTACGTAATATGCGAACAAACATACAGACAACACTTCTAAAAAATGTTGTTATGGCTTCTGCTGCTTTAATAAAGACAGGCAAGTGTTTAATGTAGAGACATCAACCCGTCACTATTTTTTTATATATATAGATAGATACTCGTTTAACTGCTTTGAAGCATCATTATTAATTATGATATTGTATTTCTATTTTTTTGTTGTTTGGATTTGTTTGGATTGTAGGATTTCAATTTCAACAAAATTTCAAATTTTTAACAAAAGATAGATTGTTAATTTATAACAAACGAATAACTACGAAAAGTAACGACTTGACAAGAGTGTCAAATCTCTTTAGATTTGACACTCTTGTCAAGTCATCCGTAAATTGTATACATGTGTGTATGTAGTGTGCAGAATATTTATTTTTGTTATTTTTACATAATATTTCTGATGCGTATTATTTAAAAATGTTACATTTTTGCACTTTCTGCAAACTTTAACTATGCCAAATTGTATGCTCCATTGTTCGTATAATTGGCTTAAAAAGGGGTACAAAGTTTTTGCTTCACATATTAATGTACAAAAATAACTCTTCCTGAAGGCAATGATTATTAAAATGAAATTAGCTAACACTCGCTTCTTTGCCTTCTCCACTTAGCAATAATAATAAAAACTCCATCGAAATACACTTCATGTTAACTAACCTCCCTTTTGAAGGATAAAACGTTTATTTACAGGTTTTGTGAGACAGTACAAGTGCATTTTAATATAATAACAAAATATAAAATACAATAGGACAATTTGCTGAGCAATTCATACAAAACAAACGGTTGCCTAAACCCGCTCACCATTGTTACTGTGATAGAATTCTGCAATGCTCTGGATTCGCCGTCTCCCTATTCTTAACGAAGTGAGTGCATGACTTTATCGTTATTGAGTTTGAAGGACAACAAAATCGGCAAACTAATACACGTGATAATTCATCTTTAGCAAGATGGGGACGCACAAATCACAATACATTGTCACGTATCATTAGCAATATTTGGTTTCTATAGATGATGTCATTTTCTATCTACTTTTTTGTCTACGTTTTTGTCGTGCCCATATAATGCAGAAATAAGAATGACTCTTATAGATAACTTTTATGACAGGCTACAGTACTAGAAGTTCGACTTGAAAACTAATTAGCAGATAACTCTTCTTGTAAGATACACATTGTGTAGCCTACAGTCACCAAAAATGTTAATTGTACTGCTACATGCATAAATTTACCGGCTACCTTATATGTATTCCAAATCTGAACACGACAATGACAAGCATTGACGCTATTGCGGCAAAAACAGGCAAAGCGGTGGTACCCAACAGGGGAGATAATTTGCGGAATTCTACCGCTAGTAATGACAATGGTAATGACATGTTTAGTCAGTTGTTCGCCTTTTGCGAACCACCTGGCAGAATGATAGATGATATATGTTTATCAATATGGGAATTATCTGATACAATTATTTAATCATTTCACTTCTTCTGTGCGTTATTTAACACAACTTTCACATATTTGACATTTACTGCTGTGAATTAACAATATTATTTTTAAAGTGTTTTTATAAAACTTAGCAAATGAATAATAATAACAATCATAATTTGAATTTATATAACACTTGGATATTTGTTACGGTTTACAACCTCGATGTTAGTGCCTACGTGAATACATACTATATTAATAATATAAATATATTCCTCCCACTTGATTCAGTATCGCAATCAAGTTTAATAAACGATAGCTACAATTACTTGCAAAACAAGCTTTATTTCGTAAGAAATTATAGTCGTTAACGACTCATAAATATTTCAATAATAAAAAAATATTATTTTTAAAATGGCATTATGCGGAAATCCACAATTTAAAGATTTCTTCAGTGATTTTAAGTTTGCCATCATAAAATTGTAATTATGTAAATAATTATATGAATAATTTCCGTTTTACTTTCTCTTCCTTATAGGGTAATATGCTCTTCCGATTTGCTTTTTGTTGTATATTTTGCCCTTAGCTTGAAATGACCTATCATAGAGCGCGACATTTCATATTTCCATGACCTTTTATCGGTTCGCAAGCAATGTAATAATAACATTACCCAAAATTTTTAGGTAAAACATCTAAAAGTTCTTAAGTAAATTTTAAACCAAATATTTTTACCAAGTTTGCAATGTTTTCTAGGTTTAGTGGGTAAGTCAGGTTTAATGGTAAAGCAACAATTCAAATTTAAGTTGTTTCCTACACATTCATTACTCTCTCCATACCAACAGAGTTCATTTTATTCACAACATACTAAGACAATATTCCATTAACTTAAATGAGAATAACTTCTGGAAATAGAAAAATTCCTTTCTTTCTTCAAATCTTGTAACTATCAAGAGATTTTTATGACAGAAAAAACTCATTAAGTTAAAATTTTGAGACAGGGACATTTCAGTTAAATTTTTCGTGGTTTTTGAAATAAATGTAGCAAAATATATTTTCTTCTTCGTATCTAATTAGAAAATGGGATGAAATATTATGACAAATAAAATGTGTTTAGAGACTTGGTGACATTTTCCAAGTCAAGATAAAGTTTAATTTGATAGTGTATAACTCAACATTACCTAAAACTGTACTTAGTGAGTTTCATCTGTCAAGCAACGATATATCAACAATAAATAATAAATTTTAAAACATATCTTGTTTATAAACTACAAGCTGTCCTACACAGCTTCACCCGCGAGTAACATGTCCTCAATAAATATAATCTTTAAAAAAATTAATTAAAATTAAAATTTCTATATTTTCGTTAACAAAAGATCTCTATGTATTTTACAATATTTCGTGGAAACTACTTACTACTGGCAAAAGATGCCTGTGCCAGGACACTACGCTCTTCCACACATCATCATCATCATCTCATCATATGGAAAAATGAATAGCTAATGCTTGACTGCGGGTATGCAACTATGTCCTTGCCATTTTTTATATGGTGGCTAACAAGTTGATGGTGCTCCCGATGGAAAGAAATACCCAAAGCCTTAATGGGCATTTCAGATTTTACAAATAGTGTGTGAAATTTCATATCAAATGCATTTCCATATATCGCATTTGCTACCTCTCTTCATTTGGTATGTGTTTAAATTTAAAAAATCTTCCAATTCATATAGAAGCGACAGTGGTTATAATTCATTCTTCATTTTAATAGCTTACGGTCATTTAAAGTTAGAGTAATTTTATGAGTGAAAATCATTACCAGTGAATTTTCCCATGTGGAATCAATGCGATTTTCTTGTTTCATTTTATCCAATGGAAATGAATTTAAAGTAGCAATCATTTCCAAGCTTACTAAAGATACTTGAAATATGTGTAGTGCGTTGCTATGCTAGTCGCAAATATGGAGTGCCATATGCAGAAGTTTACTTTACTCTCCAAACTAGAACACGAAAGCGACGAGCACCGACGCTATTGCGGCAGTATTCGTGTAATTTACAATATTTTTAAAAACAGACTGTCTTCAGTCGGCCACTTGTAAAAGATGACATATGGCCGAATGTGTTACTATCGTTGTAAGTTGTAACTAATAATAAATGGAAGAGTTTCGCAACGTCTCTCCCAGGTTTAATAAATGCAATGGCGTCAATATTTGTTATTGTCGTGTTTCGATTTGGAGGGCAGAGTAGCCGCTAAAGTTATGCATGTGGCATTACAATCCTGCCACATTAGTAGCAACGCTGGTACGCACTCTTAACATCTTTAGTGTCTATATGCGAAGGCTGTTTCTTTCCATCTGCTTGTTTGTTAATTTGATATAATAAAGTTAGGGAAGAGAGTGTTAAAACACTATTATCATAATTCGAGTTGCCACTCGGTATTTCGAGGAAAATCTGCAAAGACACCTGAGTAATGCTTTTGCCCAGGAACTAAGCCGGGACTTCATGATTAAACTTAAACTAACCACTAAATACCTAACCATTAGGTATAAAGAAATATAAAATGAGCTATAATAAAACAAAATGATTGTGTGTGTAATATTCTGTTATAATATCGCATGACCTCGATATTGATCCATACCGGTTATATTCTGAATTGATTCCATTCATGTATTGAATGTTATTCGGTCGGATCTCGCACAAATGCCGATTGTTTTACTACTTCCTGTAATGGAGGCACCCCATCTGTCTGACAAAATGGAAGCACTACACATGCAATTCTAATCTCTAAAATCTGTGATCATTATTGTTATGCATATGCACAACGAACACAGTTGACCGGATAACTAATTTTAAAATCATATAGAAAGTATATAAAATGACACTAAATTCACTTAAAGCCTGTCAGCTATAGTTTTTTTTATATCAAAAGATAGCAAACAAGCAGATGGCTCTCTAATCTCTTGATGGAAAGAGACAACCATCGGCTATAGATACCAAAGATATTAATGATTCGTTGCTATTCTTGTGGCTTGGTATGGATGCTACACGTATAAGTCTATCCGCCACCTTACCTTTCAAAGCAGATGACAACAGTAACAAGCGCTATTACGGCAGGAATAAGTAGGGTGGTGGTATCAGACCTGGGCGAGACCATGCAGAACTTTACTACCTAGTAGCCACGATGGTAGTAACTCGCATAGCCAATCGTCCGCCTCTTACGGAATGACTGGCAGAACGATCTATTCTTCACAGATCATCTGTCATAGAATGACATATATTAAGTAACAACCCGAGATAGTGCGCTATTGGCGTCAAATTAGTATACAGCTTGAAATAACCGCGAGTTAGCGGGGCTTATGACATTAATATGATGTAGGTTAGGTTGTCTTTGCGTCCACACCTAGAAAGAGTTCCGCCCTAGTGTGATCGAGTAAAAGGAGCCTAGTTTAGCGGGGCTTTATATAAAATTGTAAGTGACACTGCAATAAATAAACGACCGTGCAAATTTTATTAAGTAATGAGCATGCGCTTCCGATTCTTTAAGGAGGCGGTACTTTATCACGTGCCAACAACAAACTAGCAATTCGACCATATTAGAACTTGTTCGACATATTACACCTTCCTTTGGTCGAGTGGTTAGCGACCCAGACTACGCAATCGACGGAGCTCGGGTTAAATCCCCGACGGGGACAAGCATTTGTGTGATGGGCATAAATGTTTGTATTTTCGGGTTTGGGTGTTTATTATGTATGTAACAGTATTTATATATGTATTTCCTCAGATTAAACAAAGCGAATTAATCACTGAGTTAAATTATCAATGGAATGAATTGTTAATCTGAGTGTATTTCTATGTATTAGTATCGTTGACTAACACCCATAACACAAGCAAATAATTTGTTTACTTTTGGGGTTAGATCAGTATGTGTAATTTGTCCCGTAAATATTTAACTATGTCAGTACAAATTCTGTGGATTGTCTGTGTAGTTATACGAATATCATTAGAACCTACGGACTTAGACCAATTTGGCTCATGTTCGATTTACAAAATTCTTTTTGTCTTATTATTTTAAATCTATACACACTTGCACTGTTTCACAATTTCACAAGCTGTATAAATTGTGTATATGTTTTTAGTTTCAGAATTGTGAAACAGTATAAGTGTTTAAATTATAACCGTAACGATGGAATTTTACCAGGTGCCAACGATGGAGAGTATAAATTGTCAGTTGTACAATTCAGAAGTATGTGACGTTACCTCTTACTCATCCGGGTCCTTTTTGAAGTTTAGCCACCGCTAGCGTGAACACTAGATGAAAGTGTTCTACAAGGTCTCGCTCGGATTTAACATACCGCCTAAGGTGTTCCTTACCTATATTATCTATATATATAAAAATCAATCCCTATTTTCCTTGGTCACGACATCACGCCTGAATGGCTGGACCAATTTCGGTAATTTTTTTTTTGTTGTGTTTGTAATTGTAACGAGAAGGTTCTTATAAAAAAAATATTAAGAAAATTGCGCGGAAAATTAAAAAATTTAAGAATACTTAACCACCATATAAAGTTTAATGTCATTTTGGCTGCGTGGAAGGACAATCCCGTAGTTTTATATAAATTACGTGTCACGTTGTTTGTCCACTATGGATTCCTAATACGTAAGGCAAAACAACGTTTGCCGGGTCAGCTAGTTCATCTATAAAAATAAGGCATATTAAAATATACTCACGAGTTCTTAAAGCCATGCCTTTTGTTATTTTATCAAATGTCTATTAGACTCCAAATACCAGCTTTCGTGACAACAAAGAACTAATGATCTGATTTCGTGCGTGTCACAAGTAGGGTTCCCAACTATACTGTTACAATCAGTATTACAGTGTTTTAATTGCTTTATATTTTTTACTGTTGAACAAAATTAAGTATACAAATATTGATATAAAAAACCAGAAATAACCCATTGATAGAAAAAACCCAAGATACGCAATCAGTGTCTCAAAAACGTCCTCCAAAAATGAGCGCACAATTTAAAATCATGCGTTCATTTCAAATAGAATCACGTCGGTCACGACATGTCAATTTTATTTCTTTTTGTATATTGCTTTGTAAAGACAACTATAAATCTTACGCTTAAGGTTGGATATGCAAAGACATATGTTTTTGGCATATCTACTTATTAATATTTAAATGAAATCAGGGATACCTTTGAGCGTCAGTTTTATTCGGGACTGTGCATCTTGAATTTTTTTATATCAATATATACAAAACACTGTTTTCAACATCAAAGTGCCTAACACTTAAGTTTTAGGCGCCTAGTGCAGAGCGCAGTAGACATCATAATAGTGGCATTTCAGAATGAATCTGCCAATGTAACAATATTCAAGATTGACACTCACTGACACATTTACATGTTATAGATACCAGATCTTTTCAGTGTTTGGCCGCGTTTCCGATCTGACAGTAGTTTTAAAAAAATGTTGACGCGTCAAAATAACTTCTAAAAAGTTTTATTGAATACTTCTAATTTCTGATAAGTTGTGGGAGAAGCACTGAAATATGTGTATAAAACATTAAATATTTAAAAGGCTGCTCATTTTTCTAAAATACTGTTTATTTTCCTTCTGAGACCTAAGTATACTTTATTTCTTGTAAAAAAACATTGGCAACCCTAGTCGCAAACGAAGAACAATTACCTGTATTGAGTGTTGTAGACATTGCTCTAAAAATATTCGATAGCAGAAAAAGAACAAAGGGTAATGCGACAAAATAAAATATTTTTAAAAAATCTACAAACTGTAGATCTTCGCACGTATCCTGATGATACAAAAAGTTGATAGATATTGTAAAATGTTCCATAAAAATATAGATATAAAGTTTATAAACACCCAAGCACCCTCCAGTCTATTGACCTGATATTGTAACAGCTGTTGAGACTCCGGTACACTTGAATGTTTACTTTTAGATAAGTACTGTTTAAGCGAACCCTCCGCTATTGTATATTAAAGGAGTTTTTTTTAGAATGGAACAAAAACATCCTAGCACTGACATGTTTACAATGTTTCCGCTTAATTTAAAGAATTTATGTAATATAAATAGTATAAATTTCAATTTTTGTCAAAATAGAAATTCTTTTTATTTGTGCTTAAAATACTATAGGTTGTATTGTTATATTTACAATTGTTGTTTTAAACTTTTATGTCTACTTCAACGACAAAGAGTGTTATATTAAATGGACACATATGTAAATGTATGTGTTTTGTAGAATTCTATTTTTGTATCATAAAATAGGCTGAACGAATTTATGGTAAATCGGATTCGTCTCTATCGCGAAATTGTCCTTATCATAGGCGTAATTTATTCTACCAGACTGCCATAAAAGTAGTAAAAAACTTTTCTACACAGTCGGATTTATCTGTATTTTTAAATTAATGTATTGATAAAATGTTGAACTTAACTAAATTCAGTTTTAAGACGTCAAGTTTGAATTTTAAAAAACTTTTTCTAAACATATGTATGTACATCTATAAGGCATTTTCAGTCCGATTTGTTCAGTGGTTTAAGATGAGCGTTAATAGAGCACCTATTGCTCAATCTATTCATTTTCAAAAAAAATCCTTTTTTATATATTTAGTACTCTATTATCTATCTTTATATATATTTGATACTAATCAGTTCTGCACTAACGCCTAATTTGTCATTATTTTATCAAAGGAGTATCAAAAATACTATAAAAGAGAAGATAATATTTTATACTTATAACTAGCTGTGCCCGCGACTTCGTTCGCGTGGAAAAAATTATAAAATAAAAACCCGCATAGTTCCTGTTCCCGTGGAATTTCCGGGATAAGAACTATCCTATGTCCTTTCTTGGGTCTCAAACTATATTTGTACCAAATTTTATCCAAATCGGTTAAGTGGTTTGGCCGTGAAAGCGTAACAGACAGACAGACAGAGTTACTTTCGCATTTATAATATTAGTATGGGTTAGTATGGATATTAGTATAGATGGTATGGAAGTATGGATTATATAATTTAATTTCATTTATATTTAATTATATAATTTTATAATTATATATTATAACATTATAATTCTAATATTAATTTTATGTTTATAATAAAATAAATAAATAAAATAGAAAGAATTAGGTATTGGATAAACTCAAAAACTACTGGACCGATTTCCAAACTCTTTTACCAATATACGCTTCACTATCACTAAGTAAAACAGGCTAGTTTTCACCCGTCTGTGTTAAAGGAACTGAGTGCTAAGTGTGAGTTTTTCTTTTCACATTCGATCATGAGCGCGTTTCGAGTTTACTAGAAATTTGTATGTGATTTGTACAGCGCCACCTAGTGGTAAACTAGTTTCTCACGTTTGCCACTAGGTGGCGCTGTACAAATCACATACAAACTCCTAGTAAGCTCCAAACGCACTCACGATCGAATGCGAAAAGAAAAACTCACACTTAGCACTCTGACGTGTGTGGGTGAACGTGACCGAAATCGTGGGGAACACTTTATTGTATATTTATTATTGCTTTATTCCTCATCGTGAAATTTTAAGCAATACAAATTCGAATTTAACATCACTAGAAACTTGAAATGTGTTTGGTATTTTTAGATAGTCCGTAATGTAAACAAATCATACCAAGTAAGGAATTTTTACAACTGCGTTCCCAAAGAGGTAAAAATATGCCCAAATATGATTTCCCCCGAGTGGGTCAGGGCTCCCTTTGAAAAAAGACAATCTGCCATTCTGCCAGGCAGTTCTTTTCTGTTTTGCGGGGGTAAGATAGCCGGTAAATTATACATGTGGCATTACTATTTCACTACAAGTATAACAACGAACTATTAACATCTACGGTGACAATAGGCGATAATTGTCTTTTTCCATCAAGAGAGTCAGCTGCTTGCTTGCTCTCTTATTATACAAAAAAGTTCTCATATACAGAAACGACTTATTTGAATCACTTTCTTAAATTATACTTACAAAACTAAAGGTTTATCTACATTTTCACGCTTCTGCTTCTTCTTTAAAACTTTAAAGCGGCTTTCGCATCTTTCGAAAACCGAGTGTAAGTTACCAGACATATGGTAGAAGTCATAAGAATGTTTTGAAAAGTAGCGTCTATTGTAAGTGCATTGAACCTTTACTTCATGTAAGGTAGAACTACGGTCTTGACTCTCATTGTTTTCGAAAAATGCAAAAGTTCGTTAACCTACAGTATTTCGTGTCGTATATGTATATTCGTAACACGGCTTTTACATTAGCATTTTGCATAGCCTTTGTGTATCGTAACATTTCTTGTTTGAACTACATCCTGATGTTCATCAATTATTATCGTCGATATTAGTAATATTTTCCTCTAATGCAATAATACCTGTATATGTTTTTTTATTTTTTTCGCGTTTCATGACAATATAATTTTTCATACAAACTATCATCTCTTTTTGTTTTTGAAAAAAAAAATAGCCTAGTTTTACCCCAGGTCTTCGTATATCTCCTTGCAAATGTATACCGAAATTTGTTCAAAGGGTTTGCTGTGAAAGTGTAACAGACAGACTGACTTTCGCAATTATAATGTTAGTATGGATTTAATAAATGCAGTGCAAAATATATCACACCTCTTATATTTTAAGTTTTTAAAGAATAAGGATCAAAATATATTATGCTGCTTATAATTGTAATGGTTCACGATTAAAAATGTCTTGTTCTTGTCGGGAATAAATATTTATATTATCCTTGTTATTCGTGATCTCTATTAAATAAAATAAAAATAAAAAAGCCTCATATTTCTTGCTAATGTTTAAAGGACCAATGTGCATGCAAAGTTTATTAAATTGACATTTGATCAATTTACTTAAAGTAATTATTGATTAATTGATCCAAAGTTTCACATCATAATATTTCGGTAGATATTGATAGTCAATTGCAAGAACCCCTCTCAGTGAAAGGTAGAGGCCTCCTCCAGAGATGACGAATGCTTTCTGTCTTTTGCTACTTGCATCCAGTGGGTACCAGCTACTTTTATTACGTCATCTGCCCAGCGCGCATATGGTCTGCCTCTTTTTCTTTTGCCAGATGGTCCTAGCCATGATGTTGTCTTTGTGATCCAGCGCTTGTCTGTAAGTCTGGCTACATGTCCAACCATCGCCATTTTGGCTTCTGTGATCTCTACAAAGTTAGATTAAATATTCCCTTAGCCATCATTTCGTGTTTGAAATGTTTAACAGTTCACTGTCCTAGTAACTAGGGGATAAAGCTATTGTATGGATGCGATGAATAGGTTCACTCAATTGACATAATTGATCTTGTTGCATTTGTTACATTGGAAACGGAAGGTGACATCAGGCCGACTAGTCTTTGTTGATTATTAGTAACAATTAGTACAATTGAGACGGTCCAGCGAACAGCACACAAAAAGAGATATTAATAAACGTAGAGAATTGGTTAAAAATTTAATCTAAGACCAAGTATATAAATGTCTTTGTTGATTGGCAGAGTTTTTACGATTGGATATTACAGTACTTATAAAAATAAATTCCATAGTGTATGAAAAAGATAAAGATACGTAGAAAATAGAATTAGAGGACTAGATACTGAAAAAGTTATCAATATCAATTCAAAATTGATAATTGTACAGTAATTCCCCTTTATAATATGCAAGCTTAACACATTAGCACTAGCTATTGCCCGCGGTTTCAATAATACTTCATTTTGCTGTGTTGCGTAAAAAATAGGCAATGTTACTTTTTTTATATCATAAGATAGCAAACAACAATATAGATAGACAAGATAGCACAAAACAAGCAGATGGGTCTCCTGATGAAAAGAGTTAACCATCGCCTCGTTGCTATCTTGTGGCGAGGTCTAAGGCCACATGCATAAGTTTACCGGCTACCATACCCTCCAAACCGGAACACGACAGTGACTAGCACAGACGCTGTGGCAGGAATAGGTAAGACGGTGGTACCAGAACCGGGTGAGACAATGCAGAACTCGTCACGATGGTAGTGACTCGTATAGCCAATTGGTCATCTTTTACGACCTGCCTGGCAGAACGGCAGTTGGCCTATTCTTCAAACGAGCCGGGACCAACACAGGGAACTTTGTAATAATGTAGTTTTTTGTTTCAAAAGATTGCCAGACTCAATAATTACAATAGTAATAAATTCAACGGACAAAATACGCGAATTGATCTAACCCTTAATATTAGACCAAATTGATACCAATACATAGAAACAAATCTATAAATACTGAAATATACGATTGTGCTCATCAAACAATTGCTTCTCCCTGTCGGGATTTGAACCTGAGCCACTAATTCAACCAAAGAGGCGGTCCAGGCGGCTTCCCATAGGTGAATAAATTTTTAAAATGGGTCTAGTAGTTTTAATATTATCTATTTCAAACTTACGAATAATCAAATCTACTATGAGTATTTATCTTCAGTATCTTCACGTCCGTATCCCCGAAGAGGTAGGCAGAGGTACAAGAGCACCCACGATTATCCGAAGATACTTGGTCCCACAATATGACAAGCAATGGGCAAGCCTATCGCGAACCGGGAACTTTCCAATTCCGGGCAACGTTGTTTTTATCAGAAAACTGAAAAAACCCGACCCGGGAATCGAACCCGGGTCCTCATGTGGTCAACACCGACATCAGACCACTAAACCACAGAGGTGATTTACTATTTATAATAATAATTATTAGTGTAGATGTAGTAATAATTATTAGTGTTAATTCATACTTACACATAATCAAATCCTTCCTCTTTATAATTGTTCTTATTAGTGCACATGTAGATTATTACGTATAATAATTATAAAGTTTAACTTTAGCAAGAAACAAGAAAACATTGTATCACTAATTTTCCAGTGTCAATGCCAGGCAATTTGACAAAAGCAAACTAAGGCCAAACGCCACTACCAACCATCGCCTATAATGACAGATGTAGACCTTATGTTGCTATCCGTGTGGCGGAATGGCAATATCACGTGCATAGGTCTACCCTTCAAACCTAAACATGGTATTGAAAAGCGTTAGGAATAGGAAGGACGATGGTATCGAAATATACAAAAAATATAAAAAGTCTTCCCTATACTTTCGTCCCTAATCCGTCAATGCCAGCATAATCCTTCGCTATAGAAAAGCCAGTAATCGTAACGAATATTATAAATGCAATAGTGTGTTAGTTTGTAAACGCTAAAGCTTATTTAGCGCTTTACGCTAAATTTTATGACGATCGTTTAATAAATATTGTTAAATGCGTATTTTGCGTACTCGTTGTCAAATTCGCATAAAAGGACATGGGGTATTTTTTTTTCATAATAACGTATTCGAGGAATTGAAAAATTTGTCCCGTGTTATTTCGAGCCCATTTTGAACAACAAACCGTCTGCCATTCTGCCAGGCAGTTCGAAAAAGACGACCATTGGCTATACGTGTCACTATCATGGTGACTATTAGGTGGTAGAGTTCCGCAACGTCTCGCCCGAGTTTCAGTATCACCACCTTACCCATTCTTGTCGCAATAGCGTTAATAAGTTTCTATTTCCCTAAGCCATCTGCTTGTTTGCTATCTAATGTTATAAAAAATTCTGCATTTTTGTACTCTTTTGAGTGACTTATTTTTTATCTTCTTCGAGTGATAGGGACCAAACGCCGAATGAAAAAGTTTGGCAGGTACCTTTCCTTGAAGACTAAACCGTTTCACTTTCCATTGAGAGAGTTTGTTATTTAATGTTATTAAAAAAACAAAGGAGTATGAAATTTAGCACATTTAAATTTTACATGATACATTAGAAACACAGACTAAACTTTGTCCATTTAATTAATGGTTTTTTGACAGTTCGACGACTTTATATCTGCACCTGAGAAGCAAAAAAGACTTTAAGTGCCAAAAACTAATTTTTCTGTAGAATATACGAGTACAATGGCATTGATAACTCAATTTTACCTAAAATGAACTAACAGTTTTATTACTTAGTTTTGAGGGGCGGTACCCTTCAATGAAGTACAATATTATTTGTATGAAATAGTTATGAAATAGTGTGTGTGTGCGTGTAAATTTTAACTTAACACGAAACATAGGCGTAAGCTGCCAAAAAACCAAAATGGACAAAATATAGAAACGTCTTGATTGTTAGCTGACTTTCGTTATGTGACGTCACACAAAATAGTATGTAGCATGTTAAGAGAACATATCCATAAATTAAAAAAAAATTGAATAGCATATTCAAAAGAAAGGGCTAAATTTGTTTCATAGCTATTAGCTTTAGACCGGGCGATTTTTACGTGGTCGAGTTTTACATTTTAAGTTTATTTTTTTGTAACTTGTGTAACTGATAAGGCTCTAATGAGAATAATTTCCCTAATTCGATTAAGCCATGTTGACGTAAAACTATAAAACAAAACATGCCAACCTTTGCCTGCAGCTTCGCTCACATTAATTTTTTTATATTTCATAAGATAGCAAGTGACACACAGATGACTTCCAATGGAAAGAGACAACCTTGCCTTTAAGTGGACACCAATGATTTAAATAACACGTTGACGTCCTTTTGATGGGATAGCACTGCCACATCATGTTTATCACCTACCTTACCCTTTAAAGCAGAACATGACAGTAGCATCACTAACAATATTGCGGCAAGAATAGGTAAGGCGGTGGTACCACATACCCGGACGAAACGTTGTGGAATGCTACCACCTAGTAGCCACAATGATAGTGACTCAAATAGCCGGTCGGGCCCGGACCAACACGGAGAAAACGCAAATATCGTTCGCACGATTGTCGTAAAATGTCACTTACAGTTTAAATTATATATATTGTATGTATGTTTATATTTTCATATGTTTATTATAACCATCAGGATCATTTCAGCGTGATCAGGTAAAAAGCAGGACGCACTAGTCCATTTAACATTGGTCTGAAATGTTCTGACCTACTCCCGTAACATGAATAACATGTTAGTTGTTTGAATACACACCTATACACACATACGACTTTCAGAGGCTCCTTACTTCTATTCACAGGGTTTTTTTTGTATTAACAACCAATAGATTGTGATGGTATCCCAATATTTTCAACTGACTTACCCAAAAAGAGGAGGTTCTCAATTGTGCTGTATATTTTCTAGTTATTCTGGCATGACCATATGTATATATGTATATAGCAAACAGGCAGATGACTCTCCTGATGGAAAGAGAAAACATTCCCTATAGACACAAAAGTGTTAATTGTGCGTAGCTCTCCGTGCGGCGGGATGGCAATGCCACATGCACAAGTCTTCTGGCTACCTTACCCTCTAAACTAGAACACGATAATTTAAAGCAGTGACGGTATTGTGGTAGGAATATGTAAGGTAAATATGTCGTCTTTGCGGAACTCTACCACCTAGTAGTAACGCATCTAGCCAATCGGTCGCTTTCTACGACTTGCTTCGTAGAACTTGGCAAAGCCCGGAACAACACGGGAAAAAACCTAATGCTGCGTTGCTATAAGCACAGCTATAAGTGTGGCAAAAATATATAGTCAAATACGTTAGTAGCCATTACCTTGCGAATTAAGACATGGTAGAGCCAAATACGTTTTTTACCACCTAGTAATTGCGAAGATTGTGAGGCGTTAAGTCATCGCTATTTAGCGTGTTGGTCCAAACCCTTTTTGAAGAATAGACCATCTGCAAGTCTGCCAGGCAGTTTGTATTAGGCGAATTATTGTCTATACGTGTCACTGCCATCTTGATGTCTCGCCCGGGTCCAGTAACACCGCTTTACCTATTCCTACCGCAATAGCGTCAATGCTTGTCATTATCATATTCCAGTTTGGAAAGTAAGCTACTCAGTAAACTAATGAATGTGGCATTAACACACCACCTCACGGATAACAACGCGCCATTGGTATTGACACCAAATTGGTTGTCACCTTCATCAAGAGAGCTGTCGGCTTGTTTACTACTATCTTAATATAAAAAACGTGGAGCCAAAACTGCAGGCGATTTTCCTTTAATAAAGGCCCTGACCATTATGGGCAAAATGCATATGTATAAAACTATAAACCTATATCTAGACACACAAGGGTGTTATAAGCGCATAAAATATACTACATCTTCACGGTAAATTTAAACAATTGATTTACAGCATAAATCACATTGACAAACTCAAAGATCACGATAAACGAGCCGATTTGCCGGCCGCGTAACTAAGCACATCTTTGCAATTCATCGATCTAATAAAAACTGTTGCCTTGAACGTAATGGTAGGCGGCGAAGACTTGTAAACTATAGACTAGACATGTAAATAAATAAAATAAATCATCGTGTTGGAAAGATTAAAGCAAACGTCAATATACACTTTGGCTTAACACGCTATACCAGGTTATATCCATCCATTGCGCTAGCTGATATACGAATAAGTAGATATACTATATCAGCTAGCGAAATTGATAATGAACCTTATCACCGCTTTTAGCACCTAAGACTTTTATAACTTGTCATTTGCAACATCCAGAATGTTACGTACGATTTCTATTAAATTATCATAATTTATCACGGATTAAATGGATACGCATTTCAAGACAAATTCTTGGTTTGTCAGCGTCGCTTGCATTCATACATAGAAATACAGAGTTATAGTAGTTACTTACAGATGAAATAAAATCATTTCAAGAGTAATTTTTAAACCTTGTCAGTTCATTCGGTTCACAATATAATATAACCTACAAATGTATGACATTTTTGACAGTAATATGAGCGTTAGTTCATATGCGCGGCGACATATTTCCTCCCCAATGACGTGCCTATTAGTATTCATGTGGTCTGTGTAATTTATCATCAATATTATATAAATTCTCGATTTTTCTAGAAAATAACAATTTTTTTGTTCCGGGATTAAGCTCAAGTCGAACAAACTAACCAATAGAATAGAATTAGCAGTTAATGACTTAAACAAACATATTCGTTATATATTTTTGTCAACTGACTTCCCAAAAGGAGTAGATTATCAATCAGGCTGTATGTTTTTTATGTTTGTTACCTCAAAACTCGGTCATTCATGAACCGATTTTGAAAATTCTTTTTTGTTTGAAAAGGTATACTCACTGAATGGTCCCATTTTAATTCAGTGAAAAACTCACGCCGGGTTCCGAAGATACATGAAAGGGGAAATTGGTTACGCCACTGATCACTGGGATAGCAACGCATCAATGACATCCTTAATGTCCTTACGTTATGATTATCTCTAACAATAATTGATGAACTTATTCCAGAAAAAACATTCGTTTAATAACATCACTTTCATTGTCGTATGGTGATATCACAAACAATTTTTTTTTACTTTGACGTCAAACAAGATAATGCGACATAATAGCGATTCACCCGCATATGTTATGTTATAACACTGTTTACAAAGAAAAAAAAATCGATAGCAATCCCATAGCTTACTAGCTACTCCCCACAGCCTGCACCGTAGTTTAGTTTTTTATTCCTTATTTATTGTGCGGGACAGGTATCACACCCATTGTGTCAAGCATGGAACTATACAAGTAGTCCATTACGGCGTAATACTAACAAACGTCAAACATCTTCATAGTCTTTCATATTCGTAATATTCATTAGATTCCAAAAAAAATATTTAAACAATTTTTACGAGGAAACCTGAATTTTAGAGGAAGGAAGAAATAAAAAATCTAAATGCATAAATATAAATAACTTCAAAAGTAAAATCTCCATTTTTAATTAGTAGACGCCATATTTAAAAATTATTTACAATAATGAAGAAGAATTCAACAACATAACATGCTAAAATCCATCAATTAAAATTAGTCAAATCCGTTTAGATTGTAGAGGGTGGTAATTAAATCGAAAAAAAATTGTTTCCTTATAATGCAGTTGGATAAAAAATCTTCTCATAAATGAATAGGTACCTACTTCCGTCAGATAAAGCAAAATATTTGGACACCAATGATGATCATTACATTGTTTTTTTACACGCTCAACATTGCTTGTACTGAACGAGTTTTGTGATTTTACAAAGTGATACAATAAGTAACTACCAGTTTAAACAAGATATAATTTAAAACGATTAAGTGTAATTTAAAGATGGCTGAGAGAAATCTCGTCTTAATATGAAGTCGCGTTGCACCTGCCTGTTTTCTTATTGCAATATTAAAAACAATTCTGGAAGAGTATGAAGTTTTCTTCTTATTTTTAAACTGATATTTCCAATGACGTCACAACGTAAGCAGTTACATTTACTTTTAATAAGGGTGTTCAACTATATTAATGTACAATAATAAGTGCATAAATACAATACTGAATATTATTTAAGTAACACCCAAAACCAGTAATGCACTTATTTATTTATTTAAAAAATAATGCATTAATGGATACATAAGGGGATTCAATGCTACATAGTATTCTGCATGATCGTACTCGTAGTGAGTTAAGTTGGGGCATCTGCTCACCCTGGACATCGAAACCAAATTAAAAATTAAAATTACTTAGTAAAAGATTAATATTTTTTCGTAAAATTATATATTAGGCGAAATGTCACTATCTCAACACGAAAATTACTTGACCTGTGAGGATGAAATTTAAAAGGGAAGTCGTTTATGAGTACGAGACGTCAGCTGAAAACGACTTTTGCGACAAAGCTAGATTAAAGTAGTCTAAGTGTTCTCACAAGTTTATGCGAATATCTTTTAATTTTATTTGTAGAGTTCAGCAGGAGCGAAAAAAACTAATATCCATATTCATTCATATTTAATATTAATGTTATATAAGCCTGTATGTATGTTACGCTTTGTCGACTAAGCCGCCAAAGTGATTTAATTGAAATTTGCCATGAAGTTAGTAGGAGATCCAGGGTCACATAGGCAATTTCTTTTTAAACCCTAACTCCTAACAGGCTAAAATAGGGAATGAAAGTTTGAACGAAAAACTATATAACGGACGCTTCCGCGGGCAAAGCTGCGCGGGCCAACTATTTGTAAATACCTAAACGTAATAATTTCTTGGTGTAAATGACGTCTGTATTATTATTAGTATATTAAAATTCCCAAGAAACAGAAAAAAGTATAAAGTAGTTCGTAGACATCCGTCATAATTCCTACGTCACGCAAAAGTTACGAGACAGTTGGAAAAACCCATAATAATACAGACTGTATATACATCGACGGGTCCCAAGAACAAAATCGTATCTACAAAATTACCAAATTACAATATGTTTGTTTGTGGGAGTACATTGTAGATAAGATGATGTTCACTTGAGTATTTAGATATAAAAAATATATTATCTTGTAGCTTTATGCGTGTTTAATGCGAATTTTAGTATAAAACAGATTTCGTCTTATCTCTCCATAAGATTTTGTTCTTGGTTCCATCAGATTTAACAGAATATGTTATTGGAAGAGATTTCAATGAAATATTACTACATGTGTTTCAGTAGTAGGATGTTACAGCAAGTTTAACAATACAGGTTATTACAAAAGAAAATTATTTTGTTAAAATTAGAATACCTTTGCTTCAATGCCGAACAGTGAACCGAACTTCAATAGACATTTCTGTTTACACATATAGTAGAAGTACCGGTTCTGGACATCTTAGTACCTACCGTTTCTGGACATTTGGATTTAGAATTAATGTACAAAAAGACTGTAATGTTAAATAATATTTTTATTACATTTTCACAAATTCGCACTTACTTAAATAAATAATTTTGTAATAAATAATGATATTCGGTACGTAGAATTGTTTTTAAAGAAATTTTAAAATGAAATGGCCACAAAAGGTGCAGTGGCGTGGCAACAATTGGTGCTTCTACTCTACATATTTATGACATAAACGGAGAAACAGATGTGAGGCAAAATTTCTGATAAATATAAAAACATTATTTCTTCTGCCAAGTTAAATAAAACCCCGATAACATCGTCACACTAAAAATCAATTACATTCAATCAGTCTAGTCGAGACGTTTATTGGTCGTTTGGTAGGTAATATTGATCTTAGAATATTTATTACTCTAGAGCGTTCGAATTAGGCGATCGGTATCTAATTATTTGTTCAATGTATTAAATGTAGGAATGCTTTAACAAACGACTTATTTTCTCGGGAACACTGTATCTAACTTTCGCAAGTTTTATAGAAGACTATCTAGCTACTATTATAGTTCGTATATATATCGAGTATCTTTTGATGTACTCGTACATCAAAAGATACTTTATATTCGAGTTCCTGTCATTTTCTCGTCCTAGTAAATAGCCTATTCGGCTCAGGTCACGTATGAATGTATGTATAAATGCTTATTCTACTATAACACAAGTATCGTTAATGAGAACGCCGTATAATTTCGTTGGCGATTTTTTTATTCGAAGATTGATTGTTTGCTATTTTATAATATAAAGATTTGTTAATTTACTTTTAATATTTCGACTGTGTTTTGTTCTGGCGACAACTGTATTTTGTTACACGTTACAACACGAGCCGTATAATTTTACACCTGTTCAATTTCGCAAACAAATTTAAAATTTGTATCAGACAGGTGTTTTATCGTGTTTTTCATATTTGGATCCGTTGGTCGAGTGATTACTACGCTATCAACGGAGCTCAGATTTGGTTCTCGACAAGGACAAGCATTTATGAATGAGTATAGATGTTTGTACTTCTGGGTTTGGTTGTTTATTAAATATATTGCGTTATTTATATAATGTATTTCTATGTAATAATATCATTGAGTTAACTGTAAATCACAAGCAAATAAACTGTTTACTTTGAGGTTAGATCAATTGGTGTAATTTGTCCACGGAAATTTAATGAATAATTACTGTTTTCAACCGACTACTTGTAAAGGAAGAGGTTCTTAATTCGTTATTTATTCGTATAATAATAAGTGTAGATGTTTTTATTTCTGAGTTTGGGTGTTTATTGAATATATTTCATTTGCATATTGTATTTCTATGTATTAATGTCGTTGACACTAACACCCGTCACACATCACAAGGAAAAATCATTTTTTACTTTGGGGTTAGATCAATTCGTGTAGTTTGTCCACTGATATAAAAAAAAACTTTTATTTTTGGGTATAAAGGAAGAGGTTCTTAGTTCGTCATTTATTCCTTTATTGATGAGCATAGATGTTTGTATTTCTGGGTGTGGGTGTTTATTAAATATATTTTTAATATTTATATATGTATTTACATGTATTAATATCGTTGACTAACACTCGTATCACTAGGACAAAACATTGTTTGCTTTAGGATTATATCAATTCGTGTAATTTGTCCAATGATATAAAAGAAATTTCTCTTATTTTCGGGTATGAAGGAGGATAGGTTCTTAATTTGTCATTTATTTCTTTATTAATGAGCATAGATGTTTATATTTCTAAGTTTAGGTGTTTATTAAATATATTTTCAATGTTAACATATTAATATCGTTGACACTAACACCCGTCACACATCACAAGGAAAAATATTTTTTTACTTTGGGGTTAAATCAATTCGTGCAGTTTGTCCACTGACATAAAAAAAAAACCTTTTATTTTTGGGTATAAAGGAAGAGGTTCTTAGTTCGTCATTTATTCCTTTATTGATGAGCATAGATGTTTGTATTTCTGGGTGTGGGTGTTTATTAAATATATTTTTAATATTTATATATGTATTTACATGTATTAATATCGTTGACTAACACTCGTATCACTAGGAAAAAACATTGTTTGCTTTGGGATTATATAATTCGTGTAATTTGTCCAATGATATAAAAGAAATTTTTCTTATTTTCGGGTATGAAGGAGGATAGGTTCTTAATTTGTCATTTATTTCTTTATTAATGAGCATAGATGTTTATATTTCTAAGTTTAGGTGTTTATTAAATATATTACAATGTTAACATATTAATATCGTTGACACTAACACCCGTCACACATCACAAGGAAAAATATTTTTTTACTTTGGGGTTAAATCAATTCGTGCAGTTTGTCCACTGACATAAAAAAAAACCTTTTATTTTTGGGTATAAAGGAAGAGGTTCTTAGTTCGTCATTTATTCCTTTATTGATGAGCATAGATGTTTGTATTTCTGGGTGTGGGTGTTTATTAAATATATTTTTAATATTTATATATGTATTTACATGTATTAATATCGTTGACTAACACTCGTATCACTAGGAAAAAACATTGTTTGCTTTGGGATTATATCAATTCGTGTAATTTGTCCAATGATATAAAAGAAATTTCTCTTATTTTCGGGTATGAAGGAGGATAGGTTCTTAATTTGTCATTTATTCCTTTATTAATGAGCATAGATGTTTATATTTCTAAGTTTAGGTGTTTATTAAATATATTTTCAATGTTTACATATTAATATCGTTGACTAACACCCGTCACACATCACAAGGAAAAATATTTTTTTACTTTGGGGTTAAATCAATTCGTGCAGTTTGTCCACTGACATAAAAAAAAAACCTTTTATTTTTGGGTATAAAGGAGGAGGTTCTTAATTCGTCATTTGTTCCTTTATTAATGAGCATAGATGTTTGTATTTCTGGGTTTGGGTGTTTATTAAATATATTTTTAATATTTATATATGTATTTACATGTATTAATATCGTTGACTAACACCCGTATCACTAGGAAAAAACATTGTTTACTTTGGGATTATATCAATTCGTGTAACTTGTCCAATGATATAAAAGAAATTTCTTTTATTTTCGGGTATAAAGCAGGAGGTTCTTAATTCGTGATTTATTCCTTTAGTAATGAGCATAGATGTTTATATTTCTGGGTCTGGGTGTTTATTTTCAATCTTTACATATGTATTTCTGTGTATTAATATCGTTGGCTAACACCCGTATCACAAGAAAAAAAATTTTTTTTTAGATTGTGTTGAAACATTGTTTCGGAATTAAGTCCTATATCAATTCGTGTAATTTGTCCACTAATATAAAAGAAATTCGTTTTCAACCGGCTTCCTATATATTTTTTTTTAATAAAAAAGGTGTTTTTGTATTTCTTACCTCAGAACTCGGTTTACTCGAATAAACCAATTTTGAGTTTTTTTTTTATCAGGAAGGGATAATTTCTCGTTTGATTTCACAAAAAATTAGATAATATCTAATTCCAGAAATACGGGATGTTGGAAGCCAGTTGTTGCAGTTTACTGCATTGAAATTTTTCGGGATAAAAAGTAAATTATAAAATAAAAAGTAACGTTAGTCTGAATACAGACTAGCTGCGAATTATATTTATCAACCGACGAAAAAACGAAGGTTATCAGTTTGACATGTATGTATGTATATGTTACCGGAAATGTATGAAATCTAGGAATCGTGTAAATGTCCTAGGAAATGTATTAAATTCTGAAACTATTTAGGAAATGTGTAAAATATTGTTTTAAAAATTATTTAATACATACATATCCTAGGAAACATACATATCCTAGAAATGTATATAATTCCGATATCGAATTAGGAAATGTATAAAAAGATTGCTTTCTTTAATAAAACACGTTGTTAAAATGAAAATAATAATTTTTATTAAGGCACTTGACAATCCGGTAATAATACATCTGGTACATCCTCTGCATCAAGAAGAACTCTTGGACATACATTAAATCTGAGATCGAGAATATAATTGTTTTAAGATTCTGTTCTTGGTACCAGTTTGATAGAGCTCATCATCGTTCTTAGCCAAAACTACACCTATAATATTTCGGGCATCACCACCTCCTCTATGGACCTCTGGGGTCCTTAAATATTATTTATTTGTTCATTATAAAAGATATTTATTGGTTAATTTAAATTTCCTTATAAAAACTAATTAAAAAAAATAATTATCAAATTGTGTGCAATTTATCATATTCATTAATAATATTTCATCACAAAAACTATGACCCCGGTCATAGTTTTTGTGACGCAATATTTTAGGGGGAGGGGGGTAGGGGGGGGGGCACAGAAATTGTGACACAGCGTGACAATAGGGGGCGTCAAAAAAGCTGATTTGAACGGCCCCTCTGTATATTTGTTTTTGTTTGACATATTTGAGATAATAAACAAGCAGATGGGACTCCTGATGGAAAGAGTCAACTTTCGCCTATAGACACCAAAGATGTTAATGGTGCGTTGCGACATGCATAAGTTTGTATGTTTATATGTTTGCATGTTTGTAGTTTGTCCACGAATTTCTCGGGAACTAAAAGCCATATCGAGTTTTTTTAATTTACATCAAGTATATTACAACTTCAAACAGGACAGGGAACAGTCAAAGTTTCATCAAAATTGGTTCAGTAGTTTTTGAGGTATGAATAGTTTTTGAGGTATGAATAGTGAAGTGCAAGTAAGTATAGGTTGAATTTTTGAAATTACTATTATATTTTTAAAAATACAGCGAGAGTTAGTACTTGCTTACACAATAGTAGCATCGTATTAATTGGGTTGAATAATTAATCATTATTATAGAAAAGCACCGTGCAGCCCGCTGCATTATAAAAGTTTTTAGTGAATCCCGCGGGATCACCTAACTTTTCCGGGATAAAAAGTAGCCTATGTTTGTTCTGGGTCTTCAGCTATCTACATACCAAATTTCATCGTAATCGGTTCAGTAATATTTGCGTGAAAGAGTAACAAACATCCATACATACATACTCAAAATTTTCGCATTTATAATATTAGTAGGATGAGGGATCAATCGATTTGTCTGAAAGTCAAGCATAGTGTACAAATGTAAAGAGTTAAGTTACTACTGAATAGCGTAAAGATAATAATTAGGCATATATATGTGTTAATTTACATAGTTAGTTACTTTGTTAAGATTATTTCAGCGTCTAGTGTCCTAAAGAAATATAATGTATTAGGAATGTTGGAATTTCCACATAAAAATCGAAACCAAATATGTCTCGCCCGTATCTAGTACATGTCTTGTCTGTGTTTGTTACCACCGCCTTATCTTGTCACTGTAGTGAGGGTAAGGTAGCGGGTAAACTTAAACATATGGCATTAGACCACGCCACAAGATAGCAACGCACCATTAACATCTTGGTGTCTATAGGCGATGATTGACTCTTTCCATCAGGATACCCATCTGCTTGTTTGCTATCTTATGATGAAAAAAAAAACAAATATACAGAGGGACCGTTCATAAAATACGTCACGCTAAAATCAGTTTTTTTTGACGCCATCTCCCCCTATTGTCACGTTGTGTCACAATTTATGTACCCCCCCTAAAATATTTCATCACAAAAGCTATGGCCTCCGGTCATAGTTTTTGTGACGAAATATTATAAATGAATATGATATATTTGAAATGATAATAAATACCTACACACATTTTGATAATTTTTTTTAGTTTTTATAATGAAATTTAAATTACCATTATAAAAAAAAACCAGTACCATATAAAACACTGGCAATACTGAATCAAAAGTAATAAAAAATGTCAGTAAAATAAAATGCAATGCACAATGGAGAACTGTTCTCGGAACCCACAGACATTCCACCGGCTCCACAAAACATACACACGCGCAAACCTTTTATACTCGTAGTTTACATTTTGAGGAAGCCGTATTATCTGCGGGCTACAATTTCCGCACTAGCATTTTTTCTCTTTGTACAGGAAACAAACAATTTTCATGTCTATAGTCACAGCTCCATTTTGTCCTCATTTTAGTTCCATGTAGGTACGGTTTCATTTAAAATGATAGTATTTAAAATGTGTCTACACCTTCGACCAAAGTAAAATAATTTAACCAAAAAAAATATAAACTTTGGTCGAAGGTCTACCCTATAATATTGATCCGGACTCCTTTTTAACCGACGAAAAAACGGAGGTTATCAGTTTTACTTCTATGTATGTATGTAATATTGTTGAAATACAAAGAGATTAATGTACTATGTACGGAAGTCGTTGTTTGAGTATTTGAGATGATCTATTGGCCATTTCGATTTTTTTGGATTATATAATTTTGAGCCATATCGAGATATATTTCTTTTTGATTTAAATCAGATATATTCCAACTAAGAGAACGCTCCAAGTTTCATCAAAATCGGTTCAATGGTTTTTGAGATATGAATATAGTTGATATTTGAAGTTTGTTTCAATTTTAAATTACTTTTATTTTCTTTATCCATATATATATATATATATATATATATATATATATATATATATATATATATATATATATATATATATATATATATATATATATATATATATATATATATATATATAAAAGGCAAAAGTGACTGATGTATCAACGCACAGGCTGAAACCCTTAGGGTTTAGAAACTTGAAAATTCGCACACGTATTTCTCTTATGATGAAGGTGTCCACTAAGGACGGATTTTTCAAAATTCAACCCCGAAGGGGGTGAAATAGGAGATAAAAGTTTGTATAAACCTTTTTAATCCCTGGACATATTTGCATGAAATTTCGTATGAATTGAGTACAAAAAAAAATAATTACGTATTTGAACGTTTTTCAAAATTCGATCCCTTAGGGGTAAATAAGGGAGGTAGCTTATAAAGAAAGGTTAAATAAGTTCTTCGCGAAGCCGCAGGTAACAGCTGTTAAAGAATAAAACAACTGCCTTACGGCTAGCCTGCTCGTAATATGTGAGATAACGATGTACATGTCACTAATATCGTGACTAACTTGGTGGTAGTGTTCTGCAATCCTTAGACCGGATTGAATAGCACCGTCTCACCTATTTCTACCGCAACAGCGTCGGTTCTTATCGCTGTAATATTCCGGTTTGGAGGGTAAGATAGCTAGTAAACTTACGCATGTAGCATGTCAACCTCGCCACGCGGATAACAATGCACCATTAACATATTTGAAGTTTATAGGCCATGGCCAGGTCTTTTATCTCTCTCTGATTATCTCTTTCAATCAGAAAAACTGTCTGTTTGCCTTCTATCCCATGAGATGAAATAAAATACCAATTTCTGTTCTGTTTGTTTTTTGTGTTCATCTTTTTTGTTCTGTTTTTTTTAAATATTTTTTTTAATATTATATGATAGCAAACAAGCAGATGGGTCTCCTGATGGAAAGAGTCAACCATGGCCTATTGACATCAAAGATGTTAATGTTGCGTTGCTATCTTATGGCGAGGTCTAATGCCACATGCATATGTTTACTGGCTACCTTACCCTCCAAACCGGAATAGCGTCAGTGACAAGCACTGACGCTATTGCGACAGGAACAGGTAAGGCGATGATACCAGACCCGGACGAGACAATGCAGAACTCTACCACCTAGTAGCCACGACACCGAGCCACGGCAGTTGGCCTATTCTTCAAAGGAGCCCGGGACCAACACGGGGAACACACGGGGCTTGGTGTTTATTATTTGTATTATATTTAGTTATTCAGTTAACAATAAAGTTCTTATCACAAATTGGCCTATTGACATCAAAGATGTTAATGTTGCGTTGCTATCTTATGGCGAGGTCTAATGCCACATGCATATGTTTACCGGCTACCTTACCCTCCAAACCGGAACACGACAGTGACAAGCACTGACGCTATTGTGGCAGGAATAGGTAAGGCGGTGGTATCAGACCCGGGCAAAACAATGCAAAACTCTTCCACCTTGTTTGTGTTATCTTCAATTACATACGAGTATGTACTTGTTTTGTTGTTTTGATCGAAATACATATTTGGTGTCAATTGGTGATGGCTATTTCTTCGATATCCTCCCACCAGGGAAACTGAATCTGTTTGTTTGCAGTTTGTTTATAATAAATAATCCACGCAACGTTCACGTTTTTCCAGCTGAGTGCTGAGTCATCACAAGTCCCCTTCGTCTTCCTTAACCACGAAATATAACAATGTGACTAAATCATGTATGATTCATTGATAAATACAAGTCAATGGTGTTGTAGTTATATCAAGTATATGTTGGAATATTTTGGTAAACTCGTGGCACACAACGTCTGCTTACAATAAACAAGCTCCGGCCTAAAATTTTCTACTTGACAGTAAGAGAGGTAGGTTTTCACTTCGCTTCGATTTATTCTAAACTAAGGAGAATTTCCGTTTGCCCAAAAAGGCAATAGCTGTTACAAGAGAAAATCCTTTTTTGTCTTCAATGGGTTACTACATCGACTGATATGTACGCGAAAATCTTAAAACAAACCGTAACCCTAATACTTCAGACCAACAAAAAATAAGAATATTTTTTATTAACACCCATGAAATGGTTTAATGTTGCACCCATGATTTCGATCCGATTTGTCAATAGATGAAATGGCATCTATTATTTTCATCCGAGAAAATAACTGAGGTTATCAGTTTGACGAATATTTTTAATGAAAATTTTTTATTCGTTAATTTTACATAAATGAATTTTAAGTTGCGTACTGTTCATACGGCAAAATAGGAATAACTATGTTTATATAATGTAAGATCATGTAACCAACCCTATTTTCTGCAATTAATGATTGATAGATTGATTGACATGTATGTATGTAATATTGTTGGAACTGGATAATGTTTGAGTATGGTGATCTATTAAGCGTCCAAGCACGTGTACTAAATTTCCTGAGTTTCGTAATGTTTATCCATTAAATTCTCGCGAATCAAAAGCCATGTGGAAATAATTATTTTTGACTAACTGACCCGGCAAACGTTTTTCTGCCTTTTTAACTACTCTTTTTTTTCTATATTTTTTCACCTTATAATCCTTCCCTGGACTTCACCAATTAATTCAAAACCAAAATTTGCCAAATCGGTTCAGCCGTTCTCAAGTTTTAACGAGACTAACGAACAGCAATTGACTTTTATCTATATAGACTAGGTGACCCGGCAAACGTTGTTCTGCCTTTTTAATTACCCTTATTTTTTTCTATATTTTCTCACCCTTTAAACCCTGGACATCAACAATTAATTCAAAACCAAAATTAACCAAATCGGTTCACCCGTTCTCAAGTTTTAGCGAGAGTAACAAAGAGTTTTTATTAAGATTTTCGAAAAGCTCATGCTAAATCAGATGCTACATCATTTTAATATAAACAATATTTTTAATGTAAATCAGTTTGGGTTTACAAAAGGGCACTCAACCACTGATGCAGGTATTACGTTTGTGAAATACGTTCTTGAAGCTTGGGAAGATTCTCACAATGCGATTGGAGTATTCTGTGATCTCTAAAAGCGTTTGATTGCGTTGCCAATAAAACACTGCTGTTAAAATTAAAACATTACGGGTTAACAGAAAATTCATTACGATTAATGACACTTATTTAGAAGGCCGAGTCCAAAAAATTCAAATTAATAAAGTAAATTCAATAGGAGCTCGAGTATCGATGGGTGTACCGCAAGGATCGACACTAGCCGTTTCTATTTTTAGTGTACATCAATGACCTACCATTCGTGGTTCCTAAAAATTCCAATATCGTGCTGTTTGCTGATGACACATCACTAATATTTAAAGTTAAGCGTCAGACACAATGCTACGACGAGGTAAACGGTACGCTATTGGAGTTACAAAATTGGTTTACGGCTAATAATTTAGTATTAAATGCAAAAAAACAACATGACGTATAAAATTTGCCCTTCCAAATGTTATCTCAGTTCCAACAAAAATATTTTTAGGGTAAGAAGAATTAGAAATTACGGACAAAAACATATTTCTCGACTTTACAATAGATTCATCACTTCAGTGGAATAATCATATTCAGAATATATCAAATAAACTAAGCTCAGCTGCCTATGCGATTAGGAAAATACGACAGTTGACGGATGTAAACACAGCTAGGATGGTATATTTTGCATATTTTCATAGTGTCATGACTTATGGCATTATATTATGGGGAAGAGCTGCCACCTTTGAAAGTATATTTATTTTACAGAAAAGAGCCATTCGAGCTATGTATAATTTACGCACTCGAGACTCCTTAAAGGACATATTTAAAAAAAACAAATATAATGACGATTTACAGTCAATACATATATGAAAACATAATGTATGTACGTAAAAATTTAACTTACTTTAATAAAAACTATGACAAACACGGTTATAACACACGTCACAAAAATGAGCTTGCTAATCCTAATTTTAGATTTATTTTTTCAAATAGTGGATCTATTTGTATTTATTCGACATAGTTGATGTAGTTTTTGAGTTTATTCGATACCTACAGATAAAAAAAATCAAAAATACAAATGTTTCCTCTTTATAATATTAGTGTAGATTTTTGTCAAAATAGTGTAAGTAGCTTCTTTTTTTCTAGTGCCGAATGTTCGGCATTTTAAACCGAATTTCGGCTGAATGTCGAAATTCGGCTCAAGCTGCCGAAATTCGGTTACACCGATATATATATATATATATATATATATATATATATATATATATATATATATATATATATATATATATATATATATATATATATATATATATATATATATAGTTCAGTAGTTTTTAATTTGAAGTCGGTCGGTACTGTTATTTAAAAAAAAATGTTAACAAAGACAGTTTCGTTGACACTGTGTCACTTTGTTATCATAATTATTCTTAGTTGAAATACACTTATACTCTTTCATAAATACTATGTTATTTTACCTATTTTTCTTAATATCATAACATAGCAAAGAAGCAGATGGCTCTCCTGATGAAAAGCGGTGTATTGCTATCCGTGCAGCAAGGTATTAATGCTACTTACATTTACGGTATTTAAAGCAGGAATAGGTAAAGTGGTGTTACCAAATACCCGGGCGAGACGTTGCGGAGCTTTACCACCTTATAGTCAAGATGGTATAACCAATCGGGTTTTACGAACTACCTGGCAGAATGGTAGATAGCCTATTTGTCAAATGAAGCCTGGACCTCTTTCTTCTCGCGCATAGATTTTATACGACAGTAACTCCGAAGATTTATATAAATTGTATGGTGTAAGGACTATCACAATGTGCATAAAATGCTATTGATAACATATTAAATTTAATAAGGATTAATAATGTATCCGTCTAATTATCTTTCCAAGTACTACAATTTAAGTTACACTTTTTTGAAGTAAGAAATAAACTTGTTTCATTGCTAACTTTGTAGATCTATAAAAGAGGAACAATCATCGTTTTGTTATATCTCAAAGGGGTTATGCAGCGTTTTTGATAAAAGCTCCCAGTTGACTTGATTTTTTCTGACATCTTTAACAATCATTGTCATATTTTAACGTAGTATACCTACAACCCTTGCTACAACCAAACCTTGTGTTGGGGAAAACCGCATGAAAATCCGTTAAGTAATTTTTGAGTTTATCGCAAACAGAGAGAACTAGTGTTAAATTTCAAAACATAAATCTTTTCAGTATAATCCCTACAAATTATAAAAGAAGTTATAACAGAATGTAAATTCAGACTGCTTCTTGGATGACTGAGATTAGAGACAACTTTAGGAACTCATCCGAGGCACTGGGTTGCTACCACACCCCCATACATACCTACTTCAGACTACTGCAATTAGTATTTTATTTCAACAAAATTTACCTCCCGGGCTTCCTGTGTTGGTCCCAAACTCCCCGTGTTTGTTCTGAGCTTCTTTAAAGAATAGGCCAACTACCGTTCTGCCAGGCAGATTATAAAAGGCAACCGATTGGCTATGCGAGTCACTAATATCGTAGCTACTAGGTGGTAGACTTCTGAATTATCTCGCCCGGGTTTGGTACCACCGCCTTACCTATTCCTGCCTTAATAGCGTTAGTGGTTGCTAGTAAACATAATATAAAACATAATAAGGTAGCTGGTAAACATAATATGCATGTCGCACTAGACCTCGCAAGATAGCAACGCACCATTAACATTTTTGGTGTCTATTGGCGATGATTGATTCTTTCCATCAGGAGACCCATCTGCTTTTTGCTGCCTTATATAAAAAAAACATATCTGATATAAAAAAACCTTTGAAAATAACTTTTGATTATGAGAAAAAATCATATTTTTTATATCATAGACAAATTAAATCATAAACGTTTTATGTGAATATTAAAAAATGATTAAAATGATTAAAACTGTTAACCTTAACTTTATGAGTCCTTTTGTAGTTTAAGATTGACCTCGTGAATAACCTTGGTGTTGACGTCAACTTAATAATAGTCAACTGCATATAATTTAATTAGAGGTAAAAACTTAGGTACATATATTGTGTTCTAGGACCTATAAATAAATTCAACCTATAATTACTGAATCCTTTGAACATTTTAGAGTAATAATTATAATTCATAATTATATATTATTGTTCCGTTAATGATAATTTATTTCTAAGCTATACATATAGACATAAACACGTTGACATTTCAATACTTAGGTACACAACAGACTATAGCAAAATTAATTGTCAAAATTACACAAATTGTATATTGATTAGTTGGACAAATTTATATTTTTTTTAAAAAATATGTACTTTAGAAAAATAGTAGTTAGTTTAAAGTGATAATATAGCTTATTACTAAATTTATGCAAAAGAATTTTTAATATCAGTCTAGCTTTAAAGTCAGGGCACAATGTGCCCGCACTTCTGCAGCCCAACAAAAAACTTATGTGTTATACAACTTATGTGTTATACAAAACTATTTATAATAAGTATGTCCGGGTCCCCTATGAAGAATAGACCATCTGTCTTTCTGTAACCGACAAATTTATTTAAATAAAACTTCATTAGACAAATATAGAATCAATGAACAATACAGTATCAAGCAACACTTAAGCAAGCAGCTACTTAACTTTGGTATTGTCACATTGTTGTATTACTAAACCTAAACACATGTCTTTTAAAAAATAACACTTGAAAAATCGTACAAAATTCTTTAATTATCTATATTATTATTAATTATTCAATATTATAAATGCGAAAGTTTGGATGTTTGGATGTATGTATTAGATGGATGTTTGTTACTCAATCACGGAAAAACTACTGAATGGATTTGAATGAAATTTGGCACACAGATAGGTAATGACCTAGAATAGCACATAGGCTAATGCGAAAAATTAGGTGATCCCGCGGGATTCACCAAAAACTGTTATAATGTAGCGGGCTGCACACTGCAGCTAGTATTTCATAAAAACTGATATTGGTTACCGTAGTTACCGTGTATGAAAATATACTTGATGTTTCATGTTGACAATAATTGTCAATTATTGATGCCAAATTTCGGACCACTAACGCAACAACCAATAACACCAACCACGAGTGAGAATGTATTATCTATGTACCTATCTTGTATCATACTATGAAATGCCTTATAGTTGTGCGTGTCAGAAAAAGTCTGACTGACTGCCTCGCAGTCTAGTGGTTAGCCTATTCGGTTCAGATCATGAGGTTCCGGGTTCGTAGAGAGTTTATGAGATATCAACACAATATTATCATAACATCTTTGGTGTCTATAGATGATGGTGGTCTCTTTCCATCACCGCAGCCATCTGCTAGTTTGCTATCTTGTGTTATTTAAAAGGTTTGTTTGTTACGGTTTCATGTCTAAGTGACTTTTATGAAATGTTACGTATAAGTTGTCAATAGTACAGAACGGGCTTAGAGTACCTTTTATCCAAGAAAATTGTACAGTCTAAGGGATACAAAAATAGCTATAACGTGAGCGAAGTCACAAGCAAAAGCCTATGATTAAAAAGTTGCATCTCCCAGTTTGATGCGTAAAAATGTTTAAAATGTTGTGTATCTCAGGATAGCAAATCAATTTTTCGGAAGGAAAAGCCTTAAACGAGCAATCGAAATTTTCCGAGTCTGTAATGTAAATGTTTGTTCGATGAAAACTCGAGTATCGCTATTTGGAACGTTGTAAAACTTGGTTAGCGAATTAGTGAGACAAATAGAATTTTTAAGTTTGAACATGAGCCAAACCAATCAAGAAGTTACCTAAATACGAATTTATGCGTTGTAAGTGGCTTAAAAGTCTAACGTTAAAACCATCCACAATTTAAAACGAACCACTCGTATCTTACAAGTAACATTTGTATATACTTTAATATCCTTTTAGCTATTTGATTACGTGTTTGTATAACCCAATATACAAACACGTATACAAAAGCCCAACACAATATACAAACCTCCAAGCTTGGGCTAGCTGACATTGATGTAAAAAACCCAAAAACACAGTCCCGAACAAAACTGAAGTTAGTTAAAATAAGATAGTTAGAACTGTCCCTAATTTCACATAAGTAGTTACAGATATGGCAAAAACATTTGCCTTTGCATATACAACATTAAGCGCAAGATTTATAGTTGTTAATACAAAGCAATGTACAAAACGTAATAAAATTGACAGTACCGCGACTGACGCGATTCTATTTGAAATGAGCGCACAATTTAAAATTGAGCGCTCATTTTTAGGACGATTTTGAGACACTAGCATCTTGGGTTATTTATATCAATGTTAGCTGACTTAAAATTCATAGCTTAATCTTAACTAAGGTTGACATCTTTGGTATTAATTTAATCACAATAATAAAAAAAATTGGTTCATAAGCTTTACACATTTCATTTTAAGTGTCGAATGTTGTTTAATTCAAATCAATTTTTTTAATTCTTTTTTTATTCGGGCCTTATGTCGCTATGGCGATTACGTCAGTCCCATCCAATTAAGCTAATCTTATGTTAAAAATATTTTTGCCCACGTTAATAAATAAAACTAACATTTTATTCCACTGTGTAAACTAGAAGTAGTACCTAAAGTATTAACGAACAAATTAATTACAAACTTTTAACTATAATAAAACAATGTTGTTCTGAATAACAATCTAAAATATGTAAGTACATATCTAGAAATAATTTAAATACATTCAATAATATAATATTTAATCAAATAATGTAATATAATATGTTTTTGTAAAATATATAATAAATATTTTTTAAAAAACATACGTATTTCAGTCAAAAGAGTTAACGTAACGTAAGTAGAATTTTTATATCGGCTATAAACAGCAGCTAAATTCTAGCTGAAAACTCTGGTTCTAGTTCGGTATCGCTGCTGCAGCCCTTCAGGCTATCAGCTATTATCATTTTAAATAAAAATTATTTCTAGGCATTTGGGTGTAGTATAACCACGCACGTATACACACACGCACGCGCGTACACATATACATACATTTCTGTAGTAGTTTTATAGTACTGGGATAATTAGATAAACTTTTTTTATGTCATAAGACATCGAACAGGCATATGGCTCAGACGATAAAAAGATAATCACTCTTTATAGACACCATACAAATTAGTGGTAAATTGCTGTCCGTGTGACGAGAATATGTACAGATTACCTTACATTTGGTATCGGAACACGATAGTGGCAAGCACTGTTTGCTATTGCCGCAGGAAAAGGTATCGCGGTGGAAATAAAACCCTGGCGAGTTATTGCCTCACTCTACCCACTTAGTAGTCACCTGCTTAGTAGCATAGTTGTCTACTAGCTCGTTTGAAAGCAGAAACTCTATTCTTCAAAAGGGGCCCCAATCAACACAAGAATAAACAAAATATCGCATAAGATAGATGTATAGAAAAAATATTATTAAGTTCACCTGAGTAGGGCTGGCATCCGCGCGCGTTATCGGCACAGTTTCCTGATAACCTCAATCGCTGTGTTTAGATATAAATTAACAATGGCGTTTCATTATAACAAGTTAAACATCTGCATTGAAATGCAATATAGGTACATATTAATTACATTAATAGTCAAAATACAAAGGTTGTATATGTGTGCATATTGTGTAAGAAATGTTTTTTTTTTGAAACAATTGATTAAAGAAACGAATTTATATTTTTAATACAAAACAGCAAGTTTCCGTAGATTTCTTCAATATTCCTTCCTACTGGAACCCGTTGATTAAGCGGTTAGCAAACCTGACTCCTCGGTGGATGAGGCACAGGCTCGATTCCCGACAGAAACAAACTTGTATAATGAGCTGAGATGTTTGTATTTCTGGGTTTGGTTTTGGGTACTTATTAAATATATTTCAGTATTTATATACAATTCCTATGGATTAGTATCATTGACTAGCACTCATATCACAACCAAATAATTTCTTCACGTTTAGGTTAGTACAATACGTGTAATTTCGCTAATGATAAGTTGTTAGTAAACAAGTAAAGGCGGCTTTTCTAGGGGAGAGTTAACTGTGGCTTAGACATCAAAGATGTTAATGATAACATACATGAGGCAAGGATGTTATCCATGTAATTATGTAGCATATGCATAAATTCATCGGCCACCGGCCACTGTTACCTCCAGACTTATCACGACAAACTAATTGCATTATTTACAGCATATTATTACATAGTCTACAAATTTAACAACAATGTACCCACGTTCATTTTCGTTTATTTTGCTACCGTGACCGCTAAAAGTCGACTACAAGACTTAACTTGAAATAACGCCAAACAATTCCACTCTTAATTACTATTTAATCGATATATCGTGTGAATCTGTATGTATATTACTTACCCCACTTACCCCACAATAGAACTTACACACAATAGAAGAATATATAGCTTACCCCACAATAGAACCGGCCTGATAATATTTTTTACTTCCTAGCTCCATGTTGCTTTAGGCCTCTTTTGAAGAATATATCATTTTTTTCTCCTAGGCCATTTGAATAAAGCGATCTACCTAGTCGTTTACTGAATAGTCGATACCATCGTACCTAGATGATACGGTTTGTTAATTTCCATTTGGGTTGGTTATCACTACGTTAACTATTCCTGCTGTAATAGCGTCAGTGCTTATCACTGTCACGTTCTGCTTTGTACGGTAAAATAGCGGGTAAACTTACGCATGTGGTATTACATCCCCGCCACACGGATGGCAATACAACATTCATATCATTAGGGACTAAAGGCGCGTATGGTTGTGATGGTCCTATGTATTAGTATCGTTGACTAATGATCACATCACAAGTAAATAATATGGTTAATTTGGAGTTAGATCAATTCTTATAAATTGTTATTGCACAACTTACTCGTATTTACCTAACTCTAAAATAACCATATTGTGCAATATTTATTTAACATAAATCTCACATAAACGATGCATTTTTCTAATATCTAGCATATGTGTTGAACCGCAAATTAGCCTTATATACCAAGTTAAAATCTGCTAATCCATTTAAGAATCAAAAACTAACAAACTTACACACATCCTCATACACAAACTTTAGCAATTATATGTTCTATACTATTAATCGTCGGCACTTGGTGAAACTGCATTTTAATTTTAATTATAAAACACTTGTACTGGTTTCACTACATATATATTCTTCCAAATTATTTAAAGTCTATCGGTTTCGCGTATTAACGCATCTTCAGGACTTATAGCTAAACCAAGCTAGAGGTTTAGCTATAAGTCCTGAAGATGCGTTAATACGCGAAACCGGTAGACTTTAAATAATTTAGAAGAATATATATGTAGTGAAACCAGTACAAGTGTTTTATAATTAAAATTTAGCAATTATAATATGTTTAATCGCCATAGTCAAATCATTGAAAAACACATGTGAATGGTGTCACAACTGTGTCTGATATCGTTAATCTAATGCCTTTTAGCTGTACGTATTAAATTCGTATGCAAATATCGTGTACTCGACCAATGAAGCAATATGATGAAACTTTCGTATCTGCGACTGACTTCATCTTTGCCATCATGTGAAATGGAAAAATTATGTTTTTTTTATCCATATTTTACGATGACAAAGAATCAGATATGTCTTCTGATAGAAAGAGATAACCATTGTATATAGACATTAAAGAAGATAATCGGAAGTTGCCTTCTCAGTGATGGGATAGATGCATAAGTTTATCAGCTACCTAATTATCATTCAAACAAGCACACGAGAGTTACAAGCATTGCAACTGAAAACGGTAAAGCGATAGTACCTTACCCGGGCGAGATGTAGAGCAGCCTCTCTACAATCGAGTGTTAGAGGGCTGCTCTAGGTTCAACATATATGCTAGATATTACTCCAAAAAAATGCATCGTTTCTGTGAGATTTATGATAAATAAATATTGCACAATATGGTTACTTTTGGAGTTAGGTAAATTCGAGTAAGTTGTCTCTACATTAGTAGCACTAACTACGCACATCAAGGGGATATTACAGCGGCTTGTCGCTATGTTGTGAAAAGGTTTTTACGCTATATCGTGTAAACTATATGTCGCACAGTTTTTTTTGTTGTAAATTAAATTCTCAACAACTATAGTTCTGTAATTATAAAAAAACTTTAAACGATTGTACATAAAAAAAATCTGATATATGCTTTTTTCAAGATGATGACCGCAGAACAAAGGTTGCAACCCCACAAACAAAGATTTTGTGTACAAATACTAGTGCAAAGATATTCCTTTGCCATTAAGAGGGAGCCCGGACTAACAGGGAGAGTTTATTATTTCCTCAATATAAAAAAACATTAAAAAGTTGTAATACTTAATCTACGTAACCTTGAACAAACAAGCGCGGTTGATCATACTAATGTCGGTATCTACTTTGGTGTTATCTCTGAGTCCGTAGACTTAGTTTGTTTAATATCTTGTTTTTCTAGTACTTCATTGTTTGCGCTAGACATTTTTCACTGATAAGTTTTAGTTTACAAGATGATCAAGATTGTGTTCCAAATAATATTACCTATCTATACTATCGTAGTGAATTTGTGTATTCCATTTTTTCTATATATTTTGAGATAGAAAACAAGTAGATGGCTCTCCTGATAGAAAGAGACAACCATCGCCTATAGACACCAAAGATGTTAATGGTTCGTCCATATCTGTATGTCTTACTTCTAAAATTGAACACGATATTGACGCTGTTGCGGCAGGAACTGGTAAGGCGGTGGTATGAAATACTGGAAATGCTGCAGAAGTCTAGCATGATGGTAATGACACGTATAGCCAATTAATAGTTCACCTATTACAAACTGTCTGTCAGAATGGCAAAGAGGTCCCGGACAACAAAAATATTCGTTTTATGATCTACTGATAACAAATTTAGCATTTCGAAATTTTTTTTCAAAACCATCCAGCTCGTTAGCCGATAATGATGACAAAACCACGCACTAAAAAGCTTTTGAAAACGCTGAGTGTGGTTTGGCTAACACTGAAAATCAGCGTTGGGATAATAATGTCTTAATATTAGCTGAGTGTAGATCATTGACCGCCCTATTAGTCGAGTGGTTAGCGACCCTGACTACGCAATCAATGGGGCTCGGGTTCGGGATAGGCATTTGTGAGATGAGCAATAGATGTTTGTATTTCTGGGTTTGCGTGTTTATTAAACATGTTTAATTTATATATGTATTTCTAAGTATTAATATCTTCAACTAACACCCATATCACAAGCAAATACATTGCTTACATTGGGGTCAAATCAATTCGTCCACTGATATTATTTTTAAACATCACATCACTCAATACAGTGGACACCAAATTACAGGTTACATTACATTTTTTATGCTAATTGATTTGACAGGTACTGAGCTTTTTATGTTTTTTTTTATGTTTGTGTTTATCAATAAATAAATATTTATCAAACAATTTTTGCAGAAATTATACGTTTTTATTGATAAACACACATAAAATAAAACAAGTGTAACTAAAAATATTAATAATAATAAATTTAGATATAATTTTATTTTTCATTATATATTTAACTAATAAAAATAACATAAAAAGTCATTTAAATTTAATGTTGTTTTGTCTGACAGAGATTTTTAATACTTAAATTAATAATTATTAAAATTGACTCATAAATATTTAAACAAAGGCTTAATATTAAACCAAGATTAAAGACTTCTTAGTTTACGGTATGAGATTTAAAAATAATCATAAAATTAAATAAAGTTGAAAGCATAAAATTTTTATTTGAGTTTTTTAACATAGTAGCTTTTATCCGTGACTTTACTCGCGCTAAATTTTAGTCCCTTCTAGGTGTTTTCGGTATGCTAAATTTTATAGCCATCCGCCAAGTAGTTTGAAGTATAAATAGTTGAATCAAAAAAATTAATGCATACACGGGACACTTTTATTACTTACACATAATATATACGGTGATATACAAAAATCATATACAAAAATCATTTGTCGCATATACTTACAAATTACAGTCGTTTAACGTCTTATGCCCGGTTCCTACATCAGTACGACTCGTTTTAGCTACGAGTAGTAACATTTTCTACTAGGCATATGCTATGCCTATAAATGTAAAATTACCAAATGAACAAACAACTTGTAAAATGCCTAGTTCTTATTAAATTGGTTACTAATTCTTACTGCTACGAATGACAGATCGTTATTATAGAAACCCGGCATAGTCTGAAGACAATATAAAAAATTTACTTACTCAAGTCCGTCCATAAACATTCAATTTGAACGATTAAATAAAAAGGCTCCTTAGAATCGTTTGACAATTCAATAAAATAAATACGGCCATGTCCATTGTCCATCGCAGTGCACAAAATTGCAGCAAATTCAACCATGGTTTAGCCAACGGTATCATATAAATTCTGTATTTAAGATTTGCAATTATCTATTACCTATTCAGGCACATATTAAAAATAATCATTTAATGAATATCTTGACTGAAAAAAACGCAGGATCTCATGCACACGCAAATGTCTGTGTCGACATAGCTAACACGTACCAATGTGGCAACTATTATAAATCATTAAAATAAACAGCAAATGCCCTTAATTTATGTCAAAGTATAAGGTATCACAAATGAAATACAATATGAGAGTATATTGCATTTCGCTGCCAATATCTGATACCCATCTATTTAACCGCTATGGTGCAGTTCAAGGAATTAAACAATTATACTTCACCTGATTCATTGGAAACGATTGCGTTTTAACCTTGCCTTCTAGTAAATGATTTCTGTCAAATCATGCTACATGCAGCTGACGTCTTTCGTGTTCAATCTTAAGGTTTTCGTCGAGAAAGTTTGAATACAAATATTTCGATACCTTCACCTAAAGCAGAGCAAGTATTTGAAGTAAGGTATCTCACTCTAACATAAAGTAGCCATTTGTCACGTATTCGACAGGACTATCACGTTTAACAGCGCTCTAACTGAATAAATCGAAAGAATTACTTTTAGAAATCTTTTATAAAATGACTAAAAAAAATCTTTATAATTACAACAATTGTGGGGTTTATTTTAACTAGCAAAAAGCAGAGCTTTGTAAGGGCTCGCAAAGTTATACTATCTAGTAATATTGTTTTAAAAGTATTTTTATGAGATATGAGATTTAAAAATGAAGGTTGATCTTATAAAAAACACATTTTTGATATTTTGCTGAAATAATTGTTTTTTTTTTCTAAAATCAGGAAGTTCCTGGTTTTACGTAGATTTACGAAATCAAAATCAAAAAATGTTTTATTTAAATAAACCTTCAACATTTTTGGACTACGCAGGCACGAAGAATTGACGGTAAACACTCAGCGAATACATTTTTCGAATTTTTCTCTCAGAGAAACCCTCGGAGTTCGATTCCAGAGTCAAGCAAATGAACAAATTTGTATTTTCAGTTTTCTGATAAAACAACTTTGCCCGGGATTGGAAAAATGCCCTACTGGCGATAGGCTGGCCACCTATCACATTGTGGGACTTAAGTATCTTCAGCTAACCGTGGATGCACACGTTGTACTTCTGCCTACCTCTTCGGGGATACGGGCGTAAATATACCTTTTTTTAGCTTTTTACCCTCGCCCTCGGGCTAAGACTGGAAATTGATCTCAATACAATATCAATCAATTAATACATCTGTACTGAAACTCTCTAACGCTCTATTTACTCTGTTCCCAGGGAACATCCCTGCTCTAGACCTAAATTCTCCTTGTGCCTCCCACAATATTACTTCGCACTTCCCTTGCATTCTCCTTTCAATGATTTTATCATACACCTTCGATGCTAAACTGATCAAACTGATGGCCCTATAGCTATTACAGTTTATACTTGAACCTCGCCTTTATACGAGGGCACGATAACCGCGCGCCGCCAGTCAAATATGAAGAAACAATTCATGAAGTAGGTAGTCTCTTAATAAGTTCGAAAATTCTAATAGAAAATGTATCTTCTATCAATGTTAACTCGTGAATTTAATAAGAGATGGCGTTAGTAGTAATAAGATTCTTATACAAATTGTACCTTCTATTTTTTTTTATAAAATGGTATTTTTATGGTAGATAACAAATCTAAACATGAATATAAACTACCACGTCGAAGCTCAAACCTAAAAATGCGATATTTTTTTCAGTAAAATGTACCACAAACGTGCATAGAAAGTGGCCTAGTATAGGTGATAGAGAAGTGTG
This sequence comes from Apodemia mormo, assembly GCA_036924255.1. Lineage (NCBI taxonomy): Eukaryota > Metazoa > Arthropoda > Insecta > Lepidoptera > Riodinidae > Apodemia > Apodemia mormo. The sequence goes on from JAUPFN010000002.1 coordinate 14,793,395, forward strand.
ATAAAATTACAATCCATAAGTAATATCACAAAATAATAATAAAAACAAGATACCTTTTTCTTAGATACAAAAAAAAAAATACACGATGAATTACACAGATTGAGATTACGCCTAAAGTAAATATTATGTTTGTGTCAGAAGAGATTTTAGTTTTGATTGTATAAATGGTATCAAAAAATACTCGTTTGATAAATAAGTAAAATATTTACACAAACGTATTCGATATATTATTTGTATATATTTTTGTCCATGTCAAAAATAAAATTTAACTAACAAGACTGTGAATACTTTTTTGACCTACGAATTCTTCATTGTTTAGGAATCTAATAGCGCTATAAAGGCTTACACATGTTATAAATCCAATTTATAACCGAAAGCATTTAATGCTTTGAAAGACAGAACTGCATCTTTAAAGCTTAATCTGAGCCTATGTCCAAATGTCCATACTCATACTATAAATGGGAAAGTGTAAGTGGGTGTTTGTTTGCCCGTCTTTCACGGCAAAACGGAGCGACAAACTGACGTGATTTTTAAGTGGAGATAGTTTTAGGGATGAAGAGAGACATAGGCTACTTTTGAGATGGTTTTAGGGATGAAGAGAGACATAGGCTACTTTTTATCTCTTTCTAACACCCCACTTCCCTAAAACGAGGAATAGAAGTTTGTATGGAGCATGCCGCAATTTTTAATGCGAGCGAAGCTGCGGGCAAAAGCTAATATTTTTGTATTTATAAAAAAAAAGAAATCACAACAATACCTTAGTCACTAGGCCGTACTAATTAAATTAGCAAAAACATGTCCTAATTTGAGTAGCATAAATAGGGTCACCTTATACGAATGGAATCGTAAGAGCGGGAAGGCTATACGCTATTCATGCACAGGAACCAATGCACTTTAGTCTAACACTGCAACATTTGCTTGACTTCATGTTGCAGTCCCATATCTCAGCCGAAATAAAAAGATCTCTGAATGTAATGTTTTCAACACAATTCCTAGACCACTCTACTGGTCGTTTTAATCTGTGGGTGTTTTTATTTCTGTACGCGTCGGCGGCAATAAGTAATAAGGTAAACATTTGTATCTAATGGAGGCCATTCAACCAGATATTCAAGATTTACGACAATATCAGACTATATTTAAAATGAAAATAGAAATCATATCACATTCAAAACTTCAATTCATTTGTGTAAATATTTAACACATGGACATACCATTGAAAATATACTAATATACTAATTAGTCTACCTGATTGGTTCACTATGCCTATATCAGGAGGAAGCCGACGAGACAAAATTAAGCATAAGAATAACAATTGTTTTATTTAACACACATACTATACATATACCTACAATAAAAATAAGAAGAAAAAGTTTTTCATCCAAACATCCAAACTTTCGCATTTATAATATTAATATAGATATAGCTTCGCAATTAATAGATTAAAAATTACAAGTTTATAGAAAACTTAAACTCACTAATTACGTTAAAACTACATACGTTTATCCAGATTCGATATATGCTTTGTATTGTTATATACATATTACATACAATCAAAATAATTGTAACACAATGTTGATAATTTTTTGCACCTCTTTTTAAGAGTAGACTTTCTGTTTTTCTATGGTAGACAAAGCAGCTGCTTTTCTTTGTAAAAGGCAAAGGTAGAAAGCTTATATTGGCTATACATGTAATGATATGAAAGGGAGGTTAGGAATGAAAGAAAGCGTCAGCGTAAAAATGAGAAAAGGCATCATACTCCATTGGATCGAACACTAACAAAATACTATCAATGCAGATGTGAAAAAATATAGGTACTGGGGAACACAAATATCCGATTGATCGAATCGAGCAAAAGTGGCGTCAAATGTCTCTATAATCACACGTGGAGACACTCCGGTTTTGCAAAATCTTTAATTTTTGACCCGATTAAATTTGTAGAGTTTATCTGAAAGTAATGTCAAGAGTGTTCAAAACCGGGATGTTTGTATGAATCAAGAATAAGAAAAAAAGAAAAATCTGCAGGGATAATATAGCATGTATTTGGCTCTGTCTGATTTATAAATTAAAAATTAAAAGGGATCAGACGTGTATGATATATGTGTTATGTGTATATATATATAACATGTACGTAAAGCTTCTTTATGTTTTATTTTGATCGCCATTTGAAACATTTGAATGATATAGTAAAAAGCTTATGGTGTTGACTGTTGAACCTCCACAATCACCTAAATATTACGCCATCGCCACCACATGTGGATGTGGCTAAGCATAATTAACAAAACGCTGTCAATAATGAACGATGTATCTTCGCAAGCAACTAAAGCTATTGTACAATACAAGATATGTAATCTCTTAAATATCATGCATATCTCGTAGCTTTTTAAGACTTTAGTGATCGTTTAATTATCACCTAAAACCGTAATCTCTGAGGAGGCTAGCATTAAAATTAAAAAAAAAATCCTATTTATTAAAATGTTATTATTGAATCCTGTTATGCGAATAATGAATATTTTTTAATTAACTGGCATTGACTTAAATCTTCATTATTCTCAAATTTTTTTTATATATCATAGAATAGCAAACAAGCAGATGGGTCTCCTGTTGGAAAGAGTCAACCATTGCATATGGACACCAAAGATGTTAATGGTGCGTTGCTATTTTGTGGAGAGGTCTAATGCCACATGCATAAATTTACCAGCTACCTTCCCCTCCAAACCGGAACACGACAGTGTCAAGCACTGACGCTATTGCGGCAGTAATAGGTAAGGTGGTGGTACCAGACCCGGGCGAGACGATGCAGAACTCCACCACCTAGTACGATAGTGGTGACTCGCATGGCAAATCGGTCACTTTTTACGACTTGCCTGGCAGAACGGCAGTTGGCCAATTCTTCAAAGGAGCCCGGACCAACTCGGGAGAAAAGAATATTTTCTTTAGCTGTTTTTAAGATCATTTTTATCTGTTTTTTAGATAACAAAGAAGATCTTTCGAATGTGCCATATAAAATAATTTGTACTTAACTTTCATGTATTTTGTTACAGTGTCTTCTTTAACAACCAACTACCAAACGAGCCTACATCAACTCAAATCAAGTAATTATTACTTTATTAATTTCACTTTAAATTAAGTTAATATATTTTATTAATTATATATACCTAAGGGGGATTGTATAGTGCACGTAACACTTCTACACTCTACGAGAGGTATAGTGTGTTTTCTTAAAACACCCAAGAAAAAAATGCATTAGAAAACCGCCCAAAAATAAAGTTCGTTAAAAAATGATAAAAATTATTTCCAAACCGGGAACTGAGTGAACTGAATGTTAGTAGATTCTCAGGTTCACAATAATCACAACTACTTGGTCAGCTCGCAAAATATGGTCTAATAATGGCACAACTCTATCACTTAAATAGGCCCTCGTTGCTAGTTTTTAAGAAGCGGGGTAAAGATATTTTATCATAGTTTTTTATATACATAGGTCATTATCATAATTTTTTTTCTCTCCTATTTATTTTATTATTGTGTTTTCTTCTTTTTACTATAGTCATCAATTTAAATTTACGCGTTTCAGCCTTTTCTTATCTACATGTAATCTTATTCTTGTAATGTATGAATAATTATAATTTTAATGTAATTTATATTATATTTGTGTTTGGCTTCATGCTTGTGCGCGATGCCTTACACTTTCTTTTCCCAGCTTCACTTTCTGGGTTAGCTAGAAGAAGTATATGTAGTTAGGTATAAGCTCTTCTTTCGTGCATTATTTTAAGTAAGTATCGGTTAATTTTTTTAAAATGAAAGATAAAAAGAAAAAAATAATGATCATACACCATTAAATTATGCATTTCTATTTATATGGAAAAGGTTTAATTAACATTTGTAACGAACTAAATTTTAAGACATGCTGTAATTTCGAATCAAATCAAAACGCACTCGTCCCGACTCACCGAGTAGTGAGGACCGTGGATATATTGCTTGTCTCGACTCACCGCAGGCTTGAGCATCAACCTTTTATTTACAGTGGTGACCGTCATCCTAACGGCACGGATTATATAACAGTTACTATCGTAACTTACGGCATGTTTGATTAATTGTGCAGTTAGAGCGAAAAAAACGTAACAACAATTTGAATGTTTTATACACTTTGTCAATAGTGTAGCAAAGGACAAAAGAGTACCTCACTCTGGAAGCGAAAGAAAATACTATTCAAGAAAGATAGAAAAATAAATTTTAATATAAACCGAGCTGTTTGGTTTTAATAAACATACATATTAAAACCGTTTAAATCACAGACAACTAATCACATGCGTTGTTATTTCAATGCAAAGCCGATACGTAAACACTCATAATTATTTTAGTAGGTGACGCAAGCCCCCTATGTTAAGTAGCCATCAAATAAATTGTATCTAAATACGTCATTGAAGATGTATATAAATATTAAACTATGTCGCCGGTTGGCGCGTGTGTCATAGAATAAACAAGATGTTACCTCCATGATATTATCCGCTGCTCTATGTTTTTTTAATTTGTATTTCAAAGTGCCAACTATTGTGTTGCAAATGATTATAATTTTATAATACCAGCTGCAACCCGCAGCCTGCTGCATTACAAAAGTTTTTGGTCAATCCCACAGGAACAACCCGTTTTTACGGGATAAAAGTAGCCTATGTGCTATTCCAGGTAATCGTCTACCTGTGTGGCAAATTTCATCTAAATCGGTCAAGCCGTTTTTGCGTGATTGAGTAACCGTTCGGCCGCACCTACGTGTGTAATCCCGAAGATATAAGCACGCTAAGACACACGTAGTCGGAATGTTTGCGACGATAGCCGATAGTAGCCGGTCACATCTGCATGTATCGCGTCATTGCGCGAAGATTTGTGGCGATAGACGCAAGTGCGGCCGCAGCATAACAAACATCCATCCAAACATCCAAACTTTCGCATTTATAATTCTAGCCACAGGGTGCAGCCCGCTGCGTTATAAAAGTTTTTTTGTGAATTGATATTAAATTAAGTCAAAACTACAGAACGGAATTGGATAAAATTTGCCACATAGGTGGATGATGACTTGAAATAGCACATATGCTACTTTTTACCTCGGAAAAATGAGTTGTTCCCGCGGGATTCACCATAAATTTTATAATGCAGCGAGCTGCACGCTGCAACTAGTATTATAAATGCAAAAGTTTGGATGGATGGATAGATGCTTGTTACTGAATCACGCAAAAACGGATTGACCGATTTAGATGAAATTTAGCACACAGGCAGATGATGACCTGGAATAGCACATAAGGTACTTTTATCCCGGAAAAATGAGTTGTTCTCGCGGGATTTACCAAAAACTTTAATAATTCAGCGGTCTGGACAGTGCAGCAATTATTATAAATGCGTAAGTTTGTGTGTCATACACATTATTACTTTTTCACGCTAAAACAGCCTGAGGATTTGAACGAAATTATGTGGGTATATAGATGGCTTACGCCCAGACTAAACATATAAGTACCTACTTTTTATTGCGTAGAAAATTTTCCGTTTAAAATCTATAAAAACTTTGTACCTACACTGAGTGACATAAAAAATGGTTCCGAATATTCATAGGTTTCGATTTCAATTATGAAAATGCATTTCTTTTGTATCATAAGAAAATTTCACAGTACCTACTGTCAGTCGATTATCACCCGCAGAATTTAACATCGTGTCACCTACAAACACCGCTAGTAAACATGTACCATGCGTTCCAACTGAGAATAGGACTGTCACGATGACATATTGCTCCGCATTTTGCAAAAACTTCGTAAGTGATGAGTAAGGTTTGCAAAAAATATATATTTTTATTTAGATTTCCATCAGGTCATGTATGGTAACATGGCATTGAAATAAAGTGTAAAATAGCTAACACGACTTTTATACATACATATTTATAGGTGAACGGCTAGACTGATTTATTTTACTGTTTTTTTTGTTGATAAATATTATATTTTGATACTTTTTAGCCTATTCTGGACAAAGACAACCCAAACCCAAAAAAATTGCAACAAAATTGGCTCCGTCGCGCGTCGTTCTTGACTTAAATAAGTGATGTAACTAGCACGACTTTTTTATATATAAAGGTAAACAGCTAGACTGATGTTTTTACAAATTTTTTCATTGATGAAAATAATATTATTATAACGTGATTTGTTCTTTAATATATCAACAATATTTTTGAACAAATATTTTTTTGCTGATACTACTAATTTCACACTTGTGATATGAAATTGATAACAAGCGCGATCCTATTGTCATTCATTCAGTCGATGTAATTATTCATTGTAATTAAATAAACAATTTTATGTTTATTAAGTACCTATGTGGTAAATATGATATGTACCCAATAACATAATAATTTGAAAACAATTAGCCTCATTTTCATACTTATTTCAATTTTCCTGCAAATTTATTTGCCACTTAATTAATGTCCTTAAAAGGACTTGATTTTTTGGGATGTATCACTAAAATAATTTAATTTAAAAAAAAAGTATTTTAAAAAATAAATGATTTCAAATAATAACTATACTCATATCTCCTAAACTAATGAACCGATTTTGATGAAACTTAAATTGTTCTCTAAATTGGAATATACCCACTTTAAATCAAAAAGAATTATCTTGCTATGTCCACAATGTAAATAAACCGGCGAAGTGCGAGTCCGACTCGCGCATGAAGGGGTCCGTACCAATAAAGCAAAAAAAAACGAAAAAAATATATATATATATATATTTTATTTTTAGTATTTGTTGCTATAGCGGCAAAAGAAGTACATAATTTGTGAAAAATTTAGCTTTCTAGCTATAACGGCTTATAAGATACAGCCTGGTGACAGACAGACAGACGTACAGACAGACAGCGAAGGCTTAGATATAGGGTCTCGTTTAACCTTTTAGGTACGGAACCCTAAAAAGAACAGCGAGACATCGCGTTTAAAGTCAGGCGAAATGCCGCTTTTGTGTAGATATTCGTCATTGCTGCAGGGTTGTCAAAATATGTATAAATTTGTGTATTCTTAGTATATGTATGTGTATCAAGAATAAAATTTAAAAAAAAATCGCATCCGTTATCTTGAACCTATATTGGTCATATTCCTAATCGTCATCCCCGAAAACCATAAAAACGATATCCATTATTAAAAAAATCGCGTTATTACCTTTAAATATATTGTCATATTCATAATCAGCACCCCCGAAAACCATAAAAACGATACCCATATTCATTTTATTAAAACAGTCGTGGCCGCCATCTTGAACCTCGAAATATATTGTCATTTTCGTAATCGTCACCCCCGAAAAACATATAAACGATACCCATATTAATATTATTAAAAAAAAATTGCGTCCGCCCTCTTGAACCTCAAAATATATTGTCATGCTAGCTGCGTCTGCGACTTCGTTCGCGTGGAATTTCTAAAATAAAAGTAGCCTAAGTTAATCTTTATTATTTTAGCTATCTGCCAGTGAAAGTCTAAATCAATCAGAAAGTGCCAATGAAACTGAAAGTCAAAATCGGTCCATCCATTTCCAAAAATTGTAAAAAAAAATGTTATTTTGGTATATGTACCATGTATACATCCATATGCATTGAGTAAAAAGCGGTTATTTTAATATTACAAACACACACTCCAATTCTATTTATTTGTATGGATTCGTAATCGGCACCACCGAAAACCCATTCTAAAAAAAGACAAAGTATCTAATAATAATAAACAATAATATGCATAATTTAAGCTAATATCGCTGGGCTAATAATATTACTGATTTCAATTAAAATAATATACAAAATAATAATCTACTCTTTAATCAAAAGCATCTCGAAAAAAATATATGTAAGTAATACTTATCTAATTACACAATAAATACAATATATTGATTATATGAACATTTATAGAATAACAAAAACGAAATACTTCAAACTATTAAATTAGAAAGCGTTAACCCTGCCTGACGGGTTCCAAGCGAGTGTATGGCAGCTTGGGCTCTCTTTCCCTCCGCAAACCCTATCATGACGTGTCCATTGGCCGACTGTAAGTGTATAGACTGTGATACGTCTTTTAGTTCCAAAGAAATTTGTGAACAAACATACAAAAATACATTAATGACATTTAATACATGTACTTGGACGCTTAAATAGATCATCATACTCAAATACTATCCAATTCGACCCACATTACATACATACATACAAACAATATGTCATCTGATAAACTCCATTTTTTCTTCGGTTGAAAAAATGCATAAAAATTGATTTCGTACTATACATATACAACACCTTTCCATTGACATTTAAAATAAAAGTAATCGTGTTTAATTTTAATGTTTTACAGCGAAAAATCACGATTTTGTAATAACTAAGTACCTGCCGGAAACGTCAAGCTTGTAGATAAGAGTAAGTTCTTTCGTTACTCTCTTTAGGTTCATTATTTAAAGGGACAAAGTAAATATGTGAGTGGTTACGCAAAAAGGGACCTCAAGGGAAAATAATTGATTTCGAGTAAATCACGTTTAAAATGTTGAGTCGAAATGAGAGAGGCGCGGGGTGTTTTATGTTAGTGTCGTTAGTGAGCGACTTCGTCAGTGAGAAATAGCACGTGTTTGCGATAGCTGTATTATTGGTGACTTATTTATTCGTCTTTTACTTGTCTTTATGTGCGCGCTAGAAAAAGAAACTAGTGTGCGCTGTGTATAAGGTGTAATATTTTCAAAACTGCCTCGGCTTACATAAAAAATCATTAAAAAAAAACTACGGCACCTAAAATTATTTTGATTAGAACAAAACAAAGATGAAGGACCATAGAATCAGAATTTATCAAAAAAAAAAAACGTTTCCAATCCCTTCAGGTCCCTTTTTGCGTAACCACTCACATATGATAAACGCCTAAAATAATACAATTTAAAAAATTCAAAACAATATTGCATTTCTGGAATCTCTGCAATATTTTCGTAATCTTTGATTTTCTTTAGATTCATAGGTATTTACTTTAGCTAATTATTTATGTAGATGAATACTATCTGTATTTCCTCAATTACTAGTAATATGAAAATGTAACTTGCTTTATATATTAGGTTACGCAGATGCGTAAACACAGATGTGTCTTAACTTTTTTCATAACATTATACATCACCATTTCATCAATTTCATCAAAAATTTAAAACATAGGCTAAAAATAAGATATAAACTTAAGAACACAATAATTTTATAGACCAATCTCTAAAGAAAGACATAAATTATCAATAATAGCTGAATTTCCAATACATTTCAAACAAATTACAATACACCACCGTCACAAGCATAGGTTTTATCGAACACTTATTTAATAGTAGCTGACCCGCGCAACTTTGCCCGTGAGTATTACAATAACAGGTCATTCAATAGGTATGATAAAGGCGAATGATAACTGTCCATACAAAGTTAAGTCTCAAAAGCAACACATGTTGATAGATGCTTATCGTATTCATTATTAATTTCTTTTCAAATGTAAAGTTAGCCTCAAAAGCAACACATGTTGTTAGATGCTTACCGTATACGTTATTAATTTCTTTTTAAATGTAAAGTTGGCCTCAAAAGCAACACATGTTGATAGATGCTTACCGTATACATTATTAATTTCTTTTAAAATGTAAAGTTAGCCTCAAAAGCAACACATGTTGATAGATGCTTACCGTATACATTATTAATTTCTTTTAAAATGTAAAGTTAGCCTCAAAAGCAACACATGTTGATAGATGCTTACCGTATACATTATTAATTTCTTTTAAAATGTAAAGTTAGCCTCAAAAGCAACACATGTTGATAGATGCTTACCGTATACATTATTAATTTCTTTTAAAATGTAAAGTTAGCCTCAAAAGCAACACATGTTGATAGATGCTTACCGTATACATTATTAATTTCTTTTAAAATGTAAAGTTAGCCTCAAAAGCAACACATGTTGATAGATGCTTACCGTATACATTATTAATTTCTTTTAAAATGTAAACAGCATCACGGGCACTTTTTATAATGCAAAAATTCACGAAAAACTTTCAAAGGTTAATTTGAATTTATAATTATTATTTTCTGTTTTAAACCATTCACGTCGCAATGTATTGTCAACATAGATATACTAAGTTTTTGTATTTCTCATCATGAAGATTATTTGATTTTTTTAATATCATAAGATAGCAAACAAGCATATGTGTCTCCTGATGGAAAGATTCAACCGGCGACGCGTCGTCTATATACACCACAGATGTTAATGGTGCGTTGCTATCTTGCGGCGCGGTTTAATGCCACATGCATAAGTTTAGCGGCTATCTTACCTTACCATACCTTAATAAAATATGGCAATAAATATATTGCAAATTGGTTGACTAAAACATTTCAGTCCATATGTATATGATTAATTTACAGTTATTTTTTTTTAAACATTTCATTGGTTTGGTTAAAAGACAAATTTCATACCAATCGAAAGTATGAAGCCTATAATAATATGCAAACCTTACGTTGACTATTTTTTACCGTGATAACTCCTAGGTAGACTGGTTCCTAGTATCGATTTACCTAGGTTAAACAGAAAACAGAAAAGATCCAACCAACATTTTATAACTTTTAAGTTAATGCAGTTTAGAGTTTGATAGAGAATAAAAAAATCAAAGTAGGTACAAAGAAACAAACAAAACTTAAAATAGTTTAAATGAACATTTACATCTTCATGCTTTGTACTATGATTATTAAGTACATTAACTTAAAAGTAATAAATTGTCGGTTGGATCTTTTATCCTTAACAGGGTCCTATTTATAGAGTACCTAACGTTTGCATAAGGTTCATACTTTCGATAGGTATGGAAATTGTCCATTAAACAAACCAGTGAAATATTTAAAAAAAAATCCTAGACTAAAATTTTTAAGTTAACCCATTTGCATTACCAAATCGACATATTTTATCTATATAAATAAATAAAATTGGAGTGTCTGTTTGTAATATTAAAATAGCCGCTTTTTACTAAATGCGTAGGGATGTATACACGGTACATATACTAAAATAACATTTTTTTTAAATTTTTGTCTGTCTGTCTGTCTGTTTGTTCCGGCTATTCTCTGAAACGGCTAGACTGATTTTGACGGGACTTTCACTGGAAGATAGCTAATGTGATAGGGAGTAACTTAGGCTACTTTTTTCGAAATTTTCCCACGCGATGATGTTATTTCTTCACACAAGTTCTTGTGACATAAGGACATGATATTATACACACATGCATACTGTTTTCACGGCTAAAGTTTGTTGTCAGACCTAAAAGATATTTTACTGTTTAGTCTTGGGTCAAATTTCGGTAACAGGCAATCGTTAGTTAGTACATAGTAATACATATAGAAATATTGAAAATATATTTAATAAACACCCAAATCCAGAAATACAAACATCTATGCTCATCACACAAATGCCTGTTTTGGTTGGAAATCGAACCCGAGCCTCATAGAGTGAGTAGTCAGGGTCGCTAACCACTCGATCAACTAATTCAAAAACAGTAAAACTGCAACAACTGACTTGCAATCTGCTGTATGTCTAAAACTGATCCTCACCAAATTTATACGAAACCAAATGGGAAGTACATGAATGAATTAATGAATGAATAATAATGAATACTCTTTATTGCGCACCAAAATTAACAAAAACAGAATAAGTATAGCTAATAATTATGAATATATTAACTATAATTAAGAAATATGTTACATGTATCTATTTATATTTTCTATTTCCTAGTAATTATTATATTTTTGTTCCGTTTAGCCCATCATACTGTTTCCTTTTTCCATTTAAAATATTTATTTGCACCCCTTATTGAAATTTTTCTGCTCCACTTGTTGGTTGTCTGGCAGAGAATGCCTTTATGGCATTAAGTTTAACCATTGTACAATTTTAGTGCATAAAAGTAAATAAATAAATATAGTACACAAAGGCGGTCTTATTACTAAAAAGTAAAAAAAGCGATCTCTGCCAGGCAACCTTTAGGTAGAGGAGATCTTATAATTAATAGTAGAAGTACGCTTACTCTTTCAAACAAAAGAACAGTCTTCCAAATCTTTGAGTAAACGGGGAACATACATAGAAAAATATTCCAACGAATTGAAGGCCTCCTCCGTTTTTGAGGTCATTTAAAAGTACCTAGTATACAGAACACCACAACACGACATCGGCGTGTCGGAACCTTTGTGTCATTCCAAAATGTTGGCTAACTAATAACAATCCCACAAATGAATGTTGTTTCCTATTCAGTACATGTTTCTATAAATTTATGAGCCGTCATTGCCGTGGAGGCTTATTTAATCGCAACTATGAGTTGATTGATATAAATTTGCTATGAAACTTATATTATTCAACTCAGGTCTAAAGTGCTAGGTTTAGTCCTGGGGCCAGGCAAAAAAGATAAGATTTTTTGAGGCAAAGAATCCTTGGTATTGTTATAAAAATCCTAGGTGGACACTCACTAGATGGATAGAGCTCTGCATTATCTCGGGCCTGGTACCACCGCCTTACTTATTCCTGCCGCAATAGAGTCAGTGTTTGTCACTGTCGTGTTCCGATTTGAAGGGTAAGGTATCCGGTAAACTTATGCAAATCGCCACAAGATAGCAACGCACCATTAACAACCTTGGTGTCTATAGGCGATGGTTGACTCTTTCCATCAGGTGACCCATCTCTTTGTTTGCTATCTTATGATATATACAATTATATAAAAAAACAAAGCAACAATATAAAAATGATAACAAAGACAAGAATAAAATGTATTTGATTGACATAAGCCGCGCTAAATCACGTGGTCAAACGTCATCGGCATCGCAAGTTGGTAGACAATGTTATAATCCGTAACGAAACAATAGGCCTTTTCATCACAAAAATTTATTGTGCGCATGCGTCAGAATCAGCCATCTTTTTCGTACTGTTTTTTGTAAACAACCATGCTAAATTGTCCGCTATCCGTGTATCAAAAATTAAAATATAAATCAAAGTTGATTAATTGTAAAAAAAGTGAAAAAAAAAATAAGTAGTAAGTCAAAATAATCGGAAAAAAATTTTTGTACTCCATTATAATTATGTTGTCTGTACGAAAAGGAACAACAAAACGGTGTTGTTATGGAGTATGTAAAAGTGATACACGATACAAATCATTTAAAACCAATAGATTCTATTTTATAAATTTTCCAAAGCCTTGTCTTGAATATTGAAAAAAAATAATCAAATCATCAAGCAAATTACACATTAAAGCATGTGTAAAATGTGCGAAATGTGAGTTATGGATGAAAAAATGTGGCAGAAGTGACCGAGGTTTTAGATCTATTGATAATGTTACTAAGGATACTTATATTTGCTCACTACATTTTCTTGGAGAAAGTGGTCCAACTGAACAAAACTCTGATCCTTTAAGCTATCAAGAGTTTCAACATATTGATAAATCAATTAATAACCTCTAACCTCTCAATCAGCTCACTTTTTTTCCCTTTTTGCGGACGCCCATGACATTTTAGCCACCTTTTCAATTGTTCACAATTATGAGCTTCAACTGAATCATAAATAAGTGAAGCACCATCGATGGTTTTTTCCAATAATTTATTTCTTTGTGGAGATAATAGTCCTTGTCCAGCCATTGTTGATTAAAACAGTACGAATTTTTTGAATTACCGCCGTTTCAACATGGCGGCTACGCATGCGCTCATCTGATGATGAAAAGGCCTATAAAGTAATGAATTGTTTGGTTTGAATATATAAATTTACTGTCTGGTTTTTGGTTAAAAGTCACATTGGCTTTATTTCTCTATTTTAACGAAAAAAGCAAATCCACACAACGACCTCGACTTAGGAAATTTTACCGAAGGGGTAGGCAGAGGTACAACAAGTGCACCCACGATTAGCCGAAGATACTTGGTCCCACAATGTGATAGGTGGCAAGCCCATCGCCAACCGAGCACTTATGCAAACCCGGGCAACTTTGTGTTTATCAGAAAACTGAAAAAAAACTTTTTTTATGTGCCCGACGCGGGAATCGAACCCGGGACCTCATGTGGTCAACGCCAACACTGGACCACTAGACCACAGAGGCGATTACAGAAGTACATTCAATTAATAAAAATAACATACGACATTTATGTGACATACGTAATAATTATTATACGCACATGAATACTATCAATTAGTATACAATACTACGTAAAATGCCATTTTTATGGCTAAAGTCAGTTGTTAAGACATTTTATTTTTTAGTCTATGGTCGAATCTCGGCCAGGCGATCGCTAGTATACTTACATGAATTGTTCTAGTTTAGTAGTATCATATGCATTGAAATACGAAATAATATGTTATCCAGCCCACGAACTACTCAATAATCAATTCTTATCAATTGTATAATTTTTACGTTTTCACTATGGTACGAATTTATTCAGTGCCTTTTCCTTTTAACAAATCTCTAAATTGCATGATGCGTCATGCGTTTAAACAGCAATATGTTTCGAAACATATCGACATCCAATGTAGACTGGTTTTTCCTTGCACAAATTGTTTTAATTTCCTTATTATTCTTCCATATTTTTTGCATTATGCATGTTTCAGAGTATTACCGGTGGGAGGGATGCGCTCCCGACTGCATGGGTACCACCGCCTTGCTTATTTCTCGCGTGAAACAGCTTTGCTGTGTTTCAGAGAGAAGGGCAAGACAGCCAGTGTAACTACTGGTACCGAGACTTAACATCTTATGTTTCAGGATAGGCAACACATAAATGTGTTACCTGGGCTAATTCCAGGTAAACTAGTTTATGTTCATTGGCGACGTCGACCACTTACCATTAGGTGGCACGTCTGCCAGTTTACCTTTCCAACTAACATAAAAAAGTATCTTCACGCCCCTATCCTCAAAGAGTTAAGCAGAAATACAACAAGTGCACTCACGATTAGCCGAAGATACTTAATCCCACAACGTGATAGGTTGCAAGCATATCACCAACTGGGCACTTATTCAATCCCGGGCAACGTTGTTTTTATCAGAATACTGAAAAACATATTTTTGAATTGCCTGACCCGGGAATCTGACCCGGGAGCTCACGTGGTCTACACCAACACCGGACCACTATACAACAGAGACAATACAAACTTACCCGTTTTGCTATCGATCGTCGAGGCGCACAGATACTAGGCATCGCCATATGGTGAACGTTCCACGTACCCGGACAAAGCGGTTCGACTCGACATTTTTGATCCGAACCGCAAGGGACTGGAATGTGCTTCCTGAGTCTGTGTTCCTCGACGGGTAAAACCTGGGGATCTTCAAAAGAAGAGTGAACAGGTACCTTCTAGGGAAGCGCGTTCCATCTTAGGCCGCATCTTAGCTTACCATCAGGCGAGAGCGTGGTCGAGCGCTTCCCTATCGACAGTAAAAACCTATCTTCGACCATGTTCACAAGTTTCTTAACACGCAGTGTATTTTTAGGAGACTTCTAATATCACTCCCAGACTATCACTGCCTTACAATACTCGATTATTGTCATAATTCATGGTACGTACACATTTTATAACCGTTTTATTAATCTCCGTCGGGTATTTTTTGTATATGCCTAAATCAATGGAGCATGCATGTTTCTAAACATCACTTTTTCAATCATATGAACCATCATCCTTTTTATATTAAATAAACATACCTGTAATAAATACAAACTACTTATTACTTATTACTAAACTACCTACTTCTATTTAATCATTATTTCTTGTAATAAAGCGTTTAATCTTTATTCTTGTTTATTTTAAATACGGTGCGGTAAACATTATCATTAAGCATCTTTTATTACATATTTTGTATTAAATTACCTGCATATCTGTATGTAATTACAATCTTTTTAATTAATTAAAGTCATTAGAATTTTGATTTGGTCACCGCATCGGGCAAATATGATATGAGCTGAGCTCTTGTCGGATTCTCTCCAGAAATCAAAATCTTAATAGCATAATCATTCCCCCGTGTGGGTGTGGGTTCCTTTGAAGAATAGACCAAAGAGCAACAATGCTGTCCTGCCAGGCAGGTCGTAACAAGCGATTGATTGGCTATACGTGTCACTACCACCGTGATTACTAGGTAGTAGAGTTCCGCAACATTTCGCCTGGGTATTTGTTACCACTGTCTTATCTATTCCTACCGCAATAGCGTCGATGCTTGTTATTGCATTGACGTGTTCCGGTTTGTTGGGTAAGGTAGCCGGTAACGCAACGCAATATTAACATCTTTGGTGTGTATAGGCGATGGTTTCTCTTTCCATCAGGAGGACCATCAGTAGAGTTATCTGCTTGTTTGCTATCTTATAATATAAAAAAACAGCAGGTGGGAGTCTAATAGTGATGTCTTAATACCTTATCTTGGATAAGCAATAGACATAGTAGTTATCTGGTCGATAAAATACCCGTCTTGCTAACCAACAAACCAGTGAATCGTGGTTAACCGGAACCTCTATTAATCTTCGGTTCTATCACTCAAAGTAATCGGCTTGATGGTTTAATAAAAACTAGCGATTGCCCTGTGGTCGAAATTTGACCTTAAACTAAACAATAAAACCTCTTGTAAGTTTGACTACATACCTACTTTAGACATAAAGAAAATGGTACAAAATATGTGTGTATATCGTGTATGTCCTTGAATGTAACACTAACATTACACGTGTCTGTAATATTTATTTTATTAATTTATTGTGTTTCTAACTAATGCATATTATTTAAAAATATAAGGTTTATGCAATTTTTTAAAAAGGGTACTTTTCTTCATGTATTAGTATAAAGATACTTATGCACATTAGACTCACAAAATGATCGTTAAAATAAGTTCGTTGCCAGACCTACTCATTGAAATCAAACATTTATAGTCATAGCAACACCCACAATAATTTAAACTGACATAAATTTCAATCATTCATCGCACATCGACAAGTTTTATGATTTAAATAAATACTTCAGTCTAGTTTTGATGTAGAGTATGATTTTAAAATTTGGAATACCTCTTAATGGTAGAGTTTAGGCAATGTCTCACCCAAGTTTAGGTACCACCGCCGCCTTAGAGTTTACTATCGCAATAGCGTTAATTCTTATCACTGTCGTAATCAGCCCCCCCAATTCACGTTATTGAATCAAAGCGCTTAGGGCTCTCACACATATAAACACGATAAAACTTCGAGACGTGCTATGACGCGGCATTATGTAAGAAAATATTTAACAGTCTTGCTTCGACTCGATTGCCGTTTGATAACGTGAAATATGCCACTGTTTTTGGAGGGTAACGTAACAAGTAAACTTAAGCTTGTGTGTGTGGCTACTAGATGGCAGAATACTGCATTGTCTTGCCCAGGTCTGCTACCACCGCCTTACCTATTCCTGCCGCAATAGCGTCAGTGCTAGTAGTCACTGTCGTGTTCCGGTTTGGAGGGTACGGTAGCCGGTAAACTTATGCATGTGGCATTAGACCTCGTCACAAGATAGCAACGCAGTACTAACACTATGTTGTGTGGTGTCTATAGGCGATGGTTCTCTCTTTCCACAAGGAGACCCGTCTGCTTGTTTGCTAACTTATGATATAAAAAAAGCAAGCACTGTCGCTGTTATAGCAGAAATAAATAGAGCGGTAGTACTAAAATCGGTAGAGTCATTGCAGAACTTGTAAATGTATGGGGAATTAAATTATCTTTTGATCGCCTCTGTGGTCTACTGGTCCGGTGTCGGCGTTGATTGACCATATGGGGTCCCGGGTTCAATTCCGGGTCGGACAATTCAAAAATGTATTTTTCCAGTTTTCTAATAAGAACAACATTGTCCAGATTAAATAAGTGCCCGATTGGCGATAGGCTTGCTACCTATCACATTGTGGACCTAAATATCATCGGCTAATCGTAGGTACATAGGTTGTACCTCTGCATAGGCATTTTCGTGCGTGAAGATATTTTTTTACTTACTTCTTGTAAATAATAGGATGTTTTATTATTAGAACAGCCAAATAGGTTAATGATGCACACGCAATTAATGGAACAATTTAACGTAATCTCACCAAAATGGTCGCACACGTCATGTTTGTCCTGACTCCTAATCCAACGTCCTTCACACCTCGCTCAGTATTACCACAACATTTTATTTGTGAATTACAAACCACACATCAACATGTGAATTGATGGAACACAATTATATTCAGTATACGACATTTTTCTCAAAACCAGTCAGTTATTATTTCTGTTGTTAGACTGAAATTTTATAAATAGAATATTTTAAAAATGTAACTCTATCGCTATTAACTTTAGTCACGGATTAAATGGATATGCCTTTCAAGACAATTTCTTAGTTTATCGGTGTAGCTTGCATTTATACATAGAAGTACAGAGTTATACTACATTCCGATGAATTAAAATAATATCAAGGGTTAAACCTTGTCATCACATTCTGTACGATAAAACAGTAAAACATGGTTTATTTCTATTTTTCCACAGTATAATATAACCTACAAATGTGTGACATTTTTGACAATAATAAGAGCGTTTGCTCATATGCGCGGCGACACGTTTTTTTCTCAATTGTGTGTCTATTAGTATACATGTGGTCTGTACAGGTATAGCGGTTTATAGCAATAAAGTCAATTTTAGGGTTCCGAAGTAAATTAGGAACCCTTGTTTCGTTATGTCCGTCCGTCCGCAGTCTAGCTCAGAGATCCTTAGGATTAGAAAGCTGTAATATGGCATGAATATACATAGTAAAGGCAATAAAGTAGTAACATAAAACTTTGAAAAATATTATTTAGGGTTGCTCTCTACATGTAAAGTAAAGATGATAATTTTTTTCTCGCTTACCCCGCAGTGAGGGGTATCATTGGATAGGTTTTTAAAAAATATTGTAGTGTATGTGTATAAGTTTATGAAAACAGATTTTGTAATTAAGGGACTCGTTCGAGAAGTATTAAGATTTAAAGTGTTAATTTTTGTTAAAACCAAGTGCCACCGCAGGTTAAGTAACACTTGGTTATATGTTCATAGTACGAAACAATAAAAGCCCTCTTCTTAGTACGCATTATTGTGATGGGACCCTACATTGCGCGTGGCATGACACGCACTTAACCAACTTTTATTTTTATTCTTTTTCTGGATCCCCACCCGTTTTTGGTCCCTGCTTGGACTACTAAACAATATGCAATATATACACATAGTTAGGTGCTTACAGTCCGCGCACGAGCTCCAAAGAATCAGGAACTGAGGTAGGGTCGGGTGTGCTCTGTGTAATATCGTCTAATTCACTGCACGTCAACATTCCGCAAAATTCCTCGGAGCTCGCGCGCGGCATATTCCTCATCTTATGCAATTTTGGCTCACCCCGCGTTGCTAGTTAAGTAATAAAGTTTTTGCTTAGGTATAACTGTATGATGATTAAACGTACAAACAAATACTTACAATTAAAACAAATGTAGTTTTTATCGCACCTGGCCCAGACACAGTATGACTAATGAATTTTCTACCTAAGCCAACAAACCGCTAATGAATAATGTAAGGAAATGACATTTTAAGGTTAATGTATTTGTGTGAATTAGTTCTCTGTAGGGATGTGAAGATAAAGTTAATTGTAGATACGCAGAATTTAGAAATGATTAGTAAAATAGTATCTATTTATGACATTTCAAAAATAACTAGTGATTACCGTGACTATAAATCTCGTATACGATAAGCACTTGTAGTCTTATTAATAAATATATACGTTGAGTGTCTATTAAGGTTATTTCTAATTGGTACTGGTGTTATTTTAATTTTTGTTCATTTGCGAAAACCATAAAATTGGTGCTACCGTCATGTTTCATTAATTTGTAATAAATACCCACCTGGTTAGCATGTGCATCAAGACAACATTTTATTGAACATTTTTCTAAGTAATGGCATAAAGTAAGTAATTTGTCTATGGTACATAATACCTAGTCACTAACTTCTCAATATCTACGTTAATTAACAATTTATGTCTGGACGCTATTGGTTTGATTAAAATTGATGGTTACCATGATTCGTAATTGCTATCCATTTAAATTATTAAGAAAGGAAAATATTGTAATTAACAATGAACACAAATGTATTATTTTTTATGAGTTATGATGAAAAGAGACAACCATCGCCTACAGACACCAAAGAAGATATTAATGAAGCGTTACTATATTTTTTGCAAGGTCTTAATGTCACATGCATATCTTTTCTTCGAAACCGAAACACGACAGTGACAAGCGCTAGCGCTAGTGCGGCAGGAATAGCTAAGGTGGTGGTACCAGACCCGAGCGAGACAATGCAGATAGCAGAACTCTACCACGTAGTAGCCACGATGGTAGTGAATCGTCCGTCTTCGTTAGCCTTTTACGAATTGCTTTGCAGAACGGGAGATGGTCTATTCTTCAAATGGGACCCGGACCAACCCCGGTTAAATTTGTACATAACGCACTATTACCACATTTTATCTCGACATCGAGTATTCTAAACTTCAAATACTTATGAGTTTTATGTCATAATTATGTGCAAAAAGTAAAAGTAAATTGTATTTTTTCAGTGAAACACAAAATACATATACAAAGACTATCGAGGTCGTCGCTAGACAATAAATCAACATCTAAATAAAAACCCGTAAACCCTAATTCAACATTTACCTTAACCTATATAATTAACCTACACAAAATAGGTCAATGTTCCGTTCATCAACTCCGCGGCTAAATGTGGGGTTAGTCTACTACGGTTACGTTACTATTCCGGCTATTCGGTTAACTCGTGAGTCATTGTTATGATAAATTATTTTTTTAATCTACGATACGATAACTAATCGCTTTTTCATACATATAATTACTACAAATGACTATTGTATCATTCAAAGAATTTTTAATTAATATCTAAAAAATCTGCCGTACGATAACTATTGCTGTTTTCCTCAAAGAACTTTCAGTTTTGTACAAACCTAAAGTTTTTTGATTTTAATTTCGAACCCTTAATCTTTTTGTTACGAAATTTGTTACTACTCATACTAGTATTATAAGTCACTATAACTCATTGCCCGCAAAAAAGCAGCTTAAAACGGGACCCTATTACTAAGCCTCCGCTGTCTGTCTGTCGCCAGGCTGTATCTCATAAACCGTGATAGCTAGAAAGTTTTTCAACTTTCACTTTTCACAAATTATGTATGTATTTCCGTTGCCGCAATAACAACAAATGGTCCCCAAACGTGTTTTTTTTTTTCGTATTTTTTTGCTTAATATTAATAACGATAACAGGTAGACGCTTTAAATTTTCACAGAATATTTAGTTGTATATTACTTTTTTAGTTGTATATTAATAAAGTAATAAAAATAAATTAGATATTAAACCATACAATTTACAAAAATAAATTAAATATTATACCGTACAACAAACGTAATCTTTAAGCAATATTTACTAGATCTTACGAAACAGGTAGAAACTTGAACATTTTCGAAAAAAGTAAGTTTGAAAATATGTTAACTATAAAATAAATACCTAATACATAAAATAAATATTTAAGTATACATACAAAAAACTTGATTTTCTTTTAAAGATGATGAAGTACGGAACCCTTCGTGCGCGAGTCCGACTCGCACTTAGCCAGTTTCTTTAATTTATACATAAAAAAAATTCAAACAATATACAGTCTAATCTTTCTGTTTTATAATGTTCAATTGTATGTACTTAATGTTCTTTTGAGATCTATAAACAAAATTTAAAAATAATCGAGTTTTTTATTCCTTTTGAATTGTTTGAGATTTAAGACCAAAATAAAGTGACGAATCTTAAAGTAAAAAAGGCGAACCTCAACAGACTTTTACAGGATAGTAACATTTCATTAATAGCGTTAATCGAATGAAACGGTCTCAGGTCCTATTTGAAAGAACTCGACGCCATTCACGAGATTAAAACTAAAAATCTGAAATCGGAAGATTAAGACTAAAACTTATAACACGGACTATGCATGCATATGAAGGTCGCTTATAACAGTTTTGATTTAATAATTACTTTCTTTTTATCCCATTTCCTATTTATTCCCAGGTCAGGCAATTCAAAAAATTAGTTTTTTTTCAGTTTTCTGATAAAAAAAAACAACGTTGACCGGGATTAGATAAATGCTCGGTTGGCGATGGGCTTGCCACTTATCACATTTTCGGATTAAGTATCTTCGGCTAATAGTGGGTCTACTGGTTTGTACCGCTGCCTACCTAATCGATGATGCGGGCGGGAAGATACCTTATTATTTTCTTTTTGATTTTTATGTTATTGTTATTTCAAACATGAGCGTAATTAAGAGCGGTGTTTAGGAGGTCCGGACCTAACTTTAACGGAAACATATTTTGTATCCGCAGAATAGGTATTTACGATTTGCCAGTAAAAAGTTCGGAGTGAAATTAGTTTGTGTAAATTTTTGGATCCTTGGGTTGACTTGAAAGCTTGACTTGAAAATTGGTCATGTTTAGCTGTGTTAAGGGGGGACCCTTAACACAGCTAAATATGACTAATTCTGATGAAAAATTTAAAGCTTTCAAGTCTCTTAAATGTAGTTTTATTAAATCAGTAAAAGAATGACATCAGAATAAATCAGTAAAAGGTGAAAGAATGAGAGGTTTTTTTTTTACATCATAAGATAACAAACAAGCAGATGGCTCTTCTGATGGAAAGAGAAACCATATATACACCAAAGATGATTATAGACACCACAGAAGTTGATGGTGCGTCGCTATCCATGTGGTGGGATGGCAATCATAAGTAGGTATACCGGTTGCCTCACCCTCCAAACCGGAACACGACAGTGACAAGCTATTGCGGCAGGAATAGGTAACGTTGTGGTACCAAATACCTGGACGAGACATTGCGGAACTCTATCACCTAGTAGTCACGTATAGCCAATCAATTGCTTTTTGTCACCTGCCTGGCAGAACGGCAGTTAGTCTATTTTTCAAAGAAACCCGGACCAGTTGAAATTAATTACTCTCCATAACTATAAGAGGTATATTTTTAAAGTTACTATTTAGACGGGTATATTAGAATAATCATTTAGATACGTCAAATAACATTAGCGAAATCGATGTGTGTTGTGTCGCCCTGTCTGAACTTAGCTGACTTCAACCACTTAAAACGACCAAGCATTTAAAACAAGTTACAAACATTACAATTATTTTTGTTACTAGAATACTCTAGAAGGTACAGGAGCGTGATTTTATGCAAAATACTCATACTGCGTGTTGGCTACAATTAGGTACAACCCATTCATATATTTAGAAACGAAACGGAAACCTCGTGTTGCAATCGTGCCGATCTTAAAAATAATCTCGCCATTATTATCATGGGTTAACATGAGTGCTAACTTTTTATCTTGAGAATAAGATCTCTTTACACGGCTTTAGTAACTTTTGGTAATTTACATTATTTTCATTTATAAATACATGTGCCTCATGCTCTTTAACCCATATATTATAAAACATATTATATATGCCTGTATAACGCTGAATAAAATTATCACTTACCTATTCTCAGTCTACTACGTAAGGGATCTGGCGTGAAGATATGTATACATGTGTAATGCTGAATTAATTTATCGCTTAATGAACTCGATCAATTTAATAGAGTTCATTAAGCGATAAAATATAGAATCTTCATTGTACATAACTGTATATGTCTTGTATGATTGTGTCTTGAAAACATAGAAACCTTCATTGTGTATGATTTATCCGTTATTTTTTAAGATACGAGTATCTGTACAGAGGTTATACCAAAGATTATGTAATAATTACTATTGCTATAATACCTTTTATTAATATGTGAAGTGAAAAATTTGTACCCCTTTTTTAAACAATTACGCGAACATTGATGAATAAAATTTGGCACAGTTAAAGTTTACACTGCGGAAGAGTGCAGTAGCCTAAAATTTAAAAAAAATATGCATTAGTAATACATTAAATTAATAAAAATAAACATTACACACACTACATTCATGTGAAATACATAATACTTATAAACTATTTTCTTTACGCTTAAAATTTGTTGTGAAACTTAAGAGATTTTGTCATTTAATCTATATTCCAATTTCGACCAGTAGGCGATCGAACAATCCAAGTACAATCCGCTGCATGACCGCATGAGTCACATTTTGTGTTGCCATTACTTATATTTAAAAATATTATTTTGATCTGAAAAATTTGTGTATCACTAATCACAAAATTCCAAATAATGCCTTTTGTGAACGGACAGAATTTTCGTTACTGACTGTATATATATATACCTACATATATTAAATCGTACAAATAATACACAATATAGACTAGTCGTATACAAATAGTATTTAGTATAAAACACATGTATATAATATAGTGTGTAATAACCTACTTATTACTTGCCTCAGTGCGGCTGGCTGTGACAGAACTGGTTAGGCCGGTAAACAATCTGACACCTTACTGCATGCATTATCAATGTTTTTGCTAACAGACTTCGTTGTTTTTGGAAATTAGGAACAAGGATGCGATAATAGGGTCGTTAAACATAGTGTTGTTTGCTTTATTAAAATATATATTATTAATCACTCGCCTACCTCTAGGTGTGAAAGATAACACGTACGATAATAGGATAAAACTAGACCATGAGTCATGTTTCATATTTTTTTAGTTATTACATAATCACCTTGCAGTTCTATGGTTAACCTATTCGGCTTAGATAGTGAGATTATAGGATTAATTCCGGGGGATTAATAGGATCTGGATCGAACCACAAAAATGTTGACGATTTATCACAGCATATTTTTAGTAACACCCTGGATCCTAGTTGATTAAATTGTAATAATGAGAAACATCTCATACCGCTAACAAGCGGCAATGGGATCACCAACCATCTCGCTAGCCGATAAACGGGCGAATTGTGGTGAACCTAAACTTAAATACACGACGATCGCTATCTCTGTTCTTTAAAAAATCAGTAGCAGTCAAAATCTATAAAGTGCTAGAGTATCCTTCCATTTCTTTGTGAACTCTTCTCATTATCGCTTTTTGATATGAAGAGTAATGTAAACGCTAAACCTATGCTGGTATTATCACAATCTCACCACACGTATGGCAACGGACCGTTAACATTTTACGTGAAGGCCATGACTGCCACTTTCCTTAAAGAGGACCAGCCGCTTGTTCACTATCCTGGCTATAACAAAAAAAGATATAACAATGACATTCAATCGGTTTTTGGGCAAAACCCTTTGTGAGTAAATCGGTCTTTTTGTGCGTAGACGCGTGAAAACGAGGCTGACATTGTAAAGAATTCTACCTACATGATTCGTTCGAATAGGGTTGTCGAATTGTAAATTGTGAGAATGAGATCGTCACTGCATTACCTAAATTGAAAAATAATTGATTTCCGCGTCGCGTCTGCCAGAAATAACGATAGTTTAAATTTTATGACATAGCTACAAAAATTACTGCTTTTGCCTTGAATGTTTATTTTATTGTTAAACTACCATTTATAGCTATGTTATAACTTCTGGCCCCCCAATTTAAAATAGATAATCTGCCTTCCTGACTAGCATCTCATCTGTCTCTGGTTATCAAAAGCTAAAAAATATCACTACTCGTGTGTATCGATCGAATTCTTAAGTGTTGTCACTTGTCAGGATGTGATGAAATTGCCTTCTTTTTTTGCTGTTATAATTTCAATGACAGTCACTGTCGTGTTTTTGTATGGAGGGTAAAATAGTTAGTTTACCGTTACGCATGTAACAGAGTCTGTGTACCTACTTGTTGTTGTTGTTATTTTCATTGTCAGGCGAAATATTCTGTTCTTTATCAAAATAGTTATATTCACAATTCTTAAAACACTACAGCGTATAAATAAATTACGCACAGAAGGAATGAAGGCGATTATATTTTCTAAAGTAATACACATGCACGTGCATTCTACATTTCTTTCACGCTTTCTCACTGTTTTGGGTTTGCTGGAAGAAATTTCTTACAGAGATAAGCTCGCCTTCTGTGGAGTTTTCAAGAAATAAAATGTAATTTTGCCTTTATGTGTACATTAAAATATTAAATAAATAAATAAGGACAGTTTTATATAACTTTTATATTTAACATTCCTTAAAGCAATAAATGTGTAATTGACACTTACATATAAATGTAAGTGTGAATAATAAATAAAGCAAAAAGCACAAACTCAGAAAATAAGAAAAACGTAGGTTAAATTGATCATTAATCTAGTGTCTAGTACCGGTGTGGGTCGCAAAAATTAGATCCATAGACTCTTGTATATGTAGTGCTTTGATCTATGGATTGTATATTTACGCAAGAGTACCTATTGGCTATTACTATATACACAACATGGGACGTAGCAGCTAACCATTAGAACAATAGTTATGCTTCTTCTAACCTTTAGATATAATGGGCTTGACCGTATTAAAATCATAGTGCACGGATACAATATGTTCTAAGTTTAGTTTTTATTTTGAAATTATCAAAGAATTCAATAATAGAAACCGCTTTTGTTGGAGTCTTAAGAAAATTTGTTAGAATTTTGAAAACCCTACGCAAAATGATTTCTCAACAAACGAGACCGAACATACATAAATTTACATATATTATTATAACATTACACGACACTGCCAGGTGGTCCACCTGTAATTTGATTATGCCGAAAATCTAAAGGATAAAGTTACAAAACGCAAAAAACGATTAGCGCGGATCCGCGCCAGGTGCTCTAAAGGCGAAATGTGTTAAAAATAATGTTGCTTCTCATCAATACATTCAGATTTTAATGACTAAAACTTCGGTATATTCAAATATTATTATAATCGAAATCTATTATTGGATCGGATATTAAAAATAATACCGGTTCCTAAGACGATTAAGTAATGCTTGAATAGTTAACAACTTGTTGATTACAACTAAAATATGTAAATAACCACGAAATAGGTTATGTCGTTGTCATATGTATGTCGTTGTTGTATAAACAATCTATAACCCTTAAAGTACAAACTTATTGACAAGTATTGTTTGATCGTCTGAAAAGCCCAAAAGTTGTTATATTTCTGATAAACCTACTGCTAGTTAATTTCTTCGTAAGAATTTTCCTTTTTAACCTTTTGAAGAATAGACCATCTGCTTTGCTGCCAGGCAATATGCAAGAGGCGAACGATAGGCCAAACATGACATAACCATTGTGACTACTAGTTATTAGATATCTGCAATGTCTTGCCCAGGTTTAATATCATCGCTTTCCCTAATCCTATTAAAATAACGTTAGTGTTTATCGTATTCGGTTGGGAGGATAAGATAGCCGGTAAAGTTATGCATCTGGCATTTCAAGTTTTAACCCGCCATACGGTTGGGTACTCGCCATTAACATCTTTGGTGTCTAAAGGCGAATTTATTCTCTTTAAATCAAAAAAATAATCTCCTTGTTTGCTATTTTATGATATGAATTACAAATTAAGCAGTACGTGTCAAGCTGTGCGTTATGTTTTTTAATTATTGCTACTTTTGTAACAAAAATATTGTGCAAACAACTTACGATGAACGTATATAAGCTTGCCAAGCATTGCTTGATCGACGATCGTGTGGAGAGTTGGCAAGGTACTTGCTCTGTTTCTCTCATACCAAACACTATCAGTTCATTACCGATTTTAATGATTATCTTTAACAATACAATAACTTTATCAAGCAGTACCTTACAATCAGTAAGATATACTTTAAAAAAATATGACCTATGCAGTTTTTGCATTTTATATGCAAATATTTTTAAATGCGTATATTTTTATGCAGGTTTTAATTGCCATCATAATTCACTAACAAATTAAAAATAACTTTTTTCATTTTTTTCAAATTATAAATAATCCAGCATTCCAATCAAAATCAATACCTAACTACTTACTATTATCTCAATTAATTCTACATTATGTGCAGGTTGATGGGTAAAAGACTGTAAATATATATTAAAGGACACGATAAAAGGTACCTAGTCATAATAATATGTAACCAATCAAAATATAATAAAAAGAGAATATTACTTGACTACGTAGTACACCTCAACAAAATGACATAGTATATATTAGTAAAGAATGGTCACCGCGCTAGCGATTGGATCGCACTTTGACTGACACGTGCCGCAGCGGTAAATCACTGTTCGTAAACAATGAACTTTTATATCAATGCTTGGGTTTACTTGCCACTTACTGGATTGTAAGGTCAGAATTTAAGCACCTACTTTGTTTTACATACTCGGCATCAGAATCGAGTGTTAATACCCTCCTTCAGTTTGTACAGTCTTTGATTTACCGGTTAATCTATGTAATCATGATCAATCACTCTAAAAATCACTAGAAAAATTACACACTACCCAAAGTAAGCAATTTATTTGCTTGTGATGTAGGAGTTAGTACACGATATTAATACAAAGAAAATACATGTATAAAAATTGAAATATATTTAATATACACGCAAACCTAGAAATATATATGTCGCAGTGAAATTGTCAATACCGTTAGATTATAATCTACCTAACTGATATTATAATTTAACTGCTAACTTAACCTAACCAAATTATAAAATCCCTAGGTAGATTATAATCTAACGGCTATTGACAATATCACTGCGACATATACATATATATATGCTCATCACACAAATTCTTGTCCCTGTCGGGAATCATACCCGAGCCCAATCGATTGCATACCTAGTTAGGGTCTATGATTAGTTGACCAACGAGGCGGATATATACCTATTTGAATATGTTATTTAAAATGTTAATGAAATATAATTGATGATTATATAATAGTTACTTGGTATAATTTTTTTTTCAGTGTCATGGTCGTCTAAGACATTCTTCTTTTCTACATAATGTCATGATAATAATCTAAGACAATTTCAAAATTTTTAATCGTTTTTCTTGTTTTTGTTTTTTAATGTTATCTATAGCAGCGTTTCTTAACCTTTTTAGTCCGCGGACCCCTAAAATATCAAACACAATTTCAAGGATCCTCATAATAAAAAAACATTGACATTTATTTATTATTATTTAATCTATAAATAAATTATCCATATATAAGTAGGCGGACCTCCATATATAGGTATCTCGCGGACCACAAGTTAAAAACATTGATCTATAGAGTTGTTGAAATTAATGATAAATATGATTTTTCCATATTTCCTTTCATACAAACCTTGTCCTAACAGTCACAAAACATACAAAAAAAGAATAATCCAAATGGTCTAGTTGCTTTAAAGTGATGCACAGACAATAATTTGTACTAAGGCTATAACCTACATTGTAATTATATGTCACTTCATTTGGACAAATCGTCTCGTCGCTACAAAAAGGTTATTTTAAATTGACTACTTCATAGTGTCTTTTAGTGCGCTGTAAAAGTAACGTCATTTCCGGTTCCGCAGTTACAATGTCAACATTTAAAAACTAACCATTGAAGGCGGAAGAGTACTTTACAACAAATGCACGTAAGTTCTGTCACGTATACACAAAAATATTGACATTTTTCCCGTATTAGCTCGCCCCGGCTAAAAATAGACCATCTGCCGTTCTACCAGGCAATTCGTAATAGGCGAACAATTGGCCATGCGAATCACTTATCGTGGTTACAAGTTGGTAGAGTTCTTTTTTATGTAATAAGATAGCTAACAAGCAGATGGGTCTCCTGATGAAACGAGTCAACCATCGCCTATAGACACCAAAGGTGTTAATGGTGCGTTGCTAGAAAGAAATAGGTAAGGCGATGGTACCAAACTCGGGCGAGACAATACAGAACTCTACCACCTAGTAGCCACGATGGAAGTTCTGCATTATCTCACCCGGGTCTGACACTACCGCCTTACCTATCCCTGCCAGTGCCCAGTGTCAGTGTTTGTCACTGTCGTGTTCTGGTTTGGAGGGTAAGAGAGCCGACAAACTTATATATGCATTAAGACCTCGCCTCATGATTACTGACACACATCTTTGTGGTCTATAGGTGACGATGGTCTTACCATCAGGAGAGCCATCTTCTTGTTTGCTATATTAACATATAAAAAAATTAAACATACCTTATATTCTTTAAACTGAAAAACAAATACACAAAAACTTTACGCCTATCACATCAATTAATTTACATTAACACCAAACAAAACCGTCGTCAAACTCGTCTTGATGCAATACCAAAAAACAGAACTATTCTGGCCAATTATTATACGTAGTCCTACATACTTTTAATTGGGGATTAAATCACGTGCATAAATAACTTCAGAAACAAGCAAGAATTCTAAAACAATGATTCATGTTATAGCCTTCTAGTATGTAGTCATTTATTTATATAGTAGGTATCTCATTTTGACCACCTCATTGGCCGAGTGGTTAACAAACCTGACTACGCATCAATGGGGCTCGGGTTCGATTCCCGGCAGCGACAAACATTTATGTGATAAGCATTTCCGGGTTTGAGTGTTTATTAAATTTATTTGAGTATTTATATATGTATCTCTATGTTAGTCACCTCTGTGGTCTAGTGGCCCAGCGTTGGCGTTGACCACATGAGGTCCCGGGTTCGATTCCCGGGTCGGGCACATAAAAAAAAGTTTTTTTTTTCAGTTTTCTGAGAAACACAAATTTGCCCGGGATTGGAAATGCCCGGTTGGGGATAGGCTTGCCACCTATCAATTTGTGGGACCAAGTATCTTCGGCTAATCGTGGGTGCACTTGTTGTACCTCTGCCTACCCCTTCGGGGATATGGGCGTGAAGATACTTTTTATCTCTACGTATTAGTATCGTTGACCGACACTCATACTACAAGCAAATAAATTGCATACTTTGAGGTTAGATCAATTCGTGTAATTTGTCAAGTGATATTTATTTATTTTATTTTATTTATCTCATTGGTTAACTATATATGCAAAAATTTTAAAAGTTATCTATAATACAGTCGGAATTTCAAAGTACAGTACTACTTAGTACTTTACCCAACCTTATATTATGTTGTAGGATAATATTAGGATTCTGCAGATATCTATTGCATAGCAGGTATCTGATATTTTTATTCAATTTCTTTCAATAATATACAACCTTTAAACGGAACTTTTAGATGTTCCTTTACGAAAATCAATAATTTAAAAAAAGAAACCTATTTTAATTTACGTCTATTTTTTAAAAATTGTTTTAAGTAATGTTATTTTTAAAAAGGCACAAAAAAGTTCGAAGCTTTATGTACAAAAATATAGAGAGCCCAAATTAGAATACAAAGTTACTTATATATTATTCTGCAATAATATACTGGCATGCGAAGGCTTTTAAAGCATTTTTTTATAATACAAAATTACAATATACAAGCACAAAAATAGCAAGCACAAAAATAAAAAAGAGATAGACATATATGTTAATAATAAGGGATCGTTTATTTTTCTATTTATTCCTGCTTGTAAATTTCCTCTGGTTTACTGCATGACATCACGTCACATGTATGTTTACTGCATCACATCACATCACATCACATGTATATGTATATGTAGGTGTATACATATATTAGGTTTGAAAGAAAGATTTAATGAGCGCTATTCAAAGATGCAATTACTACCAAACTGATGTAGGTCCTAACATGCATCGATATCTTCGAGACTCAGGTAATTTCTAAGGAACCTTCATTATTTTATAAAGTTCATATTTTTGTTTTACAATATATCATTTAATTGACCCAAAAACATTCTTTTGCTAAGTCGGTTAAAAAACGTAGCTATGTTAGAATCACTAAATCAATCAAAAATCACACAAAAATACAAATTTTATAATATTAGTATAGGTGAAAAGTCCTTATGAGAACAAAATTAGAAAATATGAGTTACCACTTTCCTTTGAATCAGAAATATTGCCTGGGGAGCCGCGGTGTCTTTACGTAAAGTTAAAAGCATTCAAGAA
Source organism: Apodemia mormo (assembly GCA_036924255.1). Lineage (NCBI taxonomy): Eukaryota > Metazoa > Arthropoda > Insecta > Lepidoptera > Riodinidae > Apodemia > Apodemia mormo. The sequence goes on from JAUPFN010000002.1 coordinate 14,825,352, forward strand.
GATACACATAATGAACCATTCATTGAAAGTAAAGTCTTTTATGTACTTTCTTTAGATCGTTTTTCTAAAGCGATTGCATTGAGTTTACTTATGATGCGTATAAGCACACTAAAGCTTCACGGAACAGCTAAGAACAACGACATAAATCAAGTTTTGGAAGGTAACCAAAATGACCTTTTTGTAGCGTTAAAAATTCATTATTTTATTTTCCCATTTAACTTTGCTTTAGCTTTTTCTTTGTTCTTGTATTCTTAACTAACAGTAAATTTGTAAATTGGATTATCTAGTTGTGTAAATGTTGGATAAAGTTTTACATATTATGTCTTCCTGTGTCTGTAACTGTATCTATAAGTAACTGCTTATTACTCGCGACTGTGTTCGCGTGAACAAAAATTATTACTTCTCTTTGCTTAGTCTGGTAAAAAAGTTGCCTATGACACTCCCGGATAATGTTAAAAAATTTTGGTTCGATCTGATCGAAGTTTGGTTGAGTACTTTTTGAGTTAAATCGTAATAAACAAACAAAAAATCAAATCTTTCCTCTTTATGATATTTATGTATAATTGAATTTGCAAAAACATGATAATTTTGATAATGTCTCAAGTACTTAATTATTTGACTTTATCAAAATCATTGTTGGTGGTTATATTATATAACTGTTTATTATTTATAGCGTTATGAGACCGGTTTTCCAATTCGGTAGTTGCTATAAAATTATTGGCCCGCCCGCCCGAAACTGGAATATATCAGTTTCCAAGATCAATTTGTTTAGTATGGTCATATTAAAATGCTAAACTTTTGAAGCATAGATTAAAAAACAAATTAGTACCACTCCTTATCTAAATGGATAATTATCGCTAAGAAATCTAAGATGTTAACGATGCCTTATTCTCCGTATAACAGGGATTGGTCATTGGAATTGACATAATGACTGTGACAAGCACTGACGCCACAGAATACCCAATAGTACTGACACTATTGCGGCAGGAAAAGGTGAGGCGGTGATAGTTAACGCTGATGAGACGTTGCAAAAAACTACCACCCATTAATCATGATCATATTGACAAATAGCCAATCGATAATCGTTTTTTATGAACTACCTGACAAGACAAAACTACTGGTTTTATTACATATTTTAAAATTACCACGATTCCTATCCGGGAACAGAAAATGTATCAAACATCTCTAGACAATCAAGTTAGAGTTAGAAAATTCGGTAGGAAGAAAGACTATTTGATTCGCCAAATAAAACGTTCGGACTAACGTCTGGACTACCCTAATGAAACGCGGTCTTCTGGGTCATTAAGGAAATAAATCTTATTTAACTTACGCATTAGTTTGCTAAGATTAAAAACAATAATTACGAGTCGTTAATTCTACATAAACGTGCTTTGACTTTTATTTAAAATAATTACATGATAATTTAATCTGGGGCAATCTTACTCATCGCCATTTTTGTGACAATGGCGTCATTATTCTTTATAGTCAGACACCATATTGTTCTCTAGTCTGTAGCATTAAGCCGATTCTATAATAGGAGTGCCGGGGTCGAGAGTTCATCTTACAGCTATTTAGTAGTCTTTATAACAGAATGAATTATTTTAGAATGATATCATCTCATGATTTTCCGAAAAGTTTCTTCCCGTGTTTGTCCGGGCGGGGTTATTAATGTAATTCCAAAAATATACATTTTACATTAACAGGGAAGGAAACGTAAATAAAAATAATCAACTGATTATCTTGTTACGGAATGATCAGGGCTATATCAATCATAGTTTTCATAATTTAAACAGTGTAGTAACAACCGACTGCCCATTTTCTTTAACTCTGAAGCGGTGCATCAGATTATCACCAAATATAATGGGACGACACGGGAATTATTTTCTCTTTTTCGGTCATAACTCCAATACTACTAATACTACAATATTAATACTTAAGGTTAAAAAGAGACCAAATCTGTAAATAAATTAAAATAAATTTATTGAATTTTATAATTATTCTACACTAGCTGTTGCCCATGACTTCGTCCGCGCGGACTTCGTTTACTCCGCACAGCACCTCCCACGTAGGTGATAGCCTAATATTATGTAGCCTATATGTTGACCCGACCACTTTAGTACGACCACTTTATTAGTAATATTCATGCAAAATTTGAAGGAAATCCATGCAGTACTTTTTGAGTTTACCCCGGACATATATACAGACAAACGGACGAAAATTCTTAAAAATATATTTTTGGCTTCGATATCGATTGTAGATCACGCCCCAAGTATTCTTTTAAAAAAATATTCAATGTACAGTTTTGACTTTCCTACGATTTTATTATATGTACTTATAGATTGAATACTGAAATGCTACAATAAATGCAAGGGATTAAATGTGTTACAACCAACGACTTCTAAGTACTAACGGACAAATTTGTTTTTCTGTGAAATGGCGACATCTGTCATAAAAATAAAGTAAGCGGAAAAGCAGCAAGATGATTTAAGTCTAGAAAGATAGTAGGGGAACCCAAGAGGGTATTTTGGGATTTACTTGAGTGCTTCAAATTAACATAGGGGGATACCTCGTATACTGTTTTTTTTTATATATATCATAAGATAGCAAACAAGCAGATGGGTCTCCTGATGGAAAGAGTCAACCATCGCCTATAGACACCAAAGATGTTAATGGTGCGTTGCTATCTTGTAGCGAGGTCTAATGCCACATGCATAAGTTTACCGGCTACCTTACCCTCCAAACCGGAACACGATAGCGACAAGCACTGACGCTATTGCGGCAGGAATACTGTTGAGGTTTTTCATCAAATATAAGCCTTCTAACTTCAACTTTTGGAAATTGTCTGATTTTATTTTTTCGTTATTCTTACATCATTTCCTCCAAAATAAAAAAAAATCAGTTGTGCTGGAGAACGTCAAGACAGCGTTTTCTTTGCAAATTTATGACCCTCCCACTCCCTCCCGCTACAATTGAATCGTCATTTTTTTAAATTTTAGCTAGCGATTAACCCGCCATACCTAAAATATGACGCGCTTTAGTGTTTCCATGTCACTGGTTTTTTTTTCACATTTATGCAAAGGTTCAAAAGGCTAACACAAAAATACTGGCAAAAACCTCGCAGCTACATGTCAAAAGTACATTCATTATACAAATACCTGTCACGTAAATACATTTAAATTTTAATTTATAAAATTACAGAAATTTAAATACCAAAAAGTGCAAATATATTATTATGCAGTGTGTTTAAGCAGGTTTTTTTGCACATTTTGTTGTCATCTTTATATTCTTGTGTTTTATGATACAAATTGAAATTGTATAAAAATAAATTTTCAAAAAATCTGTATTTACGTTAATCTGTATTTGGTTTATTTATAATTTTTTTTTATTAATAAGGTATTTAAATTTTGTATAACTTAAACTTTGTGGTAGAGTTCCGCAACGTCTCGCCTGAGTATGGTGTCACCGTTGTACCTATTCCTGCCGTATTAACATCAGTTTTTTTCACTGTCGTGTTCCGGTTTGAAGGATAAGGTAACCGGTAAACATATGAATGAAACATTGCCATCCTACCACACGGATAGCAATGCATCATTAACATTTTAGGTGTCAATAGGCGATAGTTTCTCCTTCCATCAGCAAAGCTATCTGCTTTTTGTTTGTTGTATGATATTAAAAAATAATCATTAATGTAGTACCTATATATTATAATTTCACGCACTTGACAAATCCATGTTATTTTAATTTTGGAATCTTGGTTTCAAAGAGACTTTGTTTAGCTGTCGATTTTTTATTAATAAAAAAATCACGTTGGTCCGGATGTATTTTTAAGATCTACATTCTTACCAGGTAGTAAACGTCGAAAATTTTACGACCATTGTCGCTGCTAGGTGAAATAGTCCCTTAACGTCTCATTTGGGTTTGGTCTACTTATTCTTCTTCCTTTTTACCTCAATAGTACCCAGGGGCGAATTTGATATGCTAGCTGCCCTAGGCCTACGACTGATTGCCTATTCGCTATAAAACATGAAAAATGAAATGAACTATAGAAATTAAATTAAAACAATAGTCAGTAAATGATTAAATTATCTCATTCAGTATTTCACATACTGATGCTTCCCATTTTTATTTGTGAGTAATAACAAATCGTTATTTACAAATTATCTTTTGTCTGGCTTTCTGAGCAGCAAATTTGTTTATCAAATCATCACAATCTAAAGACCTATACAACTGTGATTCAATGAAAAAACGACCAAATTTTGCCGAGCCTACTCGATCTATAGGGAAATCCGCCCCTGATAGAGTCAGTGCAATATTTTTACTTTTAATTTCAACCTCGTTTGCTTTATCGGAACAGCCTGTGCAATAATATCCACAAATAGAAATCAATTTGAAATGTATCTGAGAGTGACGTTTTAAGCGCACGATTAGTTATCATCGATATTTACACGCTAATTATAGATTTTATCTGTTTGCGACCGCATAACAGGTTTCATTTTTAAATTATACAGATGTCAAAAATATTTACGGGGATGTAAATGCATACGGAAATCAATATGGCAAATAGCAAAGAAATCACATACACACATGAAGTTATGTTTTTTCCCGTATGTTGCAAAATAAACAAAAATAATTTATATTTGACGGATGTACACTCAGCAAAATGTTTTTTGCACACATATTAACAAAATATACAAAAAATATATAGATATTTGACCTATATACAGACGTAGCCAAATATATTTTTGCCCGTATATTGAGAAATATACAAAAACATATTTGACATAATTTGAGACTGATCAAAATATTCAGTTCAAAAAAAATGTTTTTGTAGAATTCACAAAAATTTGCAAGTCTGATGCGTTGTCTGATGCGTGGCCGTGAGGGTGTCAATCAGTTTTTGAGTAGCTGGGATATGTGTGGGATGTTCCAGCCACTTAATACCTATACCAATGTACAAATTGCTATGTATGTATTTCGAAACACGCCACCAACAAATTAATAAATAGTTACAGCAGCCTCTAAAACATCATAAAAAACTTTTTTGTAACAACTTATGTCAAAATATTTTCAAAATATTTATTCAGTATCCAAGGCGAATAAACCATATCTCGGAACACAAAGAAATAGATAGTATGTCTTTAACCTTTTCTGTTTACTTTTATCTCAAATCTACGTCAGATAATTTTTCGATCAATCTTTGTATCATAAGATGCAACAATAGGTACGTCTGCTAAACACCTACATCTACAGGATTTATGAAATGTTTAAGTTGAAATAATGCTAATTCATCTTAAAATGAAGTTAGACTACAATGTTGTAAGGTGTACATTTGAATAAAACGATTTTTTTTTAACTCAATTCTATATTTTGTAGGTACTTAATTTTTTGGTCACAATGAAGCATCGTCTCGCCGTAACACCACCGCATTCGCTTTCAATGTTGCAATGACATGAGAGCTTGTCACTGTCGAATTTCCAGTTGGGAAGGTAGGGTAGCTGGCAAATTTATGCAAGTGGCGTTACAACCCAGCCACATGCGGACAGCGCAACAGAAACATATTTAATATTTAGAGGCCTTGCTTCTTCCATCAACTGAAGCATCTACTTAGTTACTATTCTAATATTATTAATATATATAAATTAAGAACTCACTTTATATTATTGGCAGGTACAATTGAAATTAGCATTTCAGATTTATTTGTAACTGACAATTCACAAATCAGAAATAGTAATTTGAATTCGCTTTATGTTCTCTATTTTCCACCGACTTCCAAAATGAAGGTTGTCAATTCGTTGGAATCTTTTTTGTGTGTTTAACGATTACCTACTCGAAGATTCTTGAACTGATTTTTTATAGTATAAGACAGCAAATATGGATGGGTCCCCTGATGGAAAGAGTCAACCATCGCCTATAGACACCAAAGGTGCATTGCTATCTCGTGGCGAGGTCTTATGCCACATTCGTTTTTTTTTTATTAATAACCTACGTTTTTGTTGTCTGATAAAGAACAATGTTCAAACAAAAACCTTATTTATGATATTATTCTAATTTATTTAAATTTAATGATTCCTCCTTTACTATACGAACAAAAAAAATTGAATTCTCGTCTATTGACCGTTAGAGAGGCTTCTAATCTGTTCTCCTTTAAAAACCTAGTCAGGGAATAATACTTTTCCACATTATAAACTCTGCACACATACATACCGCATTACGCACATGAATTCATTATACAGTTAATAACGATATATTCACATATATATATTTATTTTTTTACCCTGCTGGCACATATATATTTATTTATTGTTTTACCCTGCTGGTCGTTTTGTAGAAATCGCTTAAGGCGATAAAACCACCAAATTTTATAAAATTTAATATTATTATTTGTTCTCTTTTGCATGTATTCTTTATGATACTCAATAAAGAATTATGTATGATTGATTTTTATACTTTTATACCACCATAAACACGCATGTAAAATACCTTATCGTAATTTTATTTACCTAAATATTACTATATTATTACTTAAATAGCAGTTTAGTATTTTTCGGCCGCATTATTATTCAAGACACTAAGAATTGGACGACCTCCTCCATTCAAGGTAATCTCCCTCCACGTTTTTAACGTCGAGAATACGTCTCGTAGCCATGACAGTGTGACAAATTTAAAATAGTATTAAGACCTCGTTGATCTTATGGTTGGCCTGTTCAGCTCAGGCTGTAGAACACCAGGTTTGACTTCCCGGGTTGGTCTAATTGATATAAGGTTTTTCCACCTAGAAACATCTCAATAAGTGAAAGAAATCTAGTACAAATAACAAGCGATAATAATCATTTAGTTTCGCAAATGCGGCGCTGCACGCTGGTAAATCTGGTAATCATGACCCATTTCGCCAACTGCGAAATTGAGTTAGAACTTAGAAGTGTCTTTTTGGTCGTTCAACTGACACCGCTTAGACCGCCAAGGAACCGGCATCGTGATATTTCTTTTATTTATTTATTTACAAAATCAACAAGTAACTGTTTATGTACCTAAATACATCTTAAATTTCTTCGTTACGTGGTTACGGCTTCTAGTGTAATCGCTGTTTCGATTCAAATTTTTACTGTTTTGGAATATTTTAAAAACAAACGGATTTTATAAATCTAAAAATATCTCAGAAGCAACATGGAGTGTGGAAAATTGTACTTTATGACACTTCCATCTTGTATTATTATGTATTCTGTGCTTCCGTTCCAACGTAAATACGGAAAGCTATCGGTCCCACGGCTTTTGGGATTTAGCAAACGATAATCAGTAAGGTTTACAAATTCGTCGATAAAGTTGGAAGGAATCACATCAATCAAAAGATGATTTTTTAGCCGCAAAGTGGTGAGTAATGGTGGATAGGAATATCTATCGACGTTCGATTTCCTTTACTTATCACAAAAAATTGTTATAATGATATTTATTCATATATTATACAAAAGGGTTTGGATTACACGGTGACAATATGGCGACCAAAATAAGCGTTTTGTATTCTTTTAGTGATTCTATAACATTCATGCTAAAATAATATCTTTTTAACAAAAACTTAAACCGACGAAAAGTTATGCGGGGTCATACATTATAATCAGTGAATTTTCGTACCGTTATGGGTGTTTTTTTAATATATGACCACCCTAGCCTCGGAGTAAATTCTATCCAATAAAAGAAGATTATAAAAATGGGATTACCCTGTAAAAACTATGCATAGTCATTCATTAAAATCAGTGACTGAACAATCAATTGACCCTTCCTTACATAACCTTAAGCCGACGAAAAGTTATGCGGGATCATACATTATAATCAGTGAGTTTTCGTACCGTTTTGGGTCTTTTTTTTAAATATATGACCACTCTAGCCTCGGGGTAAATTCTATCCAATAAAAGAAGATTATTAAAATGGGATTACCCTGTAAAAACTATGCATGGTCCTTCATTAAAATCAGTGACTGAACAATCAATTGACCCTTCTTTACATAACCTTAAGCCGACGAAAAGTTATGCGGAGTCATAGGTACATTATAATCAGTGAGTGAATAACCAATCGTCCTCAGTTTTCGTACCATTCGGGTGTTTTTTTTAATATATGACCACCTTCGGGGTAAATTATATCCAATAAAAAAATAAGAAGAAGAGATAATTTGAATTCATCGAAATTTACAATCATTATATCAACCACTGCCACACATTAACAAATAATTATAAATTGATAAAGAAAATAATAAACAACACGTGTGTAGTCTGATTGTTGTAAGTCTAAAGCGAAAATGTCACGTTTGGCTCGATTTTATAACCTTGAACCGAATAATTGCATATGGGTCGGAACAGATTACCGGCACAGCAAAATATAAGAGTATTTTACTGTGCCAGTGTCTGCGTCAGGGCTTGCAAATGGTTTAATAAATAGAACGTAGTCCCTGGAACTTTTTTATTTTTATAATTATAAGAATAAACTGATTTTTTTATAAATACCTACTTTTTTTACTTAATCACTTGATTAATTTATGAAAACACGAAAAAGCTTTTGTCCTACATATTCGACAGTTTCTCTGACGAATCCTTCACGCTAAAGATTTCGAAATTATGGGATTTTTAAATTGATTAATAACACCTATTTTTTTTAAATAGCTTGGTAATTATTATTATAATGCAAGACTACCTTGTTCTACACGTAAAGTGGAAACCATAAGACAGTAAAAGCAAACGATAATTAAGTACATTCTTGGGCACAAAAAACGAATGTTCTACAAAATGTAGATATACTTTATGGGTATTTTAGTCCGATAAAATTCAAATAAGTATAACTTAAGGCTAGCCTCTCCTAAAACCACCTCGCTCGTTCAGCACGAAGCACCTTGGAGTACATGTGTGTACTCCATGGTCCTTTCTTTTTGACAATAGCAATAATTTATGTTTCTTGCTGACTCTTGTATGGGCTGACATACTAAAATTTCAATTATTTTTGTTAACAGTTTCTGATTATTTTTAAGTATAAATGTTGTCTTAGTTGCTCTTCATTTCATTTACATTTCAATTGTTCTAAATAAATTGTATACAAACATCAAATAATCAATGCGCTATTACTAATAATTGTGAGTCGTGTGTTATCTTCTTATATATAAAAATCAATTGCTGTTCGTTAGTTTTGCTAAAACTCGAGAACGGTTGAACCGATTTGGCTAATTTTGGTTTTGTATTAATTGTTGAAGACCAGGGAAGGTTTACAACGTGAGAAAATATAGAAAAAAAAGAGTAGTTAAAAAGGCAGATCAACGTTTGCCGGGTCAGGTAGTCCTAAATAGAATTGAGCAAAAACGCATGTGGATGCCATTCTACATAGCTCTTCTGCACTGCTACGCCACAAAGCTCTAATGACAACCTAGGGTGACGTCACCGAGCTAACTATTTGAGCTTGATTCTTGTAATGCTGGGGCCGCACTTGCGTCTATCATCACAAAGCTTCGTGCAATGACACGATAAATGCAGATGGGACACGCTATTATCGGCAATTTTTGCATACATTCCGGACTGCTGTGCCTTTGCGCGCATATAACTTCAGGACTATAGACGCAAGTGAGGCTTCAGTATAAGACTAACAATGTTGTAGTTAAGGTAAGGCGATATATAAATACTGTTATATACATAATTAACACCCAAACCCAGAAATACGAGACTGGTGTAGGAACCGGGCGATATTAATATTACGAATTGTATTTGACCTTATTTAATTATACGAGTCAGTTGCTCTAAAGTCTAACCAGTCTAAGTACTTATGAGTTGGCTAACCGCGCTTTCTCACCCAGGCGTATTGACAGAAATTGATACCCAATCTGTGGTCGAGACCCATTTGTACAAAAACAAACAGTGGCTAAGTGAAAGATATCACACAAGAATTATTTTATTTTCCACACATTAGTAACTAGCTCCATTGATAATTAAGCAGTGAATATCTATATATCACGAGAAATCTAATCTGCAAACAATCTTCAAAGTAATCAAATTATTTGCAATATAATTGTTAGTCAACGAGCCAAGTTATATCATTCGATACCAATCAAGGAAATGATATCCTGATGGAAAGAGAAGCCATTGCCTATAGTCGCCAAAGATATTAATGGTGCATTGCTATTCGCGTGGCCAGATGGTAATGCCACGTGCGTAAGTCTACCGGCTACCTTATCCTTCCAACTGGTACACGACGATGCACAAGCGTTGGTGTTATTGCGGCAAAAATTGATAAGACAATGGTACTAATTACCCCGACAAGACGTTGCGAAAATCTACTACCTAGTAGTCACAATGGTAGTGGCACGTATAGCTAAAACGTTTGGCCTTTTACAAACTGCCTGGCAGAGTGGCAGATCGTCTATACTTCCAAAAGGGCTCAAATTAAAATATATTAAATAATCACTCAAGCACAGAAATACAAGCTTCTACGCTCATCTTACAAATACCTGTCGCTGTCGGGACTAGAACCCGAACCTCGTCTCGATCGGCGTGATTGATTAGGCGTATACATCAACCACTCGACCCATAAGGTCTTTTTCTGTTTTGATTTACCAACCCGGGATTGGTCATAGTTGTTATTAACTTTTTCGGGGTTATCATTTCAAAATCCAATTAGCAACTCCGAGTCTGATGATGGTGTGTTACCACACCCGCACTTCGGATGAGAAAATCAAACGGTACTCAATAGTCATTATCAGGTGCGTTAAATGCGGCGATGGGTTCACTACAAAGAAACCGTCGAAACGTGGCGAACAGAGCCGGGCTTACCCTTGGTGCCGCAACGGGGCACCGTTAAAATGCCGCCCCATTGATAATATATTTTAATAGCGCTTTTTCATAAAAGAGGGGGCAAAAGAATATGGAGACTTACCTGACGTCAATGTTCTAAGTTAGTTATTAGTTTCTTTAAAAATATGAAAATGAACTTTTAAAAGCATTTTAGATAACGCGATTTTTCTCTCACCTTCCAAATTTTGCGGTCCCTGAAAATTTACCACCACGAGTACCCAATGTAACTAGGCTAAGCTAGCGTAACTAGGCTAGGCTCTTAGAACTATATAAGCTAGTTAACTAGGCTAGGCTCTTAGAACTATATAAGGTTAGGCTGGTGGTGAATCTCTTGTGTATATATGCGATCATCTATCCATATAATAAAATCGTAGGAAAGTCAAAACTGTACATTGAATATTTTTTTAAAAGAATACTTGGGGCATGATCTACAATCGATATCGAAGCCAAAAATATAGTTTTTAGAATTTTTGTCTGTTTGTCTGTTTATCTGTTTGTCTGTATGTATGTCCGGGGTCAACTCAAAAAGTACTGCATGTATTACTTCAAATTTTGCATGAATATTACTAACAGGTCGGGTCAACATTTAGGCTACATATTATCACCTACGGGGGAGGATCTGTACGGAGTAAACGAAGTCCGCGCGGACGAAGTCGCTGGCAACAGCTCGTTATATCATACACGAGAGTACTCGACTTGTTTGTTATCCATACAAGTTATTGTATTACTAGACTGTATTACTCACATTAAATTTTGTTTGCATAGATTGAGTCTTTATGATCGAAATTCAAACAGCGTTCGTTGCATGTACCGTTATCGAAGCAGACCGAAACCAATCGCGTTAGATACAACATTTTATGCTGCAATTCCGAGTGACCTGCGTCACCTGTGGTGCATTGTTTAACAACGCTTATATACAGCTCGTTATATACTGGTACAGTCAACTGTCTTAATAACAAAAAGTTTCTGAAAATAAAAACAGTTAATAAATATTGCTTACAAATTACGCAATTTGAAATAAGTAAGCTTAAATTTCGTTTTTGGGTTATACACGTGATGAGATTATCACACAAATCACACAAATGATTGTAAGTAGAGAACCAAACACGAGCCGCCTAGTCTTTGCTGTCTTTTATAATAATAATAAAAATTTTGTATATTTAATTAATTTAAAATAATTAAAACTTATTTTTAATATCCCAACAAACTATGTAATGGAAAGAGACTTCTATGTCTATCGCCTATAGACACCAGAAATGTTAATGGCCGTTTCTAACCACGTGCTAGAAATGAAAATGCCACATGCATAAGTTTACCGGCTACCTTACCCTCCAAACCAAAACACGACATGAAAATATCCCTTTCTATTTTAGAAGGGATATTTGGATAATCGATACTTCTCCGTGCGCATATAGCGCATGATTTGACATCGATTATCGCTATTTGTACTAAAGTTAATAATGTTTTTCAACGCAGTAAAACCGCAGCAATCGACTTCTCATTACCTCTATCTCTAGAATCCTACATCATATCTTCATTAATTTGAAATAGGATTAAACGGGAAGTATACTCTCCCAAACGAAAAAAATCCAAAATCGGTTCATAAATGACCGAGTTCTGATAACAAACCAACAAAGATTTTTTAACAAAGATTTGTGTTTGTTATGTTTTCTTATATTATATTAGTTTTCTGATTAAAACGACGTTGCCTGGGATTGTAAAGTGCCCGGTTGGCGATAGGTTTGCCACTTGCCGTGTGGGACCAAGTATCCTCCGCTAATCGTGGGTGCACTTATTGTATCTTTGCCTACCTTTTCCGGGATACGGGCGTGAAGAAAATTTTTTATAATTAAAATGAATGTAAAAAACTATTTATTATTACTAACTACAATCTGCACATCGCAACTTAAAATAAAAATTTTGTATAAATAGTGCATTGTATTTATACAAAAACCTGTAGAAATAGTGCATTTTACCGGGATAGGGATATGGTTTCAGACCAGAATGTTATTATCTTATGTTTTAATCCAGGTAATAAACTGTCCAATTGACAATTTTTTGCAATATTAATTAACAAACGTATACTTAAATTCTTTTAATAAAATAAGTCAGTATTCCACTAATACCTGCTGTTATCACTTCGTTGACTGTACAAAGTACAGCAATAAACTATTACATGTATGTACGAGTGAAGAACTACAATGCAAACATTTTCCTCTGACTATAAAATGATGTTAACCTTGCAAGCCTTATGCTAGATTGCATAAACATAACAAAAATAAATTCCATCAGGCTCGCATCCTAGAATGCAGCAGCTAATGAATAGACGATTAGCAATATTCCAATTTATTGTTATTCCTAACAGGGTTTTTATGGAGTAAACTTTTTTTTGCCGGCCAAAGGACAAGGACTGTGTTGGTCCATTTGTTAAAGAAAAGTCAATAATCAAACGACCTGCTGCAGTTTGTTTAAAGATAACGCTAAATATGTCACTACCTTAAAAGCGACATACTTCAACGGTTAAATTAGACGGTAAACTTATAATAACTTATTTTTATATGTATAATAAGATAACAAACAAGCAGATGGTTCTCCTGATGGAATGGAAGAAACAACCATCGCCTGTAGACATCAAAGATGTTAATAATGCGTTGATAATCTTATGGCGAAGTCTTAATGCAAAGGTTTACCGGCTGTCGAACTCTCCAAACCGGAGCACGACAGTGACAAGCACTGACGCTATTGCGGAACAACACGGAGAATATAGAAGTAATCGCGGGTTTTTTTGCTCGATATAAAAAGCCATAATCTGAAAGTACTCGTAACACGTCTTAACTGTATTGTTAATTATTTGTCATCCAAAGTGTTATTATAATTTTCCATCCTAATAAATATCTGTATTGTTGCAGGTTGTAATTAAAAGAGTCTCTGGTTGGCTGAACGAGGTTAGAGGTAAATATGTACTTATTTAAATATAATTAAGTATAATTCGATATATATAGCGCTACCATTTGATCTAGTGTTTTACCGATTCAACTCAGACCATGAGGTTCTGGGTTCGGACTAAAGTATCATTCAGGTTATTTTAAGTTTCTCATAAAGACAAGAGAAATAAACTCAGTGACTACTAAGTAGGTGTAAAGTTTTGCATCGTTTCGACTAGGTTTGGTACCGCCTTACCTATTCCTGTCGCAATAACGCCGCTGTCGCATTTCGGAGGATAAGGTAGGCCGGTAAACTTGTATATATGTCATTATAATTGCGTCACACGAATAGCGACACATCATTGAAATCTTGCTTATCTCTTTTCAACCTTCTTTCTGCTTGATTGCTGTCGTATGATTTTCTAGCATCTCGTAATCAGAGTTGCTAACTCCTTCGCGCCTCGAATATACACGTATGCTTATCCACCACCAGCCGTGTTATCGCATAAAACGTGTGATAGCCGGTATTAGAGCGGTAATATTCGGAGATCATAAACTTTCACGCTGCCTACAAAATCGGTCAATTATGGTTAACTGGAACGTCTATGGACGATAGGTTTACCATGCCTAGCCGCAAGAGAACAGACATGACGAAATGATTTTTTTCGATATATAAGTAGCAAGTCAAGTGGCTATCTAAATAATATGCCTATAAGACAGGTACAAATGACATATCGTTACATTTCTTTTTGAATCTACATATACTCTACATACGATTTATGCCAAGTTCCTATAATAGTAAGGTGCCCAAGAGGGGATTTTTGTGTTTACTCGAGCGCGTCAGATTAACATAGGGGGTTACCTCGTATACTCTTAGGCTCTCCACCAAACGTAAGCCCTTTATATAGCCGTGGGTAACTAGGGCAGAAAAAAAAAACAAAATTTCGATATCTTCGGCATATGGAGATGTCAGATATTTTTTCGTTATTCATCATTTCGTCTAAAACAAAAGAAAATTCAGACGCGCTCGAGAATGTCAAGCTACGTTTTCTTGCAACTTTGTGATCCTCCCACTTCCTTACGGTACACTTGAGTCGGCAGATTTTCTAAATTTTAGCTTGCAATTAACCCATCATACCTTAATCTGACGCGCTTCAGTATTTCGTGTCACTGTTTTTTTTTCACATTTTTTTATCTGTAACCTTTTCCCACCATTGAAATGAAAAATTTTATATAACCTTTTATTTTACTATTATTTAATCGTCAAAATCCAACAGGTAACTACGACGCTCGAGTAAAAAAATTAACAGTAACGAAGCGTTTCACAAGTTATTTGGTAACTTTTTATTTATATGAAAATTTTAAGCTTACACCTCGTAGAAAATGTCATTCTCGTAACGAAAATGAGTCGTTTTCCTAATATATTTTGCTGTTTTATCTGTAGATTATGAGTTTTTGAGTTCATATCGCGCCGGTCATACAAAATATTCGGGATTTTCCATTTATAACTATTTTAGGCAGAAATCCATTGTTAATGCATTAAAATAGAAAATTAAATACAACTTTTAATATTGATTATCACGTGTAACGATCAAATCATTAAAATTGTTAAATGTGGTACATTCAGGTACAGGAAACATCAAGCATACTTTATAGAGTCAGGCGTTACTTTGCGGAAATCCGTAACTTAAAAAAGAAATCAAGGTAACCTAATTAGCAAGCTTCCGCGGATTCTCATGAGAGATGTCACATATATGGAAGTGTATGGAAAGCCACTAGATAGGTTACCTTGTGTTGGTCTGGGGCCCGTTTGAAGAATCGACCAACAGCTGTTCTTCCAGGCAGGTCGTAAGAGGCGAGCGATTGAATATGGGTGTCACTACCATCGTGAATACTAGATGGTAAAGTTTAACAACATCTCGCGGGGGTATATGGTACCACCGCCTTACTTATTCGTGCCGCAATAGCATCAAAGTTAGTCATTTTCGTGTTCCAGTTTGAAGTTATTAAAAATGTATTTTATCTCTATAGTTATAGTGCCGTAATTTGCCCTATATTAGTATACTAGCTGACTCGCGCAGCTTCGTCTGCGACTAGATTAACACGTCGTCAATTTGTTCATAAAAAATTACATCCCCTATTTCAGAGCCTTAGGAGTAGATTTTTTAAAGTAGCCTATGTTTGAAACCAGGTCTTTCAGTCTTTTTGAACAAATATCATATTTATGTTGAGAAAATTCAAAATGATTTGATAATAAATTATTTTCCGTCATGTTGAGGCGAGCTTTTGTAATTACAGAATATCCTTACTTGTTTGTAAAACTTTTTCCTTTAAAATAATTCTTTCACATTTCAATTGCGATGTGAAACGTGTACTCAAAGCTGCATAAAATTGTAAAGAAGAAGTAAAAACTTAGAAAATAATAAAGCACGCAGTAAACAGAGGGAGACAATACGGATAACATTAGCCCTGCAATTACTAGTAGGTACCCTACCCTACTATCAATAAACTAAGATAAAACAACGAAAAGAGGTAATGCAAGCCAAGTAAATCATATAAAAATGAAGGGATAATTATTCGTCCATAGGATTAATCATTGAATCAACACTCGTATATTTTTGCAAAATTTAAACATATTTTGTATAGGTGTGTGGCGTGCGCCCACCTATGTTGTAAAGGACACGTATAATCGCAAAAGACATTGTTTCAATACCAAAGGTTAGCTAATATATCATTCAAACGATAAATTTCGATGATGCTCAACAAAAATGTTACCTGAATACTAATCTACACATTATAGTTCGACAAATAAATTTATTTTGCATACAATCGATCCTCAGACCTAACCTACATTATAGTTTAGGCACGTGCAAATATTCATTCTAAACTAATCGTCGCGGGAATGATGATTGATGCAATTTTGGAATTATTTAACTTATTTATTTTGACTAATTATACTTGTTATAATACAGACAATGCGAGACTATTACTTATATTTTAGTAGTTAACATGTTTGTCTTCAGACAGAGGATATATCAAAGAGGATTGCTAACCTACTAATTTCATCTTCAAAGTAGCAATAATAAATTAAAACAACTGTGAGTAAAAGGCAAACGCACTAAATCCCCGTGTCCGTCTGGAAACCATTATAGAAAATAGATAATCCGTTTTCATGTCACATTTGTTATATTATAAAATACCAAATAAGCAGATTGTTCTCTTGATGGAAAAACATAAGTATCTATACATATAATAAAATCGTAGGAAATTCAATGTGTGTCCGGGGTAAACTCAAAAAGTACTGCATGGATTTACTTCAAATTTTGCATGAATATTACTAACAGGTCGGGTCAACATATAGCCTGCATATTATCACGCTATCACCTACGGGGGAGGAACTGTGCAGAGTAAACGAAGTCTGCGCGGACAAAGTCGCGGGCAACAGCGAGTTACCAATAAACATTAAAGTCATCAAGTCATAAATAGCGAGCCAAATGGGAACATGATGCTAGTAGATCCGAAATGATCCGATTGGGTGAACTCAATAGAATTTCGTCGCGTAATACCTAAAGCTGCTGTCATTGTGGCTCCGATTGTAGTGACTATATTTGTTTTATATCATAAGGTAGCAAACAAGCAGATGGGTCTTCTGATGGAAAAAGTCAACCATCGCCTATAGACACCAAAGATCGCTATTGCGGCAGGAATAGGTAAGGCGGTGGTACCAGACCCGGGCGAGACAATGCAGAACTCTACCACCTAGTAGCCACGATGGTAGTGACTCGCGTAGCCAATCGGTCGCCTTTTTCGACCCGCTTGGCAGAATGGCAGTTGGTATATTGTTCAAAAAAGCCCGGATCCAACACGGGGAAAAGTAACAGACTAGTTACAAGAATAAGGTTGCCAACCGTACTATAATATGCAACTATATTTCGTCTTTATATAATGTACAGCTAAACAAATAAGTACTATCTTCTTCTCTTATATATAAAAATCAAATGCTGTGCGTTAGTCTCGCTAAAACTCGAGAACAGTTGAATCGATTTGGCTAATTTTGGTTTTGAATTAATTGTTGAAGTTCAGTTAAGGTTTAAAAGGTGAGAAAATATAGAAAAAAATAAGAGTAGTTAAAATGGCAGAACAACTTTTGTTGAGTCAGCTAGTATTTAATAAACGTATGCAATTCATATATACTCGTACTATACTCAACGAGCCCTGACAAATTCAGTAGTAGGTACATTTAAATTTTATATACCAGTAGGTATATATCTTGTTTTTTTGTCGCCTCTTTCACGTCGTCTGTCTACCAGCTACGATTCCTGGTTCAAGCAATGAAATTGATTTTCTCTATGTAGAAAAATCTCAATAGTAGCCCGGAGTTTAGTGAAGTGTTACTACTTCTAGAAAACTGTTGTTACCGGTTATTAAAAGTAACACACGGTATTACGTAGGTACATATGATAGGTATGGACCACCATCCATTTTACTACGATAGTAAACTTGAATGTCCATTGAAGTTCGGTGGACTGTACCCTACCGCAAAGAAACTGACGTACTGATGACCCTTTTAAGTAGATTTTTACTTCATACCTACTATATATTTTTTCGAAATAATCTATGTTTTACCATTGGCAGACTTTTACAAGTTGGCAAGCAGATAAATACAGTCGTTACAATTGACTCTACCAGTACCAGCACCTTCCTTTTGATCGCATTCAACGTAGAGCTCTGCATCTTTTATCGGCTCTATCATGGAGAATGTGCCGAGGAACTGTTTGGATTAATTCCTGCCGCCTAATTTCAAAAAACTTAAATTTAATGACTCTTCATTAAATTTTTTGTCATTATTTGACAAAAAAGCAAAGCATTAATATTTTTATTTTATTACTAGCTGACCCGGCAAACGTTGTTCTGCCTTTTTAACTATTCTTTTTTTATTCTATGTTTTCCCACTTTTTAAACCTTCCTTGTATTTCAACAATTAATTCAAAACCAAAATTAGCCAAATCGGTTTAGCCGTTCTCGAGTTTTAGCGCGACTAACGAACAGCAATTGATTTTTATACATATATAAGACTAGCTGACCCGGCAAATGTTGTTCTGCCTTTTTAACTACCCTTATTTTTTTCTATATTTTCTCACCTTTAAACCCTCCCTGGACTTCAACAAATAATTCAAAACTAAAATTAACCAAATCGGTTCATCCGTTCTCGAGTTATAGCGAGACTAATGAACAGCAATTATATAAAAAAAATGCTTCCAGAGTTATGTTTGAATTAATTTACGATTTATAATTTTTAATAATTCTTTGAGAAATAAAACAGAAATGAGAATGTACTTATTAAAAAAAAACAAATAAAACTAATTATTCTATATTAAAAATACAAATTTAATTTGACTTAATTTACGATCAGCTTCTGGATAATGTAAACAAGTAAAGTTTTATTGGGTAAAATGCCTTCACAAACATTTGCAAAATATTTTTATATAATGCAAATGTATTTTATTTCTGTCTCAAATTACAGCTGCACAAACAGATGTCGCCAGGTGTACGCTCTGAACTTATCGTTATATTTTTGGTATTTGTCACTTTTCTGGATATTGTGTGTTACTGACTGTTATCATACCACAAATTAATGTATACATCCGGGTATCGATGGAGGCAAAAATAAAACGTAATAAAATATTCGGTTATTCCAAAACAGCAAAGAACGATTATTTGATATAAGTTTTAAAATAAAAATAAACTTGAAACTTAAGTTTGTTTAAAATGTTAGTTGTGATCACAGACCAAATGAATCCGTGGTTGTGATACTTAAAAATTGCATTTTTAACTATATCATAGTCTTGAAGATGCTGTAAAAAGCAAAAACAATTAGACATAAATTTAATGAAAATGGATTGTACAAAAATAAAAGTGCATTTCAACTTGATAACAAATGGATTTCAGCAATGACAAAAATAAAAAATAAACGCAATTCAAAATTTCTCTTGATGAACAAACAGGCTATTTCTAATAAAATTTATTATACTTTTTGGCGTTCCGTGCCTAAAAAGGAAACGTGGGAACTACAGGATAACTTCGATGTCCGTCTGTCAAGACCCGTTTTACTTAGAAACGCGTATAGATATTACGATGAAGTTGAAATTTTAAATCAAATACTCGGGTCTACGGTCTCTCTCCGCTGTTACTTGTAAGTCAACGCGATCAAAAGATATGACCATTTATGTCGCATATTTTGCGACATAAATGGTCATATCTTTGACCGTTTGCCGGAACATTAAATAATACAAATTTTACGTTAAATAATACAATTTTATATTAAACTAACTGTGTCCGCGACTTCGGCCACGTGGATTTTTTTTAAAGTAACCTAAGTTACTCCTTATTACATCAGCTATCTACCAGTGAAATTCCGGTCAAAATCGCTTTAGCTGTTCCAGAGATTACCCGGAACGAACAGACAGACAGACAGTCAGACAGACAGACAAAAATCGTAAAAACTGTCATTTTGGTATGTGTACCGTGTATACATCCATATGTATTTAGTTAAAACCGGTTATTTTAATTTTACAGACACTCCAATTTTATTTATTTGTATAGATAAATACAAATATTACGTTAAATAATACAAATTTTACATTACATAATACAATTTTACGTTCAAATTTTACATTATATTGATTATATTTAATCGTTGTATAGTTATGTTATTATACACTATACAACGATAACGCTCCTAGGCTACATTAGTCCGGCCGACTTTGAAGAATAGACTAACCTCGTTCTGCCAGGCATTTCGTATTGGCTATACACTGCCTTTGTAACTACTAGGTGGTAGAGTTCTGCACTGTCTCGTCTATATTTCCGTGCCACCGCTTTACCTATTTCCGCTGCAATGACATCAGTGCATGTCTCTGTTGCGTTCCAGCTTGAAGGGTAAGGTAACCAGTAAACGTATGCACGTGGCATTACAGCAGGGGATTCGTTATTTTACTATTATATGGTATAAAAACACATAATTTAATAACCTCTTCCCATATGACATTTTTAAAGATATTTTTGACTGCGAAGTGGAGATTTTACGCGATAAGTACCTTCTCGACACTTACTAGACATTTAAGAGGTGCTTAAATCAGATATCTTATCAGTTTTGCTTCTCTCATCTTTCAAGGCAGTGAGAAATCGACTTGGAACATATTAAGTACTCAATCCACAACAACGATGAATGTATTTTGTAATTAAGGAAATCGGCAAATATTTGATGAACAATCTCTATTTGATTTTCATTTTAATTGAAATAAATAAATACAATCACACGGGTTTTCTTCGGGGTAGGCAGAATGGCTCGTATGTAGAGTTACCATTTGATAGGCATTTGCCGTATTTGACAGGCATTTTGAGTTTTAGGGCTTTATTTCGCCGAGACGCCATAGCGGCGCGACCAGTCGCCGCTACCAACAAAATGTATAGAGCTCTATAGAGAGTTACTTACTTACCTGGTGTCCGTTTTGTAGCGCAACAAATTTGGCGGCGCGACCAGCTCGGACGCATGCACTAAAGGTCCATTGTGATACTATATCAGTGTGGTGTGGCGACTCTGGTGTATTTATGGTGTCTAGTTTGGTACCTTACAGACACCACGATGGCGCCACTGGTTGCGCAGCCATGACGTACCGTTGAAATATAGCCCTTAGACAGGCCTGCGGCCGGCGCTAGTCAGAGACAGTCTTTTTAAATTTTGAGCTTTTTTGTAGCATTTCGAACACGGCATGTTCGCTTAGCATTGATAACACACTCGCACACAATGATCGAAGTGAAGATTGAGGTGGGAGTTTGCTTTCTTTCCACCAATAAAAATATTTTAAACATGCGTTTGTTTGAAAAATCAGGCATTTCAGGCATCTTGTAATATTTCTTTGTTATATTTTAGACAGGCATTTGTTTGAAAAATCAGGCATTTCAGGCATCTTGGACAGGCATCTCTTCTCTTATGTATGGTTAGAGTTACCATCCCTCCGGGTTTCCCCGATTTTTCCTAGTTTAGGAGGCGTCATGGAAGCATCCGGGCGGGGTTTTTATTTGTAGTCTGGTTTTAATTCAAATCACGTGCGCGACTTGTGATAATAATAGTTCTTTAATTTAAGAAGATTGTGTTGTTCTTGTTTTTTTAAGAAATAATTTGGTTAAAAAGCAATATAAATAAATAAAAGTTAATATAAAAACAGAAAAACTATAATTTATTTTGCTGAGTAAAATAAATAAATATTCTATTTAAATGTCCGGGACGCGGTCGTAATTCGGCGTAAGTGCCGAAATCCGAGGCTTTCTTGTCCCGATTGACCACGATTTCTATTTTTTCACGATATAATGTATCTACAAATGTATGACATTTTTGACAGTAATAGTAGCGTTTGCTCGTATGCCTGACGACACGTTTCCTTCCCAATGGCGTGTCTATTAGTATTCATGTGGTCTGTGCAGTTGACAGATTTTTTGAGATGACAACCCTATATATAGTAAACCTATCCGTATGGTAATATTTGGTAAGATAGGTAGTGATCGTAATCGCAGTAATTTAACAACCTGCAAAAAATGTCGCTTGTTGCTTGCGGGAAACAAACCTAAATGCCATTTATGCTCGACTTGAGAATCGAACCTCGGGATCTGTAGAAGCCTCTATGTAGAAACTATAAACCTAGAAAATCTCAGAATCTAAAAATGCAAAAATATCTTAGTCTGTCTAAACTCTAAAGTCCAATAAATTGCAGTAAACAGAAATTTCTATGCCATCAATCATCGTCATCAATCATCACTCTGTCTACCTCGCAAGGAACTAAGCGTGCTAATATTTTTATTTAATATTTTTGGAATCGTATACATAGACCAAAACATCACTCACTTTTAAACCGATATGAATTATCAAACATCACAGAGACTCCGTTTTTTAAAACCACAAAACGCAAAAGACCCCTTGGAAGACGGAAATACGTATTGATTGAAATTTTATATCCTAGTACCTACCTTTAAAATAATAATGTCCTATAGAATGGACAGAAAAACCGAGTGGTTTACCTGGTGATCTTGTTTATGTAATGATTGAATCCTTTTGCGAAGTGCAGATAAAAGAAATACTTTAATGCATTGCCAATCGGGTAGTGTCATAAGAAATTTTATTATTATTAGTTATTCATATAATTTATTATAACAATATAATAATTTAGCTGGACAAATTACACAAATTGATTTATCCCCAACATAAGCAAATTATTTGCTTGTGTTATGGGTGTTAGTCAACGATACTAATACATACATACATATATAAATACTGTTACATACATAATACAGTTACATACATAATACACACACAGACCCAGAAATACGAACATCTATACTCACCACAGAAATGTTTGTTTCTATTGGGAATCGAGCCCAAGCCATATCGATTCGTAGTTAGGTTCGCTAACCACTCGACCAACAGGAAGGTCTAATGATGATTTTGTTTGTTTGATATTCTTGCCAATAATCTAGAAAATTTAAGAGTTAGAACCCTGGAAAAATCTAGAAATAAAAGAAAGCGATAGCTGCTCTATTGATAAACAATAGCAGCCGTTTCCAAAACAGCTATGCCATAATGGATCTTCTGTCATATTACTTAAGGGTGAAAATAGCGCGTCTTGTTTACAGATAGAATTATTGTTTACGCGATGTTTTCGGAACATTTGGGAATGTGGCAGAGTCATGTAGTTAGGTAATCTGATTTTCTTGAATTAAAAATCATTTATTAGTCACACAGGGAACAAAATCTAGCATAGTGTAACAAGCGGAATTCTAACTAGGAAACAAGGAGCAATTGAGGTAAGGCCTGAAAAATCGTGTATTGTAATACCAACAATAAATACCAATTTTATCAAGATTACTAGCTGTTACCCGCGGCTTTGCTGGCGCATATTTACTTTAGAACTTATTAACCTTTCTTTATAAGCTACTTTCCTTATTTTACTCCCTTAGGGATCGAATTTTGAAAAACGCTTAATTCATTATTTTTTTACTCAATTCATACGAAATTTCATGCAAATATGTCCAGGGAATAAAAAGTTTCATACAAACCTTTATTCCCTATTTCACCCCTTTCGGGGTTGCATTTTGAGAAATCCTTCCTTAGTGGATGCCTACATGATAAGAGAAATACGTGTGCAAAATTTCAAGTTTCTAGCACTAAGGGTTTGGCCTGTGTTTTGGATACATCAGTCAGTCACTTTTGCCGTTTGTATATATATATATATATATATATATATATATATATATATATATAATTAACTAGCTGTTGCCCGCAACTTCGTCCGCGCGGACTTCGTTTATTCCGCACAGCTCCTCCCCCGTAGGTGATAGCGTGATAATATTATGTAGCCTATATGTCGACCCGACATGTTAGTGATATTCATGCAAAATTTAAAGTAAATCCATGCAGTACTTTTTGACCGGACATACACACAGACAGACAAAAATTCTAAAAACTATATTTTTTGGCTAGATCACGCCTCAAGTATTATTTAAAAAAAATATTAAACGTACAGTTTTGACTTTCCTACGATTTTATTACATGTATAGATAAGGAGACACACAGACGTAGATGTTCAATATAATAAAATTAATGTCAGTAAGTCTTATAGCGAATATTTATTAAAATATTTAATGCACAGACAGACACTATATATTTATATGGTAATAAAGATAAGTAAGATAAGTCAAGTCTTCTTAACTTATAACGGGACGGACATACGTAATTAAGAGAATCATTTGCGCAATCACGTGTTCTTACCGTATGCCAATTTTCATCATGATCGGTCATCGGAAGGTAAACTGTGAGAAAATGCTCAATAGCATTAAGTTACGCCTTTGTATCATTTTTGTCCAATAAAGAATTTAAATAAAAAAAATAATAAACAGAATATTTATCAAAAAATTTTATTGTTAAATTGCACGTAGAGACAAGTGCTATAGATTTATATAGTAACTACACCAACACAAGTGTAATTAATATTTTCATCTTACACAATAAATACACGTATACACACAATAAATAAACGTACACAATAAATAATAGTACTTAATAAATTTTACTAGACAAATTACACGAATTGACCTAATCCTCAAAGTAAGCAAATTAATTGCTTGTGTTATCCTCACAATTTATTGTACACTAGCTTTTACCCGCGGCTTCGCTCGCATTTAAGCCAATACATATTAAAATACTGAAATATATTTAAAAAATTGTACCTAGAAATACAAATATTTATGCAGTTTCGAACACAAATGCTTGACCCTGTCGGGAATCGAACCTGAGCCCCATCGATTGTGTAGCTAGGGTTGCTAACCACTCAACCAACAGGGGGGCGGTCTAATGATGATTTTGTTTGTTTGATATTCTTGCAAATAATCTAGAAAAGTTAAGAGTTAGAACGCTGGAAAAATCTAGAAATAAAAGAAAGAGTTAGCTACTCTATTGATAAACAATTTAGCCGCCGTTACCAAAACAGCTATGCCATAATGGATCTTCTGTCATACTACTTAAGGGTGAAAATAGCGTGACTTGTTTACAGTTAGAATTATTGTTTACGCGATGTTTTCGGAACATTCGGAAATGTGGTTGAACTTTACCTTTGGTATAAATAGGGATGTGTTGACAACAGAGTGCAGTTTTATAAAGCGATCGGAAGCGATACTTGGGACGACCAATGTAAAGCGATATAATACAGTGAATACGAGAAGTTTTTTAGTTTAGTGATTCAGCGTAGTCGGTTAATTTTAGTGTTAGTATAGTGAGTGTTATTAGCGTTTTTAGTGTATTTACGTATTGCATTGTGGTGTGTTGTACCTTTGTGTTGTAAAGACACGGTTTTAATATAAGTGGTATTTTATTGCACAATACGAACTCAAAGCTTGTAACAATATGAAGAAACGTTGAATAAAATAAAACTATTGGCAGTTTTATTTTGATCAACATTTATTATTAAAACAGCCAGTGCACATTAAAAACACCCGTATATTTCTGGTTAAATAAGCGGCTGGAGGCGGACTGTGATTTAATAGAAACTCGTAGGATGGCCAGAACGTAGGCCGTGGTGTCCGGTCGTCAATTGAAGATAGTGAAAAAATTATAAAACAACTGCTTGACTAATAAAAATTTATTTTTCCTTATCTTTTATTTTTCTTTGTGAAGGAACATAAAGTTCTAAGAGAACCACGACGTTTAGTTAAGGAATTGTTGTTAATCGTGTATTGCTACCCCTAGGTAACTGACCTAACCTAACATTTTAAAATGTTTACAAATTTTAATGATAAAAAGTAAATATCAAAATCCGCACTCGTGCCGCCCGTTTTAGTCAGAACCATCACGCTTCGGGCACAGTATACTAGAGACTAACAGTAGTAAATCTACATACATGTGATATTCGAGCAACGCACACATAGACACCTCTCACGGACGTGATATCTCGGAATGGTTCGGGACAGTTTGTTCCGCACCAGTCCAAGATATCGCGTCCGTGAGAGGTGTCTATGTGTGCGTTGCTCGAATATCACATGTATGTAGATTGACTACTGTTAGTCTCTAAGTATTCTGTGCTTTGAGCTTCCCCTCTGTCCTGTAGAAGGCCAAAACATTGATTCGCTCTCTCTCTCTCTCTCTTCTCTCTACCCTCTTAAGTAAGTGATACACTTCTAAGCTATCTGGTGAAAATAGTAATGACTTACTTTATATGGAGCTACAACAAATACAAGAAATGTCTTAGTCAAACCTTTTAATTGTAAGAAAAGTTAGGTTCCCTCTTTTGATTAATTGTTTGCTTCTCACGAACTGTCTGGCGTGGTGGCAGATGACTGTTCTTCAAAGCGGATCTAGACCAACACGGTTAATTTAATTATTTAATCTATTTTTTATATCATTAGATAGCAAAGAAATAAATGGTGCTCCTGATAGAAAGAGAAACTACCACCTATAAATACCAAAGATAATAATGATCCGTTACATCATCAGTCGTTACTGAGTTTACCAGTGGTTAGACCCAAACCAAGCAATTGATAGATTTAAGTGTTCGATTCCGGACAGGGAAAAGCGATTATGTGATGAATACAAAAACATCTAAGTATCAATATTTTTTTAGTGTAAATGTATATTAAATATAGATACATAGTAAAAAAGTTGCCCAAATGTAATGAAACCAAAGTCCTAAGCCTTTGAGTTGACTTGCTTGTTCGATCAACCTCGTATGTCGAAACTCGAATGAATTCACCAATTCCATTTCTAATATTCCGTACGCTCAACTACGCTGGTAAGGTACTGTTGTTATTACAATCGCCGTAGATGTAAGGCTCGTAGTACAAGTGAAAATCTTCATGTGCTGTCGACTTTACCTACAATTTATACCTACTTTTCTCATTCATGGAGAATGAGAAAAGTATGAATTGTAGTAGGTAAAGTCAACTTGCCCCCCCTGGGCCATCGGCTGGCGACGCCCTTGTATAGATATGTTTGTATTTCGCGACATAAGTATTTTTATGTATTGTATCGCTGACTAACATCGATATCATACGCAAATTATTTACTTACTTTAGAGTTATTGCATGTAATTCTACATTTCATGCGGTCACTAAAAGAATTCATCTTTTTTATATCGTAAGATAATAAACAAGCAGATGAGTGTCCCGATGAAAAGAGCCACCCATCGCCTATAAACACCAAAGGTGTTAATGGTGCGTTGCTATCTTGTGGCGAGGTCTAATGCCACATGCATAAGTTTACCGACTATCTTACCCTCGGCCCTCCACACCGGAATACGATAGTGACAAGCACTGACGCTATTGCGGCAGGAATAGGTAAGGCGGTGGTACCAGACCCGGTCGAAACAATGCCGTCCCGGCCTCCTTTAAAGAATAGGCCAACTGCCGTTCTGCCAGGCAGGTCGTAAAAGGCGACCGATTGGCTATATATCGTGGCTACTAGGTGGTAAAGTTCTGCATTGTCTCGCCCGGGTCTTACATATTCCTGCCGCAATAGCGTCAGTGCTTGTCGCTGTCGTGTTCCGGTTGGGAGGGTAAGGTAGCCGGTAAACTTATGCATGTGGCATTAGACCTCGCCACGAGATAGCAACACACCATTAACATCTTTGGTGTCTATAGGCGATGGTTGACTCTTTTCATCAGGAGACCCATCTGCTTGTTTGCTATCTTATGACATAAAAAAGCAAATTATTTGCTTGTGTTATGGGTGTCAGTCAACGATACTAATACATAGAAATGCATATATACAAATACTAGAATATATATAATAAACACCCAAACCCGGAAATACAAACATTTATGCTCATTACACAAATGCTTGTCACCGTTGGGGACCGAACCCAAGCCCCGTCGATTGCGTAGTCAGGGTCGCTAGCCACTCGACCAACGGTGCGGTAATTATGAATTAGAAGCATTATGGTTAACACAAATAGCCTCCATGGCGCTGCAATACGCGAGATTCTTGTAAGACATTCTCTCGCAACTCTGCAACTCTGCTCGTCTGCCTCTTTCAATTTTATGGCAGTAAAGGTTTGAAAAACCGTGGCTAGAATTAAAATCATCAAATTATGTATAAACCTTCTTCTTAAATAAGTAGGTATTGTTCTAATTCGAGATGTATTACGCAATTTCACATATTGTGAAAACCACAAGGATATCTAGCCGTACGCCCGCAAAGCCGTATAATACACAATAGAGACATTTCATATTAAGAAAAACTTTGGAGGTACTTCATATTTTCATGCTTTACATCAGGGGTCACCAAATCACGTACCACGGTCCGCATCCGGACCACTAACCTATTTTGTGCGGACCTTGTGTTAACAATAAAAAACAGTAGCAGTCGTGGGACTGCCGATAGAAGTGAAAACGGAACTATTAAGTTGAGAGTAATTAAAACTATATGCAAAAATTATATGAAATTTGTTATGTTTTATTTATTAGTTACATATGATGGGTTAAATAACAAAATACAGTCAGAAATAGTCGATGTATTAGTGTATACGTGTACACAGGCTACTGCGCGTGCGCTAGTCTGGCTCTCCATAGCTATAGATATACTATTATCATTAGCATGTCGGTGACGCGAACCGAGGATTTTACCCTCTACCAAAACGCTCAACGCGCCTAAAGAAGTTTTCACTTCAAAAATATTTTACATATGTAACTTGTCAACATAGGTACATATGTTTATGAAGCAGCATTTTCCAAGGTGAGCTGAACTTCATTAAAAATAAGTTTCGGAGCAGACTGGCCTATGAATATCTCCAAGTTTTGCCTTTTATGACGATAGCCTGCACAAACTTTAGTTAAATTTCAGTCGGGGATAGTCCAGGGTAGTAATCGAAAAACCAGTGAATTGTGATTGACATTTAGATGTCTATCTACCACACAAGGGAACTGGCGTGATGATATATAGTAAACTTGAATCCTGCATCCAATTATTATTATATTTGTTGTTTTTGTGGTCTGCGTATTGTGAAAGTAAAGCAACTTTCTATAAGATATCTGGTAAGGACATGTGTTTCAGATACATGCATGACGCATCAAGGAAATGCTAATGCCTAAGAAGGAAGTGTATAATTTGATACATTTGAATGAATACGATTTGCAATTTTAATCTATACGTTCTTACATACATATAAATATAAATTGAAGTGTCTGTTTGTAATGTCAAAATAAGAACTTTTTACTAATAACTAAGCTCATACGAATTTTTGTGCGATTATTTTTTTCACCCGG
Source organism: Apodemia mormo (assembly GCA_036924255.1). Lineage (NCBI taxonomy): Eukaryota > Metazoa > Arthropoda > Insecta > Lepidoptera > Riodinidae > Apodemia > Apodemia mormo. Next base: position 14,854,897 of record JAUPFN010000002.1, read on the forward strand.
TTTTTATACCCGAATTTTATACCTGACCAAAGAATCGAAGTTAGTAACTAATGATACAAGGTAATATTTTAATTAAATATAAATCAATTAGTTGTTTTAATTTAATATTTAATAAAATAACATCGTCACTTTTTACATTTATTTACACAGAAAACCTATTAAAATCTGACATTTTAATAATTTTCCCAAATTTATAGAGCAATAGTTTCTCTGTATATGGTAAAAACATCAAGCAGGCATTTCTCGTGGTGGTATGTCCAACCTTTCCGTGCACTGTTCATGCAATGCAAAAATAATAATTATCTGACAGTACTGTACTTTTATTCCTTTTTAATAATAATTATACCCTGCAGCTTACTGCATTATGCAAAAGTTTTTGGTGAATCCCAGGGGATCAACTTATTTTTCCGGGGTAAAAAATATCCTATCTGCGTGCCAGATTTCATCCAAACATACAATTTTCACATTTGTAATATGCATGGGATATATTTTGTGTACCGTTTATTGATTATATTGGAAAATTAAAATGTGCTATCACTCACATCACACATCGAGATCTGTGACACTTGGTCGTCTAGTTCTACTGTACATTTATTTCTATAATTTACTAGCTGCTGCACGATTTTTTTTAACTTCACAGCATCTTCTTATTTTCTAGAATAAAAAAATATATTTCAAGCTAAGTCAAGAAAGAGCCTGGTGCACCAAATTTCACGTATATAATAACCAAATTTCGTGTATATGTCTAAGTTCTGACCGGAGAGTTACGCCATGATAGGCGTCGTCGTCGTTAGTAGTAATCAACCGATCGTCAATAGACGTTCCGATTTAACACAATTCACCGATATGGAGATCCCCATCTTTCATTTGCATATTTAGCTATTATCGCTTACTATTCGCTTTTTTTATTTAACAAATTAATAATAATGTTACCTGACCTCCATCTCTTGTACAACAGCGAACTATTGTAATTGACGCGTTATTTTCATCAGACAGTTGGGCAACTCAACTAAACCTATGTAATGTTTTATTTACCTTCTGCTTGATGAAAGTTCGTTACACAGCATACAATAAGTAACACGAACTAGCAATAAATTAGTTTCGCTACTACTTATTGTTATTCAACTGAATACTAGGTGTATTTCCAATACGGTAGTAATAAAAATCATTGAAGACGCGTTTATAGCCTTAAAAATATCAATACAAAATATTGAACATGTAGGTATATCTTCACGGGTAAACCCTTATAGAAAGCGACACTTGCTAACAATTTATAATACCTACTTACATATTAAAATCACCGTCACTTCATACAACAAACGCGAACGATTGCTTTAACAGACGCTTCTGGCGCTTGCACCTTCGGTATGAACTCTACTTAAACGCCTAGTTAAATATACCATGATTTTTAACCAATAATTTTTCGACCGTCTACAATATTTTAATAAAACTTTTGAAAAACGTGTAAATTTTGAATAACATATGATACTATTTCGACGTTTTTCATTCTATAAATTGTGTAGCTAAGATAACATTTTGGAGCTCAAACGTTGCGTTGAATGACATTCGAAAGATCAAAATTGATCGTCTTTCCCAAAATGAAATTACTTGTCTTTTATGCTTTTCAAAAATGCTGTTACCGTTATTTAAAACAAAATTTAGATTTTGGAAGTCTGAAAAAAATCGTATGTTTAGGAATAGTTTTTGTATCTTTGAACTTGAAATGAGATGGCCAGCAGGGTCAATCGGTTTACAGTTTTTTTTTTCTTTGAATACGTGACTCCAAATAAAAGCGTCGTGTGACTGACTCGCCGTCGATTTCCTATATCACAAGAGAGAGGGGTGTAAAAAGTTGTTCAAAATATCGTGTGATTAATGGACGACCCTTGGGGGAACGTATCTTTAACATTTATTGTGCCAGAAAATTTAAGGACAGTATTCTGCTTTTGTATTATCATGAAATCAAAAAACAATTTAATTATAAGGGCAAAAGTATGGGTGTACCTATGTTGTTATTTATTAGGTACTAGCGACCTGCCCGCGGTTTCACCCGCGTAGCTTTTGTTCCCGTGGGAATATCGGAAAGGTTTATATACTAAAACCTTCCTCAAGAATCAGTCTATCTATTAAAAAAATCGCATCAAAATCCGTTGCGTAGTTTTAAAGATTTAAGCATACATAGGGACATAGGGACAGACAGAGAAAGCGACTTTGTTTTATACTATGTAATGATACACATGCTGAGCAAACATTTCGAGAACATGGAAAGTACAAGAACAAACTCGTGTCTAAACGAACTCGTATTCTTGACAGCAATTCTAGAATGGTAATATAATTTGTAACGCTAATAAATCTGCAACAACCAACTTCCAATTTCCTGTATCTTCAGAACGCTTAATGAGATCTTCACCGAATTAATATGAGATTTAGGGCGGTTTGCACCAAAATGGTCCGTTAAATATGTTGAGCAAATGTCAAATCGCCTTTAAAAGCTGTCACTTCAAACGTATTTAGTGACTTAAAATAATTTAAGCATTTTGGTGCAAGCCGGCCTTTGTCCCATTTGGTAGGTAAGTATACCCTCCAAAACTAAAAAAAAATCCTACTTGGTATAAACAAAAAAATTACCGAGTCCTTTTTTTCTTTATTTTCAACCTTTTGCTAGATTTAGACCATCAAAACCAACCGGTTGTAGTGTTAACTTGTAAACGCCTGCTTTCAGTCGTTTCTATGAACTACGATAATTCGTATCCATTCGGAAACTAAAGCAAAATGTTATTCAAAGTAAGCTAGCTAGCTAGCATGTATGTATATTTCTTTGGTACGCCCTGTAGCCTAAACGGCTTGAAGGCACCGGGAAGTGTAAGGCTTATTGCACTTCCCAGTGGTAAAAAATGCATATGCAAGTTTTACCTTTGTAGAGTCATCTCTGTCACTCGCGAATAATCTAACATTTTCATTTCGCTCGTCAGTTAAGGCCGATGTATATAATTAATCGTGAAGCAGTATGCAAGAAAAACAAGATGATGACTAGGCATTCTGACTAGAATTATAGTGTAAGCGGAAATAAATATAATGTCATGACCCAAATATTTGCTTTCAAAAACATGGAGCGCGTACATTTAACAATTATGTATTTACAAACAAGTCCTTTGTACCTTCTAAGTTTGCACTTACAGACTCTGTATGAATATTGTTCTAATTATTGTTTACCTCGTTTTAATAAACGCAGGACCAATAACTTTGATTTTTCTTTCACTAATAAGTACTTAGTTATAGTACAACGGGTTCTCCCCGTCTAGTCTGGGCTTTTGCTTGACGGAACTATCCAATTTACGGTCAGTCCAGTGATAAACTAAAAGTAAAATTAAACCGACTTCAAATATCATCAATACACATGTCTCAAAATCTATTAAACCGATTTTGATGAAATTTGGATTGTTCCCTAAGCTAGAATATACCTGATGTAGATATGGCTTTTAGTTCCTGAAAAAATCGTGGACAAACATACAAACACGATACTTTTTTATATACTTATATCATAAGATAGCAAACAAGCAAATGGGTCTCCTGATGGAAAGTCAATCATGGCCTATAGACAGCAAAGATGTTAATGGTGCGTTGCTATCTTGTGGCGAGGTTCAATGCCACATGCGTAAGTTTACCGGCTACCTTACCCTCCAAACCGGAATACGTGACTAGCACTAACGCTATTGTGGCAGGAAGAGGTAAAGCGGTGCTACCAGACCCGGGCGAGCCAATGCAGAACTCTACCACCTAGATACAAGTTTGAATGCATAAATAGGTAGATCATATTACTCAAATTTTATCCAATTCCGGCTATATTACATTTCAAACTAGTTGAAAATATCCTATTGATGGGTGATTTAATTCATGGTTGATTAAATTCGCGTTTTGTCTAATTCGTGATTAGTTTATAAGGAATCTATTTCTATATCTTATCTAATCTCTTCTTACCTCCTATTATTGAAACGACTGAACGCCTGATTTTGTAATTAAGGTGTCATTATATTTATCTTTGTTTCAGAATATCATAAGTATCACGTGTTTTGCTGTAGTGTTAGGTGGCTAGGTGGTTAAAAGGGAAAAAAGCGGTTTTTTCATACTTATTCTTTTCACATTGTGACTTTTTGAATTTTCTTTATATATTGTTTAGAATCTACCTACTTACACATAATCAATCGCTAAATAATACAAACCAAATAAATTAATAGTGAGTTGGACAATTTATACCAAGAGACTTACTAACAATAAGATCCGCTCATCTGCCTTCCTGAAAAACACCAATAACAACCACTAGACCCTTTAAGTTCGTCTCAAGAAGGAAACCCGAGGCTTAATGTAGCAGCAAAGAGTAACGAATGTATTTAGTGGCATTGTGACTATAGTGCGCGCGGAACTAGTTGGCCGCGCCATACGTAATACGTAATACGTAAGGCGCGGCCAACTAGTTCCGTGCGCACTATAGCGACACTTACCTGTTACGATATAAAGCATGAGATCGTTTCGTTCTGAATAAATTTTTCAGTTTTCTTCCATATTGTTCCAGGCCTCCTCTGAAGACCTAGACCATATGCTATTATGCTAGACTGTTCGCAAAAGGCGAATAATTAAATATATATCACTGTCATTGTGATTAATACGTGGTAGTGTTCAGCAACGTTTCGGCAGCGTTTAGTATAACCATTTCACATATTTCTGTCGCACTAACGTCAATGCTTATCACTATTCGTGTTCCTTATGCATGTGGCATTAAAATACCGCCACATGGATAGCAACGCAGCATTCAGATCTTTGGTGTCTATAGGCGTCTTGTCTTTTTCCGTCAGTAGAGCAAACAAACAGATTGATATATTATAATGACAAAAAGAAACATAACTTGCTCGAAACTGGATATCCATGTTGTCTATAGGTTGGCCACCTGTCAATCCATAGGTCGTGATATCGTTGGTTGATCGTAGGTGCGTTACAACGCAGCCTATATTTTCGGGAATATGGACGTAAGGTTATTAACTTTACTAACACCATTATTTTTTTCATTGCAGAGTTCACAACGACATGGGAGTGAAGCCCCGGGAGTTATTCCTGCTCCTGGCAGTGTGTGCACTGGCTATCAGTGAGCCAGTAAATAAACCTGGCAAGAAAGACAAGGACTCCGACAACTTCCTTAGCCAGTATGAAGATTATGATGCCGCTGATGACAGGGAAGTCCTCTTCAGTGAAGACAGGCCGTGCCCAAGAGATTGTATATGCAGTGTCTCACAAGGATACAGAACGGCTAAATGTAATCGCCTAGAGTTAGGAACACAGAAATTTGGCGATGATATCACTGATCTTGTAATAGAAAACTCTGAGCTTCCAATTCAACTAGATGATAATATATTTAAGAAGTTGGGACTTCACCAAATCGCAACCATAAAAATCGTGAACAGTACTATTACTTCTGTCAGCGCAAACGCATTCCATGGCCTTCATGAACTTTACTCTGTCAATTTATCGAACAACAAACTGAAGAGTTTACACCCAGAGACATTCGCTAACAACAAAAAGTTATTGCTTCTAACACTCTCAAATAATCCTCTTAAATTCCCTACACCCGGTTCAAACGAATTCTTTTTAAATGCATCTTCTGTGCAGGAACTCGATATTTCCTACTGTAACATGCAGTATATTACAGCAAACACGGTCAAAAATATGCCGGGCCTTATGTACTTAAATCTTGCAGGTAATAATTTGTCTGACATGGAAGCAGATACATTTAAAACTCTTCTTGATTTAGAAGAATTAGATTTAAGCGATAATAATATCAAAAACCTGCCGGACGACATATTTTCAGAAAATACGGAACTCGCCACCCTACACATCCAAAGGAACCCGATCGATTCTGTATATGGATTACAAATTTCCGATCTACTTACACTTAACGCTGGACAAACTAATATTGAATTTGTTGGGCCTTCAATGTTCAACGGAATGACATATATTGCAAATCTTAACCTAAGCGGTAACGGCATAAAGAAAATACATAATCAAGCTTTCCATAAGCTCGTTGAACTTAATTACTTAGACCTTTCATATAACGATTTAGACTTCGTTTCTGACATACTTATAAAAGAAAATATCGAATTGGACATATTTAAAATTGCCAATAATACAAATCTCAAACATTTACCTATGAATGGTTTCAACTGTTCTGCCGAACAATTCAATATTTATTTATTCGATGCATCTAACTGTGGTTTAGAGGAGATTTTTGATGACTCTCTTAAGACCTTTACCGCTCTTTCCCAAATTAATCTTTCCAAAAATAAAATTCAAACGATTAGCAGCAAAGTATTCTCACGATGCCCTAAATTGGTCGACATTAACCTTTCATACAATCTTCTTACCACATTAGATGCTAAAATTTTTGAAAAGAACAAGGAACTCGGAAAACTTAACCTTCAAGGTAATCCTTTGAAAGTTCTTTCAGCAGAAATATTTATTCATACTCCTATACTAACTTGGCTTGATATAAGTAATGCAGAGTTAACATCTTTGTGGAAAATGGAAAAGAACGAGCCAACAGAACAAGGCTTACTCAACAACCTAAGCTTTTTAAATATTTCAAATAACCATATTACAGAAATCAAAGAAAGTAATTTGAAAGGATTAGGTAAATTACGTTCCCTCGATATAAGCAATAACCTATTAGCGTGCAGTCGCGAATTTGAAAATTTGATGACTTGGTTAAGCGCGCATAAAGTCGCACCAAATGCTAAGTATTCTACTAGTATTGCAAACCTTGTGACGGATGGAAAAGATGAAGAAGCTGCAGACAGTTGGGAAACCTTAACTAAAAAAGTATGTGGTACTATTATCCATCCCATTGAACACTTGCCCGAAGTATCGGAAGAAGAAATATTCGAGAGAATTGATAAAGATACTGAAGATTTTGACTTAAAAGATACCCTGGATGATGACAAAATCGCAGATGATGTGAAACTTGATGATGCAAAATATAAAAACGATGCTGACGCAGATATGGATCCAGAGGATGAGGATGATGGAGATGAAGAGAATGAAGATGATTCTGCAGAGGATTACGATGACGATGATAATGTAGACCTTAAAGTAAAACTGATTGAAAAATCTACTACAACACCGAAGCCAACAATAACAAAAGCCGCTAAAGATAACAAAGTTAAGATTGATATTAAATTACTGGAAAATGACGATATGTACGATGATCTCGAACCAGAAGTTTACGTGCAAGCTACTATGAAAGAAGAAGATCACGGCCATTACGATTATCTATGGCCGATTATGATAGCCATATTAGGTGCCTTATTGCTTCTGATCATCATTGCTAAAATGGTAATGATGACATGTAATAGAAGGAATAGGCAAGTAAGATATAACAGTGCCATAATCGCCGCAATGAGTCATCCAGGTCGTACCAAGAAAGATTGTGGGCTAGTGTACCAGCAACTGTCAGAGGATTTAACAGGCCCAAAGACACCCAAACTTAACCGTTACGCACCACTCCACAACGTTACCGTAAATGCATCCAATATGTCATACGAAAGCAGCCCTTTCCATCACAACAACATCGTGCCTGAGGCTGTGTGATTCTACAGGTACAAAATATAAATATTAACTGCGTTAACTTTTTTATAAGCAGTAAGTGATATATATAAGCGCTAGTCAAAAACACAGTTGGGTACATGATTGATAATTAAGGAATATAAATAAACTTTTTAACTTTGTTTGGTATTGTTTTTATATTATTTGGTCTGTTTACAAAATGTTATATAAAAATGTTTTTGTATGGCGACGCACACCGAAACTTCAGAAATATTTATTATATTACCAAATAATCTTATCAAATTTGTACCCAACGATACCCACATATCGTAACAAATTAAGCATTTGACATTTCTTAAGTGCCTTTAAAATGTAATTCCAAAGTCGCGTCCGACTTAAGACCTAGCGCTTATTTATTATTAAAAGTAACAAATGAAAGTCAAATTACAACAAATTAATTTAAGATATACATAATTATATATTATACAAATTAGTTGGTAGGTTTATTTTATGTACTTAAATTTAATACGAATGAAACACTAATTGTTATTTCATTTTATTATTAACAAAACAAGATCATCTTAAAAAATACATTTCATGTGTTGGTTAACTTTAGTAAATAGTAAGAGACTCCTCCAATAGTTTTGTTAAATCTTCCTCAGACTGTTGCACTGGGGCCAATTTTAATAAGCGATGCTGAAAAACAAATGCAATATCTTAGTATTATCTCGAAAATGTTAATTACATTTAGGCAATGAAATCAATAAACATATTTCAAACACCAGACTATTGCTGATATTATTTCAACCTTGTCCTAATTAGTGTAATAAATTAAGTAATAACCTATACATACAAATATCCCTACTAATATTATAAATGTGAAAGGTATTCTGTCGGTGTGTCTGTCTCTTTACGCCTAAGACACTGAACCGATTTGAATGAAATTTGGCAGATAGATTGAGATCCGAGAAAGTACATAGGGTAGTTTTTATCCCGCAAATCTCCCGGGAACGGAAACTATGCGGGTAAAACTCCGGGGCTGTATCTTTAAACCACAGTAATAAGGAGTGACTTAGGCTACTTTTATTTTAGAAAATTTTGTACGCGGATGAAGTCGCGGGAACAGCTAGTTTTACAATAAAAATCCCTTTTCCCTGTAATTTTATGATCATTGCAGATAACAAAACATTATATACATACATACTATCAAAAACAAAATATGCGGTTACACATTGGAATGGTTATACCAGCAAAAAATTTATCGAAGTATTTCATAGATTCAGATGCTGCTTTGCGGAAATCCATAATTCAACGACGATCAAACTAATTAATTTGCAAATTAATGTTAAATATTACTACTACTATTACTATATTAGAAAATGCCACTGAAGCAAAAATTAATGTAAGGAACCACAGTGCAAACTTACCGAAGGTCGGGGAATCCAAACGGCACGTCCACCACCCTGTCTCCCACATCTCTCCTCTTTTAGAGTTGAAGCATTAAGAACGAAGTGCTATACGACTTGCAAGAAATCTTCGGTGACGAATTCAAATGTGCGTTGAATATTTAAGCTATGAGTTTCTGTTTGTGCAACTAACGAGAGAGAAAATTTGGTGGATGTGAGTGTACAATTGTACCGTTTGGGTATCCTGTAATTTCCAGACCCTCGGTAAATTTGTTCCATTTCTTACACTAATTATTGCTTTGTTGGTATTGCAGAAATCACATTTAAGATTTTATGGAAAGTTGCAAATTAATTTCGAATGGATCATTGGAAACGTAATTTATGTATTCTTGTTTTGATAGGTAGGTCAGATTAAGAGGATACAACAAGAAAAATTTACAAAAAAGTATATTCATTCAAAATCGTTTTAAGGAAACTAAACAAACAATTGATTGTCCTATTGGCAAGTGACAGCTGCCGCTTTTAGACATCGAAGATGTATTTGATGTGTTGCAAAAAACAACCCACCCAGGGTTGTACACCTGATGACCATAATTTTATCGGCTACTTTACCATAATAATCATCATCTTTTGACGGAAGGAATAAGTAATACGGTGTACAGTTTCCAGGCAAAATGTCATAGAAACTAGAATCCTCATAAAAAAATGTTGACACACATTTGCATCCTTGTTACTGTCATTTAATTACATATGTATACGTTTTATTTGAATTGAATGACAGTAACAAGGACATTGTAATAACGCGGGAAAAAGTTGAATGACAGTAACAAGGACATTGTGATAAGGGAAAAAGTTGAATGACAGTAACAAGGACATTGCAATTTAAATGAAAACAGCCGTATTTGTCCAGATAACGGTAAGAGAATCAGCCTCTGGTATCTCGATAGTGGTGAAATAATAGCTGTCTACGGTTATCTTATCTACCACTATCCACAGAAATATGTTCTTAACGCTTTTAAAAATCGTTAATCAGGGCAGGAATTTTAATAATTCAAAGTAATAAAAATCTTTATAAAGATTCCTTAATCCCATTACTTGACAAACACGTGAAACACTTTACTGAGCAATCTTTTATAAAAACAACATACTTGAGGTAAAGCTCCTTTGACTAATTGCGGTATATCTTGAGCTGTATATCCAAGGCCAGATAAACCATCATCAATATCCAATTTGTCCATATATTCCAAGATGACATCAGCTAGAACTTTCCCGGCGTCAGTCTGTTTCTTTCCAGAAACATCTGCCCCGAGGAGACCGGCCGCCTCGAGATGTTTGTCAGGGTCACTGGCTGAGGTGAAACGGAACACTGAAGGTGCTGTCACTACTACTGCTAGCCCATGTGGGATAATTGGCTCTGACCTGAAATTAAGAAATATATACAATACATTAGAGGCAAATATAAAACAAATACATATAAATTGAAAGATAAAATAATATGAATTGAAGACAAATTTTACGTGACAAAACTACACAAAGTTACCGGGAAAAAACATTATTTACATATTTTTTATTTCCACAAACATCGGTAAATTAATGCATATGGAATTTCATGCCTGCCACACAAATGGCAACGTACCATTAACATCTTCCGTGTCTATAGGCGATAGTTGGTTGTTTTCATTTATTTATTCATTATTTATTACTAGCTGTCGCCCGCGACTTCGTCCGCGCGAACTTTGTTTACTCCGCTCCTACTGGTCGTAGCATGATGTTATATAGCCTATAACCTTCCTCGATAAACAGGCTATCCAACTCAAAAAGAATTATTCAAATCGGTTCAGTAGTTTTCGAGATTACTGCGTACAACCAAACAAACTCTACAATTTTATAATATTAGTATAGATTTTAAGAGAGCTGAAAATCTCACCCATAGTTTTGAGGAATGAATTCCTTCACATTTCCCGCGATAGGGTAGGCGAGGCCGTGACACAAATGAACTCCAGCGTTACCGATGCCCACACCCGCCATCGTCGCAGCGAGGTGCATGTTCGATCGAGCTTCTATATCATCTGGGTTCCTTACTGATCGAGAAAAGTATTTTCGGAGCACCTGAAATATAATTTTGTTACATAGAGAACAAGCAGACATTAAAAAAGGTGAATTTTATTCTACAATTATCACCGTCGGAAAACTCCATTTCAATACAGTATTTATCAATTAATACACTTGTACTAATTCACAATAAGGCAATTCTGCTGAAATAAATATTATATTTGTATTGCAGAAAAGAGCTATTAGGGCAATTTACAATCTTAGCCCGAGGGTTTCCCTGAGAGAAAAATTCAAAGAAATCAATATTCTAACTGTTAAATCCCAATATCCCAATATATATTTGAGAACTTGAGGTACGTTCGTAAAAATATTTGCTTTTTTTAAAAAAATGGTGACGTACACTCACTTAATACAAGGAACAAAAACAATCTTGTTGTGCATGCATCTCGTCTCCACAGAATAAGTAACTTTTTATGGGGCAATGTATACGCTTTTATAATAAACTTCCCGAAACTATAAGAGTAAATATAAAAATAAAAATAAACTAAACTATAAATCTACCAGTCATAAATTTAAAAAATGTGTTAAAACAAAACTGTGTAAAAAAGGGTATTATAAAATCTCAGATTATTTAGAAGACAAACAAGCTTGGCATTAATAGCTCCTCAAATCAATCTCATACATATTTTATATAATTTTGTAATATTGTGATATTGTTAGAAAAAAATATATATCTTCTATATATATAAAAGAAAGTCGTGTTAGTTACTCCACTTATAACTCAAGAACGGCTGAACCGATTTAGCTGAAAATTGGCAGGGAGGTAGTTTAGAGCCAGGAGAAGGACATAGGATATTTTAGATTTTTTTCCACGCGAACGAAGTCGCGGGCACAGCTTGTATGAAAAAAAAGAAGCCCGCCGAGTTTCTTCCGCCGGATCTTCTGTGTGTGGCTGCGATTCCGACCCGGTAGTAGTTTTAAAATATGTTGACATGTCGAAATAACTTGTAAAAAGTTTTATTGAATAAAGTTCTTATGATTTCTGATAATTTATTTACAACTGGACTCGCTCACACAATCATAATTTACAAGTGTAATGTATTTACGACTGTAATGTCTGTGTACATAAATTATATTCTAACTTGTTTTCAAATAATACAATATTAAACTTACTACAAGTATAAAACACCTTATTATAAATAGCGTGATATTTTAATATATTAGCAAAAATAAACTAAGTACTTCTACATTTTCTAACAAGTGTCCTGTCCTCGTGAGTGTGAGAAAAACGCATTAAGTATATATGACTTTTTTTATTCTTAAAAATATATAATATTTTTGAAACATTTAAAACTCAACTACCTCGAATTTGATGTAGGTACCCGGGGAGACCACGCCTGACGTAGGTACCACGATCAAATTGGTCAGGTGGTGTCCATAGATGGTAGCGATTTTTATGAACTATGAAGGGTTATGAACGTGGAGGAAGCAAGGCAAGTCCATCTGGATCGTGATATATGGCACTCAACTCACTCTGCCTACTTCGTAATAGGATCTTGCGTGAAGTAAGAAATTATATGGCACTCAACTCACTCTAACTACTTTGTAATAGGATCTTGCGTGGAGTAAGTAAGAACTTAAATAGATATAAAAAGTCACATGTTTTATTTAATCCACATAAAATACCTTTTCAGTTAGTAAAAGTCAAAACTTCTCCCAGATGTGAATTTCAAGCTTTCTGTATATTGCGGATTATGAAATAAAAAGTCTAAAAAATGCCTATATGCGCCTTTTCTCACAATTCTGGATACACACATCTCGTATTTGAAAAAAATAATTAATAGTGCCTCTTTTCGGTACGAGGGCATTGTCATTGTCTATTAGCAAAGTAATGGCAAGCTACTAATTTGTTAAAAATATCTACACGTGATTCTAAGTTAGGATTGCGAAATAAAATCACATTAGACCGCACAATGTCTGTATTCACGTAACAAAACTTCAATCGAATCGAAGCGAACGTCACGTCTGTTACAATGCGGCATAATGTGTAAGATGTGTAAGGCTACGTCCGCACAGACAAGGCGACTTACTTAGCGTCTAATTCCTCGCGCCTCGAGAAAAAAAAAACCGACACGTTTGTTTACTTCGATAGGTCGCTAAGCAACTAGCTAGGCGCAAAGCGCGCAGTGCGGCCGATCGCGAACATTTTACAACGTTTATTTTACTATACCACTTGCTAGATGGTTTGCTAAGCTCTAGGCGCTAAACAAGCCACCTGTTTGTGCGGACGTAGCCTAAGAGCATCCTAAGCGCTTTGAATCCATTGAAGTTTTGTTACATAAATGGAGCCCCCGAGCATAACAGATCGGATGAGGCGCGACATACCACGTACCTCGCGACCAATTCGTTGCCACTCCATTTGTCTAAACTAAAGAGATAAAAATAATTATAATCCACCTTCAAAACAAACAACAAATGGGGCACCTTAGGATCAGATATCAGGATTGGGAAATAACAAAAAAAATTACTAAAAATACAAACCTGTAAACAAAATCGAGACCAAACATCTGATATAGGATTACTACCTTGGTATACAGGGCGAAGAGCAGGATTCTCTGGAGCAGGCGCTCTTTCATTATATGGTATAGCAGTAAAACTTTCAAGTGCATGACAAAATATATCAAATCCGGAATATATAGCTACTTTCTCGGGCACTGACAGTGTGTGTAATGGATCTATTAGAGCAAGCATTGGGCGTAGGGCAGAATGGGCAATACCAGTTTTAGCTTTTATCTCTTCGTAATCAAATATACTCATACCAGTTGTTTCACTTCCTGTGCCACTTGTTGTCGGAACTAAAAAAAACATATGTAACTTTAAAAACCATACACAATACACATGTCAATTTTTATATCATTAGATAGCAAACAAGATGGAAAAAGAAACAATCGCCTAAAGATGTTGTTGCTGCTATCTATGTGGCGGGAAGCCAATAAATAATAGGTATCCACGGGACAAATTACATTTATTTATCTAACCCCAAAATAAGCAAATTATTGTTTGCTTGTGTGATGGGTATCAATCAACGATACTAATACATAGAAATACATATATAAATACTAGAAATATCTATATACATATAATAAAATCATAGGAAAGTCAAAACTGTACATTGAATATTTTTTTAAAAGAATACTTGGGGCGTGGTCTACAATCGATATCAAAGCCAAAAATATAGTTTTTAGAATTTTTGCCTGTTTGTCTGTTTATCTGTTTGTCTGTATGTATGTCCGGGGTAAACTCAAAAAGTACTGCATGGATTTACTTCAAATTTTGAATGAATATTACTAACAGGTCGGGTCAACATATAGGCTACATATTATCACGCTATCACCAAGCGGCCGGGTGCTGTGCGGATTAAACGAAGTCCGCGCGGACGAAGTCGCTGGCAAAAGCAAGAGCTTAGCAAAAACACTCAAACCCGGAAATACAAACATTTATGCTCATCACACAAATGCTTGTCCCCGTCGGGATCGAACCCCAGCCCCGTCGTTTGCGTAGTCAGGGTTGCTAACCACTCGACCAATAGGGCCAATGTCATATGCAATAGTCTACCGGCTACTTTACCCACCAAACCGGAACTCGTCAATGACAAGCATTGACGCTATTACGGCAGGAATAGGTAAAGTTGTGTCACCTTATACCCGGGAGAGACGTTGCGGAACTCTACCACCTAGTAATCACGATCGTAGTGACATGCTTAGCCAATCAGTCACCTTTTACGACCTGCCTGGCAGAATGGCAGTTGGTTAATTCTTTAAAGGGGGCCTGGATTCTTTCTGTTGCTCTTTAGAGGTCACTTAACAATACGCCAGATTGTATCTTAAAGGCGGCACTGTAACTATCTATCTATTTAAGTTTTGTTAATGGTAGTATTGAATTACTCACTAGCAATCATAGGTTTGAGTTGTACAGAGACTGGTTTCCCTTTACCCACAGGTAGATTAACATAATCCAAAAACTCAGCTTTGGGATCACAATAATACAAATTGGCTGCTTTGCATGTGTCCATAACTGACCCCCCACCAACAGCAACAAAACTATCAAAGTCTTCTTTCTTTACAAAATTTATGGCATCTTTAAAGCTGTAAGCAAATTGTATCAGAATTATCATTAGGGGCAGAATATGCATTGCTTCTTTCTTATGAGATTAGCTGTGTAGAATGGAACGGGTTCTAATCCTAACCGCTGAAGCGGCCCTTGGTCTAGCGAGCGTTGCTCCAATATACTCAAGAGTGGGGGGTCCTCCCCTGACGGGGTTCATTCTCACTTGTATCCTATGCGGATAACATACAGCGTAATGAGCTGTCACCCATCTGATCAGTACATGAAGTACGAAACGCTTTGTCATAAGCTAATGATGTTGAGTTCCGGCTTACGCCTAGACCAGAACAGGGGCTGGTTGACCTATCGGTCTCTGGTTTCCCTCTTAGCTGACAAATACCCAGAACATGAGTTACAACTCAGCAACTAATCTCATAAGAGAGAAGCAATGCATAAACACTGTCGTGCGAACTCATCGCACCTGAAGACGAAACAGTGAAATCACCATTACGGCTCGGCACGGCTAAGGCCGGACTGAGTTGTTACTCATGTTCTGGGGATTTGTCAGCTTAGAAGGAAACCAAGGAGAACAATAGGTCATCCAGTCCCTGTGCTGGTCTAGGCGTTACCTGAAGCTCAACATCGTTAGCTTATGACAAAGCGTTTCGTACTTCATGTACTGATCAGATGGGCGACAGCCCATTACGCTATAGGGGCAGAATACTTTGAAATTCTAAAAATAGAAATAAATTAGTATCGAATCTCATGTGACAGGTGGCTCATTTATCGAGAAATTCAGTACCTAACTAGTGTTAGACATGTAACTGCCTGGCCACCGAAAATTGGCGCCAGCGATTTTTTACGCGGCGCGAACGGCGAAGCATTTAGCGTCTAAAACGAAATGTATGAGAAATAATAAAAAAAATGAGTAAATGTATGAGAAAGTATTAAATGTGCCACGCGGCGCGGCGACCGGCGGGGCGACCGAAGAATGTTGCCGAACGAATCGTGCGCGGAGCGGGCGATTGAAACAAATATATGAATCAGTCCTACGCATGCCACGGACTCGGACGGCGGCAGCAGCGAATAGTCTAGGAATCAAAACGGTTTGGTTTTAAATTGTAGTTGCCGCAAAATACACTATGAACACTTTAATATTCAAATATTTACTAGGCCAGCAATAACATCGATTGTCACGTCGGTAGTATCCATAGTATTAAACGCTGCAGATAAACTATCGACTGTATCGAAAGTATCAATCGTTGGAGATAAACAAAGTCTCAATTCTATCAATGGGTATTTTAAGATAATATTGCATTAACTATCGATATATTCGATACGATCAATAGTTTGTAGAATCAATAGCATCACTCAGTATTTGAATAAAGTTGACTATCGATAGTTTTGATATTATCGATATATTATTATCGATACTATCGATAATAATTGTAATTATTGAAATATGAAATAGCAATAGGTACTATAGATAGTATCGATATTTTTGACAGTTTATTTTTTAATCATGAAAATAGAATAGTATTGTACTTAATGAGGTAATGAAACCCTATCGATAATGGACTATCAAGCGGCTATATTATAAATCAAAGGTTTCATCACTCATTTCAAAAATTTGTCTAGATTTAGTAATTATTTCTCATACTTCTTGTGAAATTCAACGTCTATACTATACCCCGATTCAAATTTAAATCATGTACTACATTCTCTTCTAAATAGTAAGTGTTGAAGTACAAAACTACTCCACTCCAAGCAATATCAAGATAAAGTTGAAAAAGTCATTTTGTTCTCGGACTATACTGGTCGCGGCGATGTACGCAAGTTCCCGTGGCCTGTAAATCTACGCCGCGCGAATTTTCGCCTCGCCGCGCTGCCGGTTCGCGTGGCCAGGCGGTAAGATTTTCAGAAACCAACAAGATTTTTAAAGACACTTTCAAAGCCACAGGAGAAAATAATTTCATTTTAAACCTTACATATTAAATTCTCTATTTTTTAATAATATTTTGGACAATATTAATGGACTATGTATGTACTAGTTGAGTAGATATCAAATTTTAGTTAAGACGATAAAAGATAAATGTTTGAGCCAGCACTTGGCACTTCTCTTCTGACTTACATTTTAGTTTTGCTCAGGTAAATAAAAAAATATTAAAAAATTATATCCTTGTAATAGATTTCAAGTCTAAAAAAAATCAAGAAAATACTAAGCAGGATATACGAACCTGATTATCTTTTTGGAAATTTAAATACTAAAAAAATTAACCATCGAAGCCTGGGGTATAAATGTCCATACAAAACTACAACCATTACCTTCACCCATGGAATTATTACCTTGTATCAGTCGGCTCTACTCGAACTCTATCATAAACTTTATATTTAATACCATTTCTTGTAAGAGAATCCAATACAGCTTTCATTGGAGCCAATGAAACAACATTTGAATCAGTCATAACACACACATTCTTAGCACCAATATTGACTAAGTCTTGGCCTACTTCTTTTGTAACACCCAATCCATATCGTACTGTAGAACTTTTAATCTAGAAAGAAATATAAATTATAACTTTTTTGGCCACAGACACAAGATCTAGAGGCCATAAACACTAAAGTTTTTAATATTTTCCCCGTGTTGGTCCCGGGCTTCTTTGAAGAATAGACCAACTGCCGTTCTGCCAGGTAGGTCGTAAAAGGCGACTGAGTGGCTATTTGCGTACTACCATCGTGACTACTAGGTAGAGTTCTGCATCGGCTCGACCGTGACTGGTACCACCGCCTTACCTATTCCTGCCGCAATAGCGTCCGTGCTGGTCACTGTTGTGTTCCCGTTTGGAGGGTAATGTAGCCGGTAAACTCATGCATGTGGCATTAGACCTCGCCACAAGATAGCAACGCACCATTAACATCTTTGGTGTCTATAGGCGATGGTTGACTCTTTCCATCAGGAGACCCATCTGCTTGTTTGCTATCTTATGACATATAAAAAAAAATATACTAGTCTAAATATTTTGGACACACATTTAGACTTCTCACTCAATACTTCCAAGCAGCCTGGCAAAGATGCATATCATCTATTTTTAATATATTGTCTCAATATAACTAACAATTTTCAAACACGTTAAAACTGCAGCAACAGACTTACCTACCATTTCATGTATCTCTGGAGCCCTGCATCAGATCTTCACCAAATTAAAATGCTACCAAGGAAGTATACCCAATAAAACAAAAAAATATATTTTCAAAATTGGCCTCAGTACCACAAAATTAAAATGGGACCTCAGAAAATGAAAATGGAAAGTATAACCTCCTTAACAAAAAATGCATTTTTAAAATCAATAAGTTCACAAATGATCAAGTACTGAGGTAACATACATAAAAAAACACACAGCAAAATTGCTAATCTCCTCCTTTTGGGATGTCAGTTGAAAACTTACACAATTTTCAACTCCTTAAGTTAGGTATAGTAATAAAATTGTAAACAGTTTTATTAACAAAATTATACTTCCGACCATCCCACAATTAACGGTTTCTATTTAAAATTAGTCATTGATCTATTTTCATGAATTCATGAATTCATGTGCATGTTTTTGTTCTACAATTGTAGAATTTTTCATTACACAAAAGTCCATATATGTGCAAAATAATATCAAAAATCAAGAAATAATAGTATTGCAGAATAGCTGAATAAATAAATGATCTACCTCATTAATATACAAATAGATCCTAATCAAATCAGTCCATTAAATACTATCACATTGTTAAATAATTTCTGTCTCAAAGTCTTTCTTTTTAGTGAATGATGCTCGTTTTCTAGATTTTGAGTACTGCATATTAGGATGGAGCGAATAAATAAATTTCATTTTTTTATTCGCTCCATCCTAGCCTGGGTGTGTAATTTGTAGCTGATAAAAAAAAAGTATTTTTACTTTATTCATTTTTTTATTTTAAACTTTGAGGTGACACAGTGACTGACAATTGGGCAGCAACAGTTTTTTTTTAATTGTTCCAGAAATTGTAAAATAAAAAAAAGCTTTAAATAGGATAAAGCTACAATGCAGTTATGAATGAAAATACATTCGTCTTTAACTATGTTACTGTAATTTTAAAGAAATTTCCCAAAATAACATTCTGTTTTGCTAACGCTAGAGTAGGATCAAATTGAAAAGTGTCATTTGTTAATATTTAGATGTTTTAAGGATTGTAAGAAAAAAAAGTGTAGATTTTTTAAAATTATTAATTTTACAAGTCAGTGCAAAACCATGTCAAATATTTTTTTTTTTGCTTTAAATGTCAAATTATCTTTTTCGTCAGTTACAGATTACACACCCAGTGTATGAAAAAAAATTTTTGTTTACTCCACCCTACTACCCCTAGTAGTATAATTTAAGCATGAGATGATAGAGTTGCATATGGTATGGCATTAAACCTAATAAAACTAAAACTAGAGCCTAACCTAAAGTAGTTTTGATATGTAATAAATTACATACTGTTTAGGGTAAATTGTCACTTACTTCAAAAGCATAATCCTTCGATGGAGTTGCATTTGATACTTGAAAATTACCCCTAAATCCATGTGCTGGACATTGGCACCTGTAAAAAAAAGATACTAGGTAAAATATGTTATTGTCTAGTAAAAACTAAAATAATTCAAAATTGTGATCATAACGAAACTTAATGTTTGATGTCAGTACTATTGGTTTGCATGGGTTCAGTGCATCTGCAACTTCATTGCCTCTGATGTTTTAATCCCGGCATTGTGACAAAATTTTAAAATCAAAAACTATCTATATTACAAAATTACTGTTACTGTCATTTGGATGTACAAAAAAGTGTGAAATTATTTTAAGCAAATTATATATGTAAGTAAGTGAAATTTATTCAAATAGGTGTGTTTTATTTTGGATATGTGAGGGTTTGTTTACTTCTCTTAAATTCTTCTAATGTTTTCTGTTAAAATTTGTGACCAATGGGTACTTACTCCCTTACGTTACACTCAAATCATCAGATTTTCTAAATTTTGCTCACAATTAACCCACAATATCTTAATCTAAGGGGCTTCATTGTCTCAATGACACCTTTTTCGTAATTCCTTTTAATCAGTAGATTTTTCTCTACCATTGAAATGAAAAATGTTATAATCTTTTATTTTTCCTATAATCTAATCTACAAAATCCAATCGATCCCCATGATATGATAATTAGCATATTGGGCTCCCCTACTAGTACTAGTAAGTTACATTATAATAGTACTAACAAGTATAGTAAGTAAAATAACAGTAGGTACTCAAAGATGTAGTAGGTACATAACAATTAACTAAGTATTGTACTTTAATTTGGACAAACATACCTTATTCTTCTTGAAGGCAATGAAGTATGTGAAAATAATTTATTTTATCATTTCATTTTAAAAAAACTTACCTAATTGTTGACTTAAAGGAATAAAATACAATCTATTTTTGTTTAGAGGGTACTGACCACTTTTAAACATGATCTAAAACATATTTTTTGTATCATTTCAGTTTCGATTTTTTGTTGTATCAAACTAATAATATTGAATGTACAGGGCTATTTTTAAAGGTCCGGCCAAATTTTAAAATTAGGAACTAAATATTGAATTAAAAATGTGTTTTAATAATCATTGTAAAATTATTACAAGATTCATTTAAAATTATCCACAAAATTTATGAATTGGATGCACCGAGTCTTGTGACTGAACTCTGTAAGTTGGCAGTGTGTCATTTTACATTTACCTATAATTATCATAGCAACTATTATGTTATCCGTTGCTCTAAGTACATTTTTCTCAATTACTTTTAATTTGGTTGAAGGCACTAAAGTATTTTGCGTAATTGAAATTATATCCATGCATTTTGTTTGCCGGAGGCCGCCGTTCTGGGGGATCGGCAGGCGAAGCCTCCCACCACTTAAAAAAAATTCATTCAATGCCACTGTTGAAGTAGGTTAGTTAGGTTCTCTTTAGATCCCACACCCAGAAATAGGAGCCCCGCTTACCCGACTTGTTTCAGAAATAGGTAGTATTTTATTGCAATTATGAAGATAAAAAATGTATCAAGAATTTATAAATTAATAGTTATTATGATAGAATTTTTATGATTTTCTACAATATGTTATATATTTATGAAGTGCCATATTTCTTGGGATTAATTGTATTAATATTTAGAATATGACAAATAATGCGATTTTTGCCCAAATTCGTGCGACCCGTTTCTAATTTTTGTTGTAAACAAGTGTTTACACTGTTGTAAACCACCGGTGGAGACCCATGTGGAGGGCTTGTTTCCAACAGTGTGGCTCGGCTTTGATGATAATAGTCCCACCACACGGAAATGTCCTCTCCCTCAACCCCAAAGTCGTGCGGACCGTTTCTAATGCAATCCCAAAATAAATAATACCTTATTTTTCAATCTTTTACTTTATTTTCAACCTTATAAAAGAAAATGTACTTTTTTTTCAAAATAAAAGCGGCAACCCTATACATAGCGGAGGTAATACAAAGAGTATGTAACGTATGGTAATAATTCTATAAAATCTACGTTAAATTTTAAAGACTATCAAAACATTAATTAATTTTAGTACTTACGCTGCAATATTAATTGTTCTTAGTAAATCAAAAACCCTCTTACGAGACATTATCACAATTAACTCAAACTTTAGCTGCAGTTATTTACACATTTAAGCAAAATGTTATCTTGACTTTATCAATATTCTTTATCATGTTTTGAATTATTATGTGCAAGTACTAAAAAGTGAAAGATAATAACTATAAAAATATAAATAAACTTTGATCTATGATAGGGGTTTGACTTTGACCGGTTTGACTTTTTCTTCAATTTCTTCTCCTTCTTAACCGGCATAATGGCAATTTTCAATAAACTCTGCCAGGGTCAAGTTATATGAGATGAGAATTCGAATTTCCAGTAAGGGGCCATCCATAAATTACGTCAAACGCATTTCATGATTTATTGACCCCTCCCCCGTCCTTGTCACAGCTGGTCAGAAATCAGAAGAACTTTATTCAATAAAACTTTTTACAAGTTATTTTGACACGTCAACACTCTTCAAAACTACCACCGGATCGGACCGCGGCCACACACTGAGAAGATCCGGCGGAAGAAACTCAGCGAGCTTGTCTTTTTTTCATATAATTTTTTATACATACACATTATCACAATATTACATAATTATTATATATATATATATATATATATATATATATATATATATATATATATATATATATATATATATATATATATATATATGTAATAATTATGTAATATGTGTGTATATATATATATATATATATATATATATATATATATGAGATTGATATAAGGAGCAATTAATCCCATGCTTGTTTGTCTTCCAAATAATCTGAGATTTTATAATACCCTTTTTTACACAGTTTTGTTTTAACATATTTTTTAAATTTATTGACTGGCAGATAGATCTTATAGTTTCGGGAAGTTAATTGTAAAAGCGTGTACATTGCCCCCATAAAAGATTTACTTGTTCTGTGGAGACGAGATACATGCACAACAAGATTGTTTTTGTTCCTTGTTTAGTGAGTGTTCGTCACAATTTTTTTAAACAAGCAAATATTTTTACGAACGTACATCAAGTTCTCAAATATATATTGGAATATAACAGTTAGGATATTAATTTCTTTGAATTTTTCTCTCAGGGAAACTCTCGGGCTAAGATTGTAAATTGGCCTAATAGCTCTTTTCTGCAATACAAATATAGTATTTATTTCAGTAGAATTTCCCTAGAGAAGAATCCCATATGACATAATGCTGTGGAAGTAACTAAAATATACAATTCTTGCTGTGTCGACATCAGTTAACTGTCTCATTTTTTTAAATGCATAAGCTGCCGTACTAAGTCTATTTGCTCAATTACTAATGTGCGGTCCCCATTGTAATTTCTTATCTAAAGTAATACCTAAAAACGCAGTGAAATCCACCAGATCCAGTTTGTTTCCATCCAGTTGTACACTGGTATCTACATGCCTTACATTAGGCAATGAAAATTTGACACACTTGGTTTTGTTACCATTTAATAAAAGATTGTCTGTACCTGCTGAACCAGTGTACAACTTTTGAAATCGCATTATTTACTTCGTCATACCTACTTACCAATTTGTCTTTTCACTTTGAATAAAAGTGAAGTGTCATCCGCAAACAGTACGATTCCATGCTAAGCCCTTACGTAGTAAGGCAAGTCATTTATGTAAATTAGAAACAAGAATGGACCAAGTATAGAGCCCTGCGGGACACCCATGGTTACAGCAGCACCAGCGGACCTTTTCCCATTTATGTCAATCTTCTGAATTCTTTCTTTTAAGTAAGAGATCAGAAGATCAAGAGCCTTATTTCTAACCCCATAGTGGTGTTACTTCCTGATTAAGATGTTATGATCGACACAGTCAAATGCCTTAGACAAATCACAAAATACTCCAAGTCCATCCTGTGAATTTTCCCAGGCTTCATAAACGTTTTTCAGTAATTCAACACCAGCATCTATGGTTGAGCGACCCTTCGTAAAACCGAATTGTTTAGTGTGAAATAATCTAAATTTATCAAAATGTCTAAGCATTTGGTTTAGTATAATTTTCTCAAATATTTTACTTGGGGTTGACAAAACTGAGATAGAGGCTGAAAATTTGAGGGATCACATTTAGAACCAGACTTGAAAATTGGAATAACTATGCTCAATTTCATCAAGTCAGGTAATACACCATGTATTACAGAACAATTAAATATTACAGCTAAATATGGTGCTATAACGTTTATTACTGAAGCAATGATTCTAACGGAATGTCCCCATAAATCTGAGGTTTTCTTAGGTTCCAAGGTTTTAAAGGCGTTCAAAGTTCAAGGTTTTAAAGGTAACATTTTAAGAGACCCCCCTACCTAGTGTGATGTCACATATTATAAAAATTTTACATTGGAAAAATGATTTCATTCGATTATTTTTATCTAGTGGTGGCTTTCTAAATTGAAAAAATGTGATGTCACAAAATTTGAGAACCCTCCCTACCCCAAGTCACACAATGTCACACTTCGTCGACGCCCTCCCTCCACCTTAACGTGTGACGTAATTTATGGATGGCCCCCAAGGAGGACTGCGGAGTGCGGACGAGTTTTCATGGAAGTGACCAAAGATTGCGTTTTATATTTAGAAGTTACATTTAATTAAATTACAAAGTACCATATAATAAATAATATGTGCAAAGTACTCTAACCGCCTGGGTACGAGAAATTCGCGCCCGCGATTTTTCACGAGACGCAAATGGCGAAGTGACTAGCGCCTAAAACAAATGTAAGAGAAAGTACTAAGCTGTAAGCATGCCACGCTGCGCGGCGATCGGCGGGGCCACAGACGAATTTTGCCGAACGAACAGAAAGCGCGCGCGGACGTGGCGAGCGAGTGCAACAATCGTATGAACTATGTATCACCACAGCGCATGCCACGTACTAGGGCGGCGGCCTCGTTGAATAGTCTAGGGATCATAGTTGTAGTTGCCGAGAAATACACTATGAACATTGTAACTTTAATTTTTAAATAGTAACTTGGCCAACAATTAGGAAGTATAGTCACCACATCATAAATATAAACAAAGTCCAGAGATACAATTTTTATTTCTCCCCACAATATTGAAAATTCATAAGAATATAATTATAGTAGTGTTGCCAAAAATCAATAGTTTTAATCTAGAAATGTCATAATATCGATTATAACGTCAATAGTATCGATAGTACAAATCGTTGAAGATAAACAACTTTGTTTATTTTCAACGATTGATACTATATCGATACTTTGGACAGTTTATTTCCTAAACGGATACACCAATTTTGATGCAATTTATGCATTAGATGTAGTTGTTTGAGGAATAGAGAGGAACACACACACACATACATACATACAGACATACTGACGTCATCGCGAAAATAGTCGGAAAAGATTCCTAGGACCTCAAAACGTGGAGATCCGGTGAAAACTGGATTTTCCAAAATCGGGGCAAATTCAGTAACTTCCTATAGTACGTACACTACGTACTACGTAGCGGGAAGTTAAAAACGTCAATAATTTGCTTGATTAAATATTATGTGCATTAAACTCCTATTATATCTTGTAGCGGCTCAAACAATCACAAACGCTACAAGAAAAAATAATAAAAAATGGATAAAAATCAATAACAAATGGAAAAAATGAAATTTAAAATAAAATCCTGAATCGCGATATCACAATTATTTATCTTGTAACACTATATACAAGTTTCAATGCTTCTCAAAGGGACATCGGTCCCCAGGCAGTACACCTTGCCTGGCTGGTAAGATCTTCTTTTTCCCCTTCCTTGTCTTTTTGTGACCTCATCAACCTCCACAGTTATGACGTCACCTGAAAAGAAGCTGGCCCGCTGGTTCCATCACTATGACCCTTCAGCGGTACGGACCAGCGGCGCCACAGTGGTGACCCCGACGTGATTATCACCACTAACAGCTATCAACATGCCACAATCTCAGCCCTATTCCTTATTTTTAAACT
Source organism: Apodemia mormo (assembly GCA_036924255.1). Lineage (NCBI taxonomy): Eukaryota > Metazoa > Arthropoda > Insecta > Lepidoptera > Riodinidae > Apodemia > Apodemia mormo. Next base: position 14,880,629 of record JAUPFN010000002.1, read on the forward strand.
CGAAAACTGCTGCTCATGAATCAATAATGAAATAAACCAGGACAACAGATTCAAAAATAAATTTACCAATGTTTACGTAAGCATAGGGAGAGGAGGAGAAACGGCCTCGTATCGGTAAACTACAAAACTTTTAAAGGTTAGCATGTGTTAGTTGCATGAGAACTAGACCAACGCCAGCACTATGCTTTATGTAGGTACTCCTCTTTCTCTATTCATTAGCGCCACTTCTGATGACGGCACTGCTGTCAAACTATACGGGAGCAGGAAGGTAGGTATACATGGGGCACACTAAAAGTTTTGCACTTCTTTAGCTATTTATAATTAATGGGATACAGTATTTATTAATTAATACACTTGTATTTTTTACGATAAGATATTTATAATTTATAGGATACAATATTTAGTGTGTGCCTTAAATCTAAAATAAAAACTAATTGTTAAAGTAACCCAATTGCAATATAATTTATCAATTTTTATGTAGACAATAAACAGCTGTTCTCACTCAATTACTACGCTGTACTAACAGAGTACTACGCTGTTCTTAAGTCCGCCATTACTCGGGACGAAATTACATGGTTTTCTCTCAGTTATTTCATATCTAGTAGTAGTTTCCTTCATTAAAGCCTTTACTTAAGCTTAAAAACAAGTTCAGGTACGGATGTTTTCTCCGTAGACTTGAAAATCAACTTATCCTGGCCACTCGGAACACAAAACTCAACTTTCCAGGCCGAATACACTGAAATAATTTTATCTACACACACAATCGCAGCTTGTGTAAATTCACCACTAGCACCTTCTGCTCGCTTGCCAAAGAATTGGCAAGCGAGCAGAAGGTGCAAGAATGAGTAAGCTACTTTCTTGAAGGTCTCCAAATCATACCCGTTCGGAAACACTTCCGCCGCTAATTAGCGCTACTTCTCTGTGGAATCGATTAATTCCACACAGAAGAAGCTCGTGGCAAAAAGTGCCGAGAAAAACGCACGGTTGTGAATTTCCAGATATCGAAATGATGGGATGGAAATTCACGTTTTAACACGATGTCCTATAGTGGAATTCAGCGGCAAAAATTAATCCGAACACTCTCCTTGATAGATGCGATAGAAGAAGCAGAGCGAACCTACACCTCTGCATAATGCCAATGAATCAAGTCGTTTTGGAATTGCCCTAGTATAGATCCGAACCACTCTACGAATGCCATCAACAGGAATAAGCTGGTATTGGGGAGCCCCAGCCCAGAGATGAGAATAGTACTCCATATTATGAGGCCGAATTTATATGCCTTATAAAATTGAAGGCGATGGGCCAGCAAGAAGTACTGGTTCGCTCTTCTGAGCACACCGAACTTTTTGGATGTCTTACTTTCCGAATGACCGTTATTCGATATGTCGACTCACAAAATTCCGATATTGACTGAGGCTATAAGGAGAGTATCCCCAAATCGAGGTGATACGTCAAAAGGGTGTCTTTCGAGAGGTGAAAGCTTAATCTGCGTCTTCTTAGGGTTTTTTCTTTTTTTTTATTAGGGACTTATGTCGCTATGGCGATTACGTCAGTCTTATCGGATTAAGCTAATCTTAAGTTAAAAAGAGAAGACATCGCTGTTCTAGGCTTCTTTTAACGAACTTATACTCGTCAAGTGCTGACTCCGATGTCGGTTTACTAAGAATGACTAAGAATGATTTGTATAGGACCTACGTCAAAAATATTTTGTCTTCAATATTAATTTGTCTTCTTGCAAATAATACATCTCGCTCTTTCTTGTTCTTGGCACATTCCATTAAAAATTGATGTATGTCCTCTACTTTGCGACATACATCACGATTAGGTGAATTGTTCTCTTCATCAGGTAAGAAAAACTGTTTAATGGAATGTGTCTTCTTAGGGTTAATGTGACCAAATTTTGACGACCCTAGTCCGAAACATTAGATAATCAATTCTCGACTTCAGATACAAGCTGGTTCTCGCACTCTTCGATGTGTTTCCAAGTAATACCGCTACAGCTAGACTGTGAAGCATCACCAGTACTGTCATCAGCACAGCCATGTATGTTTCTAATTCGCAAAAAGTCATTAATATGCAAAAAAAACAGTGTAGGTGATAGCACACAACCTTGGAGAACACCAGCATTAATAGGTTTAAGGTCAAAGCTAATGGTGCTTAACATAACGCAAAGCGTTAAATTATCGCGCGCTATGTATACTCAACGTATAGCGTACGATATTTAGATTCGCATTCAGCGCTATAACATAACGCCACGCTATATACCTAGCGGCTAGCGTAGGCCGTATTTATAACATTATAACCTACGAAGTTACGAACTACGTGATCTAACACGTAGACTGTAGACGTTATAACATAGTTTATAGCGTTATAGTGTCAGTTGTAACGAGGGCGCGATAAAACACGCTCACACTTATTGCACACAGATACCGTCGATATCTTATCGCAACATAGTTATAAGATTTTATCACGCAGCATACACATAAATCTCTAGTATTTAAGCTTAATGTAAACCCAGTTAAATTACAGTTAATTAAACACATTAATTATACGTAATATTGCTGACCACCGACCAGTGAACACGCAAAAGGAAGATGAACACCCCAGCGCTAACTTCAAGCAGAAGCCCTTCAGCAACATCCATGGAAATCGCAGCGGTATCCACGACGACAAGAATACCAGATTTTTAGAGATTAGGCAAGGACGAAATATTACAAGTAAGCGATATTATTACAAATCCACCAGAAACTAATAAATACAACAGGCTAAACAAGATCGCGACCATTTCAAAACAAAAACACAGAATGTAGCACAATGATTGAAATATCTGCGCACTTAGCAAAAATGCAACTCAGAAAAAGCAACGCGGCAAATTTATGCTAACTACTGGCCTAAACAATGTAGGTCAGAAATGCCATATCAGCAAGGTTATCCTAATAATAACTTATGTTATTATCACAACAAATTTAAAGGTCCGGCATTGAAGTGCGTCCAACCCTGTTCCTGGAAGAAATCGGGAAACGACAATTAGCGCAGCCAAAGGCGGTATTCTACGCTACGTCCGCCTTACCGTAACCTTCAACAATAACCTTCTGACCATCAGCACCTTCTGATACCCCCTTTTGCTTCCAACAGCATCAGCCAGCTTCACAAGCTACGCCTCATCTACGCTTTCCGGAATCCACTTCGAATCGCCAACGTTCACTGGATCTCCATGCAGCAACTCTGTCCCGCTCGTTGCGACTCATTGCGAACAACAGCGGTCCCGACTCACCGAGGACCGCGCAAATTCTGCTTGTCCCGACTCAACGAGGACCGCACATATTCCGCTCATTCCGACTCATTGCGAAACACAGCGGAACGCACTCGTCTCAACTCATCGAGGACCGCGGACATTCTGCTCGTCTCGACTCACCGCAGATCTGAGCACTCAACTCTCAAGGCACATACGCTTCAGTGGCACAACCAGATGCATCAGGTATAACACCTTTTTCGAAGGGGGAATGATGTAACGAGGGCGCGATAAACACGCTCACACTTATCGCGCACAGATACCATCGGTATCTTATCGCAACATAGTTATCAAATTTTATCACGCAGCATACACATGAATCTCTAGTATTTAAGCTTAATGTAAACCCAGTTAAATTACAGTTCAATAAACACATTTATTAACCGATGTGTGACTGTCATTTAGTCGACGTAATATCAGTCATCGTACGTTGTATGACATTGGATGAGTCACGCGCTATCTCGGCCGGTTCACGCGATCAGTGCACGTTATAATATTGTCTATAACGTAGCACGCTAGAAAAATATAGTTTATAGTATATAACTTGCTATCATAAAATAGTTTGAACAATACTAGTCAGAGCACACACCGTCAACTACGACGACGACTTTGTTGCACCAATAGTTAATAATTAATATCGTGGGCATGCCCATCGTGCCCACCACATTGGATCCACGATTCTAGCTGTTATAGATGGTAAGTTTTATTTAATTTATTTAACAGATTTGGCGTAATACGCATATACGCACGCAAATCGTTTGCGGATAGATGACCAAACCTTTTCTCAGTATGCCACAGGTAGCGCTTTAATTGTCACTGACAGAAATTAATTAAACTGAATTCAATTAAAAATAAAGCCGTGATAAATCTTTTTTACTTAATAAAGTTGTTTATCGATAGAGATAATTAGTTCTTGCCGTCGAATTTCATCATCGGACAATGAAATGAAATGAAATCTTCAAAATCAATGGCGCAGCCATCGCAGGGTTGGCCGGGGCAGTGAACTGGAGCCCTCAATTTCATGGGCCCTCAGTGTCCTTTGCTACGATCATAATAAATATGTCTATTAATATTTTGTATATTACATAACTTTTGTTTCTTTCTTAAGTATGCTTTACAGAGACGAAATAAGAAGTTAATATTGTTACGAATAATCTAGAAGCGTGTAGAGTTGGAGCGCGGGCGCGCTAACTATCTAGTAAACTCCTGTTGACAAACAAATAGTTGACCGGGGCTATGCCATAATGGACTTTGTGGGATATGGCATAAGGTTGAAAGTAGCGTGTACTAGGATTTATGACTCATAACATGTTTACGATAAGAAGGGATTCATTGTTTCCCGATACATTTAGATTTTTCTGGATCCAGCTAGGACTTTCCCCTGCCTATAAATACAGAGATATTGACAAACACAAGGCAGTTTTTATCAAGCGATCGAGAGAGATACATCAAGTGACTAGTGCGAAGCGAGAAGTGTTTAATTGTGTAGTTCAGTGATAGTATAGTGAGTGACTAGCAAGTAGAGTGTATTTTAGTATTACGTTGTGTTGTGTTGTGTAAATACACGGATTTAAAATAAGTGGTGTTTTCCTACAATTGCGAACCCGAGTACGTAACAACTGGTGTCGGAAGTGAAATTGTAAAATGCCACTTATTCCGAAGGAAGGTGTTACCACCAGGTCTCAGGCTGAGACACAGAGGGTGTCAGAGGACACTGAGATGCGTGCAGTCGAGGAACCCGCAAGTGTTGCCAGCACGTCACTATCGTCGAGCGCAGTGCCTACTGATCTTTCTGTCGTACTGGCCGCTATTCAGCAACAACTTCAGCAACATCAACAGCTACAGGAACAGCAATAAAAGAAGCTACAGGAACACATCAAGGAACATTTATCTGGTTTTGATGATAAATTGTCAGTTATCTTGGCGCAGCAAGACCAGTTAAAAAGCGACGTAGGCCTCGTCAAGCGCGATGTGAAGAGTGTTGAGAAGAGGGTTGACCAATTGGAGGCTAACTGCGATAAAATAAGTGTGAATATGGACCAACTTGAGAAGGAATTTATGAAAATGAAGATCACAGGAGTTAAGTCGGGTGCTACCATTACAAGCTGCTCTCACCAGGTGGGTCCTCGGGTAAAGGTACCCACTTATGACGGTCTTACGTCATGGAGTGCGTACCGCACTCAGTTTGAAATAGCAGCGAAGGCCAGTGGTAGGACAGACGAACATTGCCTAACGGCCTTGAGTACGGCGGGACGGGGACAGGCGCTCTCTGTGTTGGATGCAATGCCTAAAGAGTATCAGTTCGCTGATTTGATGGAGGCATTGGAAGCTCGCTACGGTGAGCGTCACTTGGAGCATGTTTTCCGTGCCCAATTAAAGGACCGTATACAGAGAAGCGGCGAGGGACTTCAACAATGGGCCGTGGAAATTGAGAAGCTTGTGAGGAAGGCGTATCCTTCGGCCGACGCTAACACAGTGAACAATACTATTGTCCAGGCGTTTATTGATGGAATTCGAGACCTGGAAGTGCGTGCTGCTGTTCGCCTTCAGCACCACGTGACAATGAAGGAGGCTTTGGCTCATGCGCTGGAGGTAGAAGCTGTTCGCCACGAACCTCGAGCACATAAAGTACGTGAGGTTACAGAAGTTGTGGCTCAAACAAAGGAAGTGGAACCTAGAAGACTGGGTCCCATGTGTTATGCCTGCGGGAAACGTGGGCACATTAGAGTCAACTGCCCCACCAAACCAACGGGTGCAGTTAATTGGCGACAGCAAGCGGCCGGAAGCTCAGCAGCTGAAGAGAGCAGGCAGGTCAAACAGCCTGTTAATCCAGCCCAGGGAAACGAGTAACAGCCAGGATCAAGGGGCGGGTGCTGGCTGATCGAAAAACAGCCCCAAAAGTTGTCATATCCCAGGTGTGCGACGGCAACAGTTTATCCATTAAGGGACTGGTTAATGGCAAGAACTGCAGCTTAACGCTGGACACTGGAGCTACACGAACTGTGGTGCGACCAGAAGTAGCTGACAATGGCAACCTGAGATTGAGGAATTTTGGGAAAAGCAAGCTTCTGTCTGTCACAGGTCAGCCAATACCCGTCTTCGGTGAAGCATCTGTAGTGATGCAAATAGGCGACGAGTATTACACTCACGACGTCGTAGTGGCCGATATTATGGATGACTGTGTACTTGGTTTAGACTTCATGAAGAAGAAGAGCAAGACTGATTGCAAAACAGGAGTTTTCGTATGTGGGCTAGTAGAAATTTTCATGGATTGGGGATCAAAAGGAAAGGTAACAGTGGCTAGAAGAACCATCTTACATTCAAGATCAAAGACATTGGTACGCGTGAAGTTACCAACCAGTTACAAGGGCCTGGGTAATAGGAGTGTGTTAATTGAAGACAATGGAGCAATTCCACACTGCATTACAGGCCGGAGTTTGGTTTGTGACAAGGGCTTGGCAGCGGTGCAGGTAGTCAACTTGAGTGACAGTGATGTGGTGCTTAAAGCAGGTGATGTTGTAGGATAAAGTGATGAAGTTATGACGTTAAGGAAACTGACATCGACAGGAAGTACAGCATCAAGAGACGTACCACAGGAACTTAAGGATTTGGTGAAAAATTGCAGCTACCTTACCGCGTCACAACGACAGCAGGCTAAGGATCTACTTTCACGTTATGCCAACATTTTCGCTAAGACTGGTAGAGATATAGGCAGAACATCTATAGTCAAACATAAGATTGACACTGGAAACGCGCAGCCTATAAAGCAGAAAGCTAGACGTGTCCCAATAGCCAAAGAAAAGGAGGTACAAGAGATGATAGATGAAATGAAAAGGAACGGAGTTATAGAGCAATCTTCTAGTCCATGGTGCTCTCCTGTAGAGTTGGTTAAGAAGAAAGATGGGTCTACACGTTTCTGCATCGACTATCGTCGGCTCAATGAAGTCACCAAAAAAGATAGCTACCCATTGCCACGAATAGATGACACTTTGGACACTCTGGCAGGCATGTCTTGGTTCTCAACTTTAGATTTAAAATCTGGGTACTGGCAGGTTGAACTTAGCCCTAATGATAAAGAGAAGACAGCATTCTCCACAGGACAAGGATTATGGCAATTTAAAGTGATGCCGTTTGGATTATGCAATGCGCCGGCGACTTTTGAAAGATTAATGGAATGTGTTCTAGCAGGACTTGTAGGCGATGCCTGCTTAGTGTATTTAGATGACGTAATAGTCATAGGAAAAGATTTTCAGCATCATCTGTACCAACTGGAAAAGATTTTTAATAAAATACAAGCTGCAGGGCTAAAGTTGAACCCAAAGAAGTGTCACTTATTTCGAAAGGAAGTCAACTATCTGGGTCACGTGATATCACAAAACGGCATACAGACAGATCCTGAAAAGGTTAGTGCAGTACAGAAGTGGCCAACACCCAGAGACAAGACCGAAGTTCGTGCATTTTTAGGACTATGCTCTTACTACAGACGTTTTGTGAAGGGATTTGCTGAAATAGCAAAACCGCTGCATAGGCTCACTGAAGAAAAGAAGAGTTTCGATTGGAATGACATGTGTCAACAAGCTTTCGATGAACTTAAGAAGCGGTTGTGTGAGTCACCAATTTTGGGCTATCCTGATCGGAAAGGGCAGTTCATCGTAGACACAGATGCAAGTAACACTGCCATTGGTGGTATCTTATCACAGAAGCAAGGCGATCAAGAAGTTGTGATAGCTTACTTCAGCAAATCATTATCGCGGCCGGAACGAAACTATTGTGTTACAAGAAGAGAACTATTGGCAGTAGTGAAGACTCTTCGACACTTCAAGAAGTATCTGATTGGGCGACCCTTCAAGCTGCGTACCGACCATGCTGCTTTGAAGTGGTTGTTACAATTCAAGGACCCGGAAGACCAAGTGGCTCGCTGGATTGAGCAATTGCAAGAGTTTGACTTTAACATAGAACATCGCAGTGGAAGGTCTCACTTGAATGCGGATGCGTTATCACAACGACCTTGTGCGGAAGATTGTAAACATTGTGTAAGGATGGAGATGAAGGAAAGGGTTCAAGTACTGCGAGCTAAGCCTACGGATGACAGGTGGGAAACTGATGAGATGCGTGAGGCCCAGTACGAAGATAGAGATTTGCGGCCTCTAATAGATTGGAAGAAGCAAGACACGGGAAAGCCCGAATGGCAGGAGCTGGCTCCCTTCAGCGCCATTACGAAAAGTTATTGGGCGCAGTGGGAAAGCCTTGTGTTGCAAAACGGCTTACTGTACCGCAAATGGGAAAAACCTTCAGGAAGAGAACATCATCTACAGTTGGTCGTGCCAAGGAAACTTATCAAGGACGTACTACGTGAGTTGCATGATGGGGTTTCTGGAGAACATCTTGGAGTACGACGAACATTGGTAAAGGTACGAGAGCGTTTTTACTGGTTGAATTGCCGAGATGTCGAGAATTGGTGCCGAAAATGTACGTCATGCTCAGCAGTGAAAGGACCGCAGGTTAGAAGCCGAGGCAACCTTAGACTATACAACGTGGGAGCCCCCTGGGAAAGGATAGCGATTGACGTGGCTGGGCCATTTCCTAAGACAGATAACGGAAACAAATATTTTATGGTCGTGATGGATTACTTCACGAAATGGCCGGAGGTGTTCGCAATCCCTAATCAGGAAGCCACGACGGTTGCTGAGAAATTATTCAATGAGGTGATATGCAGATTTGGCGTTCCGCTGGACATTCATTCAGACCAAGGCAGAAACTTTGAATCTAATGTATTCCAGGAAATGTGTAAATTATTAGGAGTGTACAAAACAAGAACTACACCTTATCACCCGCAATCTGATGGAATGGTCGAACGATTTAACCAAACTTTGGAAAGACACTTAGCCAAGCTGGTAGAAGATCACCAAAAGTACTGGGATAAATACATACCTCTGTTCTTACTGGCTTACCGAACAGCGGAACACGAAAGCATAAAAGTGACGCCAGCCTATGCCCACTTCGGCAGACAGTTACGTATACCAGCAGACTTAATGACTGGAGGCCCACCACCGAATACAGAGACCCAATTAAGTATACCGGAACATGTTGAAGACATTCGTGAGAGGTTACGCGATATACACTCGTTAATAAGTGAAAATGCATTGGAATCTAGTCAGCGAATGAAGACCAGATACGACCGAAACGCCAATCATCGAGGTTTTCAGGAAGGATCTCTTGTTTGGCTACATAATCCGGTTCGACGAAAAGGAAAATCACCTAAGTTACAGCGACGTTGGGATGGGCCATACAAAGTAATCACACGGATCAATGACGTAACCTACCGAGTGCAGAAGCAACCAAGAGGGACCATGAAGATTGTTCATGTTGATCGATTAGCTATCTACAATGGAAGTAATGATGTTCGGGACGAACATAACTAAGAGGGGGGTAGTGTTACGAATAATCTAGAAGCGTGTAGAGTTGGAGCGCGGGCGCGCTAACTATCTAGAAAACTCCTGTTGACAAACAAATAGTTGACCGGGGCTATGCCATAATGGACTTTGTGGGATATGGCATAAGGTTGAAAGTAGCGTGTACTAGGATTTATGACTCATAACATGTTTACGATAAGAAGTGATTCATTGTTTCCCGATACATTTAGATTTTTCTGGATCCAGCTAGGACTTTCCCCTGCCTATAAATACAGAGATATTGACAAACACAAGGCAGTTTTTATCAAGCGATCGAGAGAGATACATCAAGTGACTAGTGCGAAGCGAGAAGTTTTTAATTGTGTAGTTCAGTGATAGTATAGTGAGTGACTAGCAAGTAGAGTGTATTTTAGTATTACGTTGTGTTGTGTTGTGTAAATACACGGATTTAAAATAAGTGGTGTTTTCCTACAATTGCGAACCCGAGTACGTAACAATATTAAGTAGTTTTGCACCTTCAAAATATTTAGTTTAAATAGGGTCCATATTTTATTATTTCCTCAGAGCCCTTGCTTGCATAGTTACGTCATTGATCAAAATTCAAATGTTTACCCTCATCACCTATATATCTGGCGATCCGCAGTGCATTTTCCTTGACGCTTTTTTTCCACACACTACTCCTTTGTGGAATCAATTCTTTAAAAGTCCGGAAATACAACTGCAAGACCTCTAGTAAAGTAGATATCCATGAGCGGCAGTGATCACTTACAATCAGGTACACCACCTTTTTTATATCATAAGATAGCAAACAAGCAGACGGGTCTCGTGATGGAAAGAGTCAGCTATCGCCTATAGGCACCAAAGCTGTTAATGGTGAGTTGCAATCTTGTGGCGAGGTCTTATTCCACATGCATAAGTTTACCGGCTACCTTAACCTCCAAACCGAAACACGATAGTTACAAGCACTGACGTTATTGCGGCAGGAATAGGTAAGGTGATAGCATCAGACCCGAGCGACACAATGCAGAACTCTACCACCTAGTAGCCATGATGATAGTGGCTCGCATAGCCTCCTCCTCGTTTGCCCCCTCCTCTATACAAAAAATAAATCAGGTAAGAAAAAAAGCAAAAGATAAGTTGAGACATCGAAATGATGTATTGATAAATTCATACAGATTTTCATTTAGATATTACACAATAGAAAAAACTATTAAACTACATATTTCATTTGATATACTACATTATAGAATAAAACATCTTACACTCTTTTAGCATCATTTGGTTAAATAACTTTTATTAATAACATACTGATTGGCTAAAATGGCAATTAAATTTTCATCACAATTAAATAGTATATATATTTGTTAATTAAATAATATATCGATTATAATCTCGAGACTAAAATATGGTGACTTATTTAAGCATAGGCGTACATTCAAACAATAATATATAAAAGTAATACACAATAGTCGCCAAAAAAATAATAGGTCCATTTTGACTTCGTTTTAGAGTTTTAAACTTTACAGACGTTTCGTCTGTAAAGTTTAAAACTATTGCTTTGGCCAAAATAAATTTCGTGTAAAAGTATATCATATATATATATATATATATATATATATATATATATATATATATATATATATATATTTATAATTATTCGTGTAAAAGTATATCAATTAGCAATTCAGCTTTAGTGCGTTCATGAGACATAAATAGGAGAAGTCAAAATAAGCCTACTTTTAGCAACAACTGCAAAGTGAATACTTAGAATCGGTATAAAATTCGATTTTTCATAAATTTTTGACCATCTCAGTTATTATGATGGAGCGAAAGGTGACATGAGTGTCGCACAGCGGTAAATTTTCAGACATTGAGATGATTCCTTGTTATTTCAATGTCTGAAAAATCCAACGCTATGCATAAACTACTATAAACTTAGCGGGCATTAATCCTAAGAAAAAATTTGAGAAGATTTAAAACTATCAAACATTTCTAAGTGACAAGCTAAAATTCTAAAATATTATTTTAGCAGTGTTATCTTGATTAGTAAAACGACACGAATACTAGATATTATTTAACTTTGATGGCCAAAATTTTGGTAAAAATCTTTTAAAACCATTTTTTCCAAAAAAAACCTTAATTTACACTTATACAAATCAAGTAATCAAAATATATATTATCTCGTATCTATTTACAAATTATAAACAAAAATTAATATATCCAATGGCTCCAAAACTTAATGAACTATAATTTTTGAAAATATCATGTATACATATTAATTTTCAATGTTATGTTAAATAACATAAAAATTAATTTACATATTTCTATTAATACTAAAGTTATGGCAACGCACGCGTTAATGAAGGTAACTATACAAAGTATAACTTACCACTATGAATATAATGGGATGAACCTAATATACATACAAACTATATCTACAAGGGAATGTATATGTGACATAAATACTGTAAACAGAACAATTATATATTAAATCTTCTATTGTTATATCTATTGCATTTTAAGACCTATGTATTCAAAATTTCAAAGTGATAAAATTTAACATCTTTAACATTAAGTATTGAATATCCTTATCCCCGTGTGCTAGGACGATAAATTATTGTAAGTAACGCCTATGTCATTTATTATATCATTTATTGTCGTCTATCCACATTTAAGCTATAAGTTCTATTTTTTAGCACAGTAAATTATAGCTCTCCTGTTAGAAAATATAACCATCATTTATAGACACTAAATATGTATTACGTTAATAGTGCGTTGGTGTTAATAAGATACCAAGTGAATTACAATAGAAACAAGCACTGATGCCACACAGGCGGATCCAGCGGGGTGTCATGGGGGTCATTGACCGCCCCGTTGGTCGAGTGTTTGGTGACCCTGACTACGCAATCAATGTAACCCCCTCCCCTGACTCGAAGGCTGGATCCGTCCTTGTGATGCCATTGCCACATAAATAAGTTAGGCGATTCACCAGGTAATATTGTGAACAATGTGATGCAATAGGATAACTTAAGGTAACATTATGTAACACTTCGGCCGTTTTTTTTACTATTTGGGGAATATGACTTATCCACCCAACGATATATTCAACAAATAGAAAATAGTATAAACATATGAAATTTGAGCAAAAAAGTGAGCTACCAGGGAAATATTTACAAAGTAGGCAAATATGTGCCAACTTCTTGTAACAACATAATTGTTAATTATTACATGGCCGTACCGAGGGGGGGCAGGGAGGGGTAACCGCCCCTCCCCTGGAATTTGTTAACCTCTCTAATAACTATACTGTTGTCGATAAAAATATAGTCTTAAAATGTTACGGTTTCGGCTGGAACTGGAACAGCAGCTGAAGCTTCGGTTTCGGTTAAAAATCCAGTTTCATTCGGTCACTATTTACTATATGATTTGCTCTGGCCCAGAACCTGGTTACGCCCATGAATTATTATATGTAAGATGCTTAAAAGTTGGGCGCCTACCACTGGTACTTCAAAATTAAATATTTCATTACATCATTTTAATCGTTTATACCCACTAGTATTATATTTACTAGTATTTAATAAAGTCCATATACATATATGACATAAGCGGTACTTAAAAGTTTGATCAGTGTTTAAGCAAACGGGTTTCACAATTGATCCGAATGACATTTCGATTAGTATACTTTAGCTTTTTTTGAGATTCTACAATTCTAGCTAAAATGTTACATAATTGTAGCATATAGAAAAACCCTATGTTATAGTAATAATGAAACATGCTAATACCATAGACCAGTTACTTATGTAATAATTGTATTTAACGGTCTCTGGTAATATATAAAATTAATTGAATCAAAATATTTTTAGGTATAGTTTTGGTGAGATGTACTTGCATGTAGGTTATGCTTCGCTTCGTTTTGGTAATTTATGTACGTCTATAAAATGCGGGTGGACGTAATAATTCAGAGATCTATTATAAAAAAATCCTTTTAGCGCGTCTCTAGACTTCCAATTTATCAAAACTTTCAAAATGTTAGTAAGATCACTTGTGAAATAAGGTAATCCAATTGTGTTTTGGGGGATACTATATACCACGCAAATAATTGTGCATTACGTCATTATATTATACTTGAGATCATACATTAAACACATTATTACAAAATTAGACCTCTAATTTGTGCACTTCATCTTCTGTGCGATTCCGTATTTATTGAATGACGGGCAAATGACTTTTTAAGCCATATTAGGTATTAAAAACATCTTTATAAGGATTCAATTATTGTGGATTAGTGTGGTTAAAATCATTTGACAGCATATGTTTGATGAGCATAAATGTTTGTATTTCCGGGTTTGGGTGTTTATTAAATATATTCTAGTATTTATATATGTATTTCTATGTATTAGTATCGTTGACTAACACCCATAACACAAGCAAATAATTTTCTTACTTTGGGGTTAGATCAGTCAGTGTAATTTGTCTCGTGAATATTTATTATTATTATTTATAATTTATTTTGTAAGTGCTCTACATCTTACATATGGATATTGATGAATAACTAGAATAGCTTTCTATCGGTATCAACGCCAACTGGCAAAACCTTCTTTGAAACATGAAAAATAAACATATTTTTTTAATTCATGGAATCAATAGAAATCCTTTGATGTTTTGAAAAATTTCCATAATAAGTACATTGTTTTGTTTTTTCTCATACATATAATAATAAAACAAAAAGGGAACATATAACATTATTTAATTACTTAAATTTTAAAGAATATAGCGTGGCTTATAGGATCACACAAAAACACATACGCTAAGAACATACCACATATCAACAATCTAAAACACGTATCGACTACAAGAACAACTACACAACAAACAGTCACTGGTCCGATAGTCGCAGACAAAATAAACTTTTTCATCTACAGATCACATATAATAATTTTTGGCAAATCGCTATCATCTGAACTGTACAACATTTTAGATGCATCTACATAATCACATTATAGTCGAAAGCTTTAACGTCTATTGAATTAGATAATTTACTTATAAGTTGAAGCAATTTTATATTGAATACTGTGAAAATTAAGCCATTTAATTTAAACACCCGCTAAGGGACGGAACAGCTACTGGCACAACTTACAATATTGGTGTCATAATTCCATAACACTAAATCCATTTGATGAATTTGAATATGTGCGGTGAGAATTTGTAAATACCCTCATTTGGTCTGTTATTTAACATACAATATAATAAAAAATTCCAAAAGGTCAATCAAATGTTTGGAGTATTAAAACTTGTATAAAAACAACATTTGTGCAGATGATATCCCACTAAAGAAATATTTTCTCTATGGATACCTTTTTCCACAGAACAATGTGCAGTCATAACCAGAAGTCCCTCAATTTATTGAATATAAAACTAGAATAAATAAGCTCATAAACTTCAACCAAACGTCAAAATCTTAGGCCCTAATGATTTACAAGACCAAGAAACACTTTTTTTCATTTGAATACGATTATAAGTTAATTTCAAGTTTAACCCCATTCGATATATTGAGTTAAATGCATTCATCAACTCAAACATACATAAATAGAATATTAAGTTTTCGCAATTAGAAAATTAAATATTGAAACGGTTTTTACGATTAGTTTATTTTTCTTTCTTTATTATATAAAGACCAGCAGTTTCACAATATTTTGACCACAAAATTCGTTTAAATTAAAAGTCCTCAAATAAAATTGAAAATAGTTTTATTTGCTGCTTTAACAATATTCGCATACCTAGAATCTTGACCTTTTTTGGGAAGTGAATGCCACATCAAAAGCTTTCATCACCACTTTCCTTTAACGGCATTATTATGATTACTTCAATACGTAAAATACTTAAACGCATTTATACGCGTGTAATAAACGTAACCCGTGAGCGAGTGATGAAAGTGGATTTATAGCACTGTGTGACCTAAACCAGTACTTAGGCAAGTTTTCCGTGACTTAAGTAATCTTTTTTACACCGAAAAGCGTGGCTAAAGTGCTGGTTTATATCACATGGCCTATAAAATGATTTACGATACGAGTGACTAAAATTGTCTATTATCGCACGGCGTGAAGTTAAAGCGTAAAGGAAAATAAAGCGTAAAGGAAAGCGTAATATCATTTATTGAAATCATCTCAATGACGATTCAAATTCAACATTCTCATCAATCTCAGCCTTGATTGCTCATATGTCTGTGTTATAGTTGATATTTTAACCAAGCTTACGACCTGCCGCGGCTTCACATGGCCATTAAAATTTGACTTGACTACAAAACACATTACTTTGCCTGATAACTAAATGTTAAATTATGATACTGTATAAATAAATTTTTAGCTAAATTTTTTTAGTTACAGCAAAAAACTTACTTGTTTAGAAGTAAGCAGCGAAACACTCAACAACAGACACAAACAGTAACTTTATTATGAAAACGCCATGTGGGCATCTTTTTAGAAAACAAATTCGTGGTCAAAACATTGCATTACATCTCCGATATAAACATTTACCTACATCTACATCTAATAGCTTAGGCTGTTAAGGAAGTTCTATGAACACGAACTGTTACTGACCAGTAAGATATAACAAACGCCTGATTTAGTCGGGTAGCATGTGTACGAAAGAGACTGGAAACATTCCCCGTCGGCCTGTTCCTTCTACTTGACCTTCCATCCAGTTGTCGTCTTCCGTACGCTCGTTAATGACCACGATTATCTCCCCCTCCCTAAAGGATAACTCGTCTTCGTTATCCGCGGAACAGTCGTAGAGGGCACGGCATCGTCTTATACCGCTTCCCATCTGAAGAAAATTTCAAAGTATTTGAATACAAATATATTTGAGCACCCCGTTGGTCGACTGGTTAGCGAACCTGACTACGCACTCAATGGGGCTCGGGTTCGATTCCCAACAGGGACAGGCATTTGTGTGATATAGATGTTTTTACCGGTGGGAGGGATGCGCTGTGCCGCGCTCCCGGCTGCATGGGTACCACCATCTTGCTTATTTCTTCCGTGAAACAGCTTTGCTGTGTTTCGGAGAGAAGGGCAAGACAGACAGTGTAATTATTAGCGCCGAGACTTAACATCTTATGTCTCAGGATAGGCAACACACGAATGGAATACCTGGGCTGGAACTGTTCATTGGCGACGTTGACCACTTACCATCAGGTGGCACGTCTGCTATTTTGCCTATCTCAATAACATAAATAGAGTTTGTATTTCTGGGTTTGGGTGTTTATTAAGTATATTTGAGTATTTATATATGGATTTCTATGTATTAGAATCATTGACTGACACCCATATCACAAGCAAATAATTTGCTTACTTTGAAGCTAGATCAATTTCTGTAATTTATACACGGATATTATTATTATTATTATATAATTATCGAACCGCAAAATATCAGATATATACCTACTGATATTTTGCGGTTCCACTGGTATCCTAATTCAATTTCTGATCAGTCATAATATTTATTAAAAATTTTTAAACTATTGTAAAACTATATACATTATCAACTTGCAATCTCCTGTACACTTGAAATCCAAAATCAGATCATCTGTAAATATCTAACGTTTCAAAAGAATTTTGCAATACAAATTCAAAATCAGTTTACCGTTTGCAGAGGCGTGCCAAGCGCATGAAATAATCGGGTAAATAAGCATCTGTCATTTTCTGAATGGATTAAAAACACAGTTGTTAATAAAACCGAGGACTACAGAGGACTAACATATATTAATGTATTACACTAGGCAATCGACACGGCACTTGTGGGGCCACTAAAGTGCAGTCCACATACTTCATAGCTCGTTGAATGAAATACGTAAGCGCTTAGAAATTTACGGCGGTTATAACCTTTTGTTCACGCATATATATTATACGCTATTATATGCAGCAGCGCTGCTTAATTATGGCGTTGGTTGGAAGATTTATTATTATTTCACCGTTGTAGCGACTGTTAACGAAATGGAAAATGACTTCTTCTTAGCACAGCTTCTCTAGTTCGTAGTTCATTAAGGCGAGGCATCGCGACAAGGAAAAAACTGGTTTGTTAAATCACGTTTTTTGTATTGATTGTTAAATAACAATTTTACAAAAATTACACGATATACCTGAAGACATTATCTAAAGAATGTGATAACTCATTACATGATAGAATGTACTTTACTCGATCACATAAAATTCCGAAAACAGGCTAAAAAATCTCTAAAACGAATAATTGTTAATAATATTTCTAATCTTCCACACGATTTTTATATGGTGATATTTAGTTGTAAATACAAAAAAGAATGTGCTAAAATTTAGTTTTCAGTTGATGTCCTATATTTATTTATCCGAAAATTAATACGTTTCCCAGCGGTTTCAGAACATACCGCGCCACCCATTTTTTATAGAATTGACGCGCGTCGAAATACCTCGCCTTAAGCACATTGAACATTTTAAAGCAATGCCTAAAAAACGAAATTGGCGGAGATATATAAAAATATTGGAAGAAAAGATTATATGTGGTGTTTGTAAATTTATTGACAGTTGATAAACGTACTAAACTCACATTATAGTTCGCAACCGAAGCATCATCATAAGAAACGAATACCACATCATTCAATAAGAGTCTAAGTAACAATGGCTAATGTGGTAACCTCTGGAAGGTTTCATATCAGATTCAATTCTTCTTTGAGTTATAATATTCTGAATCTAACAGATAGCAGCTTATCTATTTCATAGTAACTAATTAAAATATTTATAAGAAAAATTAACGCAAATGAAAAATGAGCTACAATTAGTAATTACTACAAATTCAAAGTCCAACTTTAAGGAAAAGTAGAGTACATGTAACTAAATGTAACTTACCATTGTAATGGATGTGGACGGAGACCTCGAATGTACACTTGAAGTGTCCGAAACGTCGAGAGAGCGACTATCGCTGCGTCGAGATCGATCTCGCGATCGTGAACTCTCGCAAGACAATGCAGAATGTAGGCGGCTGTCATCCAGACCATCGGAGATATCACACAACTCTAACGAAGAATCTTGACTAGAGCACTCCTGAAAAATAAATAATTTGTAAGGAAATATACGCCTTTATTTACGAAAGATAAATAAACTCGCTATAAAATCAGTAAACATTACATCTGTAGTAAAAAAAGAGTTTTTATCGTCAATACAGCCGCAAAAAGATTTAAGCGTGACAAATTCCTAAAGGTTCTTTGATTGGTTTGGTTGATTTGAAGGTTTCACCACAAAACGTTAAAACCGGTATTTAAAATTTACTTAATATCAGGACATCTAATTATTTAGTTACAAAGAGAGTGCAAATCCACAATATTTAATCAACTCAATCTGTAATATTTTTTTTATTTATTTTATTTCATAGGTTAGCTAAAAGCAAATGGTTCTCTTGATGGAAAGAGATAATTATATAGACACCAAGGATGGTAATGGTATGTGGCTATCTGTATGGCGGGGTTGGTATGATACCTGCATAATTTTACTGGCTACCTTAGGGTGTAGACAGACGGACTGCATTTCAACTGCAATCCGACTGCTAAATGGCAGTTCAGATGCAGTTGACACGACTGCAATAGAACTGTAAACCAAATGCGCAGTCCGATTGCAGTTCAATTGAAGTCGGCGTGCAGTCGTGTAAACTGCACACCGACTGCAATTGAACTGCACGGTTAATTTGCAGTTCAATTGTAGTCGTGTCAACTGCATTCAAACTGCATCTGAACTGCCATTTAGCAGTCAGATTGCAGTTGAAATGCAGTCCGTCTGTCTACGCCCTTATTCTCTAAACCGACAAGACAAGCACCTACGCTATTCCGGCAGGAATATGTAATGCGGTGATACCAAACCCGGTCGAGACTTTGCAGAACTCTACCACATACTAAGTAATCACGATGTTAGTGATTGATGCATATAAGCCCTCTATCGCCTTCGCAGTCGAGTAGAGAGATCGCGAAAACAAATTAAAGCAAATAAATAATAGAACTTTGATGACGCCTTTTAAGATGCGTAGAGCTTCGTGTAGACAAGGGCGCTATATTACATTCGTCTTGTTTGGTAAAACTATCTATCAAAAGTGACAAACGAAAATATCGCTTTAGTCTGCTTAGGGCTTAGATGGCGCTGAATTTAACATGGACCAATTCATTGCTCATCATAAGCTATTATTTGTTAAAACTAATTATAGCGTAAAAAGAACGTCAAATATTATTTTCGACTGAGAATTAAATACGCACTAAAATATTTTTTATGTGTAAAAAAAATTTAGTTCACTGGCTAATTATACTTATAATACAAATCATGCAAACCACTCTTTAAGTATTAGTAAAAAAACCAACTAGGTATTAAAGTTTGTGCGTAGGTACAACCAATCTTAAGTTATCAAAAGGACTTGCTGTTCTACTCTTCTACACATTTCTAAATGTATTGAAATAAAACCCAAGTTCTACAATAATTGTGTGTAGTCATTTTTTAATAAAAATACAATTTAGTTATCATTACGAGGCCCAAAGCTGTAGGATAAAAAGCATGCAAAGAGTTACGAGAATCCATTGTCAAGAGATGCCTTTTGCGATCTCATTTTCTTAAATTGTATTGTGTGTAATACGAGTGTAAAATGAAGTAAGTAAATGTAGATAAGTAAAAGTTTTCTGTTTGTAACAAAGTGTAAACTCGCGTAATAGAATCTGTGATATAAACTAGGCGATCCCTTGTTGAGTACATTTATATATTATTCTATTTAAACAATTTACTGTGCCTCAACTAAAAGTCAACAATACATAGTCGATGTGCAATTAAATCGTAAACGTTAAAAGTGGCAGTGCGAAATATATTTAAAATATAAAAAAATATCACCATTCCAGTTACATTGCTTCATATTGGTACAGCGAAATAAGCAATGAACCAAAGATATTACATCTAAGCTTGGTAGCTTAAAAATAGTATTATTTAAGAATACTTTACTGGTGTAAAATTAGACTCTCATCACTTAGGAGGTATTAGTAGTTCATCGACGCGCTCTCTTTTTAAATGGGTAATAATAAAATGCATAAATTAAATAATTTGTTTCTAGAATTGTTTATTCTTTAACAAAGCACTGTTTGGTGACATTTTCTACACAAAATAATTTCACACATGCCAGGCGTCCTACGATGTTTCAAATTTTAAATTATCACTTTCAAATTTCAACTTAGTTGATACGTTATTGACAAAGACACCGATATATTGGGAAATAAAAAAAATCATTAAAATAATAATATAATACCAAAAAAATCTAACTGTTCTTCATAAGCAACAGTATAATAACTCTACCGTATTATGTACCTAAACCTACTTGATTTTCTTTGTAAAACTTTATGCGTAACGTTGAGTGCTGAATTGATTTGAATGTACCTGTTGAATGAAGTAAGTATCAATGCGGTTAATATTTACTCTCTTGACAACAAAGGCGGTATGTTTAAATAATAAACATAAAATCAAACAAGGGAAGCAGTAAGTACACTAAAACTCTCTCAGTATTTTACCCTTTTCAGCTTTCCTTTCACAGCGTTTTCCAGGTGCAATCTATTTTTCTTCTGAAGCAAAACAAATACATTCTGTATTCTTTTCATGTTTATTAATTATGTACATTGTTATTGTTAATTTTTGCGCAATTAATTTTTTTTAATAATATTATTATATAAGACTTAAAATAAGCAGACATACCCTTTATATTATGTATCGGGACTAGCTTATAGATAAAGTTATTTTTAGCCATTACATTTTTGCCGAAGTCATATAAATAAGGAAATCAGTGGTCAGATTTAATTATTTTAACTAGGGATGCATCCGATACCATTACCGATATATTGACGCTAATGCAAGTTTCGGGACTTATCGGAATCGGCGATATTAAATTGCTAATATACCGATATATTTTCAACCAGGGAGATATCTGAAAATACAAGCATTGTTTTCTGGCGTAATGATGTTCTATATCCACATTTGAAAAATTGACACAAACGAATTTGCTCGCATTTGAAAGACTATTTGCCAACAGCAGTCTCGTCCAAAGACGAGACTGCTCTTGGAGTTTTTTTGAAAACTGACAAAATCGACTTTCACAGAATAACGTAAGACTTTTGTGTTTCATGAATAAAAAATCTCATATCTGTGAATTTCAATTATTAATTTTTGTTAATCTCTTATCAATTTCAACTATAAATAAACGTTATTGAGAGTAATTTTATCTGCTTTTATACACACAACTTTTTGTTTATTTTTTTGAATCTTCACCGTCCGTATCGGAACCGGTATCGACGATAATAAAAAAAATACAGTAGCAATATCTTATCTGCTGAAATAAGTATCGAATATCGATGCGTCCCTAAATTTGACTCATATATAATAATAAAAGTAAGTAAAAGTAATACAATAAAAACAAGTTAACTATTTAACTAAAATATATTTCGAAGAAAGAACAGGATATAAACAAACCATTTTATATTTATTTTTATAATTGCGCCGTCAAAAATACCAACAGTATCACTGAGATTGTTCAAATGTACTATTAGTTAAGTTCTGTTCACTGTTCACTTGTACTATTAGTAAAGACTAAGCACTCTGCTTGTTCACTACTTCGATGTCACTATTGTCGCTTTTCAAACCGTCAGTTATTGTCAGTTTGGTAAAAAAATACAACTACAAAAAATTACACCTTTACTTTTTTGGAGTCCTCTTTCTCTTTATTCATTTACACGACTGGATTCAAACTAGCGACCTAACCTAAAGTTAGGCAACGGTTGACCGCTGAGCTGCGTGTTGGTGGTTCAACGTGGCGAAATTCTCCTTTGCTTTGTGATAGATTTATACTGATCGCTAGATATGTAACGTATGTAACGTTTATCTAGTTAAAAGGGTACATCGTTGCAGATACTTTCGTGTTTTTACATATATACTTGGGTTAGAAATAATCCTGTGTTAGGTAAAAATTTATCTTTAAGTTTTTAAACGTGATTTTCTGGCCTATTATGAATATAATAGTCGACACTAACTCACTAACAGTCTTCTTAAAAACAGATTTAATCGTGTACGTAAGTCAGCGCTCATTTTATTTTAATTATTACCACGTATTGTTAGTCGCACTCGATGCGAAAGAATGAACGTCATATAGAACCATAAAATCAAATCATTTCATAGTAATCATCTTATCATATATCAAAGTTTATTAACAGGCATTTGTTTTCATTAAACGTCCACTGTTATTAGATTTAAAAAGTTATTGGTGCGTTGTCATCCTTGTGGCAAAATTGTAACACCACTTGCATAAGTGTACCGTCTACTTTATTTCTCAAAACGGAACAGGACATTGAAATGCTCTAACGCTATATCAAGTAAGGAAAAAATAAGGCGGTGTAATCAAATGCAAACGAGACGTTGCAGAGCTCGACCTGACTATATACTAAAAATACTAAATAATATATATGCAAATACGTCGCTTGACGACACAAAAGAAATAAAAATTACGAGACAATGATGTTAGGCATGGATTACGTAACAGTTAACATATTAAAATTCGTACTATTTTTTTTTAACAATTAACATCTGTTAAGTATTTATATTAGCAAATACTGTTAAAATTTTATGCATCACTATAATTACCAATAAGTTCATATAGAATAATAACGTTATTAAAAATATTTGAGAGATCGTTTTTTTTTTTTGCTCGCTACCTTGATTTATGATAATAATAACTGTTATAAAAACTGTTATAAAAAGTTATAAAACTACTCCAGAGGACCTTTTTTTTCTTTTTTCTTTTTGGTCGCTAACTCGACAGCCTAATACAAACAAGCAGATGGGTCTCCTGATGGAAAGGGTCAACCATCGCATATAGACACCAAAGATGTTAATGGTGCGTTGCTAATATATAGGCTACTACTGATCTAATATAACATAAATAAATAACTGTTAAATATTAATTAATTTTAACAACATACCAGTTAACCTAATTTCACCATCGGACATCGCGACAAAATTCTAAGTTTCATCCTCACCATCTCGATGTCTGGAAGTCCACAACCGTGCGATTCTCGAGGCACTTTTTGCCCCGCACTACTCCTATGTGGAACGAGCTATCGGCAGAAATTTTCCGAACGGATACGACTTAGGGAACTTCAAGAAAGGAGCCTACTCATTCTTAACAGGCCGGCAACGCAACTACAAGACCCCTGGTAGTGTCTATATGCGGCGGTAATCACTTACCATCAGGTTTGCCCCATCTTCTACAAAAAAAAAACAATAATTTCCATGCCTAATGCGCAAGTTTACTGAGTACTCACCACTAGAGAACTGCCGTTATGGTGGCAGGAATTAATAGGACGTTGGCACCGTATCCATAAAACAGAGCCGGTTAATTTTTAAACCTAAATCAACGCAAGTACATAAAAGCGTTTTTAAAGGTTTGGTTATATCAATCTCAAAAATACCGATTTCCAAATTGAGCAAAATTATAAGGGTTTTGAATCAATAAACCGGTTTATACAGGTTTTTTAGAAACATTTCTGTGATTTTCATCGCTGCCAATTTTTGTCCGCACTGTGCGTGACTTTCCATGATTTTGGCTTAAACCGGTTTATTTAGATTTATGAAGCGCTCTAATCTCAGCTACGCTCCGAGTGAAACTTTTTATAAAAACCGCTACATACCTCTTTTAACCGGTATTTTTTAATCTGGTTTCAAGCCTTGTCGTAAACGTTGCTCGTTTTATGCCATATACGTTGGAGTTGTCTCACAATTTAACAACCCAAGAAAAGTTGACAAATTATGAATTTTCGTACAGATCTGAGCAATAGACTATTTTGTCTTTCTGTTAGGTTGTTCGTAAAAAAGCAAGCGATTTTTTCAGTGTGCCACTATCGTGGTCACTATCAGGTGGTAAAGTTCTGCAATGTCTCGCCTAAATTTAGTAGCACCTGAACTGTTTTAGCTTAGTACTTTAGCTTCACTGCTTTGTACTGTTGCGTCTAAACGGTATGTTAGCCGATGAATGAATAATTGTGGCGTTTATTTATTGACAACGTACCATTAGTGTTTTGAATGTTTTTAGGCGATAATAATCTGTTTCCTCCAGTTGAGCTATCTATATTTTTGCAATCTTCAATACATAGTATAAAACAAAGTCGCTTTATCTGTCTGTCACTATGTCCCTATGTATGCTAAAATCTTTAAAACTGCGCAACGGATTTTGAAGCGGTTTTTTTAATAGATAGATTGATTCTTGAGGAAGGTTTTAGTATATAAACCTTTCCGATATTCCCACGGAAACAAAAGCTACGCGGGTGAAATCGTGGACAGGTCGCTAGTGTGATATAAAATAAAAAATAGCTACTGACAGACGCTAAAATTTAAATAATTCCCTACGCTACGCTACTCAAAGCTACATATTAAACGGACTAATGAAAGATATTACACAGCCAAGTTTATAACGTTGTAAGACGTTTGTAGCGCAAAACTACTGGCAATAGCAGGAATTCCAACGGCGCTATTAAGACAATCACGTGAATCCACAGGTTTTGTCCCTACCAAAAATCGCTTATAGTACGATTCACACCGATCGGTCCAAATCGGCCCGCATTGGAACGGATACGTACGCATGGCGCGGAAGCCGTATGCGACCGTCGAAGCCGTATACGTGGCGGGTTAACCGTACGTCACATAAATGACTCGACTCGCTGCATAGTGCATCGCTACTTTCTATTCACATTACGCGGCGACCGTACGGCTCCGAACGGACGCATGTCAACGGAGGCGGCTATCTGTCTTGGAGTCCATTTGGAGTCGTGCGGAGTAATTCGAAAATGTGCGGAGTCGCTCAGCCATCACAGAACATGAATGTGACGGAAATATGAACTGTAATTCCTTTTTAAACATTTAAATTTCCTTTACCGCATTGCAAAATGCCATCCCGGCCGGTCCGATGCGAGCCGGTCTGTCTGAATCGTGTCTGACATGGCTAAATATACGGTTTTCACTCTAGCATAGTAACAAATTCTTATATAGTAAATATTGTAATAAACTACAAGTAAATACATGTAGATATAAAATGTGTAATGTACCTTCCTGGGCGGCGGCGTGGGCTCGTCCCGGTGGCTGCCGTTGTGCAGCGGCGCGGCCGGCGGCGGCGTGGGCGGCGGCTGCTGCGGACGGTGCTTCACCACCACGCCACCACCTGACGGATTTTTAAGTGGTTTTTTAATATATTGTTGCAAATAATCTAGAAAAGTGAAGAGTCAGAACGCTGGAAAAATTTATAAATAAAAGAAAGGGATAGCTACTTCTATACAATATACATAGATAAACAACAGTCAACGTTACCCCAGCAGCTATGCCATAATGGATCTTCTGTCATAGAGCATAAGTAAACAGCGTGTACTATGACTTTTTTACATTTAGGATTGTTTACGCGATATTTTCGGAACTTATCGGAACTTTCATATGGTCGGACTTGTGTATAAATAAGGAGAATAAGGAGGAGGAGGATGTTGGCGAATAGAAGTGTTTTATATAGTAATGCGGAGGCGATAGTTCGGACCATCAGTGTAAAGCGATATAGTACAATGATAAGTGATACTTACGGAAAGTGTGTTAGTTTAGTGATTCGGTTAGTTCGTGTAAGTAGTAAATTTTATTAGTGTTCGTCGGTGTATTTACGAATTGCATTGTGGTGTATTGTACAATTGTGTTGTAAATACACGGTTTTAATATAAGTGGTATTTTATTGCACAACACGAACACTAAGTTCTTAACAATATCATAAAATAACAAACAAGCAGATGGCTGTTCTGATGTTGAGATACAACCATCGCCTATAGGCACCAAAAATGTTAAAGATGTGTTGTTATTCTACACTCGTTGCGTGCACGATGTGTGCGGGCTTGCGTATCCGTGATTATGGGAGAACAAACCGTGTATGGAGCGCGAATCCGCGGAGGGCGAGGGAGTAGAGCGTGGCAGCGGCGGGTGCGACAGCGGAGCGCCCGCACTCACTCCGGACACCGCGGCCACGCCGGACACACCGGACACACCGGACACGCCCGGCGGCAGCGGCGCCGCGCGCTTCTTCAGGCTACCGATGTTGTCTGAAAACACCATTAATGAATACCTACCCTCACGCTCTATAGTTGCTTCTAAAATTGAAGGAAGCTGATATATACACGCTATTATATGCATGATATGCTGCTGCCGCACCTGCGTCTATCGCACAAATCTTCGCGCAATGACGCAATACATGCAGATGTGACTGGATATTATCGGCTATCGTCGCAAACATTCGACTGCGTGTGCCTTAGCTCGCTAATATCTTCAGGACGATACAAGAAGGTGCGGCCGAAAAGAAAAAAAATACAAAATACACAACGTGATACATACACTTTTTTAACTTCCCGCTACGTATGTAGATAAGAAAGTTACTGATTTTGCCCCGATGTTCCAAAATCGAGTTTTCACCAGATCTCCACGTTCTGAGGTCCTAGTTACCTTTTCGACTATTTTCACGATGATGTCAATTTGTCTGTCTCGTAACTTTGGTACGGCTTGACCGATCGAAATGCGGTTGATGGCATTCGTTTGCATTTCGCTCAACTTAGACTTCCGGAAAATTTTAACCAATTCCGCCCAGCAGATTTTGAAAAATTTTGAAAATTTAGTAATAGGTAAGGTGGTATAGTACGCGGGCGAGTCGTTGCGGAACTTTACCATCTAGTAGTTAAAATGGTAGTGACAAGTATAGCCATTCGTTCGTTTTACCTGCCAGAATGGCCGATGGTCTATTATCCAAAGGGGGTCTAGACATCTAGGTATCAAGATATACGTTTCTTGCGGTATGCACGGCTATATCTTTTTTTAACATTAATTTGGACGTTTGATTTTTTCACAGCTTCATGGGACAGTATATATGTGAGTGACTATAGACTCAGAATATAATATAGCCTGCTCGTAACCACCACAGAATACATATATAGGTAGCCACGGTCAATGTAACTTGGTGGAAACCTCGAGCTTTACAAGTAAGTTCTATATAAGTACACGTTTCTGATCCATTTATATTTTCAAAAATGATAGTAGATCGCGTTAGTTTAAAAGTTCATATATGGTTATAATTTCAACTCGATACCTCCCCGCGTTCCGGAGAAAAAGAGTATTAACTGGCAGACAGAGAATTAACAGACGAACAACAAAGAGATCCTATAAGGGTTCCGTTTTTTCTTTTGCGGTATGGAACCCTGAAAACCGCTAAAACCCTTAATTAACTAGTAATTTAAAGTTGTTTCAACTCGTGTAGAAGATAGAAAATGACCCACAGACGTTAGGGTTCGAAGTCGTGTAAATATTGACAATGGCTTACAGACATTAGGATTCGAAGCCTTGTAAAGATAGAAAATGACTCAGAGACGTTTGGTTTTGAAGGTATGTAAAGTTAGAAAATGACTCACGGACGTTAGGCTTTGAAGCCATGTAAATATAGCAAATGACTCACAGACGTTAGGCTTCTAAGCCATGTAAATATAGCAAATGACTCACAGACATTAGGCTTCTAAGCCATGTAAATATAGCAAATGACTCACAGACATTAGGCTTCGAAGTCATGTAAATATAGAAAATGACTCACAGACGTTAGACTTCGAAGTCATGTAAATATAGCAAATGACTCAGAGACGTTAGGCTTCTAAGCCATGTAAATATAGGAAATGACTCACAGACATTAGGCTTCTAAGCCATGTAAATATAGCAAATGACTCACAGACGTTAGGCTTCTAAGCCATGTAAATATAGCAAATGACTCACAGACATTAGGCTTCTAAGCCATGTAAATATAGCAAATGACTCACAGACATTAGGCTTCGAAGTCATGTAAATATAGCAAATGACTCACAGACGTTAGGCTTCGAAGCTATGTAAATATAACAAATGACTCACAGACGTTAGGCTTCGAAGTCATGTAAATATAGCAAATGACTCACAGACGTTAGGCTTCGAAGCCATGTAAATATAGCAAATGACTCACAGACATTAGGCTTCGAAGCCATGTAAATGTAGAAAATGACTCACAGACGGTAGACTTCGAAGTCATGTAAATATAGCAAATGACTCAGAGACGTTAGGCTTCGAAGCTATGTAAATATAAGAAATGACTCACAGACGTTAGGCTTCCTGGGCAGTGTGGTGGGCGTGGGCGGCGCGTGGTGCAGCGAGTCGCAGGTGGAGGAGCGCGAGCGCAGCACGGGCGACTCCGCGCCGCACGCGCCCGCGTACGACGGCGGCCGCGACCGCGAGCACTTCTTCTCCGGAGTTACGCTGCCGTTTTGCTGACATAATTAACATTCAACAAATTAAAGGTCACTTATTCATAATGAGAATTACTCTTAGTAAAATATCAAATCGTAAATTTAAAATATGTGTTCTGTTTTAAATGTGGATTTAAACTCAATGTGTTCTATTATCATGTTTGATACGGGGACGATCCTCTCGGATTTGATAGGTATGCTATGACTTATGGATACCCGATTAGAACGAAGCTTAATTCGCAACATCTGAAACTGTCAGTGTGATTTAAATAAAGTTGCAATTTCAACTGGATGGACGAGTCATTTGTACAAAAACGTCGATACATGATCAGAGGGCAATACCCATGTTCACTGTTGTACAATAATTTTTTTCTTTATTTTGTTAATTGCAACCAAGACGGATCATTCGGATCATGCGGTTGCGGTTGGAAAATAGCATTTGGAATCACTAAAAATCTCGCCATTCAGCAAAACCGTTAGAGAGTGACAGAAAAGCATAAAATAATGCATTTTTTTACAAAATATATCTGGAACTATTTAAAACTGGTCTAAAACATTAATGTGAAAATATCCCAGATGATGCTGTAATTGAATAAATCGGTTTGGTGTATAAAATAATAATAAAAAGTGAACTAGAAGTAAAACTGACTTTATTTTAAAATGCCGACACTAGAAAGTATTCAATTTGGAAGTATCTAACAATTTTCATATTAACTTTGCTTATACTGCATAAAAGAGTTTTAGTAGGACTTTTGTATTTTCAGTTAACAGGAAAATTAAAGAGCTAAGCTAGCAGATTGAGCCTAAGACAAATCATTTCAGTATTCAAATCTCGAAAGATTACTTACTCTCTCTTCTATAACAGTGTCGTCGTCTGAGAAGTCTGTGGACCCATCATCGTGTGATAGATTCCAGTCAATATTTATATTCTCGAATATGCTCTTTTCTCTCTTGTCGACGCTTTCCAGCTGAAATACAAAAATAAGTAATAATTATACCTAAGTAATAATAAAAATACGAAAGTAAATTTTTTTGTTCGTTACGCTTTCACGGCAAAACTGCTCTATCGATTTTTATGAAATTTGGCATGAAGATAGTTTACAATCCGGAGTGATTGCGGACAAAACCGCGGGTCAGCTAATCTATACTATATTATAAAGTTGTACAGTTTGTTTGTTTGGTTGTACACGGTAATCTTGAAAACTGCTGAACCGATTTGAATAATTCTTTTTGAGTTTGGTAGCCTGTTTATCGAGGAAGGTTATAGGCTATCTAACATCATATATATATATATATATATATATATATATATATATATATATATATATATATATATATATGTATGTATCGCTGGAAAAATCACACTAATTGATCAATTGTTGACAGCAGTAGTACAGTAGTAGTATTCCATATATAAATGCTGACATATACTAAATAAACATCCAAACTCAGATATACAAACATTTCTGCTCATTACACTCCCCCCTTGCATAGCCAGAGTTTCTATGTCGGCATGAAAATGTCAATACCGTTAGATTATAATCTACTTATTATAATTAAACTGCTAAGCTAGCCTAACCTAGCCAAATTATAAACTCTCTAGGCAGATTATAATTAAACGGTATTGACAATTTCACGCCGACATATTATATATAAAGCGTTATATCTTCGATTGTGACTGTTGCCTCCGTACTCATCAAATTTAAAGGTTCTATCGATTCAGTGCAACAAATAAGAGAAATGTATTCCTCCATCAAATATATTCTTATTCGGCTACTGTTGTTGACGTTTTATCGTAGTTATCGTCGAAAATGGTATTCTCTGAGTGGTTCGGATGTTTCGGATGATCACAACAGTCGGTATCAGATCAGTAAAATGCGTCGATGGGATTCACCACCGATTTTGCCGAAAATGAGGTAGTGAAGCAGAATTTGGTTTAATTTGCCTACCTGCAAGGTAAACGGCGTTATGATATTTAACGAGCAACAACCCAAACCCAAAACAAGGAACCAATTTGCACGAAATTTGTGTAAATATCAATAATAAGAATGCTAAAACGTACCAATTCTTGACATGCATGATGTCCTAAC
The DNA here is from genome assembly GCA_036924255.1 of Apodemia mormo. Taxonomy (NCBI): domain Eukaryota; kingdom Metazoa; phylum Arthropoda; class Insecta; order Lepidoptera; family Riodinidae; genus Apodemia; species Apodemia mormo. The sequence goes on from JAUPFN010000002.1 coordinate 14,911,772, forward strand.
TGCCTTGCAATATGTAGAGGTGTCCGACCGTTAACATCTTTAATTGTGACATCTGCGCCGGCCTTGAGCAACAGTTTCATAGGCTCAGTTCGGTCTGTTGCCGCACATAAGTGGAGAGCTGTCACCCCTGAGAAAGTAGTCTTGTCAAGCAACTGAGATCCACCATTTTGGACTAGAAAATCGACTATATGCAAGCATGACCCGTCACCGAGTTCGCGAGATATCGCTAGGTGAAGAGCCGTTTCGCCGCAATCCTGTAAATAAATAAAGTTTATTGATTTTATTTTCTTATTAGGACACAATAGTCCCTTTCGCTGGGCGCACATTCAGCAACGATAAAAATCTTTATGGCCAATCCTATGCGCAATTAAGTGTCCTCTCTCTCTTTCTCTCTATCACACAATTTTCATCAAGATTGCTCAAGTTGTCGAGTTGTAATGGGATATGCAGTTAGTAAAAAACTTCAAAATTTTAAAATTGATTTCGCTCATAAAAAGTACTTACAGCCAACTACACTATACCATCCAACCAACCAACTAATCAATGACCATCGATACAGTATGCAAATAACTAAAAATCTTATACACGGGTCTTGCGACAACAGTGGTTAAGAAAAGCATAACAATTGGACCAACTTTCCCCTTTGGCCTAATTGTTGCGCTTTTTAATTTGCAGCCACAACAGGCATGAGTGCGCTGTGCAACTAAGAGAAAATAGCATGCCTTAGCTTTTACTATCATAATTATTATATATATTAATACGCTAAGGTTAAGATGTTTGCCTCCCTTTTTAGAGCAAACGTCACAATTACTCCAAAATTAATCCAAAAATGATATAGAATTTCTATATCATTTTATAGCTTGCGCTACCGGCATCAACAACTAAAAACATTATTACTGCTTTTGTTTTTATAAATTATTACAATTATATACATATATCATTAAAGCATAATACAGCAATGCTGCCATCTGACAGCTTTAATTTTGAAACAACGTCAACATGATTCCCCACAGAAATCATATTATCTATACATATAATAAAATCGTAGGAAAGTCAAAACTGTACATTGAATATTTTTTTAAAAGAATACTTGGGGTGTGATCTACAATCGATATCAAAGCCAAAATATAGTATTTAGAATTTTTGTCTGGTTGTCTGTATGTATGTCCGGGATAACTCAAAAAGTACTGCATGGATTTATTTCAAAATTTGCATGAATATTACTAATAGGTCGAGTCAACATATAGGCTACATATTATCACGCTATCACTTACGAGGGAGGTGCTGTGCGGAGTAAACGAAGATCCGCGCGGACGAAGTCGTGGGCAACAGCTAGTATACATATAATAAAATCGTAGGAAAGTCAATGTATGTCCGGGGTAAACTCAAAAAGTACTGCATGGATTTACTTCAAATTTTGCATGAATATTACTAACAGGTCGGGTCAACATATAGACTACTTATTATCACGCTATCATCTACGGGGGAGGAGCTGTGCGGAGTAAACGAAGTCCGCACGAACGAAGTCGCGGGCAACAGCTAGTATACAATATATAGTTAACACAAAAAATTAAGTCAATCACATGTGATTGACTTAATTTTTTTGTTCAATTTCAAATCAATTTAAGAAGTATTTAATAAAATGACTTAGTGCGAATTATTCGCACGGGTATTGGTAGAATGTAGTAATACAATAAGTAGTAGAAGTACTGACGGAGCTAGGTAGCGCGGAGGCTAGGTCGGCGCCCTCGGCGTAGGCCTGCAGCAAGTTCTGCAGGTGGCCGTTGTTGACCGCGTGCTCCACTTCCGACAGCCGCTCGGCCGCGTCGCGGCAGGTCCGGGCCGCCCATGTTCTATACACGTACTTCTCACGGATAAACCTTAACCTTTCTTCCCTATAAAAACGAGAAAATGGTTTTAAAATATGAGCTAACTGAACACTACGCTCATATTGCATTATTAACATGGAAAATTGGACCACCCCGTTGATCGAGTGGTTAGCGACCCTGACTACACAATCGACGAGGCTCGGGTTCCATTCCCGTCGGGGACAAGCATTTGTGTGATGAGCATAAATGTTTGTATTTCTAGGTTTGGATGTTGACCCGACCTGTTAGTAATATTCATGCAAAATTTGAAGTAAAACCATGCAGTACTTTTTAAGTTTACCCCGGACATACATACAGACAAATAGATAAACAGACAAACAGACAAAAATTCTAAAAACTATATTTTTGGCTTCGGTATCGATTGTAGATCACGCCCCAAGTATTCTTTTAAAAAAATATTCAATGTACAGTTTTGACTTTCCTACGATTTTATTATATGTATAGATATTCTAGAATTTATATATGTATTTCTATATATTAGTATCGTTGACTAACACCCATAACACAAGCAAATAATTTGCTTACTTTGAGGAAAGATCAGTGAGTGTAATTTGTCCCGTGAATATTTATATTTATTTATTATTATTTATTATAAGCATCGTGATAATAAATGTTATCTATACTTATAATAAAATCGTAGGAAAGTCAAAACTGTACATTGAATATTTTTTTAAAGAATACTTGGGGCGTGATCAACAATCGATATCGAAGCCAAAAATATATTTTTTAGAATTTTTGTCTGTTTATCTGTTTGTCTGTTTGTCTGTATGTATGTCCGGGGTAAACTCAAAAAGTACTACATGGATTTACTTCAAATTTTGCATGAATATTACTAACAGGTCGGGTCAACATATAGGCTACATATTATCACGCTATTACCTCCGAGGGAGGTGCTGTGTGGAGTAAACGAAGTCCACGCGGACGAAGTCGCTAGCAACAGCTAGTTATTAATATTACTCGTCGAGCCGCGCACCTTCACCCGCGTGTAGAGTAACATGCCATTAATACAATTTTCATACCAATTTTAACTCCTTATTTTTTTGACAGTCTCTGTCTGACGCCTAATCTTCAGCTATCTCCAAGGCAAATTTCGCCAAAATCGAGTCAACGGTTTAGCCGAAAAAGCGCAACAGATACGCAGACTTTATAATATTATGAAATTGATATAGATTATTTATAATTCTATGCCAATTTTCATCTGCCAGTCCATCAGTTATTGACTATGTAATTAATGATAGATACATAATGTAGAGACAATAGTTAAAATCGATGCAGTTTTTTTTTAATTTATATATTTATCGTCGGCAATAAAATTATTTTAAAAAATCAGGGAACACGGCTAATTTTTTTACTATTATTTTTTAAATTCATGAACTTGTCTACAATTCATCATAACATAGCAAACAAAAAGATGACTCTACTGATGGAAAGAGACAACTATCGCCAACAGACACTAAAGATGTTAGCGGCGCAATGTGCTCTTTGTGACAAGTTATAATGCTATATGCATAAATATACCGGTTACCTATCCTCTAAACCAGAACATGACAGTGACAAGCACTGACGCTATTGCGACAGGAACAGGTAAGACAGTGGTACATCCAAGCGAAACGTTGAAGAACTACCAGCTAATAGTATCTAACATATTTGGCTAATCGTTCAGTTTGTACGGCTGACCTAAACTACCAAATAGAATGGCAGATCTATTCTTCAAAAGGCGCCCAGACCAACAAGAGATAAATACTGTTAGAGACAATTTACAATGCAGTTATACCTTAATTTCATTATTATACTTAAGTAGCCTGAAGATGCTTAAAAAGTGAGCCGGTGAAGATATATATGTTGTGAAGTGAAATTAAAGTGCAAGTGCATTGTTGTGTCTAACAGTAATGGAACTAAGTGCCGACGCTGGAAAGTATAGGATATATAAAAGATAAATATTTTTTAAATGAAACTTACATGGAACTTTCAGGTGTTAATTTATCTCTATCGTCTAATGTGTTCTCCATAACTTCATTGAACATGTGATTGCCCATATGCCGTGCCAAGAGTAGTTGTGATGTGCTTAGCCTGTCCAATGTGAGTGATTGTATCCGAGATATATGAACGCCCAGTTCTCGATGACTTCCAGAACATTCTATACACACAATTATGCCGAAATTTGTTGATAGCCACGTGGGATCTGAAAGAAATAGCATTAAACTTAGACTTAGACTTAGAGTAACATCGTCAAATTATATCTGTGAGTTATTAAAGATTTAGCAAATGTTTTCATAATATGCAATCAATATGTAATTATTATACAGACGGACTTTTGCATTAAGCTGCATCATAACATTTTTTGGTGAATCTAAATGAAAATGCTAAATATAAATACGAAAGTTTGGATGGATGTTTGTTACTCAATCACGCAAAAACTACTAAACGGATTTGAATGAAATTTGGCACACGGGTGGATGATGATCTGGAATAGCACACAGGCTATTTTTTATTCCGGAAAAATTAGGAGATCCCGCGGGATTCACCAAAAACTTATAATGCAGCGGGCTGCACGCTGCAGCTAGTATAATATTATACTGCGTGACACCCTTTTTAAACGAGCCTCATATTACCGATATAGCAAACGTAATCGCTATATTATTGAGAAAAAAGGTTCATTTCCCTTTATTATCTTTGAGATTACCTGCTTATTAAGTGTAATAATACAGTTTTCAAACGAAGTACTGAAAAAAGTGGTCACCACCAGTGTTCACCAGTGTGCAAATTTACCAAACAATTTTACTGCCCATATATCACAAAATAATAGTTAAATTTCTTAGATTTGCGAGGTGGACTTGCTATGTGCGGTCGCTTTCTTCACATGTGGAACAGTAGGGCTACAGATAAGCACTTTTTGATCAAAGACTGGGTGAATTTGGGTGTGTTATTAACATTGCACTAAGCCGAGATTTTAGCCCACAAACTTTTACTCCAGCATCACTCTGTTCGCTCCAACAGTCCGGCGTTTTATTTTATTTATAGAAAAGCAAACAAACATAATGGTTCATCTGATGGAATGAGATAAGCATCGACCATGTACACCAAATATGTTAAGTAATGAAAGCTATCTGAGTGATACCACATTCATAAGTTTACTGGCTACTCTCCAAACCGATACAAGACTCAGGCGTTACTCTGTAGAAATTCATAATTAAAAAGGTGAAATTAATTAAATTTGATTTATCGGTGAACTTTTCTATGTGATCTCTGGTTTCTTTTAGGTGCCATCGCGGAGGTCACAAAGAAAAGTTCGAGAATAAATAAAAGCAAATTTAATTAATTTCACATTTAGGAACAGGTAAAGTGTTCGCTTACCACCTAGTTAGTATTCATGATACTAGTGATACGTATTAGTCTAATTCTCTTGTCTTTTACATGATTAGGCATCTTAGCAGTGAGGCAGTGAGTGAATCTAGTTTTTCAAAAAAGATGTATCTTCACGCCCGTATCCCTGATGAGTTAGACAGAGGTACAACCAGTCACCCACGATAAGCCGAAGACATTTAGCCCCACAATGTGATAGGTGACAAGCCTATCGCTAACCGGAAACTTTTCAATCGTGGGCAACACTGTTTTTATCAGAAAACTGAAAAAACACTTTTTTGAAGAAAAAAAATTGAACTGCCCGACCCGGAAATCGAACCCGGGACCCTAATGTGATCAACACCGAAACCGTACCACTAGACCAGACGAATTCTTCAAAAAAAGGCCAGATCAACTCGGGGTAAAAGCAACCTGTAGATTGTACAATAACCATTTCAAAATCTTTATAAGCGGCCCAAACAAATACAGGGATTTGTTAATGTACTAGTATTACGCCTAACAATAAAATTTAATTCAAATCTTGTAAAGATCTAAACATAAGCGTTGAAATGTTAACCTCATATAAATAGGTTAAAATAGCAATTACACATCGCAACAAGACAAGTTACGTTTTAATTAATGATAAGTGCATTGTTTGTATCAAGCAATAACGAATTCACACTTGCAACATTACCGCCCGGTTACAAAGTTGTGAACATTTTTTTGCTGCTTCTTTGTATGTCAACACTTTTTTGAGCCATATAGAGCAGTTACATTTGAACTGGCAAATTTACTTTTACTTAACGATGTTCTATTTTACTATTCTTAAATTCAAAACTTTCACATTAATCTCATTAATTTAGTCTCATAGCTGTACAGTTTTATTAAGTACTGCTTACTACTAATACTACTATGCGTTCCAACTACGAATAGGATCGCACTTGTCAACTTCATATTATATTTTTGAAATTAATAATGTCAATAAAAAAATATTTGTTCAAAAAATTGGGCTACTTTAGTGAAGTACAAATAACATTCAAATAATTCTATAATAATAATATTAGTGTTTCGTATATTTCATGTATGTTTATAATGCCATTATAAACATAATTTGAAACACGTAATTAATTTTAGATTTATGCAGTATTGTGTGCGACAAAACAGATTACAGTACACCAATGATGAAGGAAAAAATTCGTTATAAGCAGTGTAGAAGATTTAAAATCCAATAGACACATTTGGTCAAGTATTATGTTCATAAAAATAAATCTACTTATTTATATTTTTTTAATTTCTTTTCTACACCTTACTTTAATACATACTAGCATGGGCGAATGGGAACCTGAATAGCAAATATACCAATTAGAACGCATTTTTTTATGAATTTCTTTGTTAGTAATTTTTTGCTTACCATACTCATCACTAATGAAGTTTTTGCAAAATGCGGAACGATATAGCGTCTTGACAGTCCTATTCTCAGTTGGAACGCATAGTACAGTGCCTTACGTATAAGAAATATGAATATTTGTTATATGTAATTGAAGTTTGCAGGGCAAGATAATCAATAAATTTATGCATGTGGCATTAAGACCACACCACAAGGATAGCAAGGAACCATTAACATCTTTGGTGTCTATAAGGGATTATTGTAACGATAGGTGATTGTTGTCTCCATCAGGAGAGCCATTTGCTTGTTTTACTATGTGATGTCTACTGTAACTACTATATGTTATTATTTTTAATAGTAATTTCTTCCCACCAGGAAATCCATGCAGCTTCGCCCGCGAGTATATTAATAAGTCGTCCAAATAGCTTTTAATAAAAATTTCACCCCCTATTTCAGCTCTCCAGGACAGATTTTTGACAAAAAATAAATCTATGTTTTACCCCGGATCTTCAACTATATCCATGCCAAATTTCATGAAAATCAGTCCAGCGGTTTAGCCGCGAAAGCGTAACAGACAGACAGACAGACAGACAGACTTTCGCATTTATGTTAGTATGGATTGAACTGAATTCGTACACGCTGTGTTATAAATTTATTCTTGAACACTAAATATGGTTATATATATATATATATATTGTCCGTATGTGCATATATTATTAACACATTTAACAAAACAATTAGCTATCGGTTCCTAAAAGGAAACACATTTCCTGCGGTATTTATATTATTTTCAGTCAAGGTCTGTTGAAGGCTTTACGCTTATACGCAAATCAAATATAAGCTAAAAAATCGATTTGATGATAACTTGTTTTGGTGACGACTTGATAGATTAGTTGGTAATGCCTTTCCAGACGAAATAACTTCAGTGCTTTGTCATTGCCGTATTCCAGTCCTCAAACTGATGTAACTCGTAAACTTTTACATGTAACATTACATTCTCGCTACATGGATGTCAACGCACCATTAACATCTTTCCATTATTATTGTTAGCTATACTAATTTAGTATAAGTAGAATTTAAGTATCCTATGAGAAAGTTAAGTCAAAAGAAGGTTCTTATAAAAGAAAATAATAAGAAAATTGCGCGGAAAATTAGAAAGTTCAAGAAAACTTAACCACCATATAAAGTTCAATGCCCTTTCGGCTACCTGGAAGCAAAAACCCGTATACTATATAAATAACGTGTCACGTTGTTTGTCTACTATGGATTCCTAATATGTATGGCAAAACGTTTGCCGGGTCAGTTAGTAATAAATAAGAATGAAATCTTTTGTTTTGAGTAACCTCAATTCAAATTGGTTAACAGTCAGACGCGGACGCAAACTATATTTCACCAGACGTAAAAATATTATAAATTATAGGTGTATTTGTGTATGTCTTTATATGGTTTTTTAAAAGAAAAACCTGATTTAATTGCGGTTTTTGAAATCGATACATTATTATATCGGGATAGTGCTTGAAGTGTATCTGACATCGCGTTACAATCGGGAAAGTGTCGACATCCCAACTCCTCGATCACTGCATGTCGAGTTTAGGACGAGTCATTGGACGAGTTTTGTTGATGATAATGTAATGTGTCGAGGGTTTTTAAATGTTTTATTTAAAATTATTTGTCGATGTCGAGTAAATTCGTAATCCTTTTTTGAACCGCTTTATAAAATATGTGTACCACCATAAAATACGTAACATACTTTGGATAAAACTCAAAAATTAATATAGATTCTACGTTTATAAAATCATATTCATACCATTGGTGGAGCCGCAGTCAGCACACACTTGATTCCCCGGCATCGATCTCACAGCCCGTATGATAGATTTCTGTAGGTCCAACAGCGAATGTCCATTGTCATTACTCTCCCCAGCCTGCTGGTGAAATGCCCTCATCAGAGCTCCTTCTTTACAGTTGACGAGGACCGACGTCCATGCACGTTGTTCGTTTTCATCCTCGGCTTGAAAGTGATACGTACGGTTATCTAGAATCATGAAACATAGATTCTGTTAAAGAGTCCTAAAATTATACACCTTGAATGTTAAAAACCTTTTTGTGTTTGTGTGTATAAAATGTGTTCCTATCGTTAAGATAGTGATTGGCCCATTGAACTCAGCTCGTATGGATGGTACGATCATAAATTCGGGCTTAAAATGCTAATAAGGTAACTATCAGGGATTATTTTAAAAAATCGAAATCTTAGTACAAGTTTGGAGTCTGTTTTTTGATGTGTTAACACTCTCGTGCTTCGGATCAGCACGTGAAGATAATAATTATCATGTTAGATAAATGCGGCATGGTGATTACACCCATCATGCAAGTAAGACATAGTGAGTGAATCTGCATGTTTATTGATATTAAGTTCAGTTTTGGTTTGCCTATTTCTGAAGAGAGGGTTTAATAATTTATTATTGTATTTGTTTATTTAAGTAATCTAAAATATTTGCACATCCTATATCATATTGGTACATATTAGTACCATCAATCAGTAAATAATATATACCTGGATTCTTATATATAAAAATATTTATTGATTAACTAGCTGTTGCCAGCGACTTCGTCCGCGCGGACTTCGTTTACTTCGCACTGCTCCTCCCCCGTAGATGATAGCGTGATAATATGTAGCCTATATGTTGACCCCACCTGTTAGTAATATTCATGCAAAATTTGTAATCCATTTGTATAAAAGTAAATCCATGCAGTACTTTTGAGTTTACCCCGGACATACATACAGATAAACAGACAAACAGACATACAGACAAACAGACAAAAATTCTAAAAACTATATTTTTGGCTTCTATATCGATTGTAGATCACGCCTCAAGTATTTATTAGAAAAAATATTCAATGTACAGTTTTGATTTTCCTACGATTTTATTATATGTATAGATTTAAATGTATAGCGTTAAATACAGTTTTTTTTCAACTTGACGCTAAGGAAGTTATTAGTTCCACCCAGATTTTCATCAATTAAGCTATCAGGAAATCTCAACGTTTTGGGGTTCTCAAAAACTTTTCTGATTATTTATTTTACGATGACGTCAGTAGGTCAGTACATATGTACGTAATATGTACATATGTACGTAAAAATCTCATAATTTCGAACGACTTGACCGATCAAAACCTGGTTGACGGCATCATATTAAGTTGAACCAAAATTACCGGATCGGCTTAGTAGATTTTAACAAAATTAAAAAAAAGTTGAGGAAAAAATGTTTCATTTTAATTTTAAATAATTACCTGAGTTACAATTTATTTCAAAATTTATAGTCGACTAGCTAACACGGCAAACGTTGTTTTGCCTTACATATTAAGAATTCATAGCGGACAAACAACGTGACACGTAATTTACATAAGACTACGGGATTGTCCTTCCACGCAGCCAAAATGGCATTAAACTTTATATGGTGGTTAAGTATTCTTAAATTTTCTAATTTTCCGCGCAATTTTCCTAATATTTTCTTTTATAAGAACCTTCTCCTTACAATTACAAACACAACAAAAGAAAATTAACCGAAATTGGTCCAGCTGAATGGCTTGGCGTGATGTCGTGACCAAGGAAAATAGGGATTAATTTTTATATATATAGATTTTAAGCGTATAAGATTATAAGTATCTTTCCTTGGAAAATTACACCGAGTGCCGCAAGTTGGATCAATATCACTTGACACATCGAATCTCGATGGGACTCGGGTTCTATTCCCGACAAGGGCAAACATTTATGTGATGAACATAGATGTTTATATTTCTAGGTTTGGGTGTTTTTTTTTATGTATGTAAGGGTATTTATATATGTATTTCTATGTATTAGTATTGTACCCATAACGTAAGTAAATAATTTGCTTACTTTAGGTTTAGATCAATTTGTGTGATTTGTACACCGCTATTATTATTTATTATTATTATTATTTGTTCGGGATTCATCGTTCATAAAAAATTAGAAAAAATGTTTTTTAACATAGCTTAAAGATTTTTCAACCACTCGATTGTGTACGCAAGAGAACATTTTTAAAACTTACAAAACTGCGTCGAATGCCTTTCAAAAGACATTAATCATCATGTTCAAAAGTTAGTGGCTTTGAAAGATTAAAATAGTGTCATTTTCAACAAATTAGATTTTGTCTTTGAGATCAAAAATCTTAATGAGCGGAAAGAAGTTCCTGCTTACAGTTATTCGCTTTTAAAAATTAATTAAATACGTAAAAATATACTGACTACATTACGAACAGAAAATATTATTGTATTTCATATTTTAATTAATTACCGGAAACATAAAAAGTATTGAAATATGAAAAACATAACTTTTCTTTCCTATTGTAGCAAATATTCAACCTTTACGTTAAACGATAATAATTACTTTTTAAAGAGACGTCAAGTGTTTAAATATCGGTGTCGCGATAAAGCTTGGCAGTTGGCACGCAAGCCAGACGCGACTATTACACAACAGTTACATTATTATAATTACCCAGCTGCTGCCCGCGGCTTAACTCGTTGAAATTGATTTTATCTCTTCAAGGGATGAATTTCCGACGAAAATTCGCAACTGATGCCTGCATTACAATAGCTTTCTATATTTAAGGATTTTATCTGAGAGTTGATAGAAAAAAAACGATATGATATTTTATGTAAATTGTACTTTTACGATGTTAAGCTTATAATTTTTTTATATACATAGGAATTAATCTCCGGAACTACTGAATTTGAAAATTCGGTCACCAATACAAAACAAAAATTATCCTGAGTGACGTCGATGTCACTAACATCTAGACAGTAAGTGTAAGAGTTATAAAACTCCTCGAGTGGGTTTGGAGTACAGAGCATTTCAAATCAGCATATGGATGGCACGGTCCCATTAAATTCTTTCTGTCTATATGTGATGGTTATCTTTTACCATCAGGTCAGGAAAGCCTTCCATTTATTTGCCTTCGTATGATATAAAAAAATAAACTTGAGATAAGACTTCGTTCGATTACCATGCACTAGTAGTTGAAGTTTCATCTAAACTAATATTGTAAAGAGGAATAATTTTTTATTCCTCTTTACAATATTATATATTAATCTTACATACAAATTACAATAATCTTTACAATAATGTTTGTTACGAATTAATGACGAAGACTACTTGTCCGATTTAAAAAAAAAATTACATTTAGAAAGCTACATTCTTGCGAGTGACATAGGGTACTTTTTCACCCGAGTAAGCAAAGGAAAGTAATAATTTTTAGTCATTCGAACGAAGTCGCGTGTAACTGCTAGCCAGTCCATAAAATTTTCAATAACTCACATGAGACTAGATCAAAGGCTTTCTTGTCTTCTGACGCCACCTTTATTTGACACGTCAGTAAGTTAACTTTAGTTGGTGGTTTGTTCTCATCTGCGTGGAATATATCTAGGAACCCTTCCGCTGTAACTCTGCACCGCCTCTTCTGCCACACTCTCCGTACCTTGCCTTCTGACTTCTTATGAAGATAACCACTTCTTGTACTACCGTGTTGTTTATCGCCTTGTAATTGATGTAAAGAGTAACCACCAACCGCTGATGCTGCCTAAAGATTTACAAAATTACAATAGATAAGTAGGTCACTACAAAAACTGCATGTAAATAGAAATTAATTATCTATACTTCTATTTTACGTCTACTTTAAAAATTCTTGTCCATCTACAAAGCTACATTGGCACTGAATAACATGGGCTACTTTTTTACCCGTATGAGTAACCAACCAACCACCTGGTAATGTGTGTGGGTCGACGTCTCGGCAAACAGTTAGTTGCTACATAAAATGCATATGATTTTTTATGATTCAGGTTTAAAAATCGAGCACACTAAGACTAGCCGCAACGGGCCGAGCCGCATCGCAGAAATCCGTCTAGATTGCTTTCATACATATTGTTACGAATAATCTAGAAGCGTGTAGAATTGGAGCGCGCGCGCTATTTATCTAGAAAATTCCTGTTGACAAACAAATAGTTGACCGGGGCTATGCCATAATGGACTTTGTGGGATATGGCATAAGGTTGAAAGTAGCGTGTACTAGGATTTATGACTCATAACATGTTTACGATAAGAAGTGATTCATTGTTTCCCGATACATTTAGACTTTTCTGGATCCAGCTAGGGCTTTCCCCTGCCTATAAATACAGAGATGTTGACAAACACCAGTCAGTTTTTTATCAAGCGATCGAGAACGATACATCAAGTGAACAGTGCGAAGTGAGAAGTGTTTTATTGAGTAGTGTTCTAAGTTCAGTGATAGTACAGCAAGTGACTATTGTGTAAAGGGTATTTTAGTATAACGTTGTGTTGTGTTGTGTAAATACACGGATTTAATATAAGTGGTGTTTTCCTACAATTGCGAACCCCGAGTACGTAACAACTGGTGTCGGAAGTGAGATTGTGAAATGCCACTTATTCCGAAGGAAGGTGTTACCACCAGGTCTCAAGCTGAGACACAGAGGGTGTCAGAAGATATTGAGATGCGTGCTGGTGATGAACCTGCAAGTGTTGCCAGCACGTCACTATCTTCGAGCGCAACGCCTACTGACCTTTCTGTCATACTGGCAGCTATGCAACAACAACAACTTCAGCTACAACAAACGCTACGGGAACAGATCAAGGAACATTTATCTGGTTTTGATGATAAATTGTCAGTTATCCTGGCGCAGCAAGACCAGTTAAAAAACGATGTGGGCCTCGTCAAGCGCGACATGAAGAGTGTTGAGAAGAGGGTTGACCACTTGGAGGCCAGCTGCGACAAAATAAGTGAAAACGTGGACCAACTGGAAAGGGAGGTCATGAAAATGAAGATCACGGGAGTTAAGTCGGGTGCTGCCGTTACAAGCTGCTCTCACCAGGTGGGTCCTCGGGTAAAGGTACCCACTTATGACGGTCTTACGTCATGGAGTGCGTACCGCACTCAGTTTGAAATAGCAGCGAAGGCCAGTAGTTGGACAGATGAACATTGCTTAACAGCTCTAAGTACGGCGTTGCGGGGACAGGCGCTCTCTGTGTTGGATGCAATGCCTAAAGAGTATCAGTTCACTGATTTGATGGAGGCATTGGAAGCTCGCTACGGTGAGCGTCACTTGGAGCATGTTTTCCGTGCCCAATTAAAGGACCGTGTACAGAGGAGCGGCGAGGGACTTCAACAATGGGCCGTCGAAATTGAGAAGCTTGTAAGGAAGGCGTATCCTTCAGCCGACGCTAACACAGTTAATAACACCATCGTCCAGGCGTTTATTGATGGAATTGGAGACCTGGAAGTGCGTGCTGCTGTTCGCCTTCAGCACCACGTGACTTTGAAGGAGGCTTTGGCTCATGCGCTGGAGGTAGAAGCTGTTCGCCACGAACCTCGAGCACATAAAGTACGTGAGGTTACAGAAGTTGTGGCTCAAACAAAGGAAGTGGAACCTAGGAGATTGGGCCCCATGTGCTACGCCTGCGGTGGACGTGGGCACATTAGAGTTAGCTGCCCAGCCAAACCTATAGCTACAGGTTCCATGAATTGGCGACAGCAAGCGGGAGGAAACTCAGCAGCTGAAGAGAGCAGGCACGTCAAACAGCCTGTTGACCCAGCAGAGAAACGAGTAACAGCTAGGAGCAAACGGCAGGTGTTGGCTGGACGAGAAACAGCCCCAAAAGTTGTCATATCCCAGGTGTGCGACGGCAACAGTTTATCCATTAAGGGAGTGATTAATGGCAAGAACTGCAGCTTAACGTTGGACACTGGAGCTACACGAACTGTGGTGCGACCAGAAGTAGCTGACAATGGCAACCTGAGATTGAGGAATTTTGGGAAAAGCAAGCTTCTGTCTGTCACAGGTCAGCCAATACCCGTCTTCGGTGAAGCATCTGTAGTGATGCAAATAGGCGACGAGTATTACACTCACGACGTCGTAGTGGCCGATATTATGGATGACTGTGTGCTTGGTTTAGACTTCATGAAGAAGAATGCCTGCAAGATTGATTGCAAAACAGGAGTTTTCGTATGTGGGCTAGTAGAAATTTTTATGGATGGGGGATCAAAAGGAAAGGTAACAGTGGCTAGAAGAACCATCTTACCTTCAAGATCGAAGACATTGGTACGCGTGAAGTTACCAACCAGTTACAAGGGCCGGGGTAATAGGAGTGTGTTAATTGAAGACAATGGAGCAATTCCACACTGTATTACAGGCCGGAGTTTGGTTTGTGACAAGGGCTTGGCAGCGGTGCAGGTAGTCAACCTGAGTGACAGTGATGTGGTGCTTAAAGCAGGTGATGTTGTAGGACAAAGTGATGAAGTTATGACGTTAAGAAAACTGACATTGGCAGGAAGTACAACATCAAGAGACGTACCACAGGAACTCAAGGATTTGGTGAACAAGTGCAACTACCTTACCGTGTCACAGCAGCAGCAAGCTAAGGATCTACTCTCACGTTATGCCAACATTTTCTCTAAGACTGATAGGGATATAGGCAGAACATCTATAGTGAAACATAAGATTGACACTGGAAACGCGCAGCCTACAAAGCAGAAAGCTAGACGAGTCCCTATAGCCAAAGAGAAGGAGGTACAAGAGATGATAGATGAAATGAGAAGAAACGGAGTTATAGAGCAATCTTCTAGTCCGTGGTGCTCTCCTGTAGTGTTGGTTAAGAAGAAAGATGGGTCTACACGTTTCTGCATCGACTATCGTCGGCTCAATGAAGTCACCAAAAAGGACAGTTACCCACTACCTCGGATAGATGACACTTTGGACACTCTGGCAGGCATGTCTTGGTTCTCAACTTTAGATTTAAAATCTGGGTACTGGCAGGTTGAACTTAGCCCTAATGATAAAGAGAAGACAGCATTCTCCACAGGACAAGGATTATGGCAATTTAAAGTAATGCCGTTTGGATTATGCAATGCGCCGGCGACTTTTGAAAGATTAATGGAATGTGTTCTAGCAGGACTTGTAGGCGATGCCTGCTTAGTGTATTTAGATGACGTAATAGTCATAGGAAAAGATTTTCAGCATCATCTGTACCAACTGGAAAAGATTTTTAATAAAATACAAGCTGCAGGGCTAAAGTTGAACCCAAAGAAGTGTCACTTATTTCGAAAGGAAGTCAACTATCTGGGTCACGTGATATCACAAAACGGCGTACAGACAGATCCTGAAAAGGTTAGTGCAGTACAGAAGTGGCCAACACCCAGAGACAAGACCGAAGTTCGCGCATTTCTAGGACTATGCTCTTACTACAGACGTTTTGTGAAAGGATTTGCTGCAATAGCAAAGCCGCTGCATAGACTCACTGAAGAAAAGAAGAGTTTCGATTGGAATGACATGTGTCAACAAGCTTTCGATGAACTTAAGAAGCGGTTGTGTGAGTCACCAATTTTGGGCTATCTTGATCGGAAAGGGCAGTTCATCGTAGACACAGTTGCAAGTAACACTGCCATTGGTGGTATCTTATCACAGAAGCAAGGCGATCAAGAAGTTGTGATAGCTTACTTCAGCAAATCATTATCGCGGCCGGAACGAAACTATTGTGTTACAAGAAGAGAACTATTGGCAGTATTGAAGACTCTTCGACACTTCAAGAAGTATCTGATTGGGCGACCCTTCAAGCTGCGTACCGACCATTCTGCTTTGAAGTGGTTGTTACAATTCAAGGACCCGGAAGGCCAAGTGGCTCGCTGGATTGAGCAATTGCAAGAGTTTGACTTTAACATAGAACACCGCAGTGGAAGGTCTCACTCGAATGCGGATGCGTTATCACGACGACCTTGTGCGGAAGATTGTAAACATTGTGTAAGGATGGAGATGAAGGAAAGGGTTCAAGTACTGCGAGCTAAGCCTACGGATGACAGGTGGGAAACTGATGAGATGCGTGAGGCCCAGTACGAAGATAGAGATTTGCGGCCTCTAATAAATTGGAAGAAGCAAGACACGGGAAAGCCCGAATGGCAGGAGCTGGCTCCCTTCAGCGCCATTACGAAAAGTTATTGGGCGCAGTGGGAAAGCCTTGTGTTGCAAAACGGATTACTGTACCGCAAATGGGAAAAACCTTCAGGAAGAGAACACCATCTATAGTTGGTCGTGCCAAGGAAACTTATCAAGGACGTACTACGTGAGTTGCATGATGGGGTTTCTGGAGGACATCTTGGAGTACGACGAACATTGGTAAAGGTACGAGAGCGTTTTTACTGGTTGAATTGCCGAGAAGATGTCGAGAATTGGTGCCGAAAATGTACGTCATGCTCAGCAGTGAAAGGACCGCAGGTTAGAAGCCGAGGCAACCTTAGACTATACAACGTGGGAGCCCCCTGGGAAAGGATAGCGATTGACGTGGCTGGGCCATTTCCTAAGACAGATAACGGAAACAAGTATTTTATGGTCGTGATGGATTACTTCACGAAATGGCCGGAGGTGTTCGCAATCCCTAATCAGGAAGCCACGACGGTTGCTGATAAATTAGTCAATGAGGTGATATGCAGATTTGGCGTTCCGCTGGAGATTCATTCAGACCAAGGCAGAAACTTTGAATCTAATGTATTCCAGGAAATGTGTAAATTATTAGGAGTGTACAAAACAAGAACTACACCTTATCACCCGCAATCTGATGGAATGGTCGAACGATTTAACCAAACTTTGGAAAGACACTTAGCCAAGCTGGTAGAAGATCACCAAAAGGACTGGGATAAATACATACCTCTGTTCTTACTGGCTTACCGAACAGCGGAACACGAAAGCATAAAAGTGACGCCAGCCTATGCCAACTTCGGCAGACAGTTACGTATACCAGCAGACTTAATGACTGGAGGCCCGCCACCGAATGCAGCGACCCAATTAAGTATACCGGAACATGTTGAAGACATTCGTGAGAGGTTACGCGATATACACTCATTAATAAGTGAAAATGCATTGGAATCAAGTCAGCGGATGAAGACCAGATACGACCGAAACGCCAATCATCGAGGTCTTCAGGAAGGATCTCTTGTTTGGCTACATAATCCGGTTCGACGAAAAGGAAAATCACCTAAGTTACAGCGACGTTGGGATGGGCCATACAAAGTAATCACACGGATCAATGACGTAACCTACCGAGTGCAGAAGCAACCAAGAGGGACCATGAAGATTGTTCATGTTGATCGATTAGCTATCTATAATGGAAGTAATGATGTTCGGGACGAACATAACTAAGAGGGGGGTAGTGTTACGAATAATCTAGAAGCGTGTAGAATAAGAGCGCGCGCGCGCTATTTATCTAGAAAACTCCTGTTGACAAACAAATAGTTGACCGGGGCTATGCCATAATGGACTTTGTGGGATATGGCATAAGGTTGAAAGTAGCGTGTACTAGGATTTATGACTCATAACATGTTTACGATAAGAAGTGATTCATTGTTTCCCGATACATTTAGACTTTTCAGGATCCAGCTAGGGCTTTCCCCTGCCTATAAATACAGAGATGTTGACAAACACCAGTCAGTTTTTTATCAAGCGATCGAGAACGATACATCAAGTGAACAGTGCGAAGTGAGAAGTGTTTTATTGAGTAGTGTTCTAAGTTCAGTGATAGTACAGCAAGTGACTATTGTGTAAAGGGTATTTTAGTATAACGTTGTGTTGTGTTGTGTAAATACACGGATTTAATATAAGTGGTGTTTTCCTACAATTGCGAACCCCGAGTACGTAACAATATATATGAACTATTGCACAAGGCGAGCCGCAGCGGGGCGAATTGCAGTGAATGATATGCGGCCGCCCCGACCAGGTGCACCCCGTCGCCAGTGCGCTATGGCAAGCGGAATTGCACGCACGAATTTTTTGAGTATTTTTATAGTTGTTCTCAGTATTAATTGATAAAATGACGTAATCGAGAACGAATAATAAGTTTAAGGCCAAAGATGGTCGAACAATTAAGAACGATTAATAATTTTGTGATTATGATTAAAAAAGACGAGATAACATTTAGAAAGAAATGCAGAAATGCGCTACATTGCAATACGGCTCGCTCCGCCCCGCTGCGGCCCGTCCTAATATGCTAAACTAGCATTTGCATGACGATGTTTTCCGTCTCGACCCGTTGCTGCCCGACCCAGTGTGTTCGTTTCCTTAGATAATAATTATAATTTCGCCTCTGCAAAAACGGTAATATAAGTAGTATGTTTTCCGCATCCGGTCTCCGGACCCATTTTGAAGAACAGACCACCTGCTATTCTGCCAGTAAAAGGCAACCGATTGGCCACTACCATCGTATCTAACAGGTGGTAGAGCTCCTCCACTCGCTTTACTCATTCGCTCACGCTGTGTTCCAATTTGGAGGATAAGGTAGGTAAGGTAGCCTATAAACTTATGTATGTGGCATTGCGATCTCGCCACATGAATGGCAACGCAATATTCACATTAATGGTTGGTTTCTCTTTCCATCAGGAGAGCCACCTACTTGTCTATTAATTTATGAATATAAAAAATGTCACTACTTCTTATTTAAAACTTTAGCTTTTTTAATGTAGCCAAATTAAAAATTTTATTAAATACACCGACTTCATTTCACGAAACAGAATATTACAGTATTTTCGATTATAATGGAACAAAATAGGTTGAATAAATTATACGGTCTCTAGATATGGCAATTGCTATATATTTGCAAAGGTGTCAACAGGCGATGGTTTCTTTTCCATCAGGACGCCATCTGCTTATTTGCTATCGTATGATATAAAAATAAGTTTGAAAAGTTTACCTCTCTGTCCTGCGGCGTCGCTGCTCTCAACATATTCCGTAGCTCTAGTAGCCTCCGCCTTTCATCATCCTGCTGCTGCCTTATTTTCTGCAGTTGAACACTCAAGTCCGCAACATACACACCAAAGTGTTCTATCGTCTTCAAACCATCTTGGAAATAATTTGTTTGTGCGTGATAGTACTCCACCAGGTGCTGCAGTAGCTCGATTCCCTTCTTTGTCTTGATTTCATTGAACTTGATCAGGTACTGGAACAAAATAGAATCTTATACATACAAATGCAAACGTTTTTCAAGATATTCTGTTGATTGTTAATCATTTCACAACAACTTAAACGGATTAGCATACCACATACCAATCCCTCAAGTCGTTGTAATCATGACCAGGAGACCATGACCTGACAACATTTCTTTTAATAGTCCAGTATATTGGCTCTCAGTCCACTTTAAGTATAATGGATATAAATGGTGCAAGGTTCAACAGTGAAAACGTACTGAACTAGAAGTATGAATAGGAATTTCATTCAATTTCAACGGACTTCTCAAAAAGGAAGAGGTTATCAATTCGGCTGTATTTTTTATGTTTCTAACCTCATAACATGGTCATTTATGAACCGATTTTAAAGATTATTTGTTAGGAGGGTATACTTACATGGTCCCATTTCATTTGGCGAAGATCTGATGCAGGGTTCACGAACTACAGGAAATGGAAAGTCGGTGTTTGGAATTTTACTACGTTTAATAATTGAAGATTTGGGCATTATACCGTTCAGGAAACACTGCTTTTGGTAGACCTTTGGTAAGTTCAATTTTTCAAAAGTTCTTATATCTATAAGTACTTAATATTATAAACACAAAATTATTTGTTTGCATTGAGTACGTAAACAGACTAGATACCTAATAACAGACCAATTGTTATGTCAATACGTCAGATTAATAGATCTTATAATAATCCGAAAGAATTAGTACTGACCAATCCAGTAAGCTTTAAACACGCGCGACAAAATATCGATTTTATATTAGCCAATCGGAAGACCATGTTCCTTTTTTTCGCACCTCAAATTATTGACAGAATTAATTAGATCCAAGAAATCAAACAGTGTTAGTCTATTGTGGGTTGTCAATGTTTGTTTGACAACCCACACTAGTCTAAGACTGTTTGATAACTGTGAACTGTGTGTGTGTTTGTTTAACTGTGATAAACTCAAAAACTACCGGACCGATTTTTAAAATACTTTCACCCCTTATAAGGCTATATTACATCTAAGTTGCATAGGTTATTTTTTACCCGACTGAATAAAGGAACGTAATATGTGTGGGTCACGCGAACGAAGTCGCGGAACATCTAGTTAGGTAAAAAGCAAATCACTTGGTTCTAGATTGTGGAGTATCGATTAAATATAACCCACATCTGGCCCTTCGTCGTGACGCCTCGCGCTAGGAAAATGAGAACAGAAGAATCCGACCAAGTTCCTCAGCGCATTTCCGAAAATATATCCTATAAAAACTGTGGAGCAGACAATTCTACGACGATGCTCGAGGCAAGGCAGTTTAGATTTAGAGCTCCAAATCACTGATGAGTTTCATAACGCGCCCATCAATTGGGTCCAAAACGACGAGATGATATATAGCTAAACTAGATCAATGGTTGCAGCTATAGATAATACAGATACGGATCTGCGCTTCGTAGATAGAAAGAGATTGTTTACTGCGTCTTTCAAGTTTAAGCCTCAATTAACACTTTTTTCACCTTCTATATCTAAGGAGCCAAAAACCCCTTGAAAATTAAGAGCCAAGGTTTGTTTATTGTACTCAGGCTCGTCTATTTTCTGCAAAAATTAACGATTTCCAGGAGAAAAATACAAGTTTGAATTTTGATGGCATTACATCTTACCCGATTCATCATGGCCTCTCTAAGAGAGGGGACATACATTTTAATATTCCCGTGATCTTCGAATCGCGCTAGCTATCGATAAATATTATAATTTTCTGATTGATTGTCATCAAAGCTGTATGATGTTTTCTGTGTTGGTCCAGGCCCTCTTAGAAGAATAGGCCAAAAGCCTTTTTGTCACGCAAGTCATAAAAGGCGACCGATTGGCTATACGTGTCATTACCATTATGACTACTACGTGGTAGAGTTCCATAACGTCTCGCCCGGGTATTTGGTACCACCGCCTTACCTATTCCTGCCGCAATAGCGTCAATGCTTGTCATTGTCGTGTTCTGGTCTGGAGGGTAAGGTGGCCTGTATAATTATGCATGTGGCATCGCCATCTTGGTACACGGAGAGCATCGCACCATTACCAATATTTGGTGTCTACAGGCGATGGTTTCTCTTTCCAACAGGAGATCCATCCGCTTGTTTGTTATCACTTATCTAATAATATAAAAAAATCTGCCATTCTGTCAGACAGTTCGTAAAAGGCGAATGATTGGCTATACGTGATATATACACTACCATCGTGACTACTAGGTGGTAGAGTTCCGCAACGTCTCGCCCGGGTATTTGTTACTACCGCCTTCCTGCCGCAATAGCGTCAATACTTGTCGCTGTCGTGTTTCGGTTTGGAGATTAAGGTAGCAGTAAAATTATGCATGTAAAATTACCATCCCGCCACAAGGATAGCAACGCACCATTAACATCTTTGGTATCTATAAGCGATGGTCGCTTTCCATCGGGTAAGCCATCTGATTATTTGCTATCTTATCATATAATAAAAATTGATACGAGTACGTTTCTTATATACAATTTCATGTAGGGAATAGGTATCTCAGAATTACTCAGAAATGTATTTTTATCCACGTGCGGAACATCGCGTGTTACATAATATCTAAAGCCGGAAGGTGTTTATTTGGTGATAAGTGGATATTTCATGAGTTCGCGTGCATCTTTTCATGCAGATTATGTTTAATGTAACGATATGCGTTACTACAAGATATTTTATTACTTACATGCAATAATTAATCGCAGTTGCTATGGAGTCGCAACCGCTCAACTGGAAATACGCATTTTTTGCGAGCTAACATTGCAAAGCATGACGTCTGCGCGCGCGCATCAATGTCCCTATTCGATCGAGAGTTGTGCAATATTAATAACTCAAACGACCTTGCCCGGCGATCTTGAGGGTTATTAATAATCCTGTTTATACACGCCGCTCAACGATGTATGTATGTTATTTTGTTTCACATATGAGACAGTTGTAACGCGTACACAGAGCAGGATTCGTGGCACATGTCGTTATACTTTATAGATCATTTTATATGATTCGTTTATTATTTTCAACCGACGAAAACACGGAGGTTATTAGTTTGACATGTATATATATAATTTTGATGGAATTGGATAAAATTTAGCACACGTACACGAGAACGTGTACTAAATTTTGTATGTGTACGTTTGTATGTTTGTCCACGAATTTCTCGGGAAGTAAAAGCCACATCGAGATATATAAACAGGGAGACGGCTTGCTGAGTAGGTAGTTTGCCACAATTCAGCTGGCGAGATGGGTGATGACTGACGTATAATATGTACCTACCTAATACAAATCGCTGTATTTTCCTACTAGCTGTTGTCAGCGACTTCGTCCGCGCGGACTTCGTTTACTCCGCACAGCTCTTCCCCCGTAGGTGATAGCGTGATAATATGTAGCCTATATGTTGACCCGACCTGTTAGTAATATTCATGCAAAATTTGAAGTAAATCCATGCAGTACTTTATGAGTTTACCCCGGACATACAGACAAACAGACAAAAATTCTAAAAACTATATTTTTGACTTCGCTATCGATTGTAGATCATGTCCCAAGTATTCTTTTAAAAAAAATATTCAATGTACAGTTTTGACTTTCCTACGATTTTATTATATGTACAGATTATCTTACGTTCCTTGGGATAACCGGGAACGTCACAAATATACGAGATACGGTAAGTCGGCGCACCGCAGAATACAAAAAACTATATACATATTTTTAACTGAAATGTAGTCTATATTAATACAGATATATTAATTATTATACAAATTTTTTTAGAGAATATCGTTTCTTTTTTATCATAGGATAGCCTTGCTCTCCTAATGGAAAGAGACAACCATCGCCTATGGACACAAAGATATTAATGGCGAGTTGCTAACCATTGGTTGGGTGTTAATGCCACATGCATAAATTTACCGGCTACCTTACCCTCCAAACAGGAGCACAATATTAACAAGTATTACCGCTATGGGCGCAACGTTGCAGACCTCTACCATTAAATATTTTTTAGTACCTATAAAATTCATTACAAAAAAAACGCGATCAACACTCACCATCTGTTGATCCTTCAGTCGATTACAAATCTATTAATATCAAAATATACGTGTGCCTACTACGTATATGATACATGTTGGATTAATGTTTAATTACAGCTCAAGTAGTAACCCGACTAAGGTAATCGTTTGCAAACAATGTAATGGGCTGAGTATCGTGTGACGAAGCCTGAGCGATGCTGAACAAAGCAAGGGTCGTGACGGCACGGCAGCGGCCCTGCGCGACGCAAGGCCGGTCGATGAACTGAGTACCGCAATGTATACCATCACTGTAGTTAACCCGAATAGTGCCATATGCAAATAAAGGACTCTTACATATTGATGTATCACGTTTAGAATTAACTAGTAGGCGACCGTGCTTTGTTCGGATTATAGTATTTCTAAACTAAATAAATTTTTATAAATACCTACAAATTGATTTCCTTATTTCCTTAAAAACGGCTATATAACTATACCTCTTGGTAAAGTTTAGCAGAAGTTTAAACATATTAAAAAATGCACATAGCTAAGATTATTTTTTTGTGTGAATACGGGTTATCACTTAGATGACACCTACATCAATTACAACATTTACCGCCCCGTTGGCCGAGTGGTTAGCGACACTGACTACGCAATCGACCCCTTCGGGGGCGAGCATATGTATGATGAGCATAAATGTTTGTATTTCTGGGTTTGGGTGTTTATTAAATATATTCTAGTATTAATATATGTATTTCTATGTATTAGTAACGTTGACTAACACCCATAACACAAGTAAATAATTTGCTTACTTTGGGTTTAGATCAGTAAGTGTAATTTGTCCCATAATATTTTTTTATTATTATTACAATAGTAAAAGTCTATCCAAATATTAAAAAAAATCTCAAAATCATAAAAGTCGTTAATAATAAAATTATAACTTAAAAAAAACTCAATGACTAGCAGAGTTGGTATAACAGAGTTTCCCGTGTAGAACCCGCCCTTTAATCAATGTCGACCATCTGTAGGGCTAATCTTGAAAATCGATTTCGATTTTAAATGAATATTTAATGAATTTTAAAGTATTTCGTACTCTGGACAACTATATTCAATTATTGGATTCGGCGACATTGCCACACGGATTTCGAAATTTTTTGGAACTACTCATTATTGCTTTTATTCGTTATTTTGTTTAAAATGCTACTTAAAATTTCCACTTGTAACACTAGCTTGACGTATAACGCTGACGTCTATTTTCAATAATTAGGTCGTTACTATACTGAATCAATGTGGGCAATATTGGTTTCAAGAGTACCGTTTTTTGACGATATTCGAAAGTTATTGTTGTTATCAATATTGGTTTAAGATTTATATTGTTTTCAAGAGTAGGCCTGCTGCTTTCTCATAGGGAGTTGGAAAAACATACTGAAACTTATATAATTAATAAACACCGCATCGCGTCGTTAGCTGGTCGCGAGTCAACTGCTTTCTGAGTGGTACGTGAAGACACATTGAAATAAAAATATAAATCTATAAACGCCAAAGACGATAATGATGCGTTCTTGGCCGTGGAGCGGAGACGTAATCCCACATGCATAATTTTATCGGCTACCATAACCTCCAAAGCAAAACGCAACAGTGACAAGCACTGACGATATTAATGCAGGAATAGGTAGAACGGTGGTACCAAACCCGAGACAATGCAGAACTACCACCTAGTAGCCACGATGGCAGTGACTCGCATAGCCAATCGTTCGCCTGTTACGAACTGTCTGGCAGAACGGCACATGGTCTATTCTTGAAAGAGAGCCCGGACCAATACGGAGGAAAATGGTAGATAAATCTGGCCAATCATTCGCTTTTATCAGGAAGGCAGTTGGCTATTCTACAAAATGACCCGAACCAAAACTAAAGGTTTTGATTGACGGCCGAGTAAAACTGCGGTTTTATGGCTCGTCAGTAAAGCTCGCGCGTATATTATTGCAATACCGCAGTTTTATGTACCGAAGAGCCAGGCTCTTCGGTACATAAAACTGTGGTATCTGCGGTCTTCGGTACACGCGACATCATATTATTTGCTATATTTTTCCACGATTCTGCGGACAAGACAGGTTAAATCGCTAGACGATCAGCACTTGTCACAAAATTGTCGTTCCGAAAAAAAATTCACAAAATTGTCACAAAAAACCGCGGTATGGACGACAATCAGAGCTAAGAAAGAAAAAAGGTGTTATCTTTACTACCAATAAATAAAATCGGAGTGTCTGTTTGTAATATTAAAATAACTGCTTTTTACTAAATGTATATGTATATACTATGTATATATACACGGTACATATACCAAAATAACATTTTTTCCTGTCGTGTCTGTTTTTTCCGGCTAATCTCTGAAACGGCTAGACCGATTGCGACGGGACTTTCACTGGCAGATAGCTGATATAATAAGAAGTAACTGAGGCTACTTTATTTTTGAAATTTTTCCACGCGGACGAAGTCGCGGGAACAGCTACTTTTAAATACAAATTAGTATCTTATACTTTAAATAATATACAAAAATATTTATCTGTATCCCCAATGAACTGAACCAAACTTGGATCAATGGTAACCTTATACAAGCGTTTACAAACAGAAATACACGCTACTTTCACAACTTTAGAATGGAACATTAATTTTTGGCATCATTTTTTGCATCATCATGAAATGCGAGTCACTTGAAAATGAAATATGGAGAACGTATTGCGATTTGCGTCACACCGAATCCCTCTAACAGTAAGCGTTAAACTGAGCCGAACAACAACATTTTAAGTTATTAAAAACAGCAAACCGCAGTAAACATCTACACTCCAGTCCACGAATCTGGAACGAGCAGTTATCACTGGCACCTGTTTCAATTTACTCAACTGTAGCAAAATATTGCAGCAGTTGAAATTTAAGTGAAATATATTGTGCTCGGTTTAATCGTTTCGTACGCAATTAAAATGTTATTTAGTATTCAATACACAAGTAGGTAAATTCATGTTAAGAATCTATATTAATATTATAAATGCGAAAATTTAGATGTTTGGATGGATGGATGTTTGTTACTCATCACGCAAAAGCTACTGAACGGATACGAATGAACTCAAGCAGACGACGACTTGGAATAATACATGGGCTACTTTTTATCCCGGAAAAACTAGATAATCCCGCGGGATTCGCCAAAAACTTTTATAACGCAACGGGCTGCACAGTGCAGCTAGTAATATAATATTCTTACATCTTACTCCTTACGTCTTACCTACTTCTTACGTCTTACCTACTTCTTACGTCTTAATTCTTAAGTCTTACTAATCCATGTAAATCTCCAGTAAAATAATTTTTTTGTTTTATTTTATCGCATGCCTGTCTTCTTTTCTGCCTATCTATCTGTTACATGTTCACGGCTAAATCACTGAACCAATTTTGATAAAATTTGACATGCAGATAGTTAAAGACCCGAAGTCACATTGAAGATTTTCAAAAATTAACCCCTTTGTATAAAAAGTTTGAATGAAAGATGATGACTGGTGACATATTGATCTACTCGCGGGCGAAGCTGCGCTGGTCAGCTAGTTAAACGTAAATATTTTTTTAATAATTTAAACGCAATAAACTGCAAGAACTATCTTTCTGGCCTAGAACAGATCTTTACTAAATTAAAAAGGGACCCAGTGAAAAGTCCGTGACTATTATGTGGTAGAGTTCTGCAACGTCTCGCCCGGGTATTTGGTACCACCGCTTTACCTATTCCTACCGTAATAGCGTCAATTCACTATCAAGTTCCGGTTTAAACTGTTAATGATACTTTGCTATCCGTGTGATGAGATGGAAATGCCTAAATGCCTCACGCATAAGTCTATCGGCTAACACACCCTGTTAGCCAATAGACTTATGCGTGAGGCATTTCCATCTCATCACATGGATAGCAAAGCACCATTATCATTTTTGCTGTCTATAGGCGATAGTTTCTCTTTCCATCAGAAGAGTCATCTGGTTGTTTGCTCTCTAATAATATAAAAAAACTCAAAACTACAGGGCCGTTCCTAAAAAATATTTCACATATCCACAACCTATGACTGGCATAGGTAAGTTTTACCCGACTGAAAGAAAGGAAGTCGCAGGTAACAGCTAGTCCATACTAATATTATAAATGGGAAAGTGTGTATGTGTGTGTGTGTGTGTCCGTCTTTCACGGTAAAACGGTGCCACGAATTGACGTGATTTTTTAAGTGGAGATAGTTGAAGGGATGGAGAGTGACATAGGCTACTTTTTGTTTCTTTCTAACCCACCCACTTTCCTAAAATGTGGGGTGGAAGTTTGTACAAAGCATTCCGCAATTTTTAAAGGCAGAAAGCTAAAATTTGGTATACGGACTATTCGTGACTAACAAAAAAAAACGTGCGTCATTTTTTTTTTGGAAATCCAATTTGATGCGAGCGAAGCCGTTGGCAAAAGCTAGTTCATTATAAAGTGTTATTAGACCTTACAATATGACAACATAATTAACAAAAAAAACACGTACACATAGTTTATTTTTATGATTTCCATTATATCATTAACCTGCTATCAACAGCAGTTTCGTGGGAAATACTGTTGTTTTTTAACCATATTGCTAACATTTTAAAAAAGACTGAAACACGTTGCGAAATATTTTCGTTATGATTAAATTCGACCTTAACACAGCGACGGAACATGATAAAATTACATCTCTGAAATATTGCCTCGGGAATTTGCCATTAAGACGACGCGACATCCCTGATATAATTTGCGCAGTAACAGCAATCGTATCTCTGGATAAATTAAGATGCATTATTATACATATAAATCTTCCTCTTGAATCACTTTATCTATTAAAAAACCGCATCAAAATTCGTTGCGTAGTTTTAAGGATCTAAGCATACACAGGGACAGACAGCGGAAAGCGACTTTGTTTTTTTATACTGTGTGTGTAGTAATAAATTAGTTGCAAAATGTGCAACAATTTTTTTTTAATAATTATCTTTATTTATGTTTTACCCATTTTTATGAGTTAAACATGGTGAAAGAAATGGTTTTCAAGTCAGAAATTCTACCTAAAGTTCTGAGACGTTAGTAAAGCACTACCGTCTCAAGATTCACGCCTGCCGGCGCGGCGCGGGCGTTCGGAATGTTGTGACTCGTCAAAAGTGCATGTTAAAAGGATACTTGAACAAAAAAAAAAAAACAGTAGCAGTCGTTGGACTGCCGATAGAAGTGAAAACGGAACTATTAAGTTGAGAGTAATTAAAACTATATGCAAAACATAGCTATAGATATACTATTATCATTAGCATGTCGGTGACGCGAACCGAGGATTTTACCCTCTACCAAAACGCTCAACGCGCCTAAAGAAGTTTTCACTTCAAAAATATGACATTGAATTATTTACATATAACATGGCCCTAACAAAAGAGTTAGTTGTTTTAGACATTAGGACATTTTTTATGCTTTTTCTTGACTATAAATTTTATAAAGGAAATGCAATATGTTTTTTTAACTTCCCGCTACGTATGTAGATAAGGAAGTCACTGATTTTGTCCCGATTTTCGACAATCGAGTTTGTTTTCGAGTTTTGAGGTCCTAGGAATATTTTCCGACGTATCCAGTTGACATCTGACGTATTTAAAAAAAAAAACGTAAGATGGCATTTCAAGAATCAAATTCAAATCTAAATTTCAAAACTTACAGCTTTTCAAATATTAAAATTACGTTATTTTTAGCAAATTTATTTTATGTTTTTGAAATAATTTTCAGGCTAATACACCGATTAACTTAAAAATCTTATCAGCTTTTCTCCTTTAAAAACTGCGTCAAATAGCGTTAATTGGATCATAATCGGTCAATTTGTTTGGGATTTATTAATGATGAAAATATTTGAAAAAAAGTTTTTTGACTCTTTCCATCAGGAGACCCATCTGCTTGTTTGCTATCTTATGATATAAAAAAACAATGCTGAGAAATTTTTCAACTTATCGATTATTTAGTTAAAGCAATATTTTAGATCTCAAAAATTGAGTTGAATGTCATTCGAAAGATCAAATTCAATCAAAATATACAGCTTTTCAAAAATCAATATACTTACTGTCATTTTAACAAAATAGATGTTTGAACTGAAAAAATCTATGCTTATAGTTTTTACCCTTTTAAGCTTAAAATACCTTAATTTAGCGAGAAGTTTCAGGGATGGCCTGTAGGGTCAACCGCTTACACATTTTTTTCTCCGAAATGCTTTCGAAGAAAAAAATAATTAGATAGACTGTTAGGTTTACGAATAACCATGATATTTTTTGCAGTAATGCAAGATGGATTTAGTTGCTTGTCAAGCATGACAAACAACTAAATCCATAACAAAATAAAAATATTGTTTTTTGTACAAAATAGGGGTGGTTTAGAAAAAAGGTGATTTAATAAAAAATGAAAGTTATTTTTTACAATAAATTAAATTATAATATATTAACTACATTTGATACATTCTCGTACTCCTTGCAAAAGTTACGATGGTAAAGAGACGCATTTGCCAATCGATCGCTTTTTACAAATTGCATGACAGAATTGAAGATGGCCTATTTTTCATTGCAGTCAGGTAAAAAAAATATTTCATCCAACTTTAAAATAAAGCAACTTGAAGGAAAGAATAAACGCTATAT
Organism: Apodemia mormo; assembly: GCA_036924255.1. Classification (NCBI taxonomy): domain Eukaryota; kingdom Metazoa; phylum Arthropoda; class Insecta; order Lepidoptera; family Riodinidae; genus Apodemia; species Apodemia mormo. Next base: position 14,942,092 of record JAUPFN010000002.1, read on the forward strand.
GTAAAATTTATAAGTTATCTTTGAATCTTAATTTGTCTAACATCAGTCTGCTATACACGAGACAATTCAACATATTTGGCAACCGTTTCCATATTCGCCAACATAAATTATCTTGACAAGAATTGAGCAAGGCGGTATCGTGTGCCAAGTTCAATAAACGACCTACAAGAATTTATTGATTTAACTCGCAAAGGTTGACGCCATTGCTGGCGTAAGGAGGTTCGAAATTATTCGTGTCAACAATTGACAGTAATGGTGAGACTACATTATCGCCCTACGGCGAATGTCGCGATGTGTGTGGGGCTAACCACTTCGCATGACGCGGATATTGGGCTTCTATTAGTTTTTACCCCGGACGAAATTTCGCTTTTGTAACGCAAGTTGAAGCGAGATAGGTTATTTATTATCGACGGAGTATATACTATATAGCACGCCGTAGCACAACCATGAAGTTTTATCGCGACGACGCACCACGTACTTTCAGCAGTCGATAATGCAGTCCTGACATAAGTGCGCGGCTACACTATCGCCTTTCAGCTAAGATTCGTGTTGCTGCGCGATTTACATGGCGAACCAATTCTCTGAATCGCCAATTTTCGGGCTTCTGACAGTTTCATGACGCAACTAAGTTTATACCGCTTTTGCATCACATGCGCCTTGCAAGTTTAAACACGAAGACTATTGTCGACAGAGTAAATGACCACCTAGTTCGCCGTAATACAATCACGAAGTTTAATCGCGAAAATATACCACGAATCTTCGAAAGATAATGTGACCCTGACATTACAGTCTGTGAGCGATCGGGCTCTAATCAAATATTCCCACAACCAATGTCATTGCCAAATAAATGTGACCCCTTTTAGTCGGCGGTAACCTCAGCATACCTTAAAAATAGCTCTCTAAAACTTGACCTACTCTCGTTTTAACGGCTGAAAGTTATCAATCAATATTAGTATCAAAATGTTTCAGTTTAAGAAATATGAAACCTGTTTATAAGTAAATACGTATTATCCCGCCGATTTCTTTACAGGGTAGGCATAGTGAAGAGAACTTTAATAAACTTTCAGAATCACCACCAGCATCGGCTGGAAAATAGGTGGTGATGTTTGGCATCGCATTTATCGTTTTAATGAGTCTCACTACTCCCACGTGAGACGGTCATTTTTTACATGTTCGTCAGAAGCATAAGATTGGTAATACACCATCACCAATATTCCGCATATGCTACTGAGAAATGTCTATGTAAAAAACTCAATAACACTATTCCAGACCCAGGAAAAGAACCCGGGGCGGGAAAAACATCTGAACCAAACAGACCAACCAATAGATCAATAAAATAAGTCCCACCTATGTTTATGATTTCTTATAACCGAGAAAATCGATTGTTAATTGTAACAAAATAGCAAACATTATGTGAAAGTATAAGTATTGTAATAAAATGAGACGCAAACGATTAATATTCTCCAACAAAAGCAGTCCATTGAAAAGTTACATTTGAGGTTGAATAATTAATAAACTATATGGGTATCGAGCGAGCTTTCGTCGCACAGGAAAATTATAGAACATTTATATTGCAAATTTAGTCCTCTACAACTTTAAATAACAAAGTTATTTTCGGAAATAGATGACTTTTGCACGCTAAGCCCAAAAAATGGAAAAATAGGTTTTAATATATTTTATACCCGGCTGCTATTTTGTAAAAAGGGGTGCAAATGGTTTTTAGGCTATATCCGCCAAATCGTATTACATAAAATTTGCTTAACCATTTTTTTTTGCAAATTATATCCTTTACAAATTGGGTTTTGCTTTTAATCGTAGAACCATATTTAACGATGCAGGTAATTTTAATTTATTTGGAAGCAAGTTTTATCAATTTTGTCTTATAGTTTTTTTTTCATATTATAAAATAGCAAACAAGCAGATAGGTCTCCTGATGGAAAGAGTCAACCACCGCCTATAGACACCAGACATGTTAATGGTGCGTTGCTATCTTGTGACGAGGTCTAATGGCACATGCATAAGTTTATCGGCTACCTTACCCTCCAAACCGGAACACGACAGCGAAAAGCACTGACGCTATTACGGCAGGAATAGGCAAGGCGGTGGTACCAGACCCGGGCGAGACAATGCAGAACTGCACCACCTAGTAGCCACGATATTAGTGACTCGCATAGCCAATCGGTCGCCTTTTACGACCTGCCTGGTAGAACGGCAGTTGGTCTATTCTTCGAAGGAGCCCGAAACCAACACCAATATACATCCACAGTCCGGGAAAAACGATCTAACTTACTGGTTAGATCGTTTTTCCCAGTCGGTCTGAGTTTGAGTCAGGTTGAAGAGGTTCAGGTTTCGCTGGGCGCAAAATCATTGACGATAAAAATTAACACAAAGGACAGACAGACAAAAATTAATTGGCCTGTCATTTGCCCAATCGCATGTTTTCACTGTATACAAATATTCATCAATCGGTCAAGATGATATGTCGAAAAAAAATATAGTTATACTATGTATGTAGTAAGTGATTAAAGTAAAAATACTACTTTGCTTATTGCATGGGAAAGTCGTCATCAACATAAACATCATTAGCAACTAATCGTACGCTGAACGATTGAACTAAATCTTTAGTTGTTATATTTACTTCTTTTTTTATGGAAAGATACACCTATCCAAACATTAGACACAAAATATATTAACGGTGTGTTGCTTCGTGTGGCGGAGATAATGCCACACGCGTAAATTTTTCTGGATAACTCTCCAAACCGGAACTGTAGTTACAAGCAAGGATTTAAAAAGTTACCAGATAACAGTATTTTATGACATTGAACATTCAAACACTATACCGCTACCCAAATAACAGAACGAAATTGTTAAAGATAAATAACATTATAATATCGATATTATATGCGCATTTATACTGTTTCGTGTTAGGTTCGCCAACTAGCGCTAAAAGACAACGTCATAATACCATATACCATAACGTTAATTCGTAGTGTATAACAGAACGTAATGAATAACATTATTAAACAGTAACGAATTATGTATTATTTTTGAATAACGCTATGCTTGAAAATAACGTTATGTCATGCCGCGAGCAATAACGTTAGCACAAAATACCGATATTTTAATCCTTGGTTTGACGCCATGGTTGGACAATGTTAAGCAGTGGTACAAAACCCGAATGAAACGTTGCGGATCATTACTACCTAGTACTTACAATAGTAGTGACATGTTTTACCAGTCGTGTCTCTTTTAAGAACTACCCGGTAGAATGGCAATAATCTATATTTAACGGGGGGTACCGAACACGGGGTAAGACTAGAAACATCCAAACAAGTTTACCCATACTAATATTATTAACGCGAAAGTAACTTTATCTGTCTGCCTGTCGGTCTCGTCTTCACGCCTAAACCACTGAATTTATTTGAATGTAACTTGGTGAAAGATAATTTGAGACCCGAGAAAGGACATAGAATAAATTTTATCCCGAAAATCCCACAGGAATGGAATCTATGTGGATAAAACCCCCGGACTTTTATTTTAGAAATTTTTCCACGCAGACGTAGTCGCGGCACAGCTAGTTTATAGATAGAAGTTCTTTGTAAATCCCAGGAGATTTTCCAGAATAAAAAGAGCTTATCTATAAATCGAATTTTCGCCAAGTTAGGATATAGAATATCTGTAAATTAAATTTCATCTAACTTCGTTTAGACCCCGTGTTGGTCCTGACCTCCTTTAAAGAATAAACAAACTGCCATTTGGTTAAGCAGTTCGTAAAAGGCGAATAATTGGTTTTGGATTACTAGGTGATCAGAGTTCCGCATCGTCTCGCGCGGGTATTTGATATCGAAGCCTTAACTATTCCTACGTCAATGGTTGTTATTGTCATGTTCCGTTGTGGAAGGTAAGATAACCGGTAAACTTATGCGGTCAACATGTCGCCACACGGTTGGCTATGCACCATTAACATCTTTGGTGTCTTCAGGCGATGGTGGTCTCCTTCCATCAGGAGAGCCATCTGCTTGTTTGCTATGTTATAATATTTAAAAAATTTGTAAAGTGCGTGTCAGGCCACGCGCAATGTAGGGTTCCGAAGTTGTCAATCACAATAATACGGACTAAGAAAAGAGCATTTATAAATTCACTAGCTGTTGCCTGCGACTTTGCCCGCGCGGACTTCGTTTACTCCGCACTGCTCCTCCCCTGTGATAGCGTGATAATATGTAGCCTATATGTTGACCCGACCTGTTAGTAATATTCATGCAAAATTTGAAGTAAATCCATGCATTACTTTTTGAGTTTACCCCGGACATACGTCATACATACAGACGATCAGACAAACAAACAAAAATTCTAAAAACTATATTTTTGGCTTCGATATCGATTGTAGATCACGCCCCAAGAATTTTTTTAAAAAAAATATTCAGTGTACAGTTTTGACTTTCCTACGATTTTATTATATGTATATATAGATACTATTAAAATTTAAGCTATTCAACGTCAATAAAAATTTATATCCGCACCACAGGTTCACCGCCTATAAAAACATTTTTAAGAACTTGTTGTTGTTTAGTTGGTCGACTATTACTTAAAAACTTGTAACGGGGACACGTGACTCTAATAAAATTAGCAATTAAAAGCTTAATATTTTACAAACGAATCCCTTTGTCGAAAACTTGTTTTCACAAACTTACAATTTTTTAAACCTATCCATCGATACCCCACACAATGGGGTATATGAGGAAAAATATTAACATACCGTCGTTACATAGGTATAGGGGAGCTACCCTAAAAAAACGAATGCTGGTATAATCTAGCACATAAATTAAATGTCGCACGGATGTTCTGTCTGTCCAACGCTCTTTGTGAACAGCAAAAACAATGAATTGTGAACAAACTGTAGTACAAGAATTTGAGACAAGATGTTAATTGTTTAAACTATCAAACTCAAACTATTTATCGGCATTGTTTACTTACATACGAAAATAGTAAAATCACATGATATCATGTGATTTTGCCATTTTCCTCGTGTTGATCCCGGTCTCCTTTGAAGAATAGGCCAACAACCCTTCTGCCAGACGGGTTGTAAAAGGCGACTGATTGGCTATAGGTATCACTATCATCGTGACTACTATAATAGGTGGTAGAATTTCTTCCGTATTGTCCCGGGTATTTGACACAATTTATAAAATTATTAATAAAGTAAATTTATTAATAATTTTATAAATTAACTAGTTGTTGCCTGCGACTTCGTTCGCGCGGACTACGTTTACTCCGCACAGCTCCTCCCCTGTAGGTGATAGCGTGATAATATGTAGCCTTTCTGTTGACCCGACCTGTTAGTAATATTTATGCAGAAGTAAATTCATGCAGTACTTTTTGAGTTTACCCCGGACATACATACAGACAAACAGACAAAAATTCTAAAAACTATATTTTTGGCTTCGATATTGATTGTAGATCACGCCCTGAGTATTCTTTTAAGAAAATATTCAATGTACAGTTTTGACTTTCCTACGATTTTATTATATGTATAGATAGATAAACAGTTGTACTAATATTTAAAAACTGTATATTGAAACAACTGTATCTATACATATACTGTGGATTGACTTCAATCGAGTAAGGTTCGCTTGCAGAAAATTCTATTTAAAATAGTTTTATTAAATGTGTTTTACTTCACAAAATTAATTTACCCTGTTTTTAAAATAACACTTAAACGTGTTTAGGAAGGTTGGTGCAAGTGGCTCTAATAACAAAAAAAAAATGTATTATATAATAAAATGTATTATAATCAGTACATCATGACTGATTCTAAATGTGTTTTGTTTATGTTGGTTTCTTTGAAAGAATCATAAGCCTTCTTGCAGGGTACTTAGTAAAAAATGAACGAAGGTTAAACGTGTCACTTCTATTAACTATACTGTAGGTATATAATAGTATTGACTATTAGGTGTTTTGTTGCCACCACCTCACATTGTTACTGTTGCTTACAACTTATGCATTTGACGTTATACCGGCCATACCGACGGCAATACGCTGTTAATATCTTTATTATCTACATGCAATATATCTCCCGCGTAGATTAAACAACGTGTGATACATCGCACGTAAAAAGATAGGAGGTTTGAACAAGAAGAACATAATATATGCTGTGTATTCTAATACGTATGCCACGACAAACTATTTCCTCGTTGCGTCGCGTCGAATTAACGAGATATTAAACAGCGTGTAATATATAGCAAGTGATAAAACAGAGGTTTGACCAAGAAGGTGAACTTATATTAATTATCTTGTTTATTTTAGTACATGTGGAACGACAAACACACCCTCGTTGCGACGCGTGACATGTCGTATAAATGGGATAGACTCAAATTTTATTTATTAAATATTAACTTTCTTATTATTAACGTTCTTCTTATTCGGCAAATCCATAGATCACCTTAATAACAACTAGCTGTTGCCCACGACTTTGTCCGCGCGGACTTCGTTTACTCCACACAGCTCCTCCCCCGTATGTGCTAACGTGATAAATGTAGCCTGTATGTTGACCCGAACTGTTAGATATTCATGCAAAATTTGAAGTAAATACATTCAGTACTTTTTGAATTTACCCCGGACATACATTCAGACAAACAGACAAAAATTCTAAAGACTATATTTTTGCCTTCGATATCGATTGTAGATCACGCCCCAAGTATTCTTTTAAAAAAATATTCAATGTACAGTTTTGACTTTCCTACAATTTTATTATATGTATATTGTATAGATAATAGACACAATATTTGCAAATTAACGCTGAGTGATTTAATTTCATCGGTAAATCGAATAACTGTATTTATGTGTGTAAATGTAAGATACACTAACAACCTAAGAAATTGCCTCGAACTTGTGTGAGAGGTTCACACGCTGTTTACACTAAGCGGGTAGTAGAACCATGTTATTGTTTGGTATCCTATGACATAAAAAGAAACTGAATTATTAGCACTATATTAAAGGTGTATACAGTATATCATAACCTACATTCAAGAATTTAAATATCGGTATTTTGTGGTAACGTTATTGCTGGCGGCATGACATAACATTATTTTCAAGCACAGCGTTATCCAAAAATGATACAAAATTTGTTACTGTTTAATAACGTTTTTCGTTACGTTCTCTTATACACTACGAATTAACGTTATGGTATATGGTATTATGACGTTGTCTTCTAGGTCTAGATGGCGACACAATCACGAAACAACACGAAACACGGCGAACCAATCACGAAACAGCATGTAACGCGCATACGTATCGATATTAATATAACATTATTTAGGGTTAACAATTTCGTTCTGTTATTTGTGTAGCGATACATATTATGTGTTTAAAAATAATTTTGTTATTCAGGTATCGTTACACTACTAACGTGAAGTATCGTAAAATAAGTTCTGTTATCTGATAACGTTTTAAATCCTTGCCTACATCCATAGTATGCCATGACGCGACACGACATCAACATACTAAATTGCCTACATTACAACGTCCATCTATACAAACAGTTTCGCACAAGGTTTAGTGAACATAACGGGATACGCGACAATGGCACTTGACGAGCACGAGACGGGGACAGACGCCAATCGCAGCCAATTTATCATAACACACTTCGTAATTGAATTTTCACTTTATTTGCTTCGCGGTTTCCGAACTGGTATTTGACGCGTGTATAAATTACACATTTCATTTTCCCAAGCTGTTGAAATCTTATACGTTTCAGCGTCGCCTTGGCGAAACTACATCATATTGATTTCTTGAAATAAAGCCACTTTCCTTTTAACGATTTGCTTATATATATATATATATATATATATATATATATATATATATATATATATATATATATATATATATATATATATATATATTCTTTGTTTAAAGCGTTCGTATCTGGAACTACTCGACCTCTTTGAAAAAACATTTTGCATTTTATATCCACTATGTACCTTCATTTAACAGCGGCCCGCTACACTGCGCGTAAATTGACAATAAAAAATAAATTAATGGCCTATCATTTGCGCAATCACGTGTTCTCACTGAATATCAATTTTCATCAAGAATGATCAAGCCATTCTTAAATTATAACGGGACATGCAAACAGACAACAAAATTTCATCGACTCCTTTTACTTTTAATGCATGCATGCTTTTAATGCAAGCAACTTGAACTGTTTCCTAAGTATATTAAAACTTAGGAAACAGTCAAGTTTTATCAAATCGATGAATCGAACCTGATGTAAATTTAAAAAAATGTATTTCGATATGGCTTTCAGTTTCCGAGAAATTATTGCATAAACCCTTACAAAATTTAGTACACGTGAATCATCATCATACGCAAATATTATCCAATTCCAACAATATTACATATATACTAATAACCTCCATACATACAAGCTACTAACCTCCGTTTTTTCGTCGGTTGAAAAGGATTAAAAATGGATTTTAGCCTTTTTCTTTCTTTGGATCTTATTATAAAAATATTGTTACGTACTTCAGGTTCGTAATTGTAAGAAAACACTACTTATATTAAATCCGTGTATTTACAACACAAATACATACAAGACAAGACAACACAATGTAATACTAAATACTCTGATTAACACTAGTCACTCACTGTACTAACAGACTTAGAACACTACACAATATCACTTCTCACTTCGCACGGGTCGCTTCAAGTATCGCGCTCGATCGGTTTATAAAAACTGCCCTGCATTTGTCAACACATCTCTATTTATACCCAGGGTAAAGTTCTACCTGGATCCAGAAATCTAAATGTATCGGGAAACAATGAATCACTTCTTATTATTGAAACCACTGACAAGTTATGACTCATAAATACTAGTACACGCTACTTTCAACCTTATGCCCTATACCACAAAGTTCATTATGGTATAGCTTAGATCAACTATTTGTTTGTCAATAGGAGTAGCTATCTCTTTCTTTTATTTCTAGATCTCTCCAGCGTTCCAACTCTACTCGTTTCTAAATTATTTGTAACAATATAGATGCGTTAAAGGCGGGCGACGCCACCGGTATTGGATATTTATACATATAATAAAATCGTAGGAAAGTGAAAACTGTACACTGAATATTTTTTTAAAAGAATCCTTGGGGCGTGATCTACAATCGATATCGAAGCCAAAAACATAGTTTTTAGAATTTTTGTCTGTTTGTCTGTATGTATGTCCGGGGTAAACTCGAAAAGTACTGAATGGATTTACTTCAAATTTTGCATGAATATTACTAATAGGTCGGCTCAACATATAGGCTACATATTATCACGCTATCACCTACGGGGGAGGAGCTGTGCGGAGTAACCGAAGCCCGCGCGGACGAAGTCGCAGGCAACAGCTAATAAGTAAATAAAATAATAAGCGTTTGATCATAGACTAAATAATAAAATCTCTTTTAAGTTTACAAATGACTCCAACCATCAACAATTAGTATACGAGTACAATATACTATGATTAGTGTTAAATTAATGTAGTGTGTATAATGTTTATTTTTATTTAATTCATCTGTTTCTAATGTAGGTTATAACATAAGAAAATATTATTAATTTTAGTTTAATATATAAATTCACAATAAATAATAATGACAAGATGTAACTACACGTATGAGTTTAATTAATTACTAGAGGTCGGTCATTCACATAACTCGCTCGTTCTAAATATACGATACACAGCTATAGATATGACTGTTAAAATAAACATACCTACTTATCGGTATACTAGCTGCAGCGTGCAGCCCGCTTCATTATAAAAGTTTTTGGTGAATCCCGCGGGATCACCTAATTTTCCGGGATAAAAAGTAGGTATTCCAGGTCATCATCTACCTGTGTGCCAAATTTCATTCAAATCCGTGTAGCTTTTGCGTGATTGAGTAACAAACATCCATGCATCCAAACATCCAAACTTTCGCATTTATAATCTATACAAATAAAATAAAATTGGAGTGTCGACCAAACCAAGGCTGAGACTTACCACCAATTGGTACCGCAGAAAATAGAATGAAAAGTTCTATGCCCTGCATCACTACATCGGCAATAGAGTCAGCGACAATACTCGGATCATCCAGCGGGAAGTACAACCACCCCCATGGGTAGGACGCAAAAAAGGACCGAATCCCGTCCCAATCTGCTGACCTATAGTGCCAAACGCGACGACAGCCTGCTAAAGGAGGCCGTGATAGGCGCGAAACCGGCACTTTACTCAGGATCAGGCAGTGGTCTGACGTACCAAGTGATTTTAGAACGTCCACAGATACCTGATAATGGTCCGAATGATGGTCAGCAGAAGGTCCAACAGTGAAGGTGTATGGTCATCCACATCGGGAACCCGCGTGGGCGAAGTTATTGTGTAAGACCATACGCCAAGGCAAAATCGTGAACAGACCTCCCCGCACGATCGGAGGTGCGCGAACAAAGCCATTCGGCGTGGTGGGCATTAGATTCGCTCAAGATCACGATCTCTGCGGAGGGGGTCTGCTCTAACACGGAATCTACAGCCGTTTGTAAATGCTCAACGAGCCGGTCAACTTCAGTATTCCCGCTATTGGACCTGTGTAGGCACGCGTAGCAGCGTGGATGGTCGTCACAAGCTACGCGTAACCAGAGGATGGATAGGTCCTGACCTATAGCATATATAATATTAGAGCATCATCAGGATTTTTAGTTTACAATAATGTACAATGTACATAATAGTGTATAAATGTACATTAACAGCCCTGATGGTGTACACCATGTACATAATAATGTATTTAATGTACATTAATGTAAAACAGAAGCCCTGATGCTTTTATAGGTAAAATCGATTGCCTTTAAGATGTATAAATTAAAGTGCTTGGTTATGTAAATATTATTATATTTGTGAAACAGTACAAGAGTTTATGTAAAGAAAATCAAAAGCTTACAGGCACAGCAGATTTTATCAGTGAAATAACAATATTTTTTCAAAACAAAATTAACAAAAGTTACTCTGTGGATAGAAGTTATTGATTTCCAATAACAAGGAGGCAATTATAACGTCCATTGAATACGTTCTATCAAAAGCCTGTGCAAATATCTTCTATTGAAGATAAATATGTTATGAGTTATGACTAAAAGTTTTCCGTCGGAGTTTGTTACATAAACAACTGCTAATTGAGTTTCACTTATAATATAAAAAAGAGAGAATATTTATTTAGTTTTAGGCGACTTCATGACTGATTACAGTCTATGCGCGTGTATTAACTATTGACTATTTTCTATATTCAAATTCAAACTTAAAAAATGTTTTATTCAAATAAAGCTTTTTCATCCGTAGGGAAACACGGAGCAGGTTCTCAAGTCGAGGCATATATTTTTTAGACTACGCATAAATTTTTACACAGTAGTCTGATTTTGATAGTTCTTTTTTTATTGGAATGGATATACCTCGATTGTAATGTTTTTTTTAAATCCACTAAAAAGGGTACGAAAACAAGAGGATGATTGATTATTCATTTACTGATTATAATGTATGACCACGCATAACTTTTCGTCGGATTAATTTTTAACTTCCTACTACGTATGTAGATTAGAAAGTTAATAGGAAGTTACTGATTTTACCCCGATTTTCGAAAATCGATTTTTCACCAGATGTACACGTTTTGAGGTCATGGGAACCTTTTCCGACTATTCTCACGATGACGTTAGTATGTCTGTATGTATGTGTGTGTGTATGTGTGTATGTAAACATCTCATAACTTTTGAACGGCTGGACCAATCGAAACGCGGTTGATGGCATTTGATTGGATTCCACTCAACTTAGACTGCCATTTTTAACAAAATAGATGTTTGAACTGAAAAATCTATGCCTATATTTTTTACCCTTTTGAGCTTGAAATACCTTAATTTAGTGGGAAGTTTCAGGGATGGCCCGCAGGGTCAACCATTTACACATTTTTTGTTAAAAAGATAATATCTAAATTAATACCGGATCGAAACGCGGCCAGACACCAAAAAGCTCCGAGAGGAAATTCAGCGGCAAGCCCACTGCTCTTTTTCATTTACATTGTTTTAATTGAAATCAATGTTATAGGTATACAGTGTAGAGACCAGAAACCCGGTATCATTGAAAAATAAGTGTCTGAAACAGAATTAAAGAAAGATGTTGCTGTTGTAGCAGAGGATTATTTTTAAGGGAAGTGGCAAAAAATAGCTCAAGTTAATAGAACCATTCAGCAAACTTCAATTCTTTTAAAACAGCTCACTTCAGATCATACCTATAATTTGTCACAGCGCCATTTTGGCTTCCGTGTTGTTATTTGATGAACGCTTTTTAATTAAAAAAAGCTGTGTAAGGTTTTGCTCTCGATATCTACACACCATATTTCTAGGATAGCAATAAGCCGGCTCTTTTTCAAATGATATAGATGTTAATGTAAATGCATTGTAAATGATAGTCTTTATTTACAAAGCCGGAAATTTATTTTTTTAATTTTATTATTTACACAAACCTGTTTGAAAAAAAACAATCTCCGGAAAATTACTGGTTATTCAATATAACCCGAGAAAAAACTGGTTGTTGTTTTGTTCTCCGAAGCAAATCACTATCATCAGCGTCCAAGGACAACTGCATTTTACAACTGTGTAAACGGCTTTGTAGATCGCCTAACCTTGTAGAAATGAAAAGTTTCTTACTGTTAGGGATCTGTAAATTAAGCTATTGTCGCCAATTGGCGCCCAACGTGGAGATCAAAAAATTGACGCGGGTTCGTTAGAGATAAAAAATGATACGACACTTTTGTATATATAAAGAATTATATATTGTGGTAAAATTTATACGAGTTTTAAACAACGAAAGACACTTGGGCCCGGCGATGCGACGAACTGGCAGGTCAGGGACTGGCTGGCAGACTCGGCGAAAAAGAAACGGGGTTGGGCTTCGCGTCGGCGGTAAATCTGGCTCTAACGTAAATCAGGATACCAACACCTTTTCCGTAGCTTCTACTACCCATGCGGAGTAGGAGTGCCCGCCTACTTCCCAACCGGTTCAAACAAGTAAAAAGATCACGAAGGCCGCGTGCAGCAGCAGCAGTTCGAAGTTTGCCGGTCGGGTTGTTACCGTCCCTGATGATCAGCACGTAAAGCTGTCGGTCCCAGTTATCGCTACAAATAGGCGATAATCCTTGTTAGGTCGATAAAAATGCGGCGATGGGGATCATCACTAATCTCACCAACCAACAAACCAGCGAAACTTGGTTAACCGAAATCTATAGATGTTTGGTCCACCGGCCACCCTGCCTACCTCAAAAGGAACTGCGTAAATCCTTTTGTCATATATTTGTTACACAAATAGAAATCACGCCTTACTAAGCATCAGATGACAAAACGATTGTTCGCTTTCTACCAGAAAATTTATGTATGTTCCAAAGTATTTACTGAATTCTAGTGTACCAATCTCCGAAAACATAGTAATGCGAAAAAAGGTAGCGTAAGATATTATATCGAATTTATGTTTCAACAATTTCATCGAGAAAACTATATAAAAAGGAAATCCTCACCTCGCACATTTGCAACTGAAACAATCTCCGCTCCTTTTCCATTTCATCGGCTATCTCCGCCGGCGTCACCTCACTGCGAATAAGGCCAGCTTCCTTAGCTTGTGATTTCTTTTCTTTTTCAATTTTCAGGTACTTTGACTCGTAATCTTTGGAAGCCTTATCAAAAGGCCTTTTTAAATCACCCTTTACACCTCGTAGGTCGCCTTTTAGTAGACTGTCCACAGGAAACATAACTATGTTATTAATGTTCTGCATCTGTGGACAAAAGTATAGTTTTATATATATTTTACAAGCTAATTCCCAAATTAAATCAATTAATCCATGATTAACATTTATACATAAATCATAATTATGTCAGGTCTTATTATTAGCATGAATTAAAATAAAACCAGGATCAATCAAAATTGGTATTCGTGTCACTATCATCGCGACTAGTAGACTAGAGTAGGTGGTCGAGTTCCGCAACGTCTCGCCCGAGTATATGGTGCTACCGCCTTAGCTATTCCTGCCGCAATAGTATCTATTCTTGTCATTGTGGTGATCCGGTTTGGAGGGTAAGGTAACCGGTAGACTTATGCATGTGGCATTGCTATCCCGCCACCGGATAGGAACGTAACATTAATATCTTTAGTGTCAATATCCAATGGCTTCTCTTTCCATCAGGAGAGTCATCTGCTTGTTTGCTATCTAACAATATAAAAAATATATAAAAATAATTACGATAATAGACTTATTAAGTTTTCAACTATATCTCATCCTGAGTACAAGTAAATTTTTTAAGAAGATATTTTGGATAAATATCGATCATATTTTCTATCTAAAATAATATAGCTGTTTTTTGGACGCGCATCACGCAAAAACTTTTGAATATTTTAAAATGAAAACTTGTACGGTGTACCATGTATATTTAGCATATTTCAGAGGTTTTTAGAAACATATAATTATTTTAATGTTAAAAACTATTTTATTTTTCAATTATGACACCAAATTTTTTATTGATTTTCATTCAGTTCTCGGCCGAAGCAGTGCGGGTCAGCTAGCTTTATTATAAGTAAACTGCCTCATAATCTTTTCGGCTTAGATTAAAGTCCGGTTATAAACCCGGTGTCGGCCAAAAATATTAACAAAAAAAGTATCTTCACGCCCGTATCTCCGAAGGGGTAGGCAGAGGTACAACAAGTGCACCCACGATTAGTCGAAGATACTTGGTCATAAATGTGATAGGTGGCAAGCCTATCGCCAACCGGGCACTTTCCAATCCCGGGCAACGTTGTGTTTATCAGAATACGGAAAAACACTTTTTTGTATGTGCCCGACCCGGGAATCGAACCCGGGCATCTGGTTCCTCGTTTTGATCCGTGCCCTATTTTGAAGAATAAATCAACAACATCACCGCTAGCATCTTGTAAAAGGTGAAAGATGACTAATATATATCATAAACATCGAGTTCTGCAACGCCTTGAGTGGGTTTAGTGCAACAATTTTTCTATTCCTGCTGTAATAGCGTCAGTGTTTGTCATTGTCATGTTTCGAGATTGAGGTAGCTGGTTAACTTAAGAAGATGGCAAGTACAACCACGCCACACGAATAGCAACGAAACAATAATATTCCCCGTATTGGTTCCGGGCTCCTTTGAAGAATAGAACAACTGCCGTCCAGCCAGGCAGGTCGTAAAAGGCGACCGATTGGCTATGCGGGTCACTACCATCGTGACTACTAGTGGTAGAGTTTTACATTGTCTCGCTCGGGTCTAGTACCATCGCCTTAGCTATTTCTGCCGCAGGAGTGTCAGTTTTGCAACTGCCGTGTTCCGGTTTGGAGGGTAAGGTAGCCGGTACACTTACGCATATGGCATTAGACTTCGCCACAAGATAGCAACGCACCATTAGCACCTTTGGTGTCTTAAGGCGATGGTTGATTCTTTCTATCAGGAGACCCATCTGCTTGTTTGCTATCTTATGATATAAAAAAAACTTTGGTATCTACGGGCGATATCTTTCCGTCAAGAGAACCATCCTCTTTTATGCCACTCTACGATATAAAAGAGATGATTTTCACTATAAACCAGCGTTAAGATTTTGGTCTCATTACTCCGGAGTGATATCTATCCTTTATTATGACACTATCGTGTGAGTATACAAAATGATATCATATTAAAATAGTACCTGTATTTGTGTTTTCAACACCTGATATTTTTATGGTTTACTTGGTGTACTTGTAGTATCTTGTCTCGAATAATCAATAAACGATTCATGTATTCATTTAACTGCGCGCATACACACAAACTCACACACAAACACACGCATGTATGCACACACGCACCCGCACTTTTAATGACTATGTAAATATGTGTCCTTTACATAGTCA
Source organism: Apodemia mormo (assembly GCA_036924255.1). Classification (NCBI taxonomy): domain Eukaryota; kingdom Metazoa; phylum Arthropoda; class Insecta; order Lepidoptera; family Riodinidae; genus Apodemia; species Apodemia mormo. Next base: position 14,958,015 of record JAUPFN010000002.1, read on the forward strand.
TAACAATTTAACCGGCGGTCCCTAAATTCTGTAGTATAGTATAATAAATAAGTAATAGGTATCATAACAGATTAGTCAATTCGCAAATACGATATTCGGCAAATGGATAGAGTAAGCAACGAAGTGCACGACACCAGCTTGCAAGTTGTTTACATTAAAATTTATTAGGAATACAAACATTTATCCGCTATTCAGCCTAATGTTTGTTATCTATTGTTTAGGTACGTAATGTTTATTAATAAACTAAATTGCGTACACTAAAAGCCAATGCTTTTAATCCTAGTAATACTGTAAATGCAACGTTTGTGTGTGTGTGTGTTTGTGTGAGTGTGTGTGTGTGTGTTTGTGTGTGTGTGTTTGTGTGTGCGTGCGCACGAATGTTTTGTTTATTTAAAAAACAAAACGTCTATAATTATTTTTCATATACGGACTTAACACATAGGCTGTTCTTTATCCCAAAACAAATAATGTTTCATTCACAAATAAAATTAACTGCAAACATGCGATAGTCTTTGCTAAACGGCAATAAAATACGGCGATTGAAACCAACATTCATCTCACTAATCAAACCGGTGAATCGTGATGATAGAATCGAAACCAAAACGCTTCACAGCCCAATTTATAGGTAATATTATTCAACACGCTACTAGATTCAGTTATAATGATAAGAAATATCCATTGGGCTGGAAAGTAAGGCTACAGGTTCAAGTTTACCTGTTATCTAATAAGCTACCTTAAGAAGAGTAACAGCAACGTGAAACACTGACATTTTGGCACCAGGTTTATGCACCATAGTAGTAGAACTACGCCACTTCCACTAGAATACTCTCATATTTGACTACCATTGGGACTGTTGATTGACTCATTACGGCTTTCTTTTATATATAGAATGGCAAGCAAGCAGCGACTGACCTGATGTTTGGAGACAACCAACCAACGTCTATAGACATCAAAAATTTTCATAATTCGTTGCTATCCTTGTAGGGGAATAGTAATGCCACATGCATAAGTTTCCAACTACTTTAACCCTCAACCGAAACACAATATCGACAAACATTGATGCTATTGCGGTGGCAGCGTTACAAAAACTAGGCGAGACGTTGCAGAACTCTACCACCTTGTAGTCCTTTTACGAACTGCCTGGCAGAATTACAGATGGTCTATTCTTCAACGGGCCGGATCAACGGAGAAAGCTTGGAGTAACATCTTCATAAGCTCTCGCAATTATCCATACTAATATTATAAATGTGAAAGTGTATGTGTGTGTTTGTTTGTCCGTTTGTCACGGCAAATCGGAGCGACGAATTGACGTGATTATTTTTAAATGGAGATAGTTAAAGGGATGGAGAGTGACATAGGCTACTTTTTGCCTCTTTATAACCGCCCTACTTCCCTAAAATGGGGAGTGAAAGTTTGTATGGAACATATCGTAATTTTCAAGGTAGAAGGCTAAAAATTGGTATGCGGACTTTTTGTGACTAAAAAAAATTGTGCGTCATTTTTTTTGGAAATCTGCCCTCAAAACCTCTTAAAAGATCGGGGGCAATTTTATACATATACCTAGATCAATTTAACGCGAGCGAAGCCGTGGGCAAAAGCTAGTTATTCATAATGGAATATCGCATACACAGATCTTACTATAAATTCCGTGCAAATTAATAAAGGGGGTGTTCAATGGTTTACGACATTGTTCCGGTTTCATTGTGCGGTATACGCTGCCCCCAGCCCTCAGCTCTCGTCACTGACGCGTTCGCTCCATTGATTGCACAATCGCCCGTCATGAATAGGTTTTATCTTTAAAGTGCTAGGGCTTCTCTACAATATTATCTAGTGGACTTGTGCATAAAATATACAGTTTTAAAGAGCTTATGCGTTGTTGATAATTTAAGCGCGATAAAACTGCAACAAGCGATTTTCAACTTTCTGTTTCTTTGCAACCCCGAATCTAATCATTAAATTAAATAAATATCCTCCTAAACAAAAACAATGAATTTTAAATATCGATTTATAAATTGCCGAGTTGAGGAAATAAGTAAAAAAATACAAAAGAATAAAAACCTCCGTCTTGTTGGGAAGTCAATTGTTGTACTCGTATACTAGCTGCAGCGTGCAGCCCGGTGCATTATAAAAGTTTTCGGCGAATCCCGCGGGATCACCTAATTTTTCCGGGACAAAAATTAGCCTACGTGCTAGTCCAGGTCATCATCTACCTGTGTGCCAAATTTCATTCAAATACGTTCGGTAGTTTTTGCGTCATGTAATAACAAACATTCAATTCTTACCGATAAATAGTTTCTGCAAAACGGCTCTAACAATTTTGACGAAATTTTGTATTTATATAGATTAGTTAGATAGTCTTTTAACATTAAAATTGATATAGGTAAGTGGTAACTACGTGATAAGCAGTTTTCATATGTAAAAATATTATCCGAACGAAGCTCGGTCTCCCAGTTAGTCTATTATAAAAATTATTGATGCGTTAACATAACTTTTTTTTTATTATTTTTTTTATTTTTTATGTCATAAGATAGCAAACAAGCAGATGGGTCTCCTGATGGAAAGAGTCAACCATCGCCTATAGACACCAAAGATGTTAATGGTGCGTTGCTATCTTGTGGCGAGGTCTAATGCCACATGCATAAGTTTACCGGCTACCTTACCCTCCAAACCGGAACACGACAGCGACAAGCACTGACGCTATTGCGGCAGGAATAGGTAAGGCGGTGGTACCAGACCCGGGCGAGACAATCCAGAACTCTACCACCTAGTAGCCACGATGGTAGTGACTCGATAGCCAATCGGTCGCCTTTTACGACCTGCCTGGCAGAACGGCAGTTGGCCTATTTTACAAAGGAGGCCGGAACCAACAAGGCCGGTTTACATGAATAAAGAACATTTCAATTCTGATATCTATCATCAATTCGATTCTCTTGCAGTGTATGTAGGAGAAAACAAAAACTGTCAATAAACGTTCAAGAACATCAAGATTCACCAATTGAATGGCAAAAACTAGGATTTAAATCCAGAACCTAATGCGTATACACTGAAGCCTGTACTTTTAGACCACAGAGGCGACACTAACAATTTAGGTTGCCTAATCAAATTGCGATTCTCTACACGTTCACTTATCGAAGCGGTGCATTTGCAAGCAAGTGGAAATATCGGTTCACAAAATGTTAAGTAACTTTAAGTGCTGTTGATGCCGATATTCATGTCTATAGGGCAAATATTTTGTAATGGAGATCAGGAATTTCGAGTCAAATAGAATACTAAATAAGGTATCCATAGTTACTAATATTATTTATATATTGATACGTGAAGCAAAAAGTTTGGACCCCTTTTTAAGACAATTGCGCAGACGGTGGAGTATGAAATTTGGCACAGTTAAAGTTTACATTACGGAGGAATGTATGAAGAAACCTAATATTTTTAAATAAAATGCAAAAGAAAAACATTAAATTAATCAAAATAAACGTTACACACACTACATTCATATGACATACATGATATTATACACACATGTATATTGTTTTCATTGCGGCTAAAGTTTTTTGTCAAACTAAAAAGTGATTTAATTTTTAGTCTTTCGTCGAATTTCGGCCCCAGGCGATCGCTAGTTATATTATCTGCACATATAATAAAATCGTAGGAAAGTCAAAACTGTACATTGAATATTTTTTTAAAAGAATACTTGGGGCGTGATCTACAATCGATATCGAAGCCAAAAATATAGTTTTTAGAATTTTTGTCTGTTTGTCTGTATGTATGTCCGGGGTAAACTCAAAAAGTACTGCATGGATTTACTTCAAATTTGCATGAATATTACTAACAGGTCGGGTCAACATATAGGCTACATATTATCACGCTATCACCTACGGGGGAGGAGCTGTGCGGAGTGAACGAAGTCCGCGCGGACGAAGGTGCGGGCAACAACTAGTAAATTATAAATACAAAAAGGGTCTGTTTGTTATGCTTTCACGGCTAAGCCACAGAATCGATTTTTTATATCAAAAATTGCAAACAAGCAGATGACACTCCTGATGAAATTATTGCTGTCCATAATTATCTTAAAATTTTACCTTTCCTAATAATTATCTCATTTTACATAATTAAAACACTTTAGTAATTGAAGGTCATATTAGTGACAACTATCAATTTTATCCTATTAACTATGAAAATAAAGTGAAATGATGTCAATAACAAAATTTTAAAATTTTACCTTTCCTAATAATTATCTCATTTTACATAATTAAAACACTTTAGTACTTGAAGGTCATATTAGTGACAACTATTAATTTTATCCTATTAACTATGAACATAAAGTGAAATGATGTCAATAACAAAATCTCCTCCTCGGACTACAGTCATATTTTGACTAATGAGGGAGGACGAGTTGCGTCATTGCATCCCGCGCTAGAATCAGAGCACACCAGGACCAGAAAAGAGCATAGAATAGCAAACAACTATTTGTTTCTGCTGATGACAAGATAACTATCACCTATAAACACCAAATATGTTAATGGTACGTTGCTATCCGTGTGCCAGGATGGCAACGCCACATGCATAAGTCTACCGGCTACCTCAAACCGAAACACGACAATGACAAGCATTGACGCTATTGTGGCAGGAATATGTAAGGCGGTGCGGTTTAAGTGTCGATTTTAATTTTTTTTTTAATTTATTTTAGTGATAAATGTTAAATGTTCGAAAAATAAAGGCTTTGTTATTATCATTATAACTAAAAATTTCCGGTTTTTGAATTTTTGCTTTTACACATGCTGTAAGACATCGCCTTCTGCCAAATTTCATTATTCTAATTTAACTAGTCTTTATATTAGTTAAGAAATTAATAAGTTAGTTTTTTTTAATTAACTTAATATAATTAGATTTATACATAAAACAGCAAAGATTTACCAATCGTTATTTAAATTAAAAAAAGAATTTCTTACTTTATCAAAAATTAGCAGTATTGCCCGCTTGACATGTGTCGACATTTTTCAATCAGTTTTATTCCCTGTTTCAGCCCTTTAGGGACTGATTTTTGAAAAAAAGGTGTGTGTGAGTGTGTGTGTGTGTGTGTGTGTGTGTGTGTGTGTGTGTGTGTGTGTGTGTGTGTGTGTGTGTGTGTGTGTGTGTGTGTGCATGCGTGTGTATCAAATGAATCGTAGTGTGTGTAATGTTTTTTTTTAAATAGTTTAATTTATTTATATTAAAATTGGCCCGTATTGGAATACTTGGAGTCGAAATATCGAGCGACGTTTAGTTCCGCGGTCACTTGGAAGACAAGGCTAAATAAGCCTCTAAAAATCTGGGAGTTCTCAGGCCATCGCTTGTTGCTTTATAAGGCACAAATCCGGCCTCATATGGAGTACCGCTCTCATTTATGGGCGGGGGCTCCACAGTACCAGCTCCTTCCTCTTGATCGCATTCAACGTAGAGCGGCTCGAATCGTCAATGACGGGACTATTTCAAATCGGCTTAATTCTTTGGCGTTACGTAGAGATGTGGCATCACTTTGCATCTTTTATTGGCTCTCTTATGGGGAATGTTCCGAGGTACTGTTTGGATTAATTCCTGCCGCCGAATTTTACCATCGATCATCGCGACAAAATTCGAAGTTCCATCCTTACCATCTCGATGTCTGGAAATCCACAACCGTGCGATGAGGCATTTTTGCCCCGCACTACTCCTATGTGGAACCAGCTATCGGCAGAAATTTTTCCAAGCGGATACGACTTAGGGACCTCATTTTCTGTATTATTTTAAGTGTCGTTTAATTTTTTTTTGTCATTATATAAGTGTACAATAAAGTATTGAATAAATAAATAAATAAAATAAGAAAAGAGCTTACTCTTATCTTAAAAGGCCGGCAACGCAATTACAAGACCTCTGGTAGTGTAGTTGTCTATGGGCGGCAGTAATCACTTACCATCAGGTGAGCCTCCTGTCCGTTTGCCCCCTCTTCTATAAAAAAAATCATATTAAAAATATTAGCTCTCTACATTTTTGTCTTTCTTTCTTCATATAAACTTTATACATTTCATACATCTCAGTTCGCACGATTTTTATAAATTATTGTTTCTCGTATAAATGTATAGGTTAAAGGTCGTATACAATGGAACAGGAGTTTCTGTAGTCAAAACAATATAATAACTTTAAACACCCCTTTATTAATTTGTGCGGAAGTTATCAGCACGTATCGCGAGATTGGTGTACGTGATAATTACAACGGCGTTTATTAATTACTAGCTGTTGCTCGCGACTTCCTCCGCGCGGACTTCGTTTACTCCGCACAGCTCCTCCCCCGTAGGTGATAGCGTGATAATATGCAGTCTATATGTTGACCCGACCTGTTAGTAATATTCATGCACAATTTGAAGTAAATCCATGCAGTACTTTTTGAGTTTACCCCGGACATACATACAGACAAACAGACAATAATTCTAAAAACTATATTTTTGGCTTCGATATCGATTGTAGATCATGCCCCAAGTATTTTTTTTAAATATTCAATGTACAATTTTGACTTTCCTACGATTTTATTATATGTATAGATTTCTTGTTATTATGATTCATTATTTTCATTAATGGATTTGATTCGCATTTTGTAATAATAACGCCTATGGTGGTTTGCCAAAACGGGTTTCTATGTATATAAGGTCGTTAAATAAAACGACACAACTCAACAGCGAGAATGGAGTTGGCATTTAGGTCTCTCTTTTTTTATATCATTAGATAACAAACAACCTGAAGGCTTCGTTGATAGAAAGATAAACCATCGCCTATAGACACCAAAGACGTTAATGGTGCGTTGCTATCCGTTTGGCGGGGAGGCAGTGTCACATGCATAAGTCTACCGGCTGCCTTACCCTCTAAACCGGAACACAACAATGACAAGCATTTACGCTATTGCGGCAGGAATAGGTAAGGTGATTGAACCAAATACCCGGGTTAGACGTTGAGAAACTCTACCACCTAGTAGTCACGTTGGTAGCAGCACCTAGTAGCCAAATGTTCGCCTTTTACCTACGTCCTGTCTGGCAGAACAGCAGTTAGTCTATTCTTCAAAGAAGCCCGGACCAATCAACCAAGAAATATTCCCCATATTCTGAAAAAAGTATTCAAAGTTCACGCAATAATTATAGATATAACGATGGATGTCAAGTTATAAATAAATAAATGTTTACGGGACAAATTACACTTATTGATCTAACCCCAAAGTAAGCAAATTATTTGCTTGTGTTATGGGTGTTAGTCAACGATACTAATACATAGAAAATATACATACATATATAAATACGTTTACATACATAATAAACACCCAAACCCGGAAATACAAACATTTATGCTCATCACACAAATGCTTGTCCCCGTCGGGGATCGAACCCGAGCGCCGTTGATAGCGTAGTCAGGGTCGTTAACCACTCGACCTCACTTAAATACTTAAATACTTACGTACTTAATTAAAACGTCTTTCTCACTCCGACATATTTCAATTTCGATTAAACAAGTATTAAGTAATGGGAGACATACATAACAATGAAAATTAATTTCCACTTTAAACTTAGAGAGTAGAAACCCATGACCTACTTTATATTAAAATATACTCAATATTCATTTATCGTTTTGGGGCAGAAGTAATGCGATAATCCATTAATTATTTACAAAATTAAGGCGCCACTCCACGACCGTAATCAATTATAACAATTTGGGAAGATTTAGAGAAAGTTAAAAACAATTTTTTTTTCTATGAAGTAAGCTGGTAGACAAGCAAATGGACTGCCAAATGGAAAGCGGTTATCTTTGCCTATGGATATATTATGTAGCATGACAAGAGATACGCTGCTGGCTTTAAAGAAATTCATTTCAGTGTTTTAAAGGATGTTTTTTATATCATAAAATTTCCACCATCGGACATCGCGTCAAAATTTAAAGTTCCATCCTCACCACCTAGATGTCTGGAAATCCACAACCGTGGGCTTTTGTCGGCACTTTTTGCCTCGCATTACTCCTTTGTGGAATCTATTACCCTCGGGGGTGTTTCCGAATGGATACGACTTAGGGACCTTCAAGAAACGAGCTTATTCATTCTTAAAAGGCCGGCAACGCAGCTGCAATACCCCCGGTATTGCGGATGTCCATGAGCGGCGGTGATCACTTACCATCAGGTGCACCATCTGCTCGTTTGCCCCCTCTACTATAAAAAAAATCATAAAATTGCAAACAAGCAAATGGCTCTCCTGATGGAAAGAGACACCCATTGCCTAATATGCGCCATTTACATCTATACACCAAAGATATTAATGGTGCATTGTTATCCTTGCGGCGGGGTTTTATTGTCACATGCATAAATTTACCGGCTACCTCATTAGAAGAAAATAGACACTAACGTTATGACAGCAGTAACTACTGTTATATACTTCTGCGTATGTCATCGACACTCATATTATTCATGTATACTTGTTCTGGTTCCAAATAAAATTATTTGTATTTGTATTGTTCTCCGTCGGTGCAGAATATTTCTTCATACAAGAGACTTATGTGCTTAAATCGTAGAAGGCTGTAGTGTCCATAAAATTACCAAAGTTCACAATACTGTTACAATTAATCTAGAAAGGTGAAGAATCAAAACGCTGGAAAAATCTAGAAACAAAAGAAAGAGACAGGCTGCCTGTTGATAAACAATAGCCGACGTCACCCAGGCAGCTAAGCCATAATGAATCTTCTGTCATAAGACATAACGGTGAACATGGCGTGTACTTACTTAGACTTGTTTACAATTAGAACTGTTTATTGTTTACGGGATAAATTTGGATTTTTCGGGAACCAGGTAGAACTTTATCCTGGGTATAAATAGGGATGTGTTGACAAATAGAGGGCAGTTTTCATAAAGCGATCGAGAGCGATACTTGAAGCGACTAGTATGAAGCGAGAAGTGTTTTAGTGATTCGACGTAGTTACAGTGCGTACAGCGTCAAGTTTAGTGTTAGTACAGCGAGTGTGACAAGTGTGTATAGTATATTTACGTTAGCTTATCAGTGTATTTACTAGTAGTTTACTAGTATATATTCATCGTAGTTTATTGCACATTAGTGTTGTAACGTACACGTTTTTAATATAAGTGTTGTTTTCTTGCAAATTAAAAACTCGATGCACGTAACAATACCAAAGTCTACGAAGAAAGATAAAGCACACTCTATAGTTTTATAACAGAAGCAATAATAATAACAATGATACTTTTTATTTCCTTAACATACTAAATTAGTATTAAAATTTTAAATATTTACAAGGATATTTAGTTAAGAGGTAGTTTACACTTCAGACCAACTTTTGACGAGAAATCAAAATTTTCCAACTCCTAATTTTTCATATTATAAGGTACTTTTATTTAATTAAATGGTACCATTAGATAGTTTAATCTTTTAAATATTGCCTTAATGAAACAGGGTTTTTAATCATCAATTGTATTTCTTATAATAAATGTTCTCCGAAATCAAATTTCGACAATTCGAAAAAAAAAAACAAAACGGAAAGAAGCTATTTTTCTAAAAGGTATTTCTACTGCTAGAATCAACAAAATTAATTGAAAAAATACTAAATTACCAGAAACATCCAACAATTGTGCCTGAATGGATTACTTTTTTCCTAAAAGATCTATATCTAATTAATGAAGCAAATATGCCTATTTCAACGAAATATTAACTGGGTTTTTTGTTATCAAATAATGAAATTTTTTATAGAAATTGGCATAATATAAAACTATATTCTATTCTTATGCAAAAATAAGTCAAATAATATTCATTTATTTTTTATTTCAAAAATAAATAAAAGATCCGGTCCGTCCGTCCGTGTTAGTACCGCGTAGTAATAATTAAAATATTAACGGCCGGTTTCTGAGACGCAAATAATTTTTTAACAAGCAGTTTGCGTCTCAGAAACCGGCCGTAAAAGTATCAATACTATTTTCATTTCACCAGCACTAGGTGGACTATATGGACGACGACGTCCAGCTCTCGCATCGTTAGAAAATACCTAAATGTCAGTTGGGCGATTTTGTGAAATGGCTCTTAAGATCTGGCGGGTATAGGCCTAACAGAAGCAAATAACACCGATGAAAATTAAAGAATTTATATGATAGAGCCTTTACCTTCTGCTTAAAAACGTCTGATTTTATAGGATAAGTATCAGATGAACGGTTAGTCACAAATATTTTTCTACGAGTTGGTGAAAAAGGTCATAGTTCAAATTTTAAAGTTTAATGTTGATCGTAGATCGTGCATAAAATTAATATTTAAAAGCAACAAGGAAATATTACCTTGATCAGTCAAGTCGTTCACGAGGTATAGCTGGAGAAACAGACATACTGATAGAGAAACAAAAAAATATTATTTTATTTTCTATTCGATGATAAATTGTATAAATTTATATAATATCGATTATATAAAATTATATAATTTATTATCGAATAGATAATTTTTCTTTTATTGGATAGAAAATACCCCGAGGGTTGTCCCATACAATTTAAAAAAAAAGTCCACCCAAAAGGGTCCGAAAATAGAGGATGATTGATTATACAGTCACGGATTTTGACACGGATAACTTTTCGTTGGTTTCATTTTTGTTAAAAAAATATTTATTGTTTTTTTTCTGGGCTCTACCTTCCAAAGAGAGTCTCGAGTGCAAAAAACGCTATAGCCGAGTCAGCAAATTATTCTGTAACGATAATTCCTCACTGACCAATTAAAGACCTGCCTGGGTCCAGATATATTCTCTGACCGCGAGATTTTTATTTTCATTGGACTCTAGAGACTTCCAAAAATAGCCTCGAACTCGAAAAACTCGAGAGATGAAAGACGCTAAGTCAGTAAATTATCCTATAAGGAAAATTTTTCGCTGGCCACTTGAAAATGCTATCAGAAATCAGAAATCAGAAGCACTTTATTCAATAAAACATTTTACCAGTTATTTTGACGCGTCAACATTTTTTTAAACTACTACCGGATCGGAAACGCGGCCACACACTAACAAGATCCGGCGGAAGAAACTCAGTGGGCTTGTCTTTTTTCATAACATTTTTTTTTTAAATAAATCTATAACATTTTTTTTTAAATAAATCTAGGCCCAAAAACAAACTCCTGTGTGTTCTCTATGTCTGTGTAGTGTACATCTCTAGTTTTTATTAATATCATACGAAACAGTATTTTTTTTTAAGAACGGGGAACTCTTATCTCCTGTGTTGCCCTGGCTTTTTGTTAGCTGGTGTTGTTGACCGCTGCTGTAGAAATATTTCAGTATATTTTATCAATAGAAGACAAACTATACTGATGTTTAATCCTTAGTAGTTAAGTAGGTAGTATCGTTTAGTTAGAGGAAAGTACATAATATAAATTAGTCAAAAAACTCCGGAATTTCCGGTTTCCGGCAAATCCATGAAGGCAAACTAAGCACGGTTGTTCTAATCCGAGAAATAATTGAGCGAATATATGAATTTATTCATTTTAAGTTACTTTTACACATTATAGGAATCAGCTACTACGGCAGACTTGTTTATAGCGACTTGGAACAGTGCTATATAGTCTTGGAATCGGTCTGATTCAGATGAAAATGATAGTTGGTGTAATTATACTTTTCTTTATACTAAAATTCAAAATGACCCAATGTGCATCTATTCCAATATCAGATTATCAGGAACGGCGTGCTCTCGTCAACAATATGGAGTGGAATGGTTAGTGGACCTGAGTACCAATGGATAAGGCACTTGTTCTCGGCGACTTGGCACATTTGTAGCCGAGATATTAAGTCACATGCGCAAGTTTACCTTACATCAACCCCTAATCCAGAATACCACAGTGGCGAGCATATACGTTGTAGTTGCAGCAATGGTATCTTGACCCGGGTGAGTCGTCGCATAACTCTACTAGTAGCCATAACGATAACACACATACCTCGTTTAATGATAGCAAAATGTTTAGCCATTATTGCCATTCTTACTTTAACATAGGGAAAATAGCGTCAATGCTGACACTGTGTTCCGGTTTGGAGGTTAAGGTAGCCGGTAGACAAACGCATGTGGCATTGCCATCCCGCCACACGGATAGCAACGCACCATTACCATCTTTGATGTCTACAGGCGATGGTTTCTCTTCCCATCAGGAGAGACATCTGCTTGTTTACTATCACATGATTTAACCAATCGAAAAATACATTAACAAAAGTCAATAGTACCTGGGTGATTCCGTTCTAACTGTGATATAATGTCAGTACCGTGTCATGTCCATTTCTAGAATTTATTTATAAATTGTTAGTTTTTTTTGTCGTAAACATTAGAATTTATGAGGTAATTAGTTTAAATCATTTATTACGACAAAAAACTAACAATTTATAAATAAATTCTAGTAATGGACATGACACGGTATTGACATTTAAGTGATATATTGTAAGTTTTCTGTAAGTGGCAAGTTATATTATATGAAAATAATGTTGAAATATGTTTATAATTTTCCAATAAGCACAAAAATTTCATAAATTAATTATTAATTAATGACCTGTGAGAACAAACAATACAGGACATTGAATATCACAGTTAGAACGGAATCACCCACCTACGTTATTTCTGAGTGGCATTCGTTATATTTTATCCAGGATGTCGGGAACTAAACGGATTATACAGCGGGTAAACGTTTAGTATGCTAAAAACATTAAATCTATATTAATATTATAAATGCGAAAGTTCGGATGTTTGAATGTATGAAGTTTTTGCGTGATTGAGTAGTAAACATCCATTGTTTACTATTCAATCACGCAAAAACTATTGAACGGATTAGAACGAAAGGCACACAAGTTGGTTGATGATAACCTGGAGTAGCGCATAGGCTTTCTTTATTCCGTAAAAGTTAGTTGTTCCCGCGGGATTCGCTAAAGACTTATAATGCAGCGGGCTGCGCGGTGCAGCTAGTATTTTAAAGTCATGCGTTACCTTAAGTTTTGATATATTTTTTAAACTTCATTACCTAGCTATGCCCCGCAACTTCATTCGTGTGACTCACACGCATTGTTTAAAAAGTATTTTTACGCCCGTATCCCTGAAGAGGTAAACATACTTAGTCCCACAATGTAATAGGTAGCAGGCCTAACGCCAACCGGGCACTTATCCGATCCCGGGCAACGCTGTTTTTATCAGAAAACTGAAAGAACACATTTTTGATTTGCCCGACCCAGGAATCGAACACGGAACCTCATGTGGTCAACAGTGTTGACTCAACACCGACACAGGACCACTAGAACACAGGGGCGAGACGCATAATACCTATACATTACTTATTTTACATGTGCGTCGATGTGTCATCGAGCAAATAAAGAAGTGGAAATAGTATAGTCGATTAAAAGTAGCCTATGTTACTCGGTAAAGCTACGTTAGCTTTGTATTTATGAAAGAATTTTTAAAATCGGTCCAAGTTATTGAGTTATTATTACAAACAAACAAATTTTATCTCTGTATAATGGCAGTATAGATAAATTACTCAGCCTTTAATTGACTGCGACTTACTATCGACACACTATTTAAATCATTTCGATTAAACTTAATGTGTCTGAAAGCTATATTTTATTCATAACATCGTAGGGGTCCAACAAGAAACTATTAAAAATACGTGTAGTATTTTTAAATAAAAACTTTGTAAAAATAACTTCTCATATATAAAATTGCGGGCATCGTCTAGGGAAATCTTTAAAACCATTCAGATCTAAAATTTGAACGAATGTTCTAGAAATTCTAGAAATAGAGGCCGTAGTATGAATAGGTTTTACAGCATTGCAATAAAAGTGATCGTAAAAAGTTGATGCCACTGTATCGATTTAGCTGGCATCGTAGCTGCTACATCCTTAATTATTCTGTGAAATTGAATTATCCACTAGCTAACTGTTTTATATCCGTAACTGAAACTAAAATTGCATTTGCTACTGATTCATTTTAAAACGTTCATTATAAAACGTATTGATTGGTTGTCAGATATGTTTTTATTTATTTTAAACTAGCTGGTACTCGCGACTTCGTTTGCGTGACTCAAATTCGTTGCTACTTTTTGCTCAGTCGGGTAAAAAGGTATGACTCTTGCATAGTGTGGCCTTCTAATAGTAAAAGAATTTTAAGGACGGTTTGAGTAGTCTTTGAGTTTATTTGTTACGAACATACAAAAATACTAATGTTTTATATATTTAGGAAGCGTCCATAAATTACGAGAGCTGTTTTTTTAAAATTTTCTGTCCCTCCCTCCCCCCTAGTGAGATGTCGTGAGATTTTATTCAACTCCTTCCCCCATCCCGCAATCTCACGTGAGATTTCTCAAAATGTGGGTTTCTTAAATATGTAAACATAGAATAATAACGCATAGAAACCAAGTCGACCCGCGCTATATTAAGCCATTTCAAAGAAGCCTGAAAAGGCTTCTTACGCTCGCCGGCCGCTCAGACATGTGACACGTGCCACAAGAAGTACAGCTCTCGCAATTTAAAAAAATGTGAGTTACTGTGTGGTGAAAGGTTGTCGCCGTGCTTCATAAAAGCGTATTAGGACTTGAAGAACCCATTTCACAGATAAAAATTACTTGGCATCGTATATTTTTGTATAAAATTTTCGCCGTGTTGGTCCCGGCCTCTTTTGTAGAATAGGCCAACTGCCGTTCTGCCAGGCAGGTCGTAAAAGGCGACCGAATGGCTATCGAGTCACTACCATCGTGGCTACTAGGTGGTAGAGTTCTGCATTGTCTCGCCCGGGTCAGGTACCACCGCCTTGCCTATTCCTGCCGCAATAGCGTCAGTGCTTGTCGCTGTCGTGTTCCGGTTTGGAGGGTAAGGTAGCCGGTAAACTTATGCATGTGGCATTAGACCTCGCCACAAGATAGCAACGCACCATTAACATCTTTGGTGTCTATAGGCGATGGTTGACTCTTTCCATCAGGAGACCCATCTGCTTGTTTGCTATCTTATGATATAAAAAAAAAAAAAAAAAAAATCAAAACAAATAAATTGTAAATATCGAAGTAGAATGATATTCAAAATGTTGCCAGCCAAAGAGGAAAATATTCTACCACGTATTTGTTTTTAGCTATTTTCCTTATAGTTAATAACGTCTGTATTCCTGTCGCACATTAAGTGCGATATTACATAGCCTGGACTTTGCTTTTGCATAAAAAATATTTTTAAGTGTTGGGTCTTACCATCATACTGGCACAAATATTACAAAGCCGTTTGTCAGACCAATATTACAAAGCCTTTATTTGTGTATAATGAGGACTTTTAGAAGGCAAAAAAATTGTTCCAATTAGCATTCTAGATGCCGTAGTGATCATCATGAAAATACTGTCGCTGCCAAAAAGACTTTTTTTTCTTATGAGCGTACGGCATTATTTCGTGATTTGCTTAGTGTCAAGTAGTTTTATTGGCGATATTTTCGAGTTTTACTGACGAAAACATGTAGGGTAACGTGCCCTTAAGTCGGTCTGCGCCTAATGTCGGCCTCCTAATATATTTATGCTGATGATTAAGTTTCAATTCAACATAGCTTGAAATTTGTGTTTTTTTATATATCATAAGATGGCAAACAAGCAGATGGGTCTCCTAATGGAAAGAGTCAACCGTCGCCTATAGACACCAAAGATGTTAATGGTGCGTTGCCATCTTAACGAAGTCTAATGCCACATGCATAAGTTTACCGGCTACCTTACCCTCTAAACTGGAACACGACAGCGACAAGCATTGACGCTATTGCAGGAATAGGTAAGGCAGTGGTACCAGACCCGGGCGAGACAATGCAGAACTCTACTAACTACCTAGTATTTGTGTTGAGAATGACGTCTTTGATCATATGACTGAGTATTAATACACGACTTAATTAATTTGTGTCATATACTCCAATGCATATATAGCACGTAGAAGCCAAAGAGTCGCCACAAAGAGCTGTATTGTTTCCGATTCAACTAAAAACGTTAGAGAAGATTACGCACGGGCATTTCGTTTTTCTATATTCTAAGATCTGAACCAAAACAGTTGCGCACGAAAGGTGGTGCTCAAGTCGTGCACAGAGCCAATAGCAGCTTGACTTAATATAGTATTCAGAAATATTATGTTAAGCTTAAAACATTTTAACTTTTTAAATTGATTAAAATAAATAATTTGATTAATAAGCATACCTATCCTATTACTTTTTACCTTAAAGTGTTCGTAAGTATTGTTCCTGCTTACCCGTCCATTTGCTAACGTTCAAGCTAGTTTAGCTTTCACAAACATACACACATACACGCATACAGACATACACATAAAATGTTTTTTTTAAGAATTACTTCAATCACTGTTTTTATAATTTCAATAATGTAAACTTGTATTGGCCATATTTTTATTTACGCTTGGTGCTAGTTGGTTACCGCTGTTTGATTACTGAAATATACAAAAAATAAATATCTTGAGAACTTCTAGAACATTTGTAATTCTACTCATTTTACCTCACCGGGATAAAAATGTAAGTTTTAAGTTTTCTATATGACTAATAATATTATTGAAAGGGAAGTAAGTTCGTTTCAATGTGGTAAAAATATTTTAAATTACAAACACAAGCACAAAAACTAAAGAAACAAATATAAAGTTTAATGGCTTTGGAATATCATCTTGAGAACATTTACAATATTTCTTGGCATTTAAAATATTTTATGTAACCGAATAAAAAGTGTAAGTTTTAAGTTTATATTAAATGACTATTAATGTTATATGAAAGACTATTAATTGTATACCGGTAAGGTAGAAGACCTATTTTAAATACCGTCTTGGGAAAATATTTATTTGCTTGCAACATCTATTTGCGTCTTTGTGTGCGTGTTAACGCAAGTAATTACACGAAGGATGACGAAGGTCATGCGCACATTGATACGGTTATGGCTTAAAATATGAATGAAACGTTGAATGCAAATTGTAAGTTATGCACTTGTACACTGTGCTCTACCTTTATTTGTGCATTCTCGCTTCTCGGTTCTACTGGTAGACATCTCTTTCAGAGATAAGCACGCCCTTTGCACATGTTTTATATTAATATATAATTTTTCAAAAAGATGTATTTTGTGTACAATAAAGTGTGAAATAAATAAATAAATCACTCAGCGTTATTACTCTAAGTATGTAAACACGGTGAGTCGAGTCGCGTCGACCGAGTCGCGCGTTCGGCTGGACACGAAAACAAAGGATGGGCGCTACACTGTACCGTAAATTCAATGGAACTAATAATTCATCCGATGTAAATTCAGATTAAATTAAGCTATTTGGTATAAAACAAATATGGTGGTTGACAGTCAGTAGTAATGTGTAACGTCGAAGTATGAATGAAATTATTTTCTTTCGAACGAATTAGTCAATGATCTTAATCGTATTACGATTACGCTTAAGATTAAATCTTAAATACGTACAATCTGGATAATGTTTCAATCACAAAAAATTTGCGAGATATTTGCCGAGACCCATCTCTCCAATGTAAGATTAGATAAGATTTGACTCGACCCCCTCTCCCCCTTAAACATCTACCGTAATTTGTGGTCTTGCTGCTGCTGACCTGCTGAAAGCTGAAGGGTTTGTTTGTTTGTTTATTTGGTTGAAAGCGCTAATCTCCGAATGTACCAGTCTGATTTAACAAAATCTTTTTGTGTATGATAACCACATTCACAAGGAAGGTTATAGGCTAGCTTTTTACCCGACTACGACCAGTGTAAAGCGATATAGTACGGTGAATACGGGAAGTGTTTTAGTTTAGTGATTCAGTGTAGTCAGTTAATTCTAGTGTTAATATAGTGAGTGTTATGAGTGTTTATCATTGTATTTACGCACTGCAATGTGGTGTATTGTATATTTGTGTTGTAAATGTACTGCAATATGGTATATAAAATACACTGGTCATCAAAAAAATCGGCCCACCCTGTTTTTGTTCGTTATTTCTCAATTATTTCGTAGATAAGCCATTTCTCACAGTTGTTTTTTGTTTTGAGGGTCGGATAAGATGTTTGACACTCTGTTTGTCATAAATCCTATGGCACTTAACGGTACTTGATTATTTTTTGTTCAAAAATACTGCTAATTGCTGATTTGACGGTTTACGTCGGTACAAATTAAGCTCGTGTTTCCAGTCCGAAACAAACTTTTCTCGGGATATCTTGTTATTTACGTTAAGTTTATTTACTGAAGCTATAGTTTTGATTAATTTTGCCTGAAAATAATGGATACTACTGAAGCGGAGGCAGCGCAAGTTGTGGCTCTACTGCAACAGGGCTTAAGTCAACGTGTCGTGGCTAGAAGATTGAATCTCAGCCGTTCTGCAGTTCGACGAGTTTACCAAAGGTTTCTAGAGACTGGGCAGTATCGAAGAAGATCTGGATCTGGCAGACACAGGGTGACAACTCAAAGGGACGATCGCTTTTTAGTGGTATCGGCTTTAAGAAATCGACACCTTTCTGGCGTCGATCTCCAACAACGCTTACGTGAAGATCGGGGTGTGGCTATAAGTGACAGTACTGTTAGAAGGAGACTTCGAGAGCAGAATTTAAGACCACATAAACCAGCAACGGGACCACTTTTGACCACAGCTCATCGTCAAGCAAGACTTCAATTTGCGCAAAATCACATTAACTGGACTATAGGTCAATGGGAGTCAGTTCTTTTTAGTGATGAGAGTCGAATGACTTTATACGGTTCTGACGGACGTCGTAATGTAATGCGACGACCGGGTGAACGTTATGCCCAGTGTTGCATAAGAGAAACAGTCAGTTACGGTGGGGGCTCTGTAATGTTTTGGGGCGGGATATCTTTAACTGGACGAACGGAGCTGGTTTTCATAAGTAGAGGTGCTTTAACTGCTGCACGATACATTACGGAGGTTTTAGAAGACCATGTGGTGCCTTATGCTGGCTACATCGGGGAAAACTTTCAACTTATGCATGATAATGCACGGCCACACATAGCGCGCAATGTCACCCAGTATTTAGAAGAGGTCGGCATTCGTGCTATGCAGTGGCCCGCCCGAAGCCCTCATCTAAACCCGATAGAGCACATGTGGGACACCTTAAAACAAAAGGTAAGAGCACGGAATCCAGCCCCTACCACATTGGGAGACCTGGAAACCGCCATCAAGGAAGAATGGGAACGAATTCCTCAAGAGACCATTAAAACCTTGATTAAATCTTTAAAACGGCGAATGCAAGCCGTTATTCGAGCAAGAGGAGGAAATACCCAATATTAAGATGAAAAAATGGTGACGATAACTTTAATGATTAAAAAAATAAGTGAGTTTGAAATTTTAACTAAAAAAATGTGAAATTAATGATTTTGACTTCAAATCCTAATTAAATTGATTTTTTTTATAATTTGAAGGTTTAAAGTACTTAAATTAGTGTAAATAAACATGATTAGTAAATCATTTTAGTTATTAAACAATATGTTTTCTTTTGCCAATGAAAACGCATAATTTGCGGTGAAAATGCAGGTGGGCCGATTTTTTTGATGACCAGTTTATATTTGTTGTGCCAAAAAGAATTTGATCGGGTCAAGTTCACAGAAATAAGGAGGCAATCATAGGATGACAACATTTCCCGTAGCCAACATGTCCATGGCCAAAATCTAATCTAGAACGATCACCTGGGAGTCACAATTTAGTCCGAGCCCGTTTTAAAGAATACACCATAGGTAGACTGTAAAAAGCAAATGATAGACTAAACATTTCACTGCCAACGTGACTACTAAGTGGTAGAATGCCGCAGTCTCACCAGGGTACCACCGTTTTATCTATTCCTGCCGCAAAAGCTTCGGTGCTTGTCGCTGTCGTGTTCCGATTTGAAAGGTGGTTTAGACGGCTTAGATAGTAGTAAGTGGCAGATTAGATGCTGGCAACATTCTCGGTCGATATGTTGCAGAATTCTACCACCTAGCAGAAGAGTTCAACTGTAAAGTAAATCACCTTAACGTCAGATAACTTTGGAAGCATATCCTAAATCACAGATGACAAAATTATAATAATTGTCCCCTGTGTTGGTCCCGGGCTCCTTTGAAGAATAGGCCAGCTGCCGTTCTGCCAGGCAGGTCGTAAAAGGCGACCGATTGGCTATACGAGTCACTATCAATTATCATCGTGGCTACTAGGTGGTAGAGTTCTGCATTGTCTCGCCCGAGTCTGGTACCACCGCCTCACCTATTCCTGCCACAATAGCGTCAGTGCTTGTCACTGTCGTGTTCCGGTTTGGAGGGTAAGGTAGCCGGTAAACTTATACCACATGCATTAGATAGCAACGCACTCACTTAAATCAGGAGACCCATCTGCTTGTTTGCTATGTTATGATATAAAAAAAAAACAAAAAAGAGCAAACAATTTTTTTTGCACAATAAAACGAATGTCGTAAGACACCACGGTTAATTAAAATGCAGCCGATCATTGTCTGACGCTACGTGGGTGATCAGTGATCACTGAACAATATGTGACAGCTTTACACGCTTGCTGTGTACGCCTATAGTATGTATATTATACTAGTCACGCACGCGGTATAATCCGCGTCGATCCCGATTGCGCGGGAAAATTGAAATAAGATGTAGCCTATGTAATTCAAGAATAATTTACCTTCTATTGTGAAAGAATTTGCAAAATTGTTATTCCAGAGATTACTTCCTGTAAGCGAACTTAGTTTTAACTCTTTGTAATATTATTATAGGTATAGATTATACTTATAAGATAGCAAACATCGGTGACACCTTTTTAGGGTTCCAAAGTAAACTAGGAACCCTTAAATTTTCGCTATGTCCGTCCGGCCGTCCGTCTGCACGATAGCTCAGAGATCCTTAGTACTAAAGCAGTAATTTGGCACGAATATACATATTAATCACGACAACAGAGTGGTAACACAAAATCTTGAATAATATGTTTTTTCAGGAGCCCCTATATATAAAGTGGGAATGTTATTTTTTTTCCTCACGTCCCTATAGTGTGGGGTATCTTAGGACGGGTTTTTAAAAATATTGTAGGTTTATATAATCAAGTTTTCGATTAAGGGACTCGTTTGTAAAATATTAAGTTTCAAAAAGCTAATTTTTGTTACAGACAAGACGTGTTCGTCTCTCTTTTTAATCTGAATTATTGTGATGGGCAACTTCGGAACCCTACATTGCGTGTGGCCCGACACGCATTTTACCATTTTTTTATATTATAGGACAGCAAATAAACAGTTGGTTTATCCGATGAACAGTGGTAACTATCACTTATAGACACCACAGATGTTAATTTTGCGTTGCTTACAGTACAGCGTGATAGAAATGTTAAATAAGTGAACCGCCTACATTACCCTCTAAACTGTAACATGACAGTGCTAAAGGAATTAATGAAGCTATTGTGGTAGAAATAGGTAAGACAGTGGTATTAAACTCAGGCGAACGCGGCGGTACTCTACCACCTAGTATTCACAACGGTGGTGACGTATTTGACTAATCGTTCACCTTTTTAACTACCTGGCAGAATTGCAGATTTTTCATAATAGAGCTAATCTGGATAACGCGCTCAATAACACTTTGCCCAACTCTGGAATTGAACATACGGAAACTCATGATCTGTTGGGAAAAGACCAACCATTACAAACAAGCAGTTAAATAATACAAAGGCTAAATTATTGTCTATTTATTCACTTCTTTTATATATACGGAATCAAATGTATCCGATTTTTTATTTCTTTGAAGACTATTACAAGAAACTTGTTAAACAATGTTCATTGTTCTAATTGGAAGCACGCGCGTGGCTTATTCCACGCGATTGTATGCAAATTGTTGTCATGAGATCGTCATTGCGTTATTGCAATGATGTTGAAACAAAACAAACCTGTTAATCGCAAGAATCAAGATCACATCGTAAGGTGTAAGATTTTGTTACTGTGTATATTAGTCACAATTTAAAATTTTCCGAATCGACGCAGTGGTGTCACTTAAAATTGGGTAAATATATTGAAAGAAAATCATTTACACAGTGCAAATAGTAATGTAAATTGCACTACAAGATAACTTCTTAAAAATAAATTCTACAAGTCCTGATAAACTCTTAAAATTTTTTACTTGACCTCAGGAGTGATCATGGGATTCCTGGGACTTGAAGTTCTGATCCGATAAACTAATCAATGACAAATCTATCCATCAAATTATATAATCACCTTTTATGCTTAAATACATTTTCTTACGCCATATCTTTAATATTACCGAGTAATTTAATGCAAGATGCAACTGTTTTGCTGCAAGAAACTGCTCGTTTTGTTTTATTATGAATATCTTATTTATATTTATATCTTTATTATAATAATTAACATTTAAGATTGGTTGACATGAGATAACAACTCAGATTACCATACGAAATATCTTTATTAATGCATTATTGATATCAAAATATAAATATCAATATATATACGATTTTATATTCTTCAGAAATTTTTCCTGTCGTGTGTCAATCCAGGTAAAGATAAGCCGGCTCTAATCATCTGCTGCCCGTGGCTCTGTCGTAAGTTGCATGCGCCTGTTAAATGGTTACTTTACCTTCTAAGTCAGAACACGTGACAAGTAACAACATTATTTATTGCGCCTGGAATGAGTAATGCGGTAACGTACGGACAAGACGAGGGAGAAACCTATCAATTTGAACTTACATGACTGATAGGCATGATAGCTCTTTGCTCAAATTCCACTAAATGTCAGGCAGTAACGTCTAATACGCGGGCCGGAACAATACGAACTTTTTTACAGGTTAAAAGACAGCTAATAAGCTCATATCATCTTATAGAAAGAGATAAAATAGCGTGTTGCTTTTGCGTGACAGAAATGTACCTACATGAATAAGTTTAGTGGCTATTCCAAACTTTAACAAGACTTTGTTTTCAATCTTTATTAGGTACTAAAATTTAAAAAAAAACCTAAGTCACGCTATAACAATTATTTTATTATAATTTAATAATACATAAATTTTAATGCTTCCTAAGTGGATTTCGTTCTCTAAGCACTATATTTTGCCTAGCAAAGAAGATCTTCCCTTTTCTACATTTCTATGATATCATCATCAACATAGCGTCACTTCAAAAAACCTTCTCCCCTGCAACAGTGATTAACACGTAGGCTATTTTGAGTGAAAAAGCAATGCGGATTTAATCTGGACCAGACGTTGTAAAGCTCTGTCTTACTAGGTACCTTTAGTTTACTTCTTCTTTACGCTCATTTCATGCGAACCGTTAAGCAATAAAAAACACTAAATATGAATCTAGATCAATAACAAAAATAGCATGATGTAATATTCCTAAAACTGTTCTTCAGCACATGAAAAGATTTTTTCAAGGCGTTGTCGTAAAAAATCTTCGTCGCTTCTAAAATTTTAAAAATATCAACTAAGAAATCTAAAACAACAATTTATGAAATCAGTGTTATAATACACGTCTTAAAAGGAAACGATACTTAAAGCTCCGTGTGCCTTCACGCGAAACGGCTGGGCAGTGAGGCAATAAGCGAGACAAGTTTAGCGAGGCAGTAACCATGACGTTTACTTTCAGTGTGTTAATTTATTATATAACTAGCTGCGTTCTGTGACTTTAATCACTTTATCCGCCACAAAATGTATGTGTAAATTGCGCACATCCCATCCATCTTTCCATCTTTAACATGTACATGAAAAATCTACTTTCTGTACTCAGTAAATCTGTGTGTATTAATACACACACAGATTTGACCTGAGTACAGAAAGTAGTAAAAATCATAATGTATGTGTTTCAAATTAATGATGTGTAATGTTCATTTCATTAATGTAATAAGTTTCTAATCACTAAAAATACTATATTAAAATATTAGCTTTCTGGCATTCCTTCGCAACATAAACTTAATAAAAATAATAAATAACTAGTTATGCCTTCATACTCTACCGGTCGCACAATTTTTGTAGAAAAGGGTACAAAGTTTTTGTTTTACATATTTATGCTTTATTATTTAAATATAACAATATAAAATATTAATTTGTAACAGTGATATCATACAGATTATATTTACATACAAATTAAAGTATACTTAGCTGGAATACTAACACAAGAGTCCCCATTTTACCTTTTCCTGCAGCAAATAGCAAGAGCAAAGGTGTATTCCGCTTTTCCGGTTAAGAGGGACACATAAGGATAACAAGATAAAAGTAATATTTCGGTGTCTATAGTCGATATTTATTTATCTTTTCCTACAGAAAAGCAATTTATCTACATACAATTCCATGAAATAAAAAAATAGCACTTTTTATAATATAATATTTGACACAATAATCCGTTAAATAAAGAACATAGATAATTAAAGGACTTGGGTTTTTTATAATACTAGCAACCTGCATACATACAAACATAAATGAAAACATAAACACATAAATGCAAGCGTCTCTCAGTATGTCTGTCACGTTTTCACAGTTAAATCGCAGAGAATTTTTGATGAATTTATATGGAATTTGGCATGGAAATAGTCGAAAATCCATGGTCAAACATAGGCTATCTTATATTTCAAAAATCAATCCCTGGCTGAAGTAAAGGATGAAAATGTGTATGAAAAACTATCACCCGTTATCTCAGGCCATTATCGACTGTATGTTAATCTACACGCGGGCGAAGCTGTGCGGGTCTGCTAGTCCATACTAATATCATAAATGCGAAAGTCTGTCTGTCTGTCTGTTCGTCTGTTACGCTTTCACGGCTAAACCGATGGACCGATTTGCATGAAATTTGGCATGGATATACTTGAAGATCCGGGGTCAAACATAGGCTAATTTTTTTTTTCAAAAATCAGTCCCGGAAGGGCTGAAATAGGGGATGGAATTTTTTATTAAAAGCTATTTGAATGACTTATTAATATACTCGCGGGCAAAGCTCCGCGGGTCAGCTAGTTTACTATAATATTGTAATGTACTTCGAATATAACACGACTACTATTATAATGAGAAAGATTTTTTATGACGAAGAACTTAACTGTACTATTAATCAACAGATTCGATCAAGCGTGTAAGTTGGCACTCAATTTGTCGTATCCATTATGAATTAATTGTCTTCAAATCCATGAAGAAAGAAATAATTTATTCATTTCATTAGCACTTAATTTTACCTAACAGTGCATGTTAATGAAAGAGACAGATATACTCGTTTGCTTCCGTTCGAACTAGTTTTATTAATAACTTGCGACTCGCCCCGGCTTCCCACGGGTGCAATATAGACGCACAAAAATATGTTTTTACGATAAATCTTTGAAATTCTCAGCTTTTCTGTACTATATACGCATGTGTTATACATGTAAACTTTTCTCTTGAATTGCTTTCTCTATTGATGAAAACTGTAGTAAAAATTTACGCAGTTTAAAAGAGTATATCTTTTAATAATTTGCGCAGTTTAAAAGATATACTCTTTTAAACTGCGCAAATTAGAGAACGCTAAAGAAGCGAACGCACAGCGGAAACGATTTTGTTTTATGCTATGTAAAGATACCTTAAAACTATGAGAAGGACTTTAAGAACTTTTCCACATATAGAAAACTTCATTATCAGCAAGTTATATTTGCTTTTTTTATACCATAGGATAGCAGACAGGCGGCTGGTTTTCCTGAAGGAGAAAAAACAACCATAGCCTACAGACACTAAAGATATAAATAGAATTTATCAATCATATGTAGGAATTGTAGGGTTGTCACCTAAGACCATATGAATACTAATAGACACGCCCGCGCCATTGGGAAGGAAACGAATCGTCGCGCATATGAGCAAACGTTCTTATTACTGTCAAAAATGTCATACATTTGTAGGTTATAGTATATTGTAAACAAATAGAAATAAACCATGTTGTACTGTTTAATCGTACCGAATGAGATGACAAGGTTTAAAAATTACCCTTTAAAATAAATATATTTCATTGGTAAGTAGTATAACTCTGTATTTCTGTGTGTTGTTACAAGCTACACTGACAAGCTAAGAAATTGTCTTGAAAGGCGTATCCATTTTATCCGTGGTTGTATTGTAACGCACCGTGCATAAGTTTACTGGCTATCTTAACTCCAAACCAAAAAATGAGGTCAATGAGATAGAAATATTGCTATGAGAATATCACCTATCGAACTAAGGCGGAATATTGCAGAAATCTACTGCTGGTTGGTGACAAGTTTGGCCAATCGTTTGCCTTCATCGAACTGTGTAGCAGAAAGGCAGGTGATCTATTCTTTAAGGAGATCGAACCAACACGAGACTATATATTATTTTTTTTAAAAATGAGGTGCATTCTACGCGAGCGAAAGCGAATAAGTTATTAATTAATGAAAAGCACTGTTTAAGGTGACAAAATTTATTGAGATCTTGATATAACTGAATCAGTCTTATTCGCCAATGTAGCAATCAATTAAATAATGATGTTATGATCGTTTTTCAAATAAACGCTCAGTTTAAAAAAATAGGTTAAAAAACGCGTACATTATATTGAAACTTTGAACTTAATCGAAGAAAGCTCGTCGTTTTGGCCAAGTCACATAGGCCGTAGTCCTCTGGTGATCCAAGATCAATGTAACTTGGTCGAAACGTCGAGCTTCACAAGTAAAATTATATATGTATACTAGCTGTTACCCGCGACTTCGTCCGCGCGGACTTTGTTTACTCCGCTCCTACTGGTCGTAGCATGATGTTATATAGCCTATTAGCTGTTGCCAGCGACTTCGTCCGCGCGGATTTCGTTTACTCCGCACTGCTCCTTCCCCGTAGGTGATAGCGTGATAATATGTAGCCTATATATTGACCCGACCTGTTAGTAATATTTATGCAAAATTTGAAGTAAATCCATGCAGTACTTTTTGAGTTTACCCCGGACATACATACAGACAAACAGATAAACAGACAAACAGACAAAAAATCTAAAAACTACATTTTTGGCTTCGATATCGATTGTAGATCACGCCCCAAGTATTATTTAAAAAAAAAATTCAATGTAGAGTTTTGAGTTTCCTACGATTTTATTATATGTATAGATAACCTTCCTTGATAAACAGGCTATCCAACTCAAAAAGAATTATTCAAATCGGTTCAGTAGTTTTCGAGATTACCGCGTACAACCAACCATACAAAGAAACAAACTCTACTATTTTATAATATTAGTATAGATGTACGCGTATTTGACCCGTTCACTTTTTAAAAATAATAGTGGAACGCGTTAGGTTAAAAGTTCAAACTACTCAATATTAATTTATTTGTATTCTTCCGCCGGATCTCCTCATTGTTTGGCCGCGTTTCTGATCCAGTGGTAGTAAATGAATAATTAATTGAAACGAATGATTAGCCAAACTTGTCCCTTGTTATCGTGACATCCCGGGTTTCGGAGCCTCCTTCTTATTTTTTCCTACACCAATAGGCTATGCATGCCCCTTTTTCGGTTTAGTGTAGTGTAGTAACGTCTTTGGTATCCAAAGCCGATTTTTATTTATCTTTTATTACAGAAAGGCAAGCTATACTTGTATCCAATAATCTAGACACGTGACCGCGTTTCCGATCAAGTAGTAGCTAAAAAAATTGTCGACGTGACAAAATAACTTGTAAAAAGTTTCATAGTTTTGCTTAAAGAACTTCTGAAGAAAAGTATCTTCACGCCCGTATCCCCGAAGGGGCTGGCAGAGGTACAACAAGTGCACCCACGATTAGCCGAAGATACTTGGTCCCACAAATGTGATAGGTGACAAGCCTTTCGCCAAACCAGGCACTTTCCAATCCCGGACAAATTTGTATTTATCAGAAAACTGAAAAAACACTTTTTTTTAAGTGCCCGACCCGGGAATCGAACCCGGGACCTCATGTGGTCAACGCCAATGCTGAACCACTAGACCACAGAGGAGGAACTTCTGAAATAAATATAAACAAATAGATATTCATGGGACAAATTATATTTACTGATCTAACCCCTTAGTAAGCAAATTATTTGCTTGTGTTGTGGGTGTTAGTCAACGATACTTATACATAGAAATACATATACAAATACTAGAATATATTTAATAAACACCCAAACCCGGAAATACAAACATTTATGCTTATCACACAAATGCTTGTCCCCGTCGGGAATCGAATCCGAGCCCCGTCGATTGCGTAGTCAGGATCGCTAACCACTCGACCAATGGGGCTGGGCGGCGGGCGGGGAAATGATCAATTTTTTCATTTACTCTAACAAATTATTTTGCTAAACCTTCAATCTACGTTGCTTTAAATTTATTTAACGTTGTATAATCTATATGAAGGACAAAGGATTGCAAAGTGTCAAGGGCAGGTCGAGGATTCTGCGCAATCCAATTTACCCGTACGCTGCCTTTCGATGCCCTCAACTCCAGAACTCGTATCGAAGTTACAAAGAGGTTTTACTTGTTTCCTTCACCGTCTTCACTTGATTTTATGAGACTAATAATATCACAAAACATCACTGACGAGTAACATCGTGGATAAATAAAAAAGCACAAAGTTAAAAAGACACGATAAATTTCAGAATTTTCGGTTTAAAAATTATTCGTTTATAATAATTATTAATCGTTATTCAATTTAATAATATTACTTAAATTATACAAACATAACCATTGTTATGTTTGTACAATTATACATATGTATAACGAAAATTTTTACATATGTATAACGAAAGTATGAGTAGGTAAATACGTACTTGACGGATATTAAATATGATATTGTTTTTGGAATACTAATTTTGGAAACTTTTGGATTTATAAACAGTAAAACTCCACACAACTGACCTCCCATTTCCTATATGTACGGAACCTACATCAGATTTTAACTAAATTAAAATGGGTCCACCGGGGAGGTATACCCAATGAAACAAATCGAACCAAATCGGTTCAGGCGTCTTCGAGTAATCAGTGAATAAACATACATTCACCGAAGAGATTCCGACCTATTAAGAACTCCCTCCTTTTCAACCGATTTCCTAAAAGAAGGATGTTAATGACCTTCTAACAGTCAATGGAGGAGGTTATCTATTCAGCTGTATGTTTCTATGTTTCTTTTATGTTTGTTACCTCAGAACTCGATCATTTATGAACCGATTTTGAAAATTATTTTTTGTTGGAGGGTATATATAACTCGTACGAGTTGAGACTCGGACTCCCTTCCCGACTCATGAAAGACAGACAAAAAATGTAAAAAATGTTATTTTGGTGTATGTGCCGTGTGTGTATACATGCATTTAGTAAAAAGCGGGTATTTTAATATTACAAACAAACACCCCATTTTATTTATTTGTATAGATGTATAGATAAAAAACTTGAGACGTGTCAAGGGACACCCGGATGGAACGAAGTTCCTTTTATAATTATTTACAAAAAACCTGTATACACTCAACAAAAATAATCGTCGCACCACCACACGTCTTATTCTAAAAGCCAGTGAACGGATATCTGTATGTATTTGACCAGACCTGGGTTTTTGTACATTGAGGCCCCTATACCTACCGTACATGAGATGGGGACTCACTAAGCCCAAAGTGGTGGATGCGGCGAGTGCGCAGGTAAGACAGGTATCGATTTTTGACTATTTATAAATGCATTTGACCACGTCTGCCGTTTTGATATTTGAAAATATATTATTATTATTAATGGAAAATAACAATGGCAGACCATTATCATGCGTTTAACATTGTGGCAGACAATTATGAAAATGTTAAAAAAAAATTTTTTTGAAATTAATTGACCAGATCTGCCATAAATATACTTTATTTATTATAGTCTTAAAAACTGATATTGATAACGGCAGACGTATTCATTGCGTATAAACATCAGCAGATAAAAAATCTAAGATACTACCCCGTCAGATGTCTATATATTACGATAGCAGTTTTACATTCATATAATTTACTTAATCACTGTATTTAATGAAATTAATATTTTACATGTAGTCTGTATACTAAACTTTTAAAGTTGAACGATAAATAAGGAGATACATTACGAAAAAATCTTAAATATAAAAGTATACTGCTAAGAACAAAATTTTTTTAAATATTTAATTTAAATTTGTATTTTATTTTTTACATTTATTTATTGAATACAAAATTTAAACGTTAGATAAATAAAAAACAATCATGCATGCATTACTAAATCATACTTGAAGAATTCTAAATCTAATATTTGGATGCTCAATGGTGTAGGAAATAATGAAAGATATATTAACATCACAAAAATTTATACAGAGCTTGATGAATTGTTAGCTAAAAGTTTAATCGGCTTGCATGCGTTCACCGGATGTGGTTTTAATCCCGCTTTTTTAATAAAGGGAAGAAAAAAACCTTTTACATTGCTAAAAAATACAGAATTCCAAGAAGCATTTGCTGCTCTTGGTGAAGAAAATTTAACAAAGGACCAACTACAAGACCTATTTAATGTTATTCAATAATTTGTTTGCCAACTCTACAATGCCAAAAAATCTCAGGACGTCGATGATGGAAGATTCCAACTATTTGTCCGCAATTATAAAGCTTCAGACATCAATGAAAATTTTAGCAAAAAAGTGCAAAATTTTGACGCAACCTCAATTCAACCGTGTAAGAGTGAACTTTACCTTACCAACAATTTCTGAGAGCTCATTATATTTCTATGATTTGGAAAAATGCTTACAAAAAGTAACCAAATTAGTCTTCAAATGGTTCGAGGGAGATCAACTTCCATTATTAAAAATCAATTCTTTATCGAATATGTTCGAATCAATTTACAAATGATGAAGACGAGTTCAACGATAATAACCATGGCCCGGAAGATGATGATGATGAATGAAGATTAAAATCAATAAATATATATACCTATATACATATACATATATATATATATATATATATATATATATATATATATATATATATATATATATATATATATATATATTAGAGATGGGCCGAATGTGGTTTGAACCGAATTCGAACTTCGGCCGAACATTCGGTAAAAATAAAATATTCGGCCGAATTTCGGCCGAACTTCGGTTCGATTCTGCGCGCTTTCTCGAGAGCGACAAGTTTTGTGACTTGTTTACGAATTCACTTAAGTAAATTATTTTATATATCGGTAATAGTTAAAAAAAGGCTTATTGGCGAAATTATGATACCTTGGGTTACATTATTTCAATGTAGGTAATCTCCAATTTTTTCGAAAATATATTACAGCCTATGTTACTCGAGGATGATTTAAAATTCTTCTAATGGTGAAAGATTTTTTAAATCGGTTCAGTCGTTTTTGAATTTATTCGATACATATAAAAAAACAAATCTTTCTTTTTTATAATATAAGTGTAGATTTCAGTCAAAATGGTAAAACTAGTCACATTATTCTATTGCCGAATGTTCGGCATTTAAACCGAATTTCAGCCGAATGTCGAAGTTCGGTTCAAGCTGCCGAAACTCGGTTAAAACGAATGTAAAACGAACTTCGGCCCATCCCTAATATATATTATATATATATATATATATATATATATATATATATATATATATATATATATATATATATATATATATATATATATATATATGTATATATATATATATATATATATATATATATATGTATGTATGTGTGTGTGTGTGAGAGAGAATGTATGGTTGTATGTATGTGTATATGTAAACATTTCATAACTTGAGAACGGCTTGACCGATCGAATTGAATTAGATTCTGCTCAACTTAGGCTTCCAACAATTTTAACCAATTCGGACTAGAATATTTTTAAAAATTTTGAAAAAATTGCAAAAAAATTGACGAAACATATTTTTTTTAATGTAACTTCCAAATTAATGTATCGATTAGGTATATAATTTTATCAGCTCTTTTTGTTAAAAAAATGCGTCTAATTCATAAATTGTATCATGATAAATAGGTTAATCTGTTCGGAAGTTATCGTTGGCGAAAAAATTAGGAAAAAGTGTTATTTCGACATAAATTCAAATTTTTTCAAATACAGTTACAAAAATCAAAATTAAATCAAGTTTTCAAAAGTTACGGCTTTTCAAATATTAATATTTTGTTGTTTACAGCAAACTTAGCATTTTTAAAATGACTTTCAGACTAATATACCGATTGACTTAAAAGTCTAATCAGCTTTTCTTTCTATGAATTGCGTCATATAAGCAAATTGCATCAAAATCGGTCGATTTATTTGGGATTTGGTAATATCGAAAATTCAAAAAAAATTTTTGGATATTGCTTCGACATTTCTGAGTCTGTAGATTACGTAGCTATGAAAATATTTTAGAGGTCAAAAATTGCGTTGAATTCCATTCGAAAGACCAAAATCAATCAACTTTTTAAAATATATAGCATTTCAAAAATTTTGAAATTACTGTCATTTACAACGACTTCTATGTACTAACGAATATTTGTAACAAATTTAAGATTTTTGAACTCTGAAAAAAATCTGTGATATGCTAAGATATAGATAAAGATCTAGCGGGAAGTTTCAGGGATGACCTGCCGGGTCAACTGTTTTACATACTTTTTGAAGTCTTCGAACTCAAAAATCTATGCTGAAGTTTTTTTTTTTATGTTTTTTTTTATTTAGCGGGATGTTTCAGGGATGGCCAGCTAGGTCAACTGTTTTACGGATTTTTTTCGAAAGTATAGTATAGCCTATGTTACTCGGGGATGATTTAATATCTTTCTAATGATGAAAGATTTTTTCAAATCGGTTTAGTAGTTTTTGAGTTTAGATGATACAATATATAAAAATATAGAATACAAATTTTTCCTCTTTATAACATTAGCATAGATTTCAAGTAAAATAGTGCAAGAAGATACTTTTTTCTAGTGCCGAATGTTCGGCATTTAAACCGAATTTCGGCCGAATGTCGAAGTTCGGTTCAAGCTGCCGAAATTCGGTTAAACCGAATGTAAAACGAATTTCGGCCCATCCCTAATATATATATATATATATATATATATATATATATATATATATATATATATATATATATATATATATATATATATATATATATATATATATATATATATATATATATATATATATATATATATATATATTGATTTAGTAATGCATGCATGATTGTTTTTTATTTATCCAACGTTTAAATTTTATATTCAATAAATAAATGTAAAAAATAAAATACAAATTTAAATTATTTTTTGTTCTTAGCAGTATACTTTTATATTTAAGATTTTTTCGTAATGTATCACCTTCTTATCGTTCAACTTTAACGGTCTTATTACAAAAAGCAGTTTAATTAATAAGCCTGGTTTAATCTTATATAAACTACGGTCTAAACGAAAATGCTATTACAAATCGTGGTTTTGCGATAAACCATAGACTATATCATGGTCTAACGCTAAACCTCGGCGACCCCTAGTTTAACAATGGTCTAAAAACTAAACACTTACTTCTTTGGTATATTCTTACACTCTTGAGCCTTTTTAAGGTTGGAAGTAGCCTTTGTAGATTTGTCCTCGATTATATGGCGTGATATCCCCATGTTTGTCCCGGGCTCCTTTGAAGAATAGGCCAAATGTCGTTCTGCCAGTACTATGTATTACAGTTCTGCACTGTCTCGCCCGGGTCTGGTACCACCGCCTTACCTATTCCTGCCGCAATAGTGTCAGTGCTCGTCACTGTCGTGTTCTGGTTTGGAGGGTAAGGTAGCCGATAAAGTTGTGCATGTGGCATTAGATCTCGCCACAAGATAGCAACGCACCATTAACATCTTTGGTGTCTATAGGCGATGCTTGACTCTCCGTCAGGAGATCCATCTACTTGTTTGCTATTTTATAATATACAAAAAAAAAACTCGCGTAGTACCTATATCCTATTAAATTTAAAATTTAGACTTAAATTCCAAATCTAAATAAACTTTGTTCAACTTGCGATGGTTTTGTTTATTTAATCATGTTATGGTTTCATATTACGCGCGAGAATGTTACGTTTCGATACTCGTACTTAGATGTATATTTTAGAAATTAACTTTACGACATTAAGTAATATGCCTAAACCTAAACAAAACTGCAATCGACGATATAACTAAATAATGTTTATATCCATCCATGCAAAATAACCAGGTTTCAGTATTTTTAACATTCTTAAACATCATCTAATCATTAGCGTATGATCAAAACGTTTTCTTTTCTGGGCAAATGGAACGTTGTAATAGAATGATATCATGGTGAACGAATGATATTTGTATAAATCTGTGGTTTATATTTAAACAATGGTTCAAATTACTGTACTAAGAAGACCACGGTTTTTTAAAGTTTTATAATACGAAAGTATTTAGACCATGGTTTTAAATATAAGCCTGGACTTGATAATCCAAGTTTAAACCAAAGTTTATTTCATTTTTTGTAATAAGACCGTAAAAGTTTAGTATAAAGACTATATGTAAAATATTAATTTCATTAAATACAGTGATTAAGTAAATTATGTGAATGTAAAACTGCATCGTAATATATAGACATCTGACCGGGTAGTATCTCAGATTTTTTATCTGCTGATGTTTATACGCAATGAATACGTCTGCCGTTATCAATATAAGTTTTTAAGACTATAATAAATAAAATATATTGATGGCAGATCTGGTCAATTAATTAAAAAAATTTTTTTTTTTAACATTTTCAAAATTGTCTGCCACAATGTTAAACGCATGATAATGGTCTGCCATTGTTATTTTCCATTAATAATAATAATATATTTTCAAATATCAAAACGGCAGACGTGGTCAAATGCATTTATAAATAGTCAAAAATCGATACCTGTCTTACCTGCGCACTCGCCGCATCCACCACTTTGGGCTTAGTGAGTCCCTATCTCATGTACGATAGGTATAGGGGCCTCAATGTACAAAAACCCAGGTCTGGTCAAATACATACAGGTATCCGTTCACTGGCTCTTAGAATATTAACTGTTCAATGCGAAATATAAATGGAAATATCTAGCTTGCTTTCTATAAGAGAGAGAGAGAGACAGAGAGAGAGAGAGAGAGAGAGAGAGAAACATCCGGACGCCGCACAGCTTACAATACTTTACTATAGCAAAAAGTGTCGTGACAACTTTTCGTAAG
This sequence comes from Apodemia mormo, assembly GCA_036924255.1. Classification (NCBI taxonomy): domain Eukaryota; kingdom Metazoa; phylum Arthropoda; class Insecta; order Lepidoptera; family Riodinidae; genus Apodemia; species Apodemia mormo. The sequence goes on from JAUPFN010000002.1 coordinate 14,993,126, forward strand.
AATTTTTCCGTCTAGCCCCCTTTCACAACGCGCGATAAGGAACTTCGTTCCAAACTTCGTTCCAATATAGTGCAAACGGACCTAATTAAAATCAGTTAAATTCGATCACTGGCCTCTTATCTGATTTAGAACTACAATAAACAATGACGTCTTATTCCAACAGGGTCGGTTCTTTACCGTGACCTATTTGCAAGAACAATCTGTGTTGCGCCCACGCATCTCGCCTGGGTTAATTCAATCATCGTTCAACGCGCGAAATCTAACTATCGCTGCTATCGCTTTTCAGAGAACTGTTAACCCGAATACATTTTGCTGCTAGCTAGAAAATTAAATTTATTATAACCGGGTTACGTAAATGTATTGTATCGGTATTCGGTAGTAAACAGACTTCAGCAAGTAACTAACGGTAGTAGATAAATGTTTTGTTAACACTTTTGAGTTCTCTACTTTTTTACGGGTGCATTTACCTTCTTGGGTATATTAGGTATATGCCTTGGTCCCTTCGTAATTTTATACAAATCGTAGGATTGTGAAATCCTTTTCCTGTAAAATAACGAATTGACACCGCATATATGATTTTTGTTATTATGATTATAATATACGTCAAAAATCATAATATGACACGTTATATTATGATTTTTGACGTATATAAAATAAATAATAATACATTAGCGTATCCTTATTGTACACCTTAAAATTAGTTTGTGGAAAAGGCGAACTTAATATCTAGTGGCATTCTCTACCAGTTAACCTTATATCAAGATTTATATTATTACTAGCAGTGCTCACGAATTCGTTTGCGTGTAAAAGTAGGCTGAGTTACTCTTTATTATATCAGCTATCTGCTAGTGAAAGTCCCGTCAAAATCAGTCCAGTCGTTTTAGAAATTATCCGGAATAAACAGAAAGACTGAAAATTGTAAAAAAAAATATGTTATTTTGGTATATGTACCGTGTGCATTTAGTAAAAACCGGTTATTTTAATGTTACTAACAGACATTCCAATTTTATTTATTTGTATGGATTTATTTATTTAAGTATATAGTACCTATATGTTTATATATCAAGTTTTTGTTAAAAGTTTTTCTACACATATTAGTATTTTCAGACCTTACCACGTCTTAACCATCAACAAGCTCTCTGACATCATCAACGTCACTACTAGGTGGTTTGAGTTCCACAACGTATCCCTATTTTTGCACCACCGCTTTACTTAATCTTGTTACTGTCGTGTTCCAGCTCGGAGTATCCCAGCCCAAGAAGAGCAACTATAGGCGAATGTTTTTTTATCAGGCGAATGTTTTTTTATCAGAAGAGCTATCTGTTTGTTTGCCATACTATGACAATAACTCAAATATGAAAAAAGTTCCCAAAAAAAACGATACCGCTGCCTTCCATCTTGCTGAACAAAATCTTAGTACTTCTTAGCCTATTTAGTTGATAATAACGTATCATTATCATGTTCAGTTATTTATGCGGCGCGGTGGTTGTCACTTACCATCAGATTATGTGCCGCGTTCCGATCCGGTAGTAATTTTTAAAATGTCGTCTCAGCAAAAATACCTTGTTTTATTTGAATAAACATTTTTCGATTTTTATATTTGATATTGATCAGTCGCGCCAACGTATGAAACACGAGATGTTATTATCCGTTTGATGTGGATTTTTCCTTGTTTATCCCCCCTAACACACTCGCCAAATGACTTCATTTTTTGGTAATATCTCGCGCTTTAACGTAGTAAATCAACGAATGTCTACCAACATTTTAATTTTAGTATACAACTCAAGATATTCCATAACAGAAATAGGCAAAATGTTCTCGTTACGCACATCTTAGCCAAGCGGGAGTTTCATATTATGATGTTTGTTATCCTGTTCTATACAAAGTATTTTATAGTAAACGCAGTATTAGGATATTCCTGCTATAAAATACCGTGATGGTTATCTGTAGAACCGCACCTAGACAAGCGGAAATTAATATATTTGAGCTTTTATAGACAACGAAACACTAATAGCTAGCATTAAAATAAACCATAAATTCGATACGCCAAGCTATCAATATTATTATTATATGTTTATATTTTATTATATGTTATTTATATATATTTTATTTATATATTATTATATGTTTTAAGTTATTAATATTAAAGTAGCTTTCGCCTCTGTGGTTTATTGGTCCAATGTCAGTGTTGACTACTTGAGATACTGGGTGCGATTCCTGGGTCCGGTAATTCAAAAAATGAGTTTTTTTTCAGTTTTCTGATAATAACAACGTTGTCAGGTTGGATAAGTGCCCGGTTGGCGATAGGCTTGCCGTTTATCACATTGTGGTAATAAGTATCTTCGGCTAATTGTGGGTGCACTGGTTGTGCCTCTGCCTATTTTTTCCGGGATGTGGGCGTGAAGATACTTTTAAGTAACTTTCGCTCGTAACTTCGTTCGCATTAGGTCATTTTCTAATCTTCGGGAACAGCACTTTTTTCTGTTACCCTTCGGCCGCACCTGCCTGTATCGTTCTGATGATATTAGTGTAATCCTTTGACGTACCCCAAATCACGCGCTAAAGCACACGTAGTCGGTATGTTGCGACGATAGCCGATAATCGCCGGTCACATCTGCATGTAAGGTATCATTGCGCGAAGCTTTGTGACGATAGAAGCAAATACGGCCGCAGTAATCGTCTGTCCTTACTTCTACCTCTGCCAGAGTGTATGCGAAATTTTATGACGATTGGTTGAGTTGATGAGGTATGAAAGCATAACAAACAAACTCACTTTTGCATTTATAATAATATTAGTTGACCCGCGCATCTTCAACCGCGTGTAGATTAACATCTCGTTGAATATAATTTTTCATACGAACTTTTATCCCCCATTTCAGCCCCTTAGAGGTTGATTTTTTTTTCAAAAAAAGTAGTTTATGTTTCACCCCGGAATATCAAATATTTCAGTACCGAATTTCATCAAAATCAGTCGAGCCGTGAAAGCGTAACAAACAAACAAACTCGATGCCGCATTTATAATGTTACTAGCTAACACCCGGTCGCTTGGCTATGCGTGAATTCGTTGACGATAAAAATAGGTATAATGTGGTTTTTCATTTACGCGACCACGTAATCAAACTTAAGTGACATACGAATTTTCATTAAAAAAGGTCAAGCAGTTCTTGAGTTATAGCGGGACATACCGACACACAGACAACATTTTCAAGATGGTAAATGTTGTTGTCTAGTCTTAGAGTAGAATTCTGTAGGTGGAGCACTAAATGTCTAATAGAAACTTATGTCGACTTACCAAAGTCTTCATGAGTGCCGATAATTCTTTGGTAACTACAGCAAACTTAAAAAACGCCGCCCCAATATCTGGCTCGGAGTCCTTGCTGAGTGCGTTTCCTCCCAGCCTCTCCAACGCCCTTGACAGGTACATTTCATTGTCCACGTGAGCTATAAAAGAAACCTAATTTAGTAAGCAATTTTACAAATTTTCGTCTCTGTGATTTTAAAATACAAGAGACAAAGGAGACTGATACCGTTGCATACAAACTTGGGCCCCCCTTGTAATAAGATGAATATTATGTTAATTAATAGCTAGTTTAACGTTATATAAATACTGAAAATTTTACAGATTTTAGCAATCTGAGAACAGAGATATAAGATATTCACTAGAAGTAAGGTTACGGTACTATGGTATAGTTTAACTCACTGTAACCGTTTACTATTATATAAACAACTGATACTTGTAATACAAGCAACTACGCTTCATGTTTATAAATTGACACAATACTAAAACACAGATTTTTGGAGAACACAAATTAAAGGATGCCTCTCTGTAGGTAGGTACGTAAAATAGCGAAGAGTGAAGTCGTCCGCGACTTGCGAGTGCGACTCTTGCGAGCCGTCAGTGATGTCAGTTGTAATTGTCAATTTTAACTGTTTTAAATCCACAGACACTAAATCGTATTAAGTTTGAAGTAACGTAATCAGTCGATTATATAAATTGTATCGATTATATTTTTTTCTTTTTGAAGTGAAAACTTCTTTAGGCGCGTTGAGCGTTTTGGTAGAGGGTAAAATCCTCGGTTCGCGTCACCGACATGCTAATGATAATAGTAATAGCTATGTTTTGCATATAGTTTTAATTACTCTCAACTTAATAGTTCCGTTTTCACTTCTATCGGCAGTCCCACGACTGCTACTGTTTTTTTATATTATAAATGGTTTGTAAAATAATGATGGTACTTACTGTTGATTATACTAAATATTAATCAAAAATACACTTTTACATATGTTTACGAGCTTATATTTCGATTAAAATTATTTACATAAATCGATTATAATTTTATCGATTATATAATTATAGTACCACAAACTTATTTTCGTGATTTCTTTTTTCTCAGAAAGCGGATTAAGCTAATATTTTGAACTTTGAAATAGAAAAATAGTATCATTTTTTTGAACCATACTTCAACCCTTTACATTTGGGCCCAAAAATCCCCCTCTCCTTTCTGGGAATTTCATTGTTGTTTGCCGCAATGTTCCAATTTTAATCGAGTTGTTTTAGAATAGAAAATTAATCTTTTTTCGACCAGAAGGCAATCGCTAGTTATTTTAACTACATAAGTAAATAAAATAATAAACGTTTGATCATAGACTAAACAATAAAATCTCTTTTAAGTTTACAAATGACTCCAACCATCAACAATTAGTATACGAGTACAATATCCTATGATTAGTGTTAAATTAATGTAGTGTGTATAATGTTTATTTTTATTAAATTCACTTACTTCTAATGTAGCTTACAATATAAGAAAATATTAGTTTTCCGCCATTACGTTACCATGTGAACTTTAGTAAATTTCATATTCGCCATTCCGTTCGCATTATTTTCGTAAGAAAGCTACAAAGTTTTAGCTTCACGTATTAATATCTGTATATCTGTATGTATCCTAAATCACTGAATATATTTTATAATTCAAAATTAATTTAACTTGTATGCAAAGAAATTAATATAACTTGAATGAACAAATATAATTATGTACGCTCGAAGAACATTGTCTACTTGACATCTTCACAAACTACGACGTTTATAAAATTATACGACTACATAAATTACTGAATGTATTAACCACGCTTGCTAGCCTTAGCTCTTGCTACAAAAATACTATAAATTTGGAAACGTGACACACTTAATTATACCAGTAGAATCTAAACATACATAAAACGGTAGAAAGCGACGGGACATTAAAGGTAGTTGCAAATTGTTTGACCTATTTTTCAAGTATTCTCGTCTGTCCGCGGCGGCAATGAGAACCTTTACAATAATTTAATCAAGGTAACTAAAATGTTGAGAAATTAAAGTTAAAGGAACAATAGAAAATGAGGCACTAAGGCAACTTTCATAACATTAGCAAAATAAGTTTGCTTTGGTTATGAAATTTAGAACAACATACTTATAAAACATAATTAGAAGGTAACGAGAAAACGTGTCTTCTTTTAATACTACCAGCTTTAATTAACAAGACCAGAGGACAAAATATTATATCAAAGGATTTAATAAGTTTTTTATGCGACCTAGCTATTCAGAAATTACATAAAATCCAATCTTTTTCTCGTGTCTGGAAATCTAAAAACGTGCTATTCTCTAGGGACATTTAGCCTCGTACATTTCCCATGTGGAATCAATTACTGGCGCGGCAAATACGACTTAGGGACCTTCAAAAAGAGTTCACGAATTTTTAAAGGACTGGCAAAGCAACTGCAAGACCTCTGGTATTGTGGACTAAGTAAATTTAATATATGAAAAGCAAAAGTTAAACTTTTGAAAATTTTGTTCGATTTTAATTTTTGTAACGGAATTAAACGTAGTTTTTGAGCACGTTTTAATAAAATATTATAGATAAAAAAAGGAGTGACTGAAAAATTTCGTCGAAAAAACACTTTTTTCGAAAGTTTTCGCCCACGATAATTCCCGAACGGATAAACCGATTTTGATACAATTTATGCATTGGACGCAGTTTTTTTTGTGGAAAAGAGCTGATTAGTTTTGTTCTCTATTTTAATGCCCCGATAGAAAACAAAAATGCCCAATGGCAATAAAAAAAAAGTACTGTTTCACCAACATTTATTTTGAGGTTTTTACAAAATTTCTTAAAATCTCTGGACCGTTTTGGTTTAAATTTTCAGGAAGTTTAAGTTCAGCGGAATACAATCGAATGCCACCAACCGCGTTTTGAGCGGTAAAGCTATTCAAAATTTATACACACACACACATACACACACGCGCACGCACACACACGCGCACATGCACACACGCGCACGCGCACGCACACGCGCACACACACGCACATGCAACGCACACACGCACACACAGACACACTGACGTCATCGTGAAAATAATCGGAAAAATTTCTTAGGACCTCAAAACGTGGAGATCTGGTGAAAACTAGATTTTCAAAAACCGGGGCGAACTCATTAACTTTCTTATATCTACATACTACATAGCGGGAAGTTAAAAATAAATAATCTTAGGCGGCATAAGCCACTTTTTAAATTGTTACTGAAATAAAAGTTGTATAAAAATTCAAATACGTTTATTCTGAATCTTTTATTCAGAATAGTTTGATCGATCATATATTTCACGAGGGCGTTGATATAACCCCTAAACCATGAATTTATCTGGTTCACGTTGTAATAAATCTAGGATGAACCTTGATCGCATGTTCGTTGCAAATGTGGGCAGAGGAATTCAATCGTTACTTTCTAGAACATAGCAGTACAGATGCTGAATTTCACCAAAAACCGACACGCAGGCTTTTTGGGACCAGAGAAAACACATAAAAAGCTCAACTTCTTAAATTGTAAAATGATAGAAACTGTAAAGACGCATTTAAATCTAATTTTTGGAAGCTTTTTGATGTAACCTTTGAACACTTAAATTCAAGAAATTGCTTTACATATTCTAATTACATTTTCCACGACATATTTGAACAATTTATGAGAACAAGGAGTTTCAACCTTTCTGAATAAAAACAAGTCTTGGAATCAAAAGAAAGTAAGTAATGATATGCCTCTAGCTTTGGGCAAAAGCATCAACCCAAGAATTCAAGAACTTGTACAGAAGTGCAAGCTCCAATCTCACTGATGTGGATTTCAGAATGAATTGTCTGCCAAAAAATACATTTTCAACGTTAATTTTACTTTGAATTTTAGAATGACTCATGTTTAGTCGTGGGCGTTTAAACGATATAGGCTTAAAAAATTAGGCTTTTCAAAATAAGCCTATAAGCGCGCTTACGGATTTAAGCTGTTTTCGTTTAAACGTTGATGTTTAAGATACAAAAATTTAAATACCATATTAGCATGATTGACGAAAAGTAACCTTATTTCAATAACGTTAAAAATCAAAATATAATAGAATAAAGAACCTTATTTCTATACTCTAAGACTCAATATAATTTTTCTTTTTATTGGATTAACAACCTTATTACTATGCCTATAAGAAACGATAACAATTTGGATTGGTTATCGTATCAAGCGGCTAAATTATTTTCTACTTGTTTACGCAATATTTGTGTCGGACTGATAACGCTCCGTTTTTGGTTGGTTAGTGCTTTTTACAACGAATTGACAACTTTGCTTTTTACAACGAATTGACAACTTACGTTTTTTCAAGTTCCAGTACGCTTTTCGTTGTTGAAGAAATTGGACGCGCTCATCAATTGTTTATTTTATTTTATTGTTTGTTTTATTTTACTTAGCGCGCGTAAGAACATGACTCGAATCCCTTTACAAATTTCCAATTTTCTTACGAAATTTCTTACGAAAAGTTGTCACGACACTTTTTGCTATAGTATTGTAAGCACAGAAATATCCAGCCACTTCCCTTTAGCTCGTGCATTGAAAGTGAAAGAGTCTATCTACTATTTGATTGAGTTTACTTTTTTTTCTAGTGCCAAATGTTCGACATTTATACAGAATTTCGGCCGAATGTCGAATTTCGACCAAAATTTGAATTTCGACGGACAGTCAAATTTTGAACAAGTGTCGAAATTCGACCGAGTGCCGAATTTCGATCGGTTGCCGAGTTTCAACCGCCGGTCGAATTTCGACCGGGTACCAAAATTCGACCGTGGGTCGAAATTCGATCGGGTTCCGAAACTCCACCGGGTGCCGAAATTCGACCGTGGGTCGAAATTCTAGCAGGTGCCGAAATTCGACCGTTTGTCGAAATTCGACCGGGTTCCGAAATTCGACCGGGTGCCGAAATTCGACCGTGGGTCGAAATTCGACCGGGTGCCGAAATTCAACCGTGGGTCGAAATTCGACCAGGTGCCGAAATTCGACCGGGTTCCGAAATTCGACCGGGTGCCGAAATTCGACCGTGGGTCGAAATTCGACCGGGTGGCGAAATTCAACCGCGGGTCGAAATTCGACCAGGTGCCGAAATTCGACCGGGTTCCCATATCGACCGGGTGCCGAAATTCTATTTCGCATTGAACAGTGTGGTGTCGCGACGATTATTTTTGTTGAGTATATACAGGTTTTTTGTAAATAATAATAAAAAGAACTGCGTTCCATTCTGGTGTCTGGTCAAGTTTTTTTTTTAAATTGTGGCTTTAAAAATACATACAACCCTCATATTCACCCTTCTATCATCAACTCCTATTTTTTAATTCAATAATTTATATGACGAAACAACGTTTGCCGGGTCAGCTAGTATTTATAATAATTTGTATTGTATTTGATAACACGTCATTTCTATAAGCTAGTAATAAGTAATAACGCTAACAAAACCACAAAACGTTGAACGCTTTTTTCAGCTCTCGGCTTTATCGGTCGCTACTAATTCACTTAAATCTTCGTTTTATAATTGACCTTCTTAACGATCAACAACTTTTGTTTAAAAAAGCGTTTAAACGAAAAGCGCTTTTTTAAGCACGCTTAAAAGTATAAGCAAAACGTTTAAACGTGTTAATAATTAAAAGCCGTTTATCACATCTCTACTCATGTTAAACGTTTCTAATACAAACTATTTTTGTATTTACATTTACATACATATAGCTTATCTTTTAACCTTGTAGTTCCCGCTAGTAAAATAAATAATCAAAATATCCCTTTCTAAAACAAGATTGGAAATCACTGGCCCAAATGAAAAAAAAAAGAAGATGGATTCTCTTATTACCTCCTCGTACAGGACGATGGTGAAGCGTAAATGCGAATTTACTTAAAGCAGGTAACAAATCACAATATAAAATATGCTTCTTTAGGAGAATTTCATAACAAAAGCTCACGTGTTCATGTTCATAATTAGAATGAAACTAGAAAACGTAGCAACTTTTATTCCTACTAGTTTTAATTAACAAGTCCAGAGAACAAAAGATCGTGTCAACGGATTTAATTAGGTTCCTACGCGTTATGGATATCCGGAAATGTACAGGATGTATTAATTAAGTGAAAAATTCTGTCTTTCGGTAAATTGAATACGTGGGGTTGTTTTAGGTATGAAACGCCCATTTCAATTAGTGCCCGATTACATCGGTCTCGGTTAATTAATTCTTACCCCATTGTCTCCCTTATTTGTTCCGCATCCGTATTTACGTGTTGTCGAATAAAGAATTTATATCATGGCATGGGAACTCGGCCTAAATGGTTCATAGCTAAGTAATATAATGAGGTACATTAATCCGATGTGTGTTATGTGTGTATGTAAACATCTCATTACTTTTGAACGGCTAGACCTATAGAAACGCGGTTGATGGCATTTGATTGGATTCCGCTCACCGTAGACTTCCTGAAAATTTTAACCAAATCGGTCCAGCAGATTTTGAGAATTTTTGAAAAAATACTTCAAAAAAAATTTTGGCGAAACAGTATTTTTTTAACATAACTTCCAGATTAATGTACAGATTGTGTACAAAAACTAATCAGCTCTATTCCTCAAAAAACTAGATCTAATACATTAATTGCATCAAAATCGGTTTATCCATTTGGGAGAAGTCGTTGACGAAAAATTTTAAAAAAAGTGTTTTTTCGACATAACTTCGAAACTTTTCAACCAATAAATTTTTTGTATTCTACGATATTTCAGTACCAAAAAAATTACGTTTTGGTACTAAAATATCGTGGTATAACAAATGGCATTTCAATAATCAAAATCGAATCAAATTTTCAAAAATTACAGCTTTTCATTTTTATTCATATTTCATTTTTAGCAAATTTAATAATAATAATAATATTCTTTATTGTACAACATGAGGATTAAAGTAATATTACAATCTAAAGTAAATAATCTCATACAAAAGGCGGTCTTATCGCTGACAAGCGATTTCTTCCAGACAACCACATTACAAGTAATTAAAAAAACATGACTAGGACAAGGTACAACTTTTAAATATATAAATTACACGACAAAGACATCACAAAGCTAAATTAACATCTAAAATAATTAGGGGGAAAAAATGAACAATATTTCATACACTACAGTGAATATTTATCTTGTTAGGAACTACATGATTTGAAATAAAAATCATGGAACATCTTTTTAAAGGTAATTTTGCTCCTTGCTTGCCTTATATCTACCGGTAAAGAGTTCCACAGTTTAACCGCTTGGACAGAGAAAGAAGACTTATAAAATCTAGAGTTATATCGCGGAAATTTTAATAATAACCGTTTGGACGAACGTTCAGGAATACTCTGGTCTTTTAATAAAGTGAATCTCTCCTTTAGATAAAATGGAATTTATATTTTTAAAATAATTTTCAGGCTAATATACCGATGGACTTAAAAATCTTATCAGCTTTTCTCCTTTAAAAACTGCGTCTAATACCGTTAATTTAATCAAAATCGGTCAATTTGTTTAGGATTGAATGATGAAAATATTTGAAAAAAAATGTTTTTTGACATTGCTATGAAATTTTTCAACCTATCCATTATTTAGCTAAAACAATATTTTAGATCTCAAAAATTGAGTTGAATGTCATTCGAAAGATCAAATTCAATCAGCGTTCCCAAAATATACAACTTTTCAAAAATCAATATAGTTACTAACTGCCATTTTAACAAAATAGATGTTTGAACTGAAAAAATCCTATAGTTTTTACTCTTTTGAGCTTAAAATACCTTAATTTAGCGGGAAGTTTCAGGGATGGCCTGTAGGGTCAACCGCTTACACTTTACTTTTTTTTATATTATAAGATAGCAAACAAGCAAAATGAGTCTCCTGATCAGAAAGAATCAACCATCGCCTATAGACACCAAAGGTGTTAATGGCGCGTCGCTATCTGGTGGCGAGGTCTAATGCCACATGCATAAGTTTACCTTACTCTCCAAACCGGAACACGACAGTGACAAGTATTGACGCTATTGCGGCAGGAATAGGTAAGGCGGTGGTACCAGACCCGGGCGAGACAATGCAGAACTCTACCACCTAGTAGCCACGATGTTAGTGACTCGTATAGCCAATCGATCAGTCGGCTTTACACGTCATGCCCGGCAGAACGGCAGTTGGCCTATTCTTCATAGGAGTCCGGGTCCAACGCGAGGAATCATCTCATGAGCAACCATTACCTGAGAAGAAATTACTTTCAATATCGAAATGTGTATTTTAAAACGAAACACTATAGCGAGGGAAAACTGTCAGCTGTCACGTTTGAATAGGCGATAGATGCTGCTATCTGGCTTTTGCGTAACCCTCATTCAGGGAATCAGCTAACAATTATCCCACTATGATGTAGCGCCGGATGTAGCCAACTGACATATTCTCAACATACAATATCATATAAATTGTAATTTGATAAATTTTCAGTTGAGAAAAAAAACTGGTCATGAATAGGTATATCTTTGTCACTTTTTATTTTTGTGTTATAGCACTCACCCCGTGCTTGGGAAAACTGGAAAAGCTTTAAAAACAACAAAGAAAAATATCGAGACGCAGGGATTGAACCTGCGACTGTCTCCCTAAAGCCGGGACGCTCTTCCACTGAGCTAGTGTCGACAGGTTTGACGTATCTTTGTCACGTTTTCGTGACCAGCTGACGTATTATTATCCACTTTATAATATGCTGACTTTTTCCTTCTTCAAGCTATTTGATTAGCTATAATTTGATAAATTTTTAATCGGGAGGATTTTGTTTTTCAATGTTTGTCGGAGGTTACAGCTGCTTAACCGACCTACCGAGGCGCAGCTGACGTTCACGGAGCTTTCTGAAGCATTGTATCTGTAGCTGGAATAATTGACCAAATTTCCATCCTGGCTTGCGAACTATAATTTTTAATTACAGAAAGCAAATAAAATAAAATTTTCTTTGAAATGGAATGTTGTTAGTTGAATGCAACAATTCGGCGCTCATCACGTTCTATCTCTCGATAGAGCCTTGAGGGTATTAAGAGGCACTTAATTAACCGAAGTGTAACGTATGGAAGCTAATTTATTGAAGTAAAAACTTCTATCGGCGTTTTACACAAGTTTTCGTAGGGTAAAATCTTATGGGTTCACATTAATGATCAAGGTAAAATTATGAAATTTTAATTTTAATAGTACAATCAGTTTGAAAATTTCAAAATACAGTTTCAAGTTCACTTCTGTAGGCAGTCCTCATGACTACCTCCAATTTTTTTCTCTACAAGAACGGAATCAAATATGTTATATTTGTAGTTGCATTAGGCGCGCCAGGCCGGTGGTTCTCCTGATGGAAAGAGATAACAATTCCTTACAGATGCCAAACGCAGTGTGACTGGAATTAACATCTCATTCAAAAGTTTACAGACTGCCTTACTTTTCAAAACGTAATACGACAGTGGCAGGCTCTGACATTATTATGGTGAAAATCCATAAAGTGGTACCCAAGTATCGCCGCAACGTCTTAAAACTTTAACTACATACTCATAGTGACTATAGCAAAAACACGTTTAACCTTTGCTCGTCTTTTCTTAACTGGTTGACAAGAAGGCAATTGACAATTGATTTATTCTTCAGAGATCTGAATCAATAAGAGATATAGACAGAGTAGTAGGAAGAGTGCACCAAAAGTTATTTCTGGTTTATCACTTTTTCTCCCGGCTAAAATCGCTTATGGCGACTGCTTAATTATCTGCACTGAGTATCGAGTTAGTTTTCAGACATTTTACATACATACATATCTTTACGCCGGATCCCTTACGGGGTAGGCACGATAGCTAGATAGCACGAGGTACATCACGATTGCAGGCTTGTCACATTTACACATTTTGAAACTTATGTTTTGCTTTATTTTAAAATACAATTTAAATCGTATGGAACATAATTATAATTTTTATAAGACGATAAGACCGTCTTTTGACACTGCTTTTATTAAAAGGGTTTCTTTTTTACTTGTTTTCTTATTCAACCGACTTCCCAACAGCAGGAGGTTATCAATTCGACTGTATCTATATGAATATTATAAATGCGAAAGTTTGGATGTTTGGATGGATGTTTGTTACTCAATCACGCAAAAACTACTGAACGGATTCGAATGAAATTTGGTACACAGGTAGATGATGACCTGGAATAGCACATAGGCAAAAAGCCTATAAATCCCGGATAAATAAAGTGATCCCGCGGGATTCACCAAAAACTTTTATAATGCAGCGGGCTGCACGCTGCAGCTAGTGTTTTTATATTTGTTCGATAATTTATGAACCGATTTTGAAAATTATTTTTTTGTTTGAGAGAGTATACTTCCCGTTGACCGGGACCTCCGTAGAATAGGACCACTATTTTACTTTGGCGAAGATCTAATGCAAGGTTTCGGAGATATAGCAAATTGGAAGTTGGTTGCTGCAGTTTTACTGCGTAATGTTATTGCAAAAACCGCCCCGTTGGTCGAGTGGTTAGCGACCCTGACTACGCGATCAACGGGGCTCGGGTTCGATCCCTGACGGGGACAAGCATTTGTGTGATGAGCATAAATGTTTGTATTTCCGGGTTTGGGTGTTTATTAAATATATTCTTGTATTTATATATGTATTTCTATGTATTGGTATCGTTGACTAACACCCATAACACAAGTAAATAATTTGCTTACTTTGGGGTTAGATCAGTCAGTGTAATTTGTCCCGTAAATATTTATTTATTTATATTAGTTCTGCAACCTCCCATCAAGAGAACCATTTGCTTACTTTTAAAGCAAACCAAAGTCTACTCTGGAAAAGGATGGCCATTTGGGCAAAATACTCACCTAAGTGAATTTCTGTCATTCCAATAAACCTATTTTAATAAAGATTTAATAAAAACACATTTTAATTATTCCTTGCTGTTAAAACGTTTTATCTGGTAATGTGTAGATAAGAAGGCAAGTTTTCATTTTAATTTTGAATCACTTGGTATGCGGAAATCGTATAAATCTACGTAAAAACAACATCGTAAAGTAAAATATATATTTAATACAGTATGATAATGCTGCGGCCGGTGGTTGCTTGGTGTTTTTGCTTGGGCACACAGACCACATACCCCAAGGGCACGCGCACGACCTTGCCGGCTGCGATAGCGCAATCCAAACCCGTACAACCAGTTCGCGACGCGGGCGCAGTCTGCGCAGTAAACAAAACAAGCACGCGATTGATTGTCAAGTCAATAAACTCTGTTTCTTAATAGGTACCTTACATTTTCACTAATCTAATATCTAGAATCGAGATGGAGGAAAATATTAATACTAGCGATCGCCCTGTGATCGAAATTCGACCATAAACTAAACATCAAAGTCTCTGTTTAAAAAAATCCAGTTTCAGCAGTCCTCCGCAATGTAAACTTTAACTGTGCCAAATTTTATTCAACTTCGCGTAATTTTCGGAATAAGGGTTACAATTTTTTTGCTTCGCGTATTACGTATTAATAAAATTAATATTATTTGTTTAAGAGCGGTTATATTTGAAACTAGTCACGCCCGCGACTTCGTCCGCGTGGAACAATTTCGAAAAAAAAGTTGCCTAAGTTACTCCCTGTCACATCAGCTATCTGCCAGTGAAAGTCCCTTAAAAATCAGTCCAGCCGTTCCAGAGATTAGCTGGAACAAACAGACAGACAGACAAAACTTTTTAAAAAATGTTATTTTGTTATATGTACCATCCATATATATACGTATACATCCATATGCATTTAGTAAAGCGGTTAACTATTTTAATATTACAAGCAGACATTCCAATTTTCTTTATTTGTTTAGATGTATAGATTACATACTTATCCTGTAAGCGAAAAAACTTAAAATGTCACCACGCCGGTTCTCTTGCGAAGTAGGCAGCGATTTGAACGTCCAAACACAAGGTTTTCCTGATTTATCTCGATTCGGTTCTTAACGGACCGCTAGTAGTGGGCGATATAAATCGATATTTCAAAAAATATCGATACATATACGCGATATATCGCTTCAATCCGATATTATTGAATCATCAAGTATGGAATGTAATATCGTGTCACATTCAATTTTTTTTTTCTTTATATCTACTTATTCCTTTAAATCTGCAATATTGTCAATTTGAGTAAAAATAAATCGAAAAACCCCGAATTATTGAAAACCTGCCTTTGCAATAACGAAACGCAGACATAAGATAATCTCCGTGAGAGCAGCACTAGTAGCAAAACTTTTATAATCTGTGGTGGTGGCAGCATTGGGACTAGGTACCCAAACGCCACCTTTTCTATTTTTTTACAATAAAAAAATTATCTGTAGTGTCTATTGGTCACATGTTTTGGTCATTGGTTTCGTTTTCAGTGCAATATAACCTATAAATAAAAGTACCTAGTCTGTTTCGTTTGATACAGTTTACTAAATATAAATACTGTTAAGTGTGCATAACGATATATAAAAACTGGTTTTATAAATTGTATAGAAGAAGCAAGCTGTGATAATTATTGTCTGTTTTGTTTATTACAGTTTACAATTCATATAGTACATATAACGTGTTTTAATGTAAATGTTTTTAATGTGTTTTAAAGCACTATCAAATGTTACTATTTAATAGTATAAAACAATAAATAATTAACCTGACCCCTATTTAATATTGTTACGTACTTCGGGTTCGTAATTGTAAGAAAACACCACTTATATTAAATCCGTGTATTCACAATACAAATACACACAGCACAAAACAACGTAATACTAAATACTCTGATTAACACTAGTCACTCACTGTACAATACTGAACTACACAATAAAACAGTTCTCGCTTCGCACGGGTCGCTGTAAGTATCGCTCTCGATCGCTTTTAAAAACTGCCCTGTATTTGTCAATGTCATCTCTATTTATACCCAGGGTAAAGTTCTACCTGGATCCAGAAAAATATAAATGTATCGGGAAACAATGAATCACTTCTTATTACTTCTTATTGTAAACAAGTTATGAGTCATAAATCCTAGTACACGCTACTTTCAACCTTATACCATATACCACAAAGTCCATTATGGCATAGCTTAGGTCAACTATTTGTTTGTCAATAGGAGTAGCTATCTGTTTCTTTTATTTCTAGATCTCTTCAGCGTTCCAATTCTACACGTTTCTAGATTATTCGTAACAATATTATAGACTAGTTAAATACAAGTAATTACCTACAATTCGATTCACGAAAGATAAACACTGCGCAGAAGTCGATTTTTAGGTCCCATTGGTTTGCGGATTGAGGCGGGCGGAACGCGCTGAGGCGCTATAGGTGCGCGCGCGCCCGCTCAGACGCTATTAGTCTCTTACAATCTTCAGAATTGTACACTGCGCAGCTGGCCGCCATTTGTTCATCTTTCATAAATCGAATTGTACTTACGATATTTTAAAAATATCGATATATTTGTTCGATATATCATAAGGTATCGATATAACACTACGATATATTATATCCAAAAAAAATATCGATATGTTTTTTACATGAACATCCCTACCCATCGCCGCCTTTACCAACAATTCTCGACAACTCAGAAAAAAAGCTTTACGTCTTGTTCTTTGGCATAGACGTATTCACACACCATCACATTTCGAGTTACCAAGATATGTCTTAATCGAAAAATGCTAATAACACTGCCCGACCCGAAGCAAGAAACGAATCCAGGTCTTTTAGATCTGAATCGATCAGGCTAATTAATAAACATAATATTAAAGGGCTATAGAAAATGAGAAGGCGCTTTAGTCGATGTTCCCAAGCTATATTAATTCGGGAAAAGGTCAACCTAAAACTATATTCATGGAGTGTGTTGAGTGGCGAAAACGTCCGTGCACCGTACTTAATTCTACTACTTGTTGGCCCGGGCCTCCTTTGAAGAATAAACCATCTGACGTTCTACAACACAGTTCGTAAGATGTGAAACATTGGATATTTGTCACTACCATCAAGACTGATCAAGATGAAGATCAAGACCCGGGCGAGAGAATGCAGAAATCTGTGATCTAGTGTCACAGATTTCTGCATTCTCTCGCCCGGGTCTGATATCACCGCCATACCTATTCCTGTCGCAATAGCGTCATTCTTGCCACTGTCGTGTTCCAGCTTAAAAGATTTAGCCTGTAAATTTATGCATGTGGCATTAAGACCACAGGTTAGCAACGCACCATTAACATCTTTGATGACTATATGCGATGGTTGTCACTTGTATCTTTTCATCTGGTGAGTCACCTGCTTGTTTGCTATCTTAATATAAAAAAACCAGAAATAAGATAGTGAAGAATATGAGATGTTCGATGATGAGCAACGGCGAAAATCAAGTAAATTTTTCTCACAAGACAACCCTTGATATTTCCAATAGAAAATACATAAGAGGCCGTTCATAAAATACGTCACACTAAAATAGCTTTTTATGACCCCCTCCCCCCCATTGTCACGCTGTGTCACACTTTTTGTGACCCCCCCTAGAAATATTTCGTCACAAAAACTAAGACCCCCCCTGCTGAGTATGATAAATTCTAAATGATAGTACACAAATTCTGAAAATTAAAAATATTTATTTAGTTATTATAATAACATTACGCGCAGGGTACGTGGAAACGTTACTGTCTCAAGTGTTGGAAAAACAAAGAAACCCGTTGTTACGGATCGCAACGCCGTCGCCGTCGAAAAGATTTTATTGTTTAGTTTATGGTCGAATTTTGGCCACGGGCGATCGCTAGTACTTATTATTAGTCATTTGCATTTTAGCCAAAAAAAAATTGTACACAACCGCCAAGGTTAGGTGATGAGATGATCAGGATAGTAAAACTTTCAAACCACCGCAGTATCGCACTAAGCACTATCGCACAGTATATAGCACTATTCTGGCTGTAATAACATAGGTACTTGTAACCTTCATTTTTCGATAATATCCGGTTCCTTTATCAATAAAACGACTCGTTTTCATTACGAGTAGTAACATTTCCTACGAGACGTAAGCTAAAACTATTTCTATAAATTTCAAAGTACCTTGTTATATCGATACAACCATTTTAATAATATCGATAAGCTCTATAATTAAATTGGTTTCTAATGGCTACTGCTTCGAATGACGGAATGTTGTTTATAGGAACCCGGCATGAGGGTAATATTAAGGTAGTATGCATACTATGCGTTCCAAATAAGAATAGGACTATCAGGGTGACATATTGCTCCGCATTTTGCAAAAACTTCGTAAGTGACGAGTAAGGTGTGCAAAAAAATTCTAACAAAGAAATGCTTTAAAAAAATTAATTTCATTCTAATTAGTATATTTTTTATTTAGATTCCCATCGGATTATGTAACCATGTACTAAAATAAGGTGTAAGTAACTTTTATATACTTTTATATATGTATGACTTTTATATATGTATGTATATTTAGATGAACGGCTAGGCTGATATATTTTACTGTTTTTTATTGATATTTTTATTTTAAATCTTTTTAGCCCATTTTGGACAAAGACAACCCAAACCCACAAAAATCGCAACAAAATTGTCCCCGTCGTTTTTGACTTGTAAGTGGTGTAAATGACATGATAAATATAGATGAACAGCTGGATTGATGTTTTTTACTAATTTTTTATTGATGAAAATAATATTATTAAAACGTTATTTGTTTTTCAATAAATCAGCAATATTTTTTGAACAAATATTTTTTTTGCTGACATTATTAATTTCACACTTGTGGTATGAAGTTGATAACAAGCGCGATCCTATTCTTAGTTGGAACGCATAGTACAGATACGCACCATGCATGCACACAACGAACATAGGTAAATTACCAGAAGCGCCGTCTGTTATCGTACGCTATAAAAATATATCCAAACAATAAGCTACATTTCAATTGCAGATAAGCCTTTTTATCAACCGATTTCCAAAGAGGAGAAAGTTCAATACGTCTTAATTATTACTCTTTTTGTCAATCAAAATAAAAAATGAGTAAGTAATCAATTCGTTGGAGTTTTTTTGATTATTTTAATATTCATTGTGGACGGAATTTTAATTGTACCTCTGTCTATTTTTCTGGATATTAGGCGTCAAGATATGTTTTAAGCGATATTTATTTATTAAGAGAAAAATTCTTTAAATATAATAAATAAAATAAGTTAGTATTCATTTATATTATTTAAAATAAACGAGTTTTTAATACTTTAATATTCATTAAAAATACCTAAATATTTTATATTAGATTGCGGAATATTTTTGAACACCTATGCCATGTAAATCAATTTTTTAATATTTTATCTTTACATCTATACAAATAAATAAAACAGGAGTGTCTGTTTGTAATATTAAAATAACCGCTTTTTACTAAATGTATATGGATGTATAAACGGTACATATTCCAAAATAACATATTTTACAATTTTAATACGGCTAATCTCTGGAACGGCTAGACCGATTTTGACGAGACATTCACTGGCAGATAGCTTATGTGATAGTGAGTAACTTAGTCTACTTTTTTGAATTTTTCCACGCGGACGAAGTCCGGGCTCAGCTAGTATGAAATATGCCGTTTCGATTTTTTTTACATTTAATAAATGTTTCGCAACAGCTTGTTTAGTATTTATATCATAATTAAAAAAACCGGCCAAGTGCGAGTCGGACTCGCGCACGAAGGGTTCTTTACCATCATAACAAAAAAAAGAAAAAACACGTTTATTGTACGGGTCTTAATTATTTTTTTAATTTTTAGTATCTGTTGTTATAGCGGCAACGGAAGCACATAATTTGTAAAAATTTCAGCTTTCTAGCTATCACGGTGAGATACAGCCTTGTGACAGACTGACAGACAGCGGAAGCTTAGTAATAGAGTTTACCTTTTAGGTACGGAACCCTAAAAACAGCTTTAAATTATTTATAAGGGTTTTCTTATTTCACCCGATCTAAATCACAGGCGCCTAGTTATAAATAAACTGTAACATAAAACTATCCCACTTCTTACTTTCTAGTTTCATGACATAAATTTTATCGCTTCATTAATGGATCCAGTCTAGAAAGCCCTATCATAAAATATCAGGTTATAGTGTATTTAGTTTCACTTGCAATATAATGAACAAGCAATTTCTTTCTAAAAATCTCAGCATTATTATATTAAAACATTTTTACCTTTTATCTATCGGGTTCGATCGCCCGCTGGTCGAAATTCGACCGTATTTTTGATCGTAGACTATATTCAAATCTCTTCCAAGTTTGACAACGGACTTTCACCACAGACAATATATATATATATATATATATATATATATATATATATATATATATATATATATATATATATATATATATATATATATATATATATATATATATATATATATATTCGTTTCTGCGATAATTTATCTCCATATAAACTTTAACTATGCAAAAAATTCATAAAGTAGGTTCAAGTTATAGCCTTGTATTTTTTTATATGATAAGATAGCAAACAAGCCGATGGGTCTCCTGTGTGTAAGTGGGCTGATCGCGAGAAATATTTATCTCCTAATCCTGTCATCAAAGGTGTAAATAGTAATGCTATATTTTTTAAATATATTATAAGATAGCAAACAAGCAGATGGGTCACCTGATGGAAAGAGTCAACCATCGCCTATAAACACCAAAGGTGTGGTGGTGCGTTGCTATCTTATGGCGAGGTCTAACTCTTACGCCACATACATAAGTTTAGTTTAGTTTTAAGTATATTAATATATGTAGGTATAGATATGGCTGATATAAATACTAGCTGTTCCTCGCTACTTTATTCGCGTAACCCACACTTTACTTCCTTTTTCTCAGTCAGGTAAAAAAAGACTACGTTTCTTTTTACCCAACTGTGCTTGATATGAGAGTGATAACGTAGTTTTTATGGGTGAAACAATTTTCAAATCCTTCTAATAGTTGTTGAGATTATCCATTACAAACAAAAAAAATTTACCCCTTTCTAATATTATATTACTATTATATAGATTATTATGGGAATCGAACCTGAGCCCCATCGATTCATAGTTATGTTCGCTAACCACTCGACCAGCGGGGCGGTCAGATATTTAGAAAATTGCATTTGCACTACGCAAGCATTTCTTACCTACATTTCTAGCTATACAAATAACTTTACAAAGAGAAAACTCCGAGTCCTACATGTTTTTACATATACCTAAATATATTCAACGTATCCGAGCCATAACTGGGTTACCCAGTAGTAAACCACAAATGAGTTTCCCTTCATGTACGAGTTGTGCGGCCTGAAGGAAAGTATGCCGTCGATGTCGTTTACCACATGCGAGTATATCCACAGTCCGCACTTACATGTCTAAGTTCAATCACTGTTCAATGGACCAGTTTTTGCTTTAGGTTCACTTATATTTAGTATAAAAGTTATATTTATTTACAGTTTTTTAAGTGAAATATTCTATAGGTGCGTTAGACGATACTAGGTAGGAGAATGTCTTATGGGGCTCAATCTTTGGCAAGAGAAAGATAAGGACTTGACATTAATTTCCATAAGCAATCAAAATTATTGCATGCATTCCAACGCTGAACAAATAAAAATGGCTTTATCTCTGTCTAACAAGTTAGAATTTTTATAATAGACAAAGCTGCAAAAATTTTTTCAGTGTTCTTATTTCAAATCATTTAAGAAAATAAACGTCACCTTAAACAGCTTGCGGCCAAAACGCCATTACTATAATACGCTGTCAATGTAGGTAAGTTAAAATTTAATGTCAAATAACCCTCTGTTTACAAAATATTAAATTGATTTTAGTGTTTATTTGTATTTTTCTATAATTTTAGTGTGTACCTTAAATCTAAAATAAAAATTAATTGTTAAAATAACATGCTCAATTGCAATATAATTTATCTATTGTTATGTAGACAGTAAACGGCTGTTCCTAAGTTACGCTAAGAGAGTAAGGGACGAAATGACACGGTTTCCCTTGGTTATTTCATATCTAGTAGTAGTTTCCTTCATCTAAGAGCTCAATATGCTAGTGTTTAAGATAAAATTTTAATTTTTAATATTACCAGCAGTTTCAAATTTCAAAATACATTTTTAAGTTTTTACTTCTATCGACAGTCCTCATGACTACTTCCGATTTCTTTTTAATTTTTTTGTATCATAGAATTTCAAACTAGCAAATTACTTTTTATGAAAAGATATAACCACATTAAGACACCAAATATATCTAATACAGAAAGAACTGACACAACAGAAATAGATGAGACGATGGTGTCTGCTTAGGCGAGACACAGCATAATTCTACCACCAGGCACCTAATAGTGATGAAGAAGGGACACTTAAATTTTGTTTACTTTTTAAAAGTTGCAATTTTTTTATATCATAAGATAGCAAACAAACAGATGACTCTCCTGATAGAAATTGAAACCTTCGTTAATGGTGCGTTGCTGTCCACCGGATACTTACCCTCCAAAACGCAACACGACGTTAACGTACTAGATAGATAAGGCGGTGGTACCAAATACGCGGACGAGACGTTGCGGAACTCTACCACATAGTAATTAAGATGGTATTGACACGTATAGCCAATCGGTCGCCTTTTACGACCTGCCTGGCAGAACGGCAATTGGTCCATTCTTCGAAGGAGCCTGGACCAATATGGGGGAAACACAATAAAACAAAAGGAAAAGGCAAAAAAAAGAACCCAGACGAAAATGGAATCCCCATTTTCGTCTGGGTTCTTTTTTTGCCTTTTAGAGGCTACTTAGTATTTATAACACGAAAAGACATTATATTATTAAATCCACAGATTGTCTCGAATGGGTCTGGTACTACCGTCTTACCTATACCTTCCTGCCGCAATAGCGTCAGTGCTTGTCACTGTCGTGTTCCGCTCTGGATGGTAAGGAAACCGGTAAACTTATGCATGTGGCATTAGATCTCGCCACAAGATAGCAACGCATCATTAACACCTTTGGTGTCTATAGGCGATGGTTGACTCTTTCCATCAGGTGACCCATCTGCTTGTTTGCTATCTTTTGACATAAAAAGAAGCGTTATTTCATAGCAAAAGGATTTCTAAATTAAATAATGCTAAAATAGTACTCCCTAATGGCATTGTAGACCCGTAAATACTAATATAACAGTAACAAATTAGGAAAGCAGATGTGTCTTTAGTATATATAAAACGATATAACATGTGGATTTCATAATCTCTAATGTAAAAACCGCTTAATACGCACGACTGCAAAACAGATTACTATTTTCTATAAGTTCACAGACAGCACTAGAGCCATTCTAGTAACACACTAGCGGAATTTATACACATAACAAAAAAGTAGAACCCACTTTATTTTACATTATAGGAATGTATTAAAAATGGAGAGGATCCAGCATGAAAAAGGTATCATGATAAGGCAGGAATAAAAGAAAAAATTAAAGCAACAATTTTCTTAGTAGAAGTCGGTTCCCCAGTTTGGTCCCGGGCTCCTTTGAAGAATAGGCCAACTACCATTCTGCCAGACAGGTCGTTAAAGGCGACCGATTGGCTACTTGGCGCTTCCATCATGGCTACTTGGTGGTAGAGTTCTGCATTGTCTCGCTCGGGTCTGGTACCACCGCCTTACCTATTCCTGCCGCAATAGCGTCAGTGCTTGTCACTATCGTGTTTTGGTTTGAAGGGTAAGGTAGCCGGTAAACATATGCATGTGGCATTAGACCTCGCCACAAAATAGCAAGGCACCATTAACACCTTTGGTGTCTATAGGCTATGGCTGACTCTTTCCATCAGGTGACCCATCTGCTTGCTTGCTATCTTATGATATAAAAAAAACTATATAATCAAATTTTGTATGATGCCGCTAAATATACCTTCCGAAAAATAAAACATAATTTTAGATAATACCAAGCGAAGCTCGTTCTTCACCCAGACACACAATTTATTAACTACAACTAACTGTAACTGGCACATTCAAATTTTTCACCTATACTCCCCAAATCGGAAAGAACTTGACTATTTTAAGCTCGGCCTTTCCACAGTGCTTCCTCTTAATCTATTTCAGTGTGTCTCGTGCCGCGTAAAGAAACAACTAAAACTATAACACAGCTTTATCCCGCTAGCATTAAGTGCGGCGTTTCAACATTCCGTGTCTTAGAATGTTGTATGGCATACCGAGACAAAAATAAAGCGTGAACGTCGTCTTAAATATCTAAATATCTCTGCATATTTTTCTACGTGACTCTTTGTCTAGGAACTGCCACGTTGATTTTGTGATTAGCCGGCTCAAGTCCTGGCTTCAATTTCCGAGTCGGGCAAAAATGTTACTAAGGTTTATCTAGAAAAATAAATCTAAAAAGCAAGTAAATCAGGTAGTACCCCCAGGTAGTAATCCTATGTCAATAGTTATAAAAAATATGATCTAACGCAAAAGGTTTAACGAAGTATATTATTAATTCGGTGGTAAGTGGTAACTAATCATTTTCAGGGTTCCGTACCTAAAAGGCAAAACGGAACCCTATAACTAAGCTCTGTCTGTCTGTCACCAGGCTGTATTTCATAAGCCGTGATAGCTAGAAAGCTGAAATTTTCACAAATTATGTATTTCCGTTGCCGCTATAACAACAAATACGAAAAATAAAAAATGAAAATATACCTTACACAATAAACGTGGTTTTTTTCGTATTTTTTGCTATGATGTTACGGAACCCTTCGTGCGCGAGTCCGACTCGCACTTGTAAACAGATGATTTCAATAAAAAAAATCTCATTTCTCACTATGTATAAAAAAACATTGTGTTGTTTATTATAGTAACATTGAAATTAATTCAAAGCTTTTAGCTGTATGTTTGTTTATCCTACGCACAATCGTTTTTCATGAACCAATAAACTAAGTGTATATATTAAACGCGATCTCGAATTTGATTGCTAAGGCATGGTTATACGAGTATTTAGAAATTGGTATTCCATTTATCAAAGCTATTAAATTTAAATTCTATTTTACCCATATGTACTATAAAGAAGGGTAATGTTTTTCTACTGTATATATGTTTATACAGAAAAAATAGTTGAGGTGTCATTCGCTTAGACACGGAAGGTTTTAGGAGGAATATTCCAGTTTGTGCCGACTATTGGCTTCTGACGATTTTGACCACCTTATAACTAACTAGCTGTTGCCAACGATTTCGTCCGCGCGGTCTTCGTTTACTCCGCACAGATCTTCCACCGTAGGTGATAGCGTGATAATATGTAGCCTATATTATGTTGACCCGACCTGTTAGTAATATTCATGCAAAATTTGAAGTAAATCCATGCAGTACTTTTTGAGTTTACCCCAGACATACAAACAGACAAAAAATCTAAAAACTATATTTTTGGCTTCGATATCGATTGTAGATCACGCCCCAAGTATTCTTTTAAAAAAATATTCAATGTACAGTTTTGACTTTCCTACGATTTTATTACATGTATATATAGATTATTAACCGTGCCATGCTACTAACGTTTAAATGCAAAAGTTTGTATATTTGGAAGATTATTATTTAATCACATAAAAATTGTTAACGGGATTTGAACTGATATAGGTTACAAATTACGGTGGTTAAAAGTATGGTTCCCGAGAAATATTAAAATATATTTTGTTATGATAACTTTTTTGACTTCTAATCTCCCGTATGTTTGAAACTCTGAATCAGATCTTTGTCAAATTTATACGAAACCAAATTTAAATTGGACATAGTTCCCAAGTAATAAAATTATTTTCTAAATCAGTTAATAAATGACTGAATTCTGAAATAACAAATATTTAAAAAAGATATTGAAGTGCGTGGACACGCGCAATGTAACGAAGTTGCCCATCACAATAATGCAGACTAAAAAGAGGGCGTTTTTAGTTCCATACTACAAACATTTAAGCTACTCAACGTCAATGACCAATATAATATATTCGCACCACAGCTTCACCGCCTATAAAAACTGTTTTATAAGTTGGTCGACAATTACTCAAAAACTTGTAAAGCCTTCTAAGCCGTGATAATTTTTCTTTTAACTTCATTACATTTACTTACTACCACGATTTTAGACCGTTTAGCCCGTAGAAAGGGAGGGGGGGGGGGCATTCTTGACTCTAACAAAATAACAAAAATTAGCACTTAAAAGCTTAATATTTTACAAACGAATCCCTTAATCGAAAACTTATTTTCACAAAACTACAATATTTTTTTAATAATAGGGTACGTGACAAAAACAATTAACATCCCCACTTTACATGTAGCTACCCTGAAAAAAAATATTTTTGAAGATTTTATGTTACCACTATGTTGTTAACATAGCGGTAACATAAAATCTTCAAAAATATAAATTCGTGCTAAATTACAGCTTTCTAGTAATAAGTATCTCGGAGCAATAGTGCGGACAGAGGGACGGATGGACATAGCGAAAGTATAAGGGTTCCTAGTTTACTTCGGAACCCTAAAAATAGAAAAGGTGAATATTTACTAATACTAGCGGTCGCCTATGGCCAAAATTTGACCATAGACTAACAATAAATTTGACAACTGACTTCAGCCACACAGAAAATAGTTTAGTATCCATGTGTGTAAAATGTCATGTATGTCACATGAATATAGTGTGTGTAATGTTTATTTTTATTAAGACGTTGTCAACACCAAAATCGCGCACTCTATCCATTTCTATCGGAGTAAACGAGAGCCCACTATCAGTGTAACTGGGCGGCTAGGTTTTATTATTAAGTAAATATTGAAATTTTAAAAAAATGGTAGATTATTTGTCAAATATGATTCGATAGCGGTTTAGGTATAATATGACGACTTCATATTTTTAATTGCAGACCCATACGTCAAAAAAATAAAGATACAGAACCGATAATGATGATTTTAAGACTAATCTTCGCAATTATTTTCTATCGACACAATTTAGTTTAATTATGTATCGGGTCCGGCCACGGTCTTTGATATTTATAATGAATATTAACATATATTTTTTGTGATATGCTATAACAAATAACTGTTTAAAAAAACTGCTTAAATTACATCAATTTCAACAAATTAGGTCTTGTCAGCCTCTTAATTTAATATATTTTTAATCAATTTTATAAAAAAATATTAGGTTTCTGCACTCCGCAATGTAAACTTTAACTGTGCCAAATTTCATACCCTACCTTTCAAGCAATCGTCTTAAAAAGGAGTCCAAAGTTTTCCCTCGCGTATTAATATTAAAAATTATATGTGTATAGGTGTTACGAGATATAATGCGATTGAAACCAAAAGCGGTCACCAGTTCTATAGTAATTTTAACAAATACGTACCATTTCCGGAATTATGTATCGCTTTTATTGCCTTCTTGAGCTTCGTTAAGCCATCCCGGTCGAAATCCAGAGTCTGAAATCAAGAATAAGCATATTATAATCTTAAAAAAAATCGTCACTTGATAATAATACTGCCCTGCTAATTTAGTCGACCGTAAGTGCATGTTGAGTGCAACAAAGAAAATCGCGCCCTTTATTTTTCACGCTGCAAAAATGTAGGTAAGTAGATCAACATTTTTCCATTTCTTTTATAGATTTTTTTGTAGTGTCAATAAAAAGGTACAAATTTTTGGCCATAATTTTCTCTGTTGTACTCAACATGCACTTACGGTTGACTGAATTAGCAAAGAAGAATACCAAAGAAGTTAGAGAGAGTTGTACAAAACTCCTTTTATATTACATATTAGATAGCAAACATGCAGATGGGTCTCCTGATGGAAAGAGTCAACCATCGCCTATAGACACCAAAGGTGTAAATGGTGTGTTGCTATCTTGTTGCGAGTTCTAATGCCACAGCCATAAGTTTAAGGTACCTAACCCTCCAAACCGGAACACGACAGTGACAAGCACTGACGCTATTGCGGCAGGAATAGGTAAGACGGTGGTACCAGACCCGGGCGAGACAATGCAGAACTCTACCACCTAGTAGCTACGATGGTAGTGATTTGTATAGCCAATCGGTCACCTTTTACGACCTGCCTGGCAGAATGGCAGTTGGCCTATTCTTCAAAGAAGCCCGAAACCAACAAGGGAAATGACAAGCATTGACGTTATTGCGGCAGGAAAAGGTAAGGCGGTGGTACCGAAAACCCGATCGAGACGTTACGGAACTCTACTACTATGTACACCTAGTAGTCACGATAGTAGTGACACGTATAGCCAATCGGTCACCTTTTACGACCTGCCTGGCAGAACGGTAATTAGCCTATTCTTCAAAGGAGCCCGAAACCAACACGGGAAAAATATATTTTATTAAATATATTTTGGTATTTACATATATTATGCATTTCCATGTGTCGTTGAATAACACAAGCAAATAATTTGTATACTTTGGCATTAAATCAATTTGTACTGCAACATTTACTTATGAATATCTTAAGATAGCCACAAGCAGAATATAATTATCCTAATAGGATAGTGAAACCATCGCTTCTAGACACCGAAGTTGTTAATGGCGCGTTGTTATCTACGTGGCAAGATGTAATGCCACATCACATGTTTACCGGCTACCTTAATCTCTAAAACGTAACAAAAACAGTGATTTGCATTGACACTATTGCTGCAGAAATAGTCTAAGTACTAATAGCCACTAGGTACTATTGTGTGTGTACGTATGTACTGCTATGGCAAATGTGACACAACACATTGGGATTCACCATTTACAAA